>ML677333.1:55693894-55858336 GCA_007922305.1 Dermatemys mawii | reverse complement strand
CTTTGTCACTTCTGCAATTCCAGACTAACACGGCTACCCCTCTGATTCTATTCTGCCATTGTCTCTGTGTGATCTTGAAGATGTCATGTCTTTTGCTGTACCTCAGTTTCCCCCTCTGTAAAATAGGGATTCTATGTATTTACTTCATAATAGAGTTATGGGGTATAATTGATTACTGTTTGTAAAGTCCTTTGAGATTCTCATACAGAAGTTGCTGTAAAAGTCCAACGTTGTATTTTTGTATTATTATTATACTGTTTATTTACTTTCTGCATTTATCTCATATTGGACAATCCAAATGGACTAATTAGTATCACTTTTGTTTATAGTTAATTTTAGTCAGATTGACTTAGGTGCTCATCCACTAACACATTATTTCAATATTTATTGTTTGTAATCCTTTTAGCTATGTAACATTTGGATTGTAAACACAACAGAGGTATTTTTGTTTTGTTTTCTTTGGTTTTGTTTTAAACACTGTTTTCATTGTAATTTTTGTTCTACATTCATGGAATTATTTCTCTTGATCTTAAACTTTGTAAAAGTTATTTTTAGAAAACCTATATTTTACCCCAAATATAACATGACAGCGTCTCTTCAAAATTTCACTTTCAAAATCTGCATTTTGAGGACTAGGGGAACATGTTCAGACATGTATGTATATGCATATAATTCCATTTGACTTCCTTTTTGGAGTATATACTGTAATAGAAACCACTCCTAAATAGCTCAAAGGAAGGCTCTGTTAATTACTTCTACAGTTTGGCAAATCCAACGGATATACCAGATATAGAACTAGTAACATAACTGTAGGTATAAATATATGACATAGCAATATTAGTACTGCACAGATTTGTATTTTCTTTTTAAAATTGGATTTAATACAAAAATAGCATCTTCCCAAGTACCAGTTATAGACAACTGCCTATTGACAAATAGGTTTGCTTCTAATGTGTTTCATGGCAGAAGAAAAAAATAGTATTAGCTCAAAAGACAAATAAAATTATCTTTGGTTATTTATAATTATGGATTAGCAATAGTGTTTGAAATAATCTGATTTTAAATGGTTATAAAAAAGCAAGGCTCTGATGCTGCATGTTTTCCTCAGTAAGCCAAAACTGGGTATGGCGCTCAGAATTTGGCCCTAATTACGTATTTTGTCTCCATTGCAAATCTGAGTGGCTCCCATTAGGAGTCTTTCACCATTATTTTATTATAGAGGACAAAACTTCAACAGATATAGGATATACAGTAATTTAGATGTCAACTACAATATTTAGTACATTTTAATATGGATACAAGTAATCCTCAATTTTCCTGATGGAATGGGGACATTGAATTAATTGGGATAAACATAGGCTCCAACAACAAAGGGACATTTCAATGCAGTTAACACACATCTGAATACATGACCCCATTTAGGATCATCAAGCTGTGACTCTGTGGGCACATCTGCAGAGGCCACCTATAGGAATTAAAAGGCAGTTCAGTTTCTGGTAAGGATATTACCAAGGATACAGTTGTGACACTGATATTTGTCCACTATGAACTAAGCTAACTCCGCCAATGCCGGTCCCAAGCCCGGATGAAAAAGGAGGAGGGCTGGGCGTGGGGCTAGCAACCCCATCCCGTAAAAATTTACCCGCTACAGAAACGCAAGCAATAGATAATTCAGAGACCAACTTCCTGGAGAATGGCCCAGGACAGAATCCTCTGGCAATCTATTGTTGGCGGCCCATACCCTGAGAGGGGTGGAGGGCATAATGAATAATGAATGACGAACTAAGCTAATTATTAGTTTGTATTATGTATAATGTGGTAGCACCTAGGATCCCCAGTCATGGTTCAGGATCCCATGATGCTAGGCACTCTACAAAGAGCTTAGACCACCAGTTCATCTCTGAGCAGTCACTAAATGATAAGTACCTTTAGTAGTTTATAGGCTGAAACCAGTGACCACCAGGTGACAGGCTCTCCCTCCTAATATTCCCCTGGATTATCCAGTGACTGGGGTGTGCATTAAGATTTTTTAAACATAATTCCTACTATTTAAGAAACATTTACATAGCTCAGTATTCAATGAGACCAACATTGTATAGTTGGAATTCATTTGCCAGAATTGCCGGTAGGATTAGGCCTACTTTCATTTTTTCCAGATTCACATCACAAGAAGAGACCAGGCTTCCTTTTTGACTACTAGGGCACAGTTCTGGCATGGACTGAAATGCTTAGTTACTTAGAATTTCTTTTTAAAATGGTCCCTTCTGTACTTAAACTCTATGAAATGTATGAACTAGATTATTTGTAAAAATCTAAATTGGCGGGCACACCTTCCATGTCAATAAATACCTTCCAAAGGAGAGCAAACAGAAATATTTTGTAAAGAAAATTCATATTTAATGGAGAATGGTAAGAACACTAAGGGATGTATCTCCACTTTCTGCATATGGGTTGGGGCGAGGGGTAGCAGGCTATGCAGAGCTGCTATGTCTCTTCCTCCTGTAGGAGAGGGTAGGAAGCAGACATCATTTTGACTCTGCCCTACCAATGTATTTGGAGGCTATATGTATAGATGGTAAAAACCAGATTATATCCCAAACAGTTTACAATCCAAGTAGGCAAGATAAACAAAGTACAGGAGACAATATTGCTGTTATATAAATGGAGAATTGGTGCACGGAGAGATTAAGTGACTTTTTTGAGTCACTGAGACACACAGGAAGTCTATGGCAGAGCTGGAAACTAAAGCTAATTTTCTTGAGTCCCAATCCAGGGCCTTAACCACAAGATCATCCTTCCTTTTAAAAGCAATATAATCAGCCATATAGTCTTTATCAAAGGGAGTTACAACAATTTACCAGTTCTTCATAGCTCCACATAGAATTCATTGTCTTCATTGTTGCTGTGTAGAGGAAGAATGAAAATGAAATTAATAACGCCTACAGTTTTTACCTGCACAGACCTGTGATGGAGGATTTTGCTCTGTGTATGTCATGCAATAAGGCATTTAAAAATCTATTTTTTTTCACTTAATATTTTGCAGATTGACAGCTCTGATCACTTGCATGGGTATTTTATTCATTTCAAAAGGACTTCTCAAATGAGTTAGGAAATGTGGTTCTGCTCTTGGCTCTGATACTGACTCATGTAATCTTCAGAAAGTCACTTAACCTGTTTATGCCTCAGTTACCCCATATAGGGATCATATCTGTTTATTAATTAATTACCATATTAGTATAATTTAACATGCTCCTTTGCCTAGATATTTGAAGGCATGATCCTTGCCCTAGGCACACAGTCAGTCTGCTTCAGATCGGTGTTGTGCGGTATTATTTAAAATGTTTGTAAACTGGTTTGAGAGGCTTCCAAGAAAGGTGCTATATAGAACAAATATCACAATGCACCTATTATTATTAACATAAATAAAGCACCTTCCCCCTGAGAGCTCAAAAGTGCACTCAGGAACCCTTTGCTCCTCTCCTCTCCTTTCCCCCATACAGCAGAATTATTTGCAAAGAGCTGAGCAGGATGTCACAATGTACTGTACAAGGCAGTGAGTTAAAAGCCGCCGGAAAGCACAGCCTTTCCTGACCCCTGAGCAGCAGGTCCATGGGCACTTTCTTGGGGGATATGCTGTACCAGGCACGGATGCATCAGCAGTGCATGGAGTGGGAGCTGTATGCAACGCAGGGCAACTCTCTTCGCACCCTGCTCAGGGCTCTGTAGGAGCCACCAGGTACCCGAACTGCAAACAGACTATATCTTCCTCTCCCACCCCGGCCTCCTCATAGGTCCCTCCCACTCCCAGCCCTGCCCCCCCTACACTCCGCCCAGCAGCCCCGCCTCTTCCCGCCTCTCCGCACCAAGCTAGGCTGCGGCGTGCAAACAGATGATGTCATGCTATAAATAAGCGCGTGACCACAGGGACCCGCCCTCTCCCAGCATTGGCCGGACGCTACCATCCGTCCAGGCAAAGGCGTTCCTGATTGGTCGTGCCGGGCGCCCCCTCCCCCGCCCATTACAAAATAATAAACAAGGTAGTAACATTAGGCGAGGGGAGCGGGCGGGTTGTTTTAGCTGCCACTTCCCGGACCCTGCTGTGACTGGGGAGGGGGCCCCGCGGTGTGTGCAGGGGCGCGCGGGTGGGATCCCGGGCAGAGCGGGCTGGGGGCCCTGCGACAGTTAGGTCGGGGTGGGGCACGTGGCAGCAGGGGCCCGGGGTGGGAGGTGGCCCAGCGCTGTGTTTCTGAGCGCTGCGGGGTTGGCGGGGGCGGGGCGGTGCGTGGCCCGGGCCCTGCGGGGGTGGGGGAGGGGGTGTACAGCGCCCCCACAGGCCTGAGGCTGGGCGGGAAGCAGGGTCGGGGCAGATCTCGGCGCCTGAGAGCAGTTGGGGGCGGGGGGGCGCTCGACTGCGAAAAGGGGTTGGGGAAAAGGAAGTGGCGGGAACCTTCGGGCTGAGCTGCCTTGGCTGCCTGTTTAAGAGGGAGAGGATGGGGCCTGTATGACCGAGACATGTGCCGGGGGCGGGGGGGGGCGACCTAGGGTTTCAAATTGAAAAGGAACCATGACGGCTTTGGTCAGCAGAGCTCACCAGGGTGTTAAAAGGCCAATGGGCACAGGGCTGGCAGGTTCCGTGTGGCTCTCAGGAAGCGGTTAGAATGTCTCCGGCTCCTAAGCGGAGGTGCGGCCAGGCAAGCACTGGCTCTGCAGCTCCTGTTGGAACTGACCGTGTCTGTGAAGACTGAGGCAAAAAAAGCATTAAGTACTTCAGCTTTTTCCATGTCATCTGTCACTAGGTTGCCTCCCCCAATCAATAAGGGCCCTACACCTTCCCTGACCTTGTTGCTAACATACCTGTAGAAACCCTTCTTGTTACCTTCACATTCCTTGCTAGCTGCAATTCCAGTTGTGCTTTGGCCTTTCTGATTACCTGCTTCCATGCTCGAGCAATATTTTTATACTCTTCCTTACTCATTTTTATTCCTCTTCTTTTTACTTTTTACATTTCTAATATATTTTTTGCGATAGGGTGACCAGAAATGCATACAGTATTCAAGGGGTAGGCATACCATGGATTTATATAGTGACATTATGATATTTTCTGTCTTATCTCTCCCTTTCTTAGTGGTTCCTAATATTCTGTTAGTGCTTTAGATTGCTGCTGCGTATCGAGCAGATCTTTTCAGAGAACTATCTATAATGATGCCAAGATCTCTTTCTTGAGTGATTACAGCTAATTTAGACCCTGTCATTTTCTGTGTATAATTGGGATTATGTTTTCCAGTGTGCATTACTTTATCAACATTTAATTTCATCTGCCATTTGTTGCCCAGACACCTAGTTTCGTGAGATCCCTTTGTAAAAATTCTCAGTGTGCTTTGGACTTAACTATCTTGAATAATTTTGTATCATCTGAAGACTCTGCCACCTCACTGTTAACCCCCTTTTCCAGATCATTTATGAATATGTTGAATAGCACTGGTCCCAGTACAGATCCCTGAGAGACCCTGCTATTTACTGCTCTCCACTGTGAAAATCGACAATTTATTCCTACTCTTTGTTTCCTGTCTTTTAAGCAGTTATTGGTCCAAGAGAGGACCTTCTCTCTTATTCCATGACTGCTTATTTTGCTCAAGAGCCTTTGGTGTAGGACCTTGTCAGAGGCTTTCTGGAAGTCCAAATACAACTATATCCCTTGAGTCACTCTAGTCCACATATTTGTTGATATCCTCAAAGAATTCTAATAGAGTGATGAGACATGATTTCCCTTTACAAAAGCAGTGTTGACTCTTCCCCAACAAATTGTGTTCATCTATGTGTCTGATAATTCTGTTCTTTACTACAGTTTCAAGTAGTTTGCTTGGTACTGAAGTTAGGGTTACTGGCCTGCAATTGCCAGGATCGGCTCTGGAGCCTTTTTAAAAATCAGCATTACATTAGCTCTCCTCCAGTCGTCTGATACATAGGCTGATTTAAGTGATAGGCTACATACCACAATTAAATATGATATTGCAGAACTACTGAGTTCCTTCAAAACAGGTGAATATCATCTGGTCATTGTGACTTATTACTGTTTATCAGTTAATTACAAAACCTCCTCTATTGACATCTCAATCTGGGACAGTCCCCAGACTTCTCACCTAAATAGGATGGCTCAGGTGTGGGAATTTTCTTCATATCTTCCTCAGCGAAGACCAGTGCAAAGAATTCATTTAGCTTCTCTGCAATGACCTTTTCTTCCTTGAGTGCTTCCTTACCACCTCAGTCATCCAATGCCCTAGTGATTGTTTGGCTGGCTTTCTGCTTCTGATATACTTAAAAACTTTTTTGGTTTTTTGTCTTGCTAGTTGCTCTTTAAATTCTTTTTTTGTGCTGCCTAATTATATTTTTACACTTGAATTGCCAGAGTTTATGCTCCTTTTTACATGTCAGTAGGATTTGACTTCCAATTTTTAAAGGATGCCTTTTTGCCTCTCACTGCCTCTTTTACTCTGTTCTTTAGTCATAGAGGCATTTTTTGGTCCTCCTACCTTTTTCTTAATTGGGTATACATTTAGTTTGAGTGTCTATTATGGCATTTTTAGTTTCCATGCAGCTTGCAGGCCTTTCACTCTTGGTATTGTTCCTGTTTTAAATGGGATGTACTGATGGTAATGAGGGGGCAGCAGTACTGCTGGAATTAACTAGCTAGGTTGCCAAAAACGGGGGGGAAAAGCAAACTGTTACTATGATTATTTTTTTTTAGATGACAGTCAAGATGTAGAGAGGAAAGAGGCTGTGTACTGCTTAGGGCCACTAGGCAGTTGGGACACTGAGAATGAGAGTTACATTATGAGGGACATTTTAAATGTCTCATAGATTTGAAAAACGGAAGAGATTATGATAATCATCTAGGCTGACTTCTGGTATAAGAGAGGCCATAGAATTTCTATGCAGTAATTTCTGCATGAGCTCCATAACTTCTGGTTGAGCTGAAGCACATCTTTTAGACATTTAGTTTTGATTTAAATATTTCAGTGAATCCACCACATTTCTTAGTCTGATTGAAACACATGCAGAAAAATTCCCACATCCTTTGTAGAACAGATTATAAACATTGCCTAAAAATTAATTGCCAAATAAAAGTCTCCATTTGAAGGAGACATGAGGCACCTCTTTGTTTATGTAAATTACTGTAGAAGATTTGTTTTATTCCTAGTGATAGTAATAGTGAAAATGATTCTATGTTAAAAGTACAGGGAAACCTGCAGTAAAGACCACCTTCAGCAGTCCACTTTAAAGCTTCCGTCAGAGTTTCTAGTATATTTTTGTTCAACTTCTGAATGAAGATTACCTGATGCTTGCTTGTCCCTTGTGTAGTTGCTTAAAACATGCTTCATTGTATATTGTATCTTTCATTAGTTATGGTTGAAGTTTGTTTTGTATTAGTTGCTGTGTTATTAAAACGATTGTAAGTTTTGTGATATACGTTTAAGTGTAATTATATTTAATGAAGGGAAAAGTTAACTTTAATGTCTGGCCACTGAAATATGGAGAGAGGATTTAGGGCTCTGAGTGAATCTGTAATTTTTATAAATCCTGGCTGAGCTCCCACTGAAGTCAATGGGAGTCTTTTCATTGAAATAATGGAAGCATGATCAGTCTCATAGATATGAATATGTCTTGATCTTTTCAACTGATATCAAAATCTGTTGTGGGGTTGGTTTTTTTTGGAAGAAGCAGTGACTTTCCTACTTCATTTAAAATGCATTTCTCCTGTGAAAAATAACTGTAAAAAAGAGTGGGTGAGATTCCCAACATGGGAAGTTATTTATTAGACCCTGCCATAACAGAAAAAGAGGAACTGATCACAGAATTAAAAATTAATGGTAGCACAATTGAGAAAGAAGGCTTAAAAAAAAAACACCTGGCTTAGAGAGAAAATGAAGGTAGCTATAAAAAAATAATATATAACAAGTGGAAGAAAAGGGAAGTTGATAGTAATTAACATAATTAACTGTTAGAAATTGTAGAAAATTGATAAGGGAAGCATTTGAATGAAGACTACTGGAGAAATCTATGGCCAGAAAGTTAAGGACAATGAGAAGGAGTTTTTAAAATATATTAGAAACAAAAATAATCCTGACTACGGTCTTAAATGGAAATTGTAGAATTATCAATAATAATGCAGAAAAGGCAGAAGTGTTCAATAAATATTTCTGTTCTGTATTTGAGGAAAAAAACAGGTTATATAGTCTTATCATATAATGATGGTAACGCTCTTCCTATTCCACTAATATTTCTGGAGGATGTTGAACAGAAGCTACTAAAGTTGGACATTTTTAAATCAGCAGCTCGCTGAACCATTAGGGATAATATTCGGTAAGTCTTGGAGCACTACAGAAATTCTAGAATACTGGAAGAAAGCAATTGTGCCAATTTTTAAAAAGGGTGAACAGTATGACTCATATAATTGTAGGCCTATCAGCCTCAACTCGATTCTGGGAAAGATAATGGTGCAACTGACACAGGACTTGATTAATATAGAATTAAAGCAAAGTAATGTAAATAATGCAAATAAAATGCATTTGTAGAAAATAAGTGCTATCAAACTAATTCAATATTTTTGATGAGATTACAAGTTTGACTGATATAGGTACAGTGGAACCCCGCAATAGCGTGCCCCACGATAGCACGAATCCGCTTATAACGTGGGGCTCCCGATGGCGGCAGCAGGCGGTGCTTTGATGTAGCGCAACCCCGCAATACCGCGACGCCACGTTTATCACAGTCTATATTTTTGGACTCCGATCGTCGTGGTATTGCGGGGTTCCACTGTAATAATGTTGCTGTAATATACTTAGACTTCTGTAAGATGTTTGAGTTGGTACCACATGACATTTTGATTTAAAAAATGTTATACTAGAATGTCACACATTAAATGGGTTAAAAACTGGCTGATAGGTCTCAAAATCTACTTGTAAACAAGGAATAATCATTGAGTAGGGTGTGTTTCTAGAGGGATTCCTGACCTGGAAGAAAAAACAAAATCATCCCTGATAAAGTTTGCAGATGACACAAAAATTTTGGGGAATGGTAAATAATGAAGAAAACAAGTCACTGCTTCAGTGCGATCTGGATCACTTGGTAAACTGGGTGCAAGCAAACAATATGCATTTTAACACATGCATTCTAAATGTAAATGTTTCCATCTAGGAACAAAGAATGTAGGCCATACTTATAGGATGGAGGACTCTATCCTTGTTAGCAATGACTGAAAAAGACTTGGGGATCGTGGTGGATAATCAGCTGAACTTAAGCTCTCAGGGTGACGTGACGAAAAGAACTAATGTGATTCTGGGATGCATGAAGGGGAATCTTGAGTAGAAGTAGAGAGGTTTTATTTCCTTTGCATTTGACAGTAGTGCAACAGGTGCTGGGATACCATGTCCAGTTCTGGTGCTCACAAACTCAAGAAGAATGTTAATAAATTGGAGATGGTTTAGAGAAGCACCACAAGAATGATTAAATGATTAGAAAACATGAACTTAATCTATTTAGTTTAATAAATATAAGGTTAAGTAGTGACTTTATTACAATCTAGATCAGGGGTTCCCAAACTTGTTCTGCGGCTCGCGCAGGGTAACCCCTGCCTGGCCACAAGATGCTTTGTTTACCGGAGTGTCTGTAGGTTCGGTCACTCGCAACTCCCAGTGGCTGCAGTTCGCCATTACCGGCCAATGGGAGCTGCGGCAAGCAGCACGGGCCAGGCCAGCACTTCCTACAACTTCCATTGGCTGGGAATGGCGAACTGTGGCCACTGGGAGCTGCGAGCAGCCAAACCTACGGACATCCGCTAAGTAAAGAGTCTTGCGGCCAGGCAGGGGCTTATGCTGCGCAAGCCGCAGAACAAGTTTGGGAACCCCTGATCTGGAAGTATCTCCATAGGGAACAAATATTGAATAGTGGATCCTTCAGTCTATCAGAGAAAGGTATAATATGATCCAATGACTGGAAGTTGAAGCTACACCAGTGGTTTTCAACAGGTGGTCCACAGACGTGTGGGGGTCTGCAAACTATTTCTAAGTTTTCCAAAGGGGTCTGCACTCCTCTTCAAAAAATTTTAGAGGTCCATAAATGAAAAAAGATTGAAAATCACTGTGCTAGACAAATTCAGACTGGACATAAGGTGACTTTTTTTAATGGCAAGAGTAATTAATCATTAGAACAGTTTACCAAAGATGATAAATTCTCCATCACTGACGTGTTTTTAAATCACGATTGGATGTTGTTCTAAGAGAGCTGCTGTAGGAATTATTTTGGGGAAGTTCTGTGGCCTGTATTACGTAGGCGGTCAGACTAGATGATCACAGTCATGGTGATTCTAGTCTTGGAATCTATGAATCTATTCTGTGTGCCTCAATGACTTCCACTTTAAATGTGCTTAATTTAGAACTGTATAGGTTTGTGTGTATGTTTAATTGCCAGCCCCTATATAATCTTCCTTGGATTTGGAAAATTAACTTGAATTTTTCCCTTCTTGTGCATTGTCAATAATAAAGGTTCTGCAGACCGCATTATGCCCTCATTGATACCTCTGCAATCTTATTGCCTTCAATTTAGTAAACAATAGTTTACTATAATCCAAAAAAGAACTATAATCCAGCTCACTTTCAGCTGTTTTAGCTCTGAAGGGCTAACAGGAATAAAAAAACCCCTACTTCTTCCTCTTTTTTTTTGTGTTTGGTCATTGAGATGAGCATATAACTAAACACAGGGAACAGGTCTCTTCAAGAAAGAAGGTGCCATTTCTAAAGAGTTACATTTCATAATATAAATGCACATTAAGCCCAAAATATATAAGTGATGAATTATTCCAAAGACTTGCTTTTTCAAAATGGATTTTTTTCCTGGCAAAGTAGAGTGGAAAACTAGGTGGGAGTGTAGTTTGGGGCTGACATATGTTCAAGTACAAGAGGCTTAAGGAGGAATGTGTGCTATTCAATTTGCTTGCAGAGGCTTTATGTCCTCTGTCTTTGCAGTAATGATGACACAAGCAGTTTCTGAGTAGAAGAAAGAAGAAATTAATTGTCTGGGCTAATGGCATCCTTGCTAGCTAGCTGACCAAGGACAGCATTTGACTACGAAAGCTGTTAATTCACCCAATTTCTCAGCTGGGGAGAACTCCTGAAGTGCATGTGTGCGTATATGTCCATGTCCATGTGTTGGAAAATCTATTTAAAGCCTTTTAATTGGAAAATTTAACACAAATTGTTTTAAAACAGTAGTATACCACTTTTAAAAATTAAGACCATATGAAGTCATGTATTACTTTTCAGTGTATATTCAGTCTCTATGGTGCAATTTTATGTACCCACTAATGCATAAAGTTTTCTGAAACAGGAATAAAGTACCACAAAGCATGATTTAATGCTACAGGGCCACCAAATCTGTTTCAGATTACTACCTATATCAGTCAGTTGAAAAGAAGGGGGACATCCCTGAACCAGTGAAACTGTGACAACACACAAAAGCCCATAAAGTGGGAAAACTTTGGAAACATGGTACACATATTAACAAAAACATTCCTAAATAGTATTTATGGGACATGCAACATATACTAATCTGAAACAAACTATATTTAAATAATGTGAAGGTTGAGACACAAACAGATTCAATGCTAATGATACAGTACTTGGCCTGATGGGTTTGAATTTAAGATGCCTTAACTTTCAAGGGTTATGGTTTCAAATGGTATAGGCCCACTTGTATAGTCACTGTAGCAAGCATGAAAATAAGGTATTAGTATGAGCAAATAGGTATCTTTTGCTTATGATTTTGTGGTAATTTCAAGTACATATTTTATGCTATTTTTTAAATTACCTCTGCTTCCCTCTTTATGAAATGCCGTCCAGAGGTCTGCTTTGATTTTGACCTCAAGGGAGGAATATTTTTCTTCAGTCCGTAACACACAATTTCTACTGCTCTTTCCTCCCGGTTCTGTGTTACAGTAACCTTCCTTGTCCAAATAAGCCTGGATAGGTCTCCTTTCAGAGATGTCAACGCTCTGATGTCTCACCCACTTGGAGCACTGTGGAGTGACAGGACATAGGGCAACGTTTGTCTTCAAGATCAGCGCATTTTCCCTTCACAGCTTTCATGGTTCCTGCCAGGGTGAAGAGCAATAGTTTGGACCTAGAAATGAACTCAAGTCTCTAATATGTCAGCGGAGAACTTTACCAGTTGGGTGGCCTTATCCAATCCTTATTATCTGATAGCATGGAGATGAGTGTGGTGTAGATGCCTGACTACTTAGCTTTTAACATAAAGCATGTTTTCTTTTTTGATTGTTGATGGTAGAGTTATTTTGTCTTCTTTTGCAATGACACCTATGCAGTCTCTCAGTGAGCATGAACCTTCAGTTTTGTTTTGTATATCTTACAGAAATGATACTTCTAAAAACATTCTCTTTGAAAAATTTCAGTGAAGAAAATGATAAGTAATTCACATACAACTCACCTAGTTATTGAATTAGCACCAAATTCTTACTTAAAGCCAAATATAAATGAAAAAGAGCAGTGTTTAAAAATCATATTTACATTTGAAGCAATAGACCAGAATAGATTTTAAACAAGATGAGAAAATTCTCTGACGAATCTGCTGATCTCTGTTTCAGGCTGGGGACGGTAGAGAAGGAACCAAGGAGACCGGTTGCACATGCTTGCTATTGAGGCACGCTTGGCACCAGGGGCAGGCTCTGCACATGTGTGACCGGTAAGAGTACTGCTGTCCAAATCTCCGAGCGAAGGTGCAGGAGCGCACCCACAGGGACATCTCTCAAAGAAGAACATTTCATTGTTGCCGTAGTTCCCAGCCTATGGCATCCTGGTATGATGGTGAATGTTGATTTCGAGAATGGGTTGAAAAATATTACAATGACTGAATTTTTGCTGAAGGACTGATTTTGGAAACAGCTCCACTTGCATTGCTGTTGGGCCCTCTCATATGAGAAAAGATATTTGACATACCACATAGCAGATTTCTTGTTACTTGTCAATGATCAGTTCTATTAAATGACCTTTCAACAGAGGCCCATAATGAGGAACATGACACCTAAGAGCAGACAGGGAATCCTGAAGTGAGGTAAGACACATCGTCAGTGTATGAACTGCTTTGGGTTTTTTTGAGCTTCAGCATCTTTGAGTCACTAATTTACAGAGAAATTAATAATACATCAGGAAAATAAAACAGATCTGTGGGAAGGGAGAGAGGCTTGTACCAGATGTAAATATCTTTTTATAAGATAGTAAAACTCAAAGACTGTTTTAAAGAAACCCAACCCAGTAATTAATGGTGAGATGCGTGGGGGATATCTTGTCTCAAAACACTCTCCCCTTACCTCCTCATCTGAATAGTCCTGCAATTGTGGCTTTGGAATTTGAACTCGGCTCTGGATTTCTCCAATGTCTACAATGGATCTGAAAACCCTGCAAAATTTTGTTGGGATTAGAAACTTGAATTGTATTGTGTTGTGCAGGCCCAACCTTACCCATAAGACACATATATTTGGGTCTAAAACAAATAATCTACCAAGTAAGTGGATATAACTGGATTAAAGTAAGCTTTGCTGCATACACTCAATTCTAGATTTTGCTTACTCATTGTAGTGGTTAAAACTAGATCAGAGGTAGGTAATAGACCCAGACAGGAAGTGACATACTGATCCATATTGTGAGGTGTGAGAAGGAATAGAACACTGATCTACTTTATTAAAAGATTTATACAGAGGAGTCAATTTCTTGCACTTCAAGCAGAGAAACCCTGAATTTGTGGCTCTTGAAAGGATACAAGGCTTGCTGTTAGTGTTTTTCAAAGTTCTGTTAACAGGTATTTCTTGCTCATGATGGTCACACCTTATTGTCACTGTATTGCCATCTATGGCTAGCAGTAAACTGCTACATTTTCAGTGTTATGCTGTGTTCCATTCAAGAAGGAAAGTATCTCGTACATAACTTACATAAATGGGAAAGACTTTATATTTCCCAAACATTAACAGGAGAGCAGATTAGAGTTATTATATCCCTTTGGCTGGATACCTCATCTCAGGACAAATGCACAACTTCTGTTTTAGATTTCATTAGTGTCTCATCTCTGTGGATGAACTACTCACCTACTGCCATTTGTGTATATTTGTTGGCTGTACTCATGTGTCTTTGATGGGGTGGACTAGGCCCTGAGGCCCCTCTGCAGGAGACTTTGCGACTCTTTTGCTTACTCCTTGTAGTGGTTAAAACTAGATTAAAGGTAGGTGCCCACTCCACCCCAGAAAAGGCCAGTCGAGTGGGTCCTCCAAGCTGCCTGTACTGGCTGTGTGGGATGTAGCCAATCAGAAAGGGCTGCAGGGAGCAGCCAATCTGGGCTGAGCAAGCCCATATAAAAGAAGCTGCAGTGTAGCGCAGAAATCAGTTCCTTTCTAGAGCTGGAGGAGAGTGGACTGTGCACCTGGCTGGCTGAGAGAGCTACAGAACCTTGGACAGAGAGCAGTGCTGGCAGAGGCTGGGGGGAACATGACAGAGTTCTGAGCTGGCTGCTGGAATTCAAACAGGACAAGGCTCTGAGGTAAAGGTAAAGAATGTGCTGGGGCTATAGAGAAGTGGCCCAGGGAATTTTAGCAGCAATGTAGTTTAAAGGGATGTAGTGGACAGCTGTTATCTATAGGGTCCCTGGACTGGAACATGCAGTAGAGTGTGGGCTGAAGCCCCCCACTCCCCGCATCAGCCACTGGGAAAGTGGCCTGAACTTTGATGCACCCCAGAAGGGGGACTGAACTTTTTTAGTGGCCCAGCTGAGGAGTTGGGGAAAGAAAGGCCTGGAGAGGCAAAGTGGAAGACTCAAAAGCATGAAAGATTATAATGGAGGAATAATTCCAGTGTTTGGTGAGTGTATACTGACACTTAACTACCAATGGTAAAAGATAAAACAAGAGTTTGCAGTGGTTCACAGAAGCACACAACCAGTCTTGGGCATACATATGTGAGGTGTGTGGTCTCTTAAAGAGGAGGTATACCACAGAGAGCCAGAAATACAACTAGCTATGGAAGTAGTATCATAGGAAGATGTATTCACAGGAAATTTTGCCTTTTATACTGAAGTGCCTGCCACTTTGGTGTGACCAAGGCATCACATGTGGCTGGGCAACAGAATTCAACTTGCAGGCAGCCATGGACTGGCCTGGGGCATGCAGAGTTCTGCTTCTTCTGCATTCATTTCAGCTACTGGAAAAGTCTGTTAACGTGTCTGGGGATTGAGCGGCAATCCTCCAAGGACATGTCCATGAAGCTCTCCTGGAGGTACTCTGCAAGCCTTTGCAGTAAGTTTCTGGGTAGGGCTGCCTTGTTCCATCCTCCATGGTAGGACACTTTACCCTGCCAGGCCAGTAGCAAGTAGTTGGGAATCACTGCTTCATAGAGCAGGGCAGCGAAAGCTCCTGGGTTTTGGGCACATTCAAGCAACATTCATTCTTTATCTCCCAGTGTTAGCCTCACAAGAGTGATATCATTCATGGGCACCTGGTTGAAAGAGGGGAATTTGTTTAAGGGAACAATCAGAGATGTCTGTTCATGCTGGGGTGTCCGCGTTTGGCTGAGGCCTGATCAGAGCCACGCAGTGGGGGGTGGGGGAAAACCCAGCCGTGCTGGGCTGTTTGCGTTTAATCTAAAGAGCTCATCCCTGATCAAAGCCTGATCGGAGCCAGCTGAAAGTGGGGAAGCAAACAATTGTGGAGCCCTGTAAAGCGTGCAATGAACACGAAGTGAGGAGGGATCCATACAATGAGAGGAGGTAGGAGCGCAATGAGAGCAGGCAGGATGCCATACTCAAGCTGATGGGGGAGCAAACTGACATGCTCCGCTGTCCGGTGGACCTTATGCAGGAAAGGCAGCAAGACCACAGACTGCCACTGCATTCCCTGTATAACCGCCCTCCCTCCTCCCCAAGTTCCATAGCCTCCTTACCCATATGGCCAAGAACACGGGGCGGGGGAGGTTACGGGAACCCCCATACACAACCCCAGAGTATTGCCCAAGCACCAAAAGGCTGGCATATCCAAAATTTTGATTTGATTTTTGGACTTGTCCTTCACCCCCCTAATCTTTCCTAACCTACTACCCCCCACTCCCCAGGCTACCATCTGATTTCTCTCAGTGTGTTGTTCAACAAATAATAACGTTTTTTTAAACAATTGTGACTTTATTTCCTTTTATATATATAGGGGGCGGGTAACTTCAAGGAGACACAAACAACTGTCACACTGTACCTTGGCCAGTCATGAAACTGGCTTTCAAAGCTCCTCTGATGCACAGCGTGCCCTGCTGCCCTCTCCTAATCACCCAGTTGTCTGGTTGTGTGAAATTGGCCACCAGGCGATTTGCCTCAACCTCCCACCTAACCATAAATGTCTCCCACTTACTCTCACAGATATTGTGGAGCCCACAACAAGCAGCACGTACAGTTGGAATATTGGTTTTGCTGAGATCTAATTTAGTCAGCAAACAGCACCAGCAAGCTTTCAAATGTCCAAATGCACATTCTACCACCATTCTGCACTTGCTCAGCCTATAGTTGAACTGCTCCTTACTACTGTCCAGGGTGTCTGTGTACAGCTTCATGGGCCATGGCATTAAGGGGTAGGCTGGGTCCCCGAGGATAACTATAGGCATTTCAACCCCCCAAATAGTAATTTTCCGGTCTGGAAAGTAAGTCCCTTCCTGCAGCTGTTCAAACAGACCAGAGTTCCTGAAGATGTGAGCGTCATGCACTCTTCCAGCCATCCCATGCTGATGTCGGTGAAACATCCCTTGTGATCCACTAGTGCTTCCAGCACCATCGAGAAGTACCCCTTGCGGTTTACGTACTGGCTGCCCCGGTGTTCCAGTGCCAAGATAGGGATATGTGTTACGTCTATCACCCCCACCACAGTTAGGGAACCCCAGCACATTAAAGCCATCCACATGGTCTGCACATTTCCCAGAGTCATTACCCTTGATAGCAACTGGTCAATGATGGCATTGTTTACTTGCAGCACAGCAGCCCCCACAGTAGATTTGCCTTCTCCAAACTGATTCTCGACTGACCGGTAGCTGTTTGGCATTGCAAGCTTCCACAGGACTATGGCCACTCGCTTCTCAACTGGGAGGGCTGCTCTCATTTTGGTGTCTTTGTGCTTCAGGGCAGGGGACAGCACGTCACAAAGTTCCATGAAAATGGCCCTACACATGCAAACGTTTTGCAGCCACTGGGAATCATCCCATACCTGCAACACTATGTGGTCCCACCAGTCTGTGCTTGTTTCCGGGCCCAGAATTGGCATTCCACGGCATGAACCTGACCCACTGTCACCATGATGTCCCAGTCACCACATGGCTTTCTTCTAAGAATGTCTGTATCCATCACTATCGTGATCGCGCTGTCGTCACTTCCTCAGCCGGTTTTGCAGGTTCTGCACATACTTCTGGATAATGCAAGAGATATTTACAATGGTTATAGCCGCAGCGGTGAGCTGAGTGGGCTCCATGCTTGTCGTGATATGGTGTGAAATGATTGTCTGCTGTACTTTGTATGGAGAGAGGGGATTGTCTGCTGTACTTTGCATGGACTGACAAGATGTGCCCAGGAAAACCTGCAAGAATGTTTTTGCCCCATCATGCACTGGGAGCTAAACCCAGAATTCCAATGGGTGGCGGAGACTGCGGGAACTGTGGGATAGCTACTCACAATGCACCGCTCCAAGAGGCAATGCTAGCCTCAGTACTGTGAATGTATGCCACTGACTTAGCACATTTAGTGGGGACACACACAATTGAATGTATACAATCTGTTCAGAAAAATCGACTTTTAATAAACTCGATATAATTTTGTACTATAGCCGTACCCTAGGAAAGGTATATCTTTTACAGCTACTTGTTCAGTGCCTTAAAAATAGATGCTGAGCACAGAGTTCTTCCCCAGGCCACAACCCTGTGCCAATTGGCTTCAGCTTCTTTCATTGTATTGGATTGAGTGTAAAAGGCACCATGCTTAGCAGCCCATCTGGTAGCCCCATGCTACTCTGTCACTATTCTCATCTGTTTTCTAATATAACCTTTGTCTCAGATACATGAGTTCCCTTCTTTTCTATGTTGGAATATGGGTGATCTCCTTTTGGATTGTTCTTATATCATTTCCTAGATACTTGGAAAAACCTGTGCTCTAGATCTCCTAATTTCCCTAGGAACTGGTGTATACTTACTTTCCTTCTACTCTCAAGGTGAATATACCGTATTATTCATGAGCATAAACAGTTTGGGGCTGTAGCTCCCCCGCTTCCTCAAAATAATTAGGGATTGCATTAATGAATAAAGGAACCACTGAGTTTGGTTCTGAAGCTTATTTATCTCACTTATTAAAAGGGAACCAATTTAGTAATGGTACAAAATTACTCCAGTGATATTCAGCAGCTATTTTTTTTTAAATCTAGCCCTCTCCCCCAAATAAAAAAGTCTGTCTGTGTCCCTTCTATCAATAATCTCTGGCACAATAAGCCTTAGATGTTTCCCAAAGCAAATTCTGGGAGCAGGCTCTGTTTCATAATTTGTTTGACAAAATGCATCAGTTTTCCTTCCTACAAATGTATTGTGGTCTGGATCTGTTAATGACACAGTATTTTAGATGCCTGTGTTTAGGTACATATAAGATCCTAGCACTGGAGAGTGGCAAGATAATGTCTGAGGTATCATAAGCCTCCAAACTGGGGAAACAGAACAGACCACCCTGGATGTAGGACGTGTGAACAGAGGGGAATGAAACAAATTTATTAAACTCCTGGCATTGTCTTGCATAGGGTTTCTGCTATTCTTATATGCTGGCTTGCATGAGTCTTCAGTAGAGTGATCCAAACCAGGCTCAAATTTTCTATTCTTTAGGGGACATTCAGATCTGTAACTTTATGACTGGGTCCCTATTTCTAGATTCGGAATCAAACCAAAACCATGAAATCTGCCCAAGCAATGGGAAATATTTAATTTGGAACTCAGCCTTGTAGGTTGAGCCCATCTCTAGTTTCCAGGTGGATAAAGAATTTCTCTGGGTTTTAAAATATTCCCCTTTTCCCACTGCTGTCTAAGATGGAATTGAGCATAATGTTCCATTCCTTCAATTTCCTCTTGGCTTCTCCCTCTCTCTCTCTTTTTTAACCTCATTGTTAAAGTTAGGGTGCTGATTTGTGTTCTTTGGCCTTTCCAATCTGGTTACCCCAGCACTGCAGCTAATTATCTGGGAGAAATCAATTCTCTCAACATTCATTGACTTGTTATGTTAATGTGCCTCTTTTGTCTATTAATATAATTTTGTATTCTCTGTTCAGTCTCAGACTCTTTCTCAGGGTTGAGATCCTTGTTTTCCTCAAAAATGCCCTAGAAAGAGGGTTATGGCTTCACATCTTTGGTTGTGTTCTTTATTTCCCCTTCAGTCATCGCTTGACTAATCGTCTTTCTTGCCTGCCAAAATATGGCAGCTTCTGCCCTTTTAATTTTTTTAATCCTGCCTTTTTCTAACCACTCTACTATCCCATTTTACAGATGAGAAAACTAATACTATTCATCTACCGTGGAAGAAGGACGTGTATGATAGATTTAAAATATTGATAGTAATTTGGCTTCACCTCTTGTTTCACATATCCATACACAGCAACAAGAAACAATGCTGATGTCCATGTTGTAGTGTCTATTTTTGGGACAATGGGAATACTCACCTTTATTTCACCTCTATATTCTGCCAATATCACACATCATTCGATACTGACACACACATTCCACTGTTGTGATAATACTGCTACAGTCATCACATCAGTAGTGCTCACTAGATAGAATTTGTATATGAAGGAAAGAACAGAATATGATTATGCAATACATTTGTTTTCCTTTATTTGCAGTCTGAAGTAGAGAGGGAAGGTCCCAGCATGGTTTTTCCTCACTTGTTAGGAATAAGAAGAAATATCTTACAATATGTTTGCAGGCTAGTGAAGAAAGTCAGTTCCTTCCCCACTGTTTAAAATCAGAAATATTAATACCCTATATTCAGTGATCTGATTATGCCATCTTGTGGTCTTAATCATACTTGCAGGCAAATTCCAATTAAAAGTTGATAGCATGAAATGTAATATAATCCTCCTTTTCCATAAATTTCTTATTGGTTCTTTTAAATTACTTTTGAAAAAAATGTATTTGAAAATAAGACAAGGAAGAAGCCATAGGCACCATCACAATATACACAGCCCTTCCATAAGTGGTAAATGTGTAATTAAAGGATAAACAGATAACTTTTCAGAGCACCTATAACTCTTACTGACTGTCCTAAGAACTATGGGTGTGTAGCACTTCTGAAAATCAGGCCTCATCTGGTAAAAGTCAGGAAAGCCAATAACTGGAGTATCCACAATAGGTGGCAGCTTTTGAAAATGTTGTCCTTTATGGTGAAAGGTAACGGCCACAGGAACTAAGAACCAGCACAAACCTCACCACCCTAAGGTGCACTTCTTCTACCTGCGTTCTCTAGCAAACACAGAGCAGTGTGTACTTTTAAAAACCAATAAAACACTATCAAAACAATACTCTCCACCACATACACTGTTCTTCCTGTTGACAAACTATGAGAAAGAGCTCAAACTACACAAGATTTGGAAGTCATGTTGCTTAATGCACTACTGAAAAGCTACCATGAGGAGGGCTGTAAAAAATTCTAGCCTATAGAGGTTCTTATAATCGGTTATCAAATACCTATAAATAACAAAGGCGCTAGGAGATTTTATTTTTGTATTCTTAAAATTCATTAAATACAATTGTGTTTTGGATTTAACCATGGTTCCTTTTACAATCGGTCAACAAATTCAACAGAATTCCTTCTCCATTCTTTAAGATAAACATTTTAATCGTTGTTATTGGCACAATGTAGCCAGGCTCTTCCTCTTCATCTAAAAATGACAGATTTAAATATCATCAAAATGTTGGAAACAGGGGAAATACATTTTTAAAAGTTTTGGAAAAAAGGCAAATATCTGGGACAAAATTTTCACAAGTGGTGGCTTGTTTCGGGCTCTTCAACTTTTGGCTGCCTAGTCTCAGTTACCTTGGGCCTGATTGTGAGATATGCCCAGCACCTGCAGCTCCCATAGTCATCAATTGTAGATAGCATGTCCCTAGCTATTGTTTGTCAGAGACAGGTGATGGATGGTAGGAGAGAGATCACTTGATCATTACCTGTTAGGTTCATTCACTCCGGGGCACCTGGCATTGGCCACCGTCGGCAGACAGGATACTGGGCGGGGTGGACCTTTGGTCTGACCCAGTATGGCCTTTCCTATGTTCTTGTAGGAACCCCAAGTGTTCCAAAATGTCACATGCATATACAGATGAGCTAGTACCAAACTCCTGCTCCAGACAATTGAACTTTGGGACAGTTCTGATTATATACAAAGTACCACCAAGTGCACAAATACCTGGTGGGGAGGTAGACAAATGTTTTGTTCTCTTTTCTCTACTAGTCTTAAATCATAGTAAATGTTGGGTGTTACTTGTAACAGTAGCGGGTAGAAGATTGTCAGAGGAAATGAGCTTTTTTTAAAAGTGGATTGTGTTTTTAAGTTTAATTCTATTACTTCAAAATGACGTGCTCCCGTGGATGGTGGACAAGGTCAGACTTGCGCATTGAAAAGGACGGAAGGGAAGTTCAGGCAGTCTCTATGGAGTACTGTGAATTGCATTGAAGTCTCTATGGGCACAAAGGGAATCCCCCAAGCATCTCTGGGGGAAGATGGGTGGATATGGGAATGAATTAGGCCCCAAAGTTTGAACGGGAAGACACAGCAAAGCACCGTGATGTAAGCTTTGTATATGACAAGTTCTTACAGAAGTCTGATACTCTTACTACTGAAAACATGGCTCCCTCAGCGTCCAAACACAACCAGAAACCAGCAGCCTTAGCTCACTATTTTCCTGCCATTAGTGCAGCAGGAATGATCATGTTTTTCATGTACATATTCCTATAGAATGTCTGTAGAAGACTAGAGGATAAAACCTGATTGCAGAGAGTACATTTCTGTCAAGTGTTAAGGACGCACACTGGATGATGCATTTGATTTATGTCTACAACATATATTAAAAAAATTAGAGGTTTTAAAAGTGTACTATTATGGGTCAGTTGGTATGTAACGGGGTTAGAAAAAAAGAGTATCTTCATCTCTCCCCCACTACAGAAAGATTGATCTCAACACTTGGTGGAGCTAGACGATGACATATGAGAAGCGTAACATATACCCAAAGTAAAAATATTTCTTACAACCATAAGGGCCTAAAACTAATTACCTATTCATGACTTTTAGTCTTACATGCTAGCATACCACATTTGCTATTTTATCTTGAATGTTTAATCCTACGTTTTAACTGGATTATTGAATTCTACTATATAAATTAATTTTTAAACACAGGATAGAATACCAACCATTCCTGATCTGACATGTCAGTGATGAAAAGGTCAAAAAAGTAAAGAAAACACACCAACCAGCATGCATTTTTTTTTCAGAAGTCAGTTTTCCTTAGGTGAAAGTTATGAAAAATAAAACCAGTAGCAAAGTTTACAAATAGAAGCCCCCTAACACTATCCAGCTTCTATTACTTTGAATTTCTGTAGCATCTTTCATCTGAAACTATCAGGTTTACTGTGGATTTTAATTCATTAACCTTACACATCCCTCTGTGGAAGCACAGTCTTGGTATGATGCTGAAGTAATTTGCTGATGGTCACACACTGGTTGAATGTGGGGGAGCCACAAATAAGAGCCTCACTTTCTGATTCCCAGGACCATGCCTCACACTTCTTTCTTTAATCAGTTGTGAATGTTATAGCCCAAGCAAAATCTGAATGTTTGTTAAATCAGATACAATAGCACATGTAAATATTTCCACATATACTTTGTATGGTCCAATATTTACACAGTGTGGTCCAGACAGCTTGAACCATGAGAGGTGATCTCACTGCACCAGGGTGTGGGGAGAGCTCTCTTCTGCTTTTAGCAGAGAAGGGGGGGAACTAGGCTCCACCCCATCTTCCTTACTTTAACCCCTGATTACACACACAGATCTAGACATGTTACATTGAATGATCTTCCTGTTTAAAAGGTAGTGAGTACAATTTTCAAAAGCAACTAAGAGACTTAAGAGCCAGAGTCCTATTTTCATAAGTCACTTAGGCCCCAAGGAACTTAAATCTCATTGAAAGAGAAGAGTAAGATAAGTCTACTAGAGAGCATCTCCCATCAGCTCAGCACAGTGAAGGCACCAGGGTAAGATGACCTAAGCAACGTGGACTCCAGGTCCATTATTCACATAGCTGGAGTAGTGTAACTTAGGTCGCCTTACCTCGGTAATGAAGACAAACCCTGAGTAACCGTACATCAGGCTGAGAGCAGTATGAAATAGGATTGTGTAACTTGGAAGAACCAAAGTAAAACTTCAAGGAATTATACAGACTGAAGAAAATATTTTAAAACAAGAACAATCAATTACACTGTGGCTTAAAGGAAATGGTTATAACACACGTTGGTGCAATGAGGATGTCCTAGGCATGGAAGGTATTTAACTTTGTGCCTTATAAAGAACCTATAGGGCACCACGCAAGGCTATTAATTATTAGGGTCAGTCTGACCTGACTAAGGTGTCCCCAAATATCACTCAAATCACTTTCCTGTGTCACTAACCAATTTCCTAAGAAGTCAAGAGTCAACAGATTAGAGTCCCTTAATGAAATTGTAACTCAAGCCCATGGAAGCAATTACTGTCCATAAGGACACTAAATCCCATTAAAAGGTCCCTGAGTATACACATATAATATGCTAGAACAGCTCTGTATTAGCCATTAGTAAATCAGGTCATCACTGCAAGTGAAAGAGCCTGCATATTCAGTGACAGATAGTGCCATAAGCACAGTCAATTCACTTGTAGCTTCACTGATGTCAGAGGATGAATGTAGTGCAATTTAGTGTCTTGCATACCTCCACCAAGAGTTTTTCTGTATTTAATTTAATTTACATATATTAAATATAAGACTTTGGTACTAAACTAAAACACCTGTGTGCAGGGCAGAGCATATTAAGAAAACAATTTCAGCTCCAAGTCTAGATTTCTTTGGTTATGAGTTACAGCCATAATTTCAGTATTACTTCTATCTGGCCCTGGTACTGTGGGATCTAAGGCCTGGTCTACATTGTGGTGGTGGCGGTGTTGACCTTAAATATGCAATTTCAGCTACGTGAATAGGTCAAAGGTTGACTTACCCAGCCGTCCTCACAGTGGCATGTCAACCATTGCAGCTCCCCCGTCAACTCCGCTTCCTCCTCTTGCAGAGATGGAGTTCCGGAGCCAACAGGGAGCATGTTCGGGGATTGATTTATCGTGTCTAGATGAGACGCAATAAATCGATCCCCGATACATCGAATGCGACCCACCGATCCGGTGAGTAGTATAGATGCACCTTACAGTCTACAATGTGCTTCTCCTCAAATACCCAAGGGAGGTAGAGGAGTGCTGTTCTCCCCATTTTGTGCATGGGGAACTGAGGCATAGGGTGAGTTGCCCAAGGTCACGTGGGAAGGCTGAGGCACAGCAGAGAATTGAACCCAGGTCTCCCAAGTCCCAGGTTTAGCCCTCTTACCATTAGCTCACCCTTCCTCTTCACTTGGACAGTTTGTAGTATAATCTTGAGGGAATATTACAGTGCAGTTATATCAGATTGTTGGAACCAGAGAAGTGTTTTGCCATGCCTAGTAAAAAGGAGTCACAATCCTGACTGGGGTCTCTAGCTGTTGCTGTAACACAAAAAAGTACTAACTTACAGTACAATTCTTAGTAATCACTGCAAGACGAGAAGATGATCAGCAGAGGGTGTGCTTGAGTGCAGATCTCAAAAGTGGCCCTATAAAGGGAACTGTACAGAGAGCTGACTGAGCCCTTTATGCGGCATAAGGCAAAAAGCAGCAGCCTCTGTGTGTACTAGTTTTGTTTCATAGCAGAATGAAGGAAAACCCTTGTAACACCTTCTATTCGTGCTTATCCTCCAGTCAGATTCTGCAGCTCCAGCTGGCAATAGAGCAAAGCAGCATTAGAGTGCTGAGTGGTAGACTTTGGTAGGGAGAGGTAATAAATATAAAACATCCCAAAATGTAAGAACAGCAGTGACCATGGAAGGCCTTGGGATAAGCACAGTGTTTCGAACCCACAGAAACGGAACTCTCTCCCCTACCCTGCAAGAGAAGACATCTTTAAAGAAGAAAAACCGTTACTGTAAAAATGGCTACTGAAAGATCTGAAGAAGTCCAACATTGAACATGTGCAGTATTCCTATGAAATGAAAGCTGGCTTCCACTCTAGATGTGCTTGAATAGCAGATGCCATATCACAGTTTCTATTTGATTTATTTTCCTTTAATCTAATGGGAATAATCATTAGAAGCAACCAGATAGGTTTTGACCCTAGATAGGAGGAAAAGGTTGAGAATGAAAGGCAATGGGAGCAGGTGGCAACAAGGAACACTAGTACCCTTAACCAGAGCAGAAGGGAATTGGAGACATTTCACTTAGATACCTAATTACATTATGCAATAAACATAAAGGACAATTACTTTCTCTATCATGATACTTGAGCTTCCTTAGAAAATATCAGTGTCTGTACTGTTGGTTCAGTGCTCGTACACAGCATCCTGGTTTATTATTGTTTTATCAATAATTCACTATTTATCATGGACAGTTCTCAGAAAAGATCTGCTCAATGTTCAGTGGCAGTCAAAAAAGCTAACAATCTTAGGGAACACTGGGGAAGGGAGAGATAAGACAGAAAATATTATAATGCCACTATATAAATCCATGGTATGGCCACCTCTTGAATACTGCATGCATATCTGGTCGCCCGATTTCAAAAAATATATTAGAATTGGAAAAGGTGCAAAGAAGGGCAACAAAAATGGTTAGGGATACAGAACAGCTTCCATGTGATTAAAAAGACTGGGATTATTCATCTTAGAAAAGAGACAACTAAGGGGAGATATGATAGAGGTCTATAAAATCATCAATGGTGTGGCGAAAGTGAATAGGGAATTGTTATTTACCCCTTCACTGACACAGAAACCAAAGGTCATCTGATGAAATTAATAGGCAACAGGTTTAAAATAAACAAAAGTACTTCCTCACACAAGATACAGTCAACCTGTGGAACTCATGGTCAAGGTGAAGGTCAAAAGTACAACTGGGTTCAGAAAAGAACTAGGTAAATTTATGTATGATAGACTCATCAATGGCTATTAGTCCAGGTGGTCAGAGATGCAACCCCATGCGCCAGGTATCCCTAAGCCTCTAACTGCCAGAAGCTGGGGCTGGATCAAAGGGGATGGATTACTCAGAGTTGCCCATTTCTGTTCCTTCCCTCTGAAGCACATGGTACTGGCCGCTGTCGGAGACAGGATATTGGGCTAGTTGGACTGTTGGTCTGACCCAGTATTGCCATTCTTATGTTACGTTAAAATTACTATTTATTTAGGAAATGTAGATAAACTATAAATGTAAGCACAGTCATACAAAAATTTCACTATTCACCACCACTAAAAGGAATGTGTCACTTTTTTGTGGAGAAATAATATATGTAGTCTTAAAGCTTTTCTGTTAAAGTATGAACCTCCTCAGGACATGTTTGTGTGGATTTTTTCTTATGCTGAAAGACAATTATCTTTACTCACATTAACAACGTGCAACAAGTTGATTACACTTATTTGTATTCAAAACATTTGCCAAATGCAATTTTCTTTTTGCAGACCAGTGTACTTGGGGTATTGAATAAATGGTAACTAAATATCTAAGGATCTATTGATGCTGTTAATTTGCACACAGTTTTATCTTTTGTCTTGATCTCAAACATTGCAAAAGGCAGCTTTCCTAAGATATATTAATGCAAAGAGCAGGAACACTTTTAATGCTTCATTGCTTGTGTCTGTATACTCTGGATGCATGAAATCAAAACCGGCCAGGATTCTGACTGAAATTTCACTTGTGTTGTGCGTTCAGTGGACAGTTCAATCAGCATTTTCCAACAATTTACTTGGCAAACAGGCACTACTGGCAGCTGCCTCATTAAATGGGCTTCACACTCAATCCAACTTTACAATTCTGGAAAATCTCTCTCTCTGCTAGGATATTCTGTAGTGACCATCACCATAGTATGCAAGCGTTTAACCTCAAGTTTCTCCCAAATACAACAACTTTGTCAGTCACTTGCAGAATGTTCAAAATCTTATCTCTATGGGAAAACACTGAACACCCTCAATACATCAGCTAGCTCAAGAAGATTTGAGAGCCAGTAATGGTCAGAACATAGTTAGCGGAGAAAATAAAAGAAAGAAAACAACCAAAAACCAATCCTCATTCGAAGTGAAGCTAGCAAATGAAAGACATTTCAGTCTGTTCATAGCACACATGAGCTCAACATCTTTGGAGGTTATAAACAGAATTAACTCCTTGCTGGCTGTGGGAATTTTTTTTTTTGGCTTTAGCAATTCTTAAAGATACAGCGGAGGGCACATTTAAGGACACATTTTTCCTGAGGAAGAGGTAATTCTTTGCTTTTCCCAGCTTGGTTAGCTTCAGCTTAAAACAATATATACCTAGTTATTTGCCTCGGGGCCCCAATTAAGATGATGTCCCTGTTGTGCTAGGCACCATATGTGCGAAGATATCTAGTTTCTGAAAGACTAATAGAACCCACAGAGGCTTTGGGAATTCAGTGTTACAAGTATAAGTTAAGCCTAAAGCAAGGAAGCTATAATTATTCCTGTGTTTTACAATCTTTTGCCACTTTGTTTCCGCTTCCTTGTCTCTGGCTTTAGATACCAGAATGTGGTGTCTTGTGAAACCAACCAACGAAAAAGGTGAGGGTGGGGGAAGGTGGGATAGAGTTTGTGCCCAGCAGAGTTGCTATCACCAAGGAAATGGAATAAGCTACATGCACTGCAACTCAATCAGGATAGAAAGGTGACTCAACTTCACGGCGAGAAACATTGTTCCTTACATGTTCTAGCCATTATTACTGTTACGGTGCTGCTTCCTCTACAGCTCCAGCCATCTGCAAAAGCCTTCCTGTGTCTGATCATCTTATTTCAAATCACAGTCAAACAATATCTCTTCACCCTTTAAGTGTCTTAATTGCAGACAGCTGGAGAAATTGTGTGACTCTGTAGTTCTGTTATGCACAGTAACCCTAATGAGGTTTTTGCACTACAGTTCACATAGAACATACTTGTATCATATAAATCATGGAACTCAACAGCGTGGAATAATCTTTTTGAAGTAGAAGAACATCACAGAGCAATGTTATTATTGTTGAGGGAACTGATAAACAATTAACTGTTAGCATCACTTGAGATCTTCTAATTATTTTTTCCTATGCTTTTATGGATGAACTTGCTGATTGGAAGCTGAACTGAGGGCAGTCTGGACAGCTGTTTGTCGACTTGCTTTGGACAGGTCGAGACCTCATTTGCATTGAAAGAAGAATTTGGAATCTTTGTATTAGAAGTGGGAATGGAATTTTGGAATACAGGATTCTCATAGGAAAGGACTGGCTTTTATGATGATTTAAATGAGCAATTTCAGCTAGCAAATGTGAGCGAATCAAACCCTTCACCCTGACAAAAAAATGGATGGTAAAATATTAGAAACTCAGCCAAAATTTTACTAGCATGAATGCAGAGTGATAGGTCAGAAAGAAACATTTCTATATTTTGATGGCACTCAAAGAGAATTAGATTAATTTTAAAACAAAAGTCTTACAAATATGTGGGGAATGCAGAAAGCTGCAAAGGAGAGCAAATAAATCACTTGCATGCTCTATCTGGTGTCCCTTTCCTGTTCTCTTACATAGTGGATTGCAGCTATAAATGCTTCTTCTGAGTAGCAGGAAATGGGAATGGATCCATTGACCTAACCAAAAGATAGAAAAAATATTCCATCTGAAAGGCAGCATGGCTGTTCCAGCTTTATCCTGCTATTTCATTCCAACTGTTAAGGGAAGTGGTGCATTTCCAGAAGAATTAGGGTACATTCCAGAGAACGAAAATTCTCTACACAGTTATATTCCTGAGAAAGATATATGCTGTAGAGCTCTGCAAACCTTTCATAAAGAAAAGGAATCCTTAGATTCCTTATTAAAGTGGAATACTCTGGGGTGTGTCTCTCTAAGCCAGGGTAAAGGAAGGTGACATTTGAAGGCACGCCTTTCCTGGTCCCCTGCCACTTATTAGTGAGGTGGACAAAGCACCCTGTCTTTGAAGATGCTTCTCTGATGGATTTGTGTCAGTGGGGCCTGGCTACATTGCTGGCTGCCTTAGAGAGCCCAGATAAGGTCTTGCCAGCCATCCACTAAAGACACTGGGTGAACATGGGGCAAATAGACTGGTGAGCTACCAGAAAAAAATGAAAGAAGATAAGGGGAGTCTATTATCTGTTGGCAGATAGTACTTTAACCCAAGTAGCCTTCCTAACCCCTCTGTGGGAAGAAGTCAGCAACAGGGATTTTCTCTTCTATTGTGGCTGAGTATATGGCAACGTGATTGCAAATTAAGTTCAGTGTTGATAAATACAAAATAATGCACACTTGGAGGGAAAAATTTAAAACTACTCTTTCATCTCACAGGGTTCCACATTAATTGTATCAGCTCAAAAATGGAACCTGGTCATCACTTTAGGCAGCTACAATAAAAAAGCAAAACAAAAGAAACAAACAACAAAACACAAACAAGATGCAAAAGGAATGAAATTAGGAACAATACAGAAAATATGACATTATATAATCAATAGTATGGCCTCATCTGGAATACGGTGTGGAGTACTGCTTCTGTTCACTCTATCTCAAAAAAGGATATTGCATATTTAGAGGAAGTTCAAAGAAGGGCAATGAGAATGATCAAGGGCAAGGGAAAGCTCTCATATGAAGAGAGATTGAAAAGCATGGGATTATTTATTTTAGAAAGGAGACAGTTAAGAGGAAAAAAGTATATAAAATACTGAATGGCACAGAGAAGGTAAATTGGGAACTCTTGTTCCTGTGTTATGAGACAGGGTGAACAAGGGTACATTGAATGAAATGGGAAGATGGCTAATTTAAAATGATACAAGGAAATACTTTTGCACACAATCAAATAATGGAAATCATTGCCACAGGATGCCACTGAAGCAAAAAGCATAGAAAGGTTTACAAAGAGACCAGACATTTATGTGAATAATAATTTCTAGAGTTAGAATAGTTAAGACTAATGTTAATTTTGGAGAAGATATTAAACTTCATGCTTCATACCTGACAGAGCATTAAAGGATCTTACGATGAACATATCTAGTGTGTATAAGCAAGCTCTGTGACCACGCTTCATCTGGTACAGGGGAACATGACATGGTGTTAGGAATGGGATTAAGAACAGAAACAGAAGGAACAAAGCAACAAAGGTTGCAGGATCTCATCAACATATCACTCTTCAATGCCTCAAAGAACTTCAGCTTTGACAAATCTTCAGCATGGTCTGGAAGCAAGATTTTTGCATTGCTACCACGCTCTGCAAGAAAACTGATATACCTGTACATTCTTTAATTTATGCTGGGGGAAGCAAGCAGAGTCTATCTTTAAATCCTTTGACTTTACAGAGGACAGTCACAAAGATGCTATGAAGGGGTTCTGTCTATATTTGATACACCCTTTATACCCCAGAGAAATGTGGTTTATGAAGAGCACGTTTTCACCAGGGAGTTCAAGAACCAGGGGAAAATGTTGAATGTTTTCTAAGACCTCAGCATAAATTAGCTGAAAACTGGTTTCTGAGAGTGCAAAATATGAAAATATCAGACAGGCTGTTTACTGGGTTAACAAATAAAAACCTTTCACAACAGCGACAACTGAAGAGATTTAATCCAAGCCACAACTATAAAGACAGCATAGCAGTCTGAATTGAGCAAACAGAACAAACATCAGGAACAACTTGAAAAACTGAATATAGCTTAGAAACTGTAAACAGCCACTTTAGTGTTAAGTCATTATCATAAAACCCCTATACAAGGAGAGAGAACACTCAGGCTATGAGGGACAAATTCCAGAATTCCAAATTCTACATACATAAGATGTGGAAAAAGTTATATCCCAAGAAGGGATGCATGTCCAGCCAGAGGCACACAGTAGATAAATGCATGAAATATGGACCTTTTGCAACTGTTTGCTGCATCAATGGGGTCAGAGAATTGACTGATATGACAGTCAATTAAAAGCCATTGTTTCTGGGATCTATAACTTGTGATGACATAGAACCTGCCTGGAGAGTGAAACTGAATATTAATAGCAGACTATTGACTTTAAAATTGACTCAGGGACTGATGTTACAGTCATCTCAGAAGGCACTTGCAATCACCTTTAACTTCTCCCAGAGCTGAAGTCAGCAGGCATAGCTCTGCCTAGCCCTGCAGGTATTTTGAACTGCACGGGCCAGTTCACCACAGAAACAACTTACAAAGACAAAAATGTTGCATTCAGTGTGCATGTGGTCACAGCCATGATGGACCTAGTGAGAAAGGTGGAAGAACTTGATGGAGAATTTGATGACACTGGACTTTTGATAGGAGACCCAGTACAAATCAAGAGACAATGCTGAACAATACAGAGTACAAACAGTTCTACCAGCGAGACCTTGGAAGAGACTAGCTGCAGATGAATGCAAATTCAGAGGACATCATTGTATGGTCATAGTGGACTGTTAATGTACTTGAAAGACATAACATGTCACAGTGTTATCGAGAAACTGAAGTGCACTTTTTCTCACTTTGTCCATCACTAGTTGTTCTAGAATACCAACCAACTAAAATTCGCTGTAGCAAAATTTAAGTCATTCTGAACAAAATATGGTTGTGACCATATTACTAGCAGTCCACATTGCCCATGAGAGAATAGAGAGGCTGACAGAGCTGTACAGATAGCCTAGAAAATCCTATAGCAGAAAGATCTGTTCCTTTTTTGAATTACAGATCAACACCAACAGCAGCTACTGGATATAGTTCAGCACAACTCCTACATGGGAAGACAACTCAGAACTACTGTTCCAACTTTAGAAAAGATTCCATTTCCAAAGAGGCCAGACATGAAGAGAGTAGCAGGCTAAAAGAGTTCATGAACCCTTTTATACAACAGACGTCATTCAGTTACAGGACTGCTAAGCCTAGAACCTGGTGACTGTTTTCATGTCAAATCGGATGGAAAAAAAGAATGGACAGCTCCTGCTGTTATAAAACAAATAATTCAGTACCCAGATCTATGTATATCTAGATATATCTATATATATATAAGATCTGGGTACTGAATTATTTGTGTATATATATACAAATAATATATATATCTATATATATTGAATATATATATCTATATATCTATATCCAAATATATATCTATATATATCTATATCTCCTCTGTACCGGATATGGACTGTTCACAGAGCTTTCTTATGGGCACCAAATGTGTTCATCATAAGATCCTTTAATGCTCTGCCAGACAGAATACAGTTTAGCATTTCATTACATCTCCCCCTTTAAGTTCTCCATACCTATCATTTACGGTATCTAAACTATCACACTATCTTTGAAGGTCAGTATGTTAAAAGTCTTCAAATCTTACGGGTTTTCGAATTACACCACCCAATTGCACAACGACTTGGTCATCTGGCTGTCCATTAGTTGCAATGATGGCTGTGGTTGGTTTGGCATCCTGAGTCATCTTCTTGTTCTGCATCTGCTATTTGTAGAGTTTTCTCTGTTAATTGTTCGTTCTGAGGAACAAACTGTAGATATTGATGTTTTCTGTCAAACTCTCTGCTGTTGGTCTGGATCATATATATACATATAGATATAGATCATATAATGACAAACATATACGCAGCATATCAGTTAAAACTCTTCTACAAATCTGGACAATGCTATTTGTTTCAGACTTCTTTAGTACAGCATAAATGGTTTTCATGTAACTGAAGGACTTAAAATTGTTTAACCCTTTATACATTAGACTGAAATTAGAATTTATAAAACTCTCAACATACAGTAAAATGGAAATCCAAACAAAGTTAGTGCAGATACTGTAGCTAACAGGTCACATCCAAGGTGAAGAGTTAAAGTAACTCAGTCATTACAGGAAGAAGAAAAACTGTAAAGGAATTGGTTAGAATTGATCACAAAACTAAGAAGTTTCTTTTCACATATATATAAATTGTGCAGAGGAAGGCACTGCTGCAATGAGGGATGTGGTTGGCATAGCTCAGCAACTACCTATTTTATTGATAATCAGAAGGGTAGCCGTGTTAGTCTGGAATTGCAGAAGTAATAAAGAGTCCTGTGGCACCTTAAAGACTAACTAAAGTATTAGAGCATAAGCTTTCATAGGCTAATACCCACTTCGTCGGATGCATGCAGTGGAAGTCATATTGATGGCATATTTTATTGATGGCATTTATTTGTTAACCTTCCTTGTTTAAACTAAAAAAGACCTAAGATTTACTTTAAGAGGCTGTCTTATTTTTGCACTATTTATAACAATTTCTAATACAGTTTTTACTACATCATCTGTCCCAAAACATTAATAGATGAAGTCTGATAAGAGCTTTTTGAGTGTTAGTAAACCAGAAGCAATATTATCCCCATTTTATAGATGGGGAAAACTAAGGTACAGACAGGTCATTCTGTGGCAAATCCAGGTCTAGAAATCCCAGATCTCCAGCCTCTCAGTTCTATGTCTTGCTCACAAGATCATCCTGCCTTCTCAGTAGCTGCTTGGCCACTATTATCATCTTTTTTTATAAGGTGGCCATTTTGTACAGTTAGTTGATAAATGACATTTGTAGGTGATGTGCACACCCAGTCAACTGTTGCTTTTCACTATAGTCAAATACATTCAAAAAGCCACGTCTGGCTTTAACAAGTGATTCTCCTTTTTATACAAAGGAATTTTTAAAAATGCTTCTTCCTTCTCTGCACAGAGCTTTAGAAACCCATCTCGTTATACCAAAAATACCTAACTGGTCCCTTTATTTATATGAAGCTAGACATGAAAACTATTATTAGTACAGAGAGAGGAAAAAAAGGTTTCAAAATTCTGGTGCACATAAAGGATAAGAACATAAGAATGGCCATACTGGGTCAGACTGAAGATCCCTCTAGCCCAGTATCCTGTCTTCTGACAGAAGTGACAAGTATAACTCTTTAAGGTGCCATAGGACTCTTTGTCACTTCTGCAATTCCAGACTAACACGGCTACCCCTCTGATTCTTGTCTTCTGACAGTGGCCAATGCCAGGTGCCCCAGAAGGAATGAACAGAACAGGTAATCATCAAGTGATCCATCCCGTCGCTCATTCCCAGCTTCTGTCAAACAGAGGCTAGGGTCACCATCCCTGCCATCTTGGCTAATAGCTACTGATGGATCTACATAGCCACTGATGGACCTAAATGATGTAATTATACATTTATAACTAAAGTTTTTGTGCTTATTTGGAACCTAATTGAAGAAAGTTCTACTTTAATGTTTGGGACATTAGAAATACTTGTTTCAACTAAGTGCTTGTAAGAATTAAATTATCTGACAGCTATTTCACTATGATTAGTATAGATTTATAATGGAATATAGGAACAAACTGTACATAAGGAACTCCATTGTAAAGATTTTACTTAAGCCTATTATGTTAACAAAAAATACAAGAGCTATCAGATTATTCCTAGAAAACATCTTAAAATTACGTAAGAGCAACGTTTTTATTTACTTACTAGACATTAAGCAAACAACGTGCACATCTATCTCATGTCTAGACTGCACAGAAAAAAATGTCACTTGTATTTCATTTAGTGACTGTCAGAAATACACAGTCTATGTACGCAGTTTTAAGGCCTCTGAAGAGCGGGCACAATTTAACTACAAGTATTTTGCTGCTTGTCATTACATGGCTGACATTTTCCTATCTTTTACAAGTAAAATATTTAAATGTAGAAATAAAAAAGTAAATCAGCATTGATTGGCTGCACCTGTCATCTAGTTGCAGTCAGGGGACGGCTTTACGTTTTTTGCCTCCCCAAGCGTGGCAGTCAGGCGCACTTTGGCGGCGTATCAGCGGAAGGTCTGCAGGTCCCGCGGATTCAGTGTATCCACTGCCAAAATGCCGCCAAATCCGCAGGATCCACAGATCCGCCGCTGAAGGCAGCCTGACTGCCGCCCTGATGGCGACCAGAAGGCCACCCCCCGTGGGTTGCTGCCCCAGGCGCGCGCTTGCTGCGCTGGTGCCTGGAGCCGCCCCTGCTCGCAGTGCACCACAGGGACTGGAGTTCAAGTGCCTTAGGAATGTCATGGGCTGGAAGCACTGTGGATATAATATGTTCTGTTACTGGAGGGTGCGGGACACGTGAAATAATTTTATCATTCTCAATTAACACTCTCTGGCCACTGCCAGTGACAGAAAGTAACATTCAGATAATGAATGTGTGTAGTCACTGCAATTACTACTGCCAGGCATCCCACATATTGAAACTACTTGGTCTCATCAGTCTGTGGCAGTTGTCCAGATCCAGAAGTAGCAGTCCACCATGTGTAGTGTTGTACTTGTGGACAAATAAAAGGCTGGGCTACACTACTGGTGGGGTCGACCCAAGATACACAACTTCAGCTATGCGAATAGCGTAGCTGAAGTTGCAGTACCTTAGGTTGACTTATCTGGCTGTCTCCACGGCGGCGGGTGAACCCACCAACTTTGCCTACTCCTCCTGCTGAGGTGGAGTACAGGCATCAATTCAGGGATCGATTTATTGCATCTGGATGAGACGCGGTAAATCAATCCCCGATACATCGAGCGCTACCCGTCAATCCGGTGGGTAGTGTAGCCGTACCCCAAGCTGTGAGCTGCTTCTCTTTGTCTTAAGCTCTTCACAAGTGACCCTGATGGTGGTTTTTTTTTGAATGGTTTGCCTGTTGCTGCAGATTGTGGGTGTGGGTCACTTGCTGGGATTATCAGTTCTTGGCTGTTGTACAGCCTTGAGCTCTGGTGCACCTCCATCCTTCCTGTGCTCTGCCAATGGCATGTAACCTGTAGGCTATAACACATTGGTCCTATTTTGGCTGTTGGGTTTAGTGTGTGGGTGCTGGGTGATGTCGGTGGCCTATAATATACAGGGGGTCAGACTAGATGACCTGGCAGTCCCATCTGGCCTTAGACACTGCTATGACTCTAAGTACTTCTGGAGTGCCCTCCACTGCCTTTCCGTGACCACTGTAGATGCCTTCCAAAAGCTTCAGCAGAATATTTTCTTGCTGAGCATGGAATGCAAGCTGAACACTGATCCTGACCATTATTTTGTGAAAATGTCTTGGAAGTGACACCAGCTCCAAAGGATTTATGGGAATTGGATCTATTCCCCCATCATTCTCCAGGGCTCACCACTGTATCTCAGAAGGCATTTTCAAAATTTCCCAGAGCCAACTTCTTCTGGGGGCAATGCCAGGGATTTGGGGATAGGTACCCAGAATGCCTTGGGAAAAAGTGTAGAACAGCACTAGTGAGGTACAGAGCAAAACTGTGACTGCTAACGTGAGTAAGAATGGCTCTGGGGGCAAACTGAACTGAGTGAGATCAAACCAGTTCAGTCTCCAATCACACCAGATCACTGAGACACAGTTCCATTATTTTTACCTCGGATACAAGCTATTTAGTAAGCAGGGGAAACCAGCACAGGAGCAGTCTCTCTCCATGGGAATCCCTTTCTCTAAGATTTTCTCTAGGATTTTGGCCCTTCTACTCCCCGCCATACAAAGTGGGAGAGCACATGGGCTGCATCTATAACAAGTTTTAAAAATAATGTGGATGCTTCACCCAAGTGTAAAAATGCCTCTGAAAAGTGACATGAAATGAAAAATGCTTTTGCAGTCCTGTTTATAGCATCTCTACTGTTAATCAGATTATACTACTGATTTTCTTTGGGAGTTCCCATTCAAGCATCACATTTACTATGAATGTTTTTTTCATGAATACTTTACAATTCTCTCATCACCCCTTTGTGTGAATGAAAAATCTTGTATTTATAAAAATATATCTGTATAGACTTTGAAAGTTATTTGAAGTACAGGTGTAGCAAACATGAGTACCTTCCAGTACAAAGAGATGATCAGAGCGGCAAACCTTGGAGGATTAATACATCCAGCATATGGCTCCAAAGAAAACCAGGTCATGATGGAGTAATACAGCAAATACATGGCTCCACCACCTAAAAAAGTATAAGGCCAGGAAGCCCAAAGGACTGGTTCCTTTTAGACAGTTCCATGGTAGCGGCTGTTAGAGCAGCAATTTGATCAGATTGCTAATTGATGGAGAAAGGAAAACAGTAATACTGAGACATACAAGGTACATGGATTCTTTTCAGAAGAACCAATGTTGAGATGAAAATTCAAACAAAACGTGCAGATTTGGGGCTGATGTGTAACACATCCCCTCCTTTACACAATAAAGACAAACCTTTTATGCCCTGTCTGCAACCATTTTCCCTATCCAAGGAAATTTGTTTTGAAACATGCTTTTAAAAATGGTTTCTAGTAGAAATAATGTACTCATCAGAAAGGACAGTACATGGCTTTATTAAAACTAGGCTTAAAAAATATCCATGGCAATTTTAATGAAAGGCAAGTTCATGCTACAGCGACCAGGGACATGGTTATATACCACAGTTAAGGTTTCATCTGCACTGTAAAATGTAACCATGTTGTAATAAGAGCCCCTGTGTGGATACACAAATGTGTATCTGAATCCGATCTGCTATCTGCAAAAATTATTGTGGATATCCATGGATTTGCAGGGCTAGGGGCCAGGTTGAGGCTCTGAGGCATCCCACCCACCGGAGCCCGGTCAGGAAGAGCCGCAGGCAGCTGTGGGGAGCCCGTCCGGAGTTGCGGACCCTTTCCCACCTGCCCTCAGCCAAGCGGGGAGCCTGGGTGTCAGGGCCATGGCCAGGGACTGCTTTCAGCATCCGCCCTGCACTGTGGGCAGATGGAGAGTCTGACGTGGCTTCCCATGGCTCCCCGGCTGACTCCATGTTGGCCTGGTCCGGGGGAGAGGGGAGATTTGTGGCACTGCCCAGGGCAGGTAGAGAGTCCGCCATGGCTCCCCACCGCTTGGCTCTTACTGTGGCTGAGCTGCGACTCTGAACTGCCCCCCTCCCCAGCCAGAGCCAGGTCGGGGAGAGCTATGCTGGCAGCTGTGGGGAGCTGCAGCAGACAGTCCACTTGCCCTGGGCATGGGGTGTGAGCATCCCCTGCCCAGTGTCCCTGCCCCGGGCCAGTGGAGGATCGGTGCTTCTGTTCCTCACAGCTGCCCTCCTGGCTCTTACCATCAGAGCCCTGAGTGGATACAAAATGTGTATCCGCTTCTGCACTGCTATCCGCAGAAATGGTCAATGGATATAAATCAGATACTGGTGGATTTGCGGGGCTCTAGTTGTAATCTTGTCTCTGACTCAATTGTACTACAGACTGTGATCAAGTCATGCCCAAGTTGACACTGGCCAGTACATGGGTGTTAATTGAAACACAGGAGAAAGTGTAGTGTGGGCCAGGCCTTAGAACTTTTAGGCTTAAAAGTGCCAAGGGCCTGTGAAGTCCCATCCCCCACTTTCTGGCAGGACCACCCTGCTGGCAGTAGAGATGGATCATCTTTATTGTGCTTTGATGGAAAGTCTCAAAAAAGTTTTAGTTTCCCCTTTTCTATTACATTTTACTCTCTCCCTTGCACAGCATCTTTTTTTATCACCCTTCTTTACTTGGACCTCGCCCTTCTAAAGTGACAAGCACCCTCACCTCCTGCTAAGGCTTATCCTGTCCTCAGGATCAGGCCCTTGGTTTTCAGACAGTAAGATGGAGCAGCAGCCTCATTAGAATGGACAGCAGACAATATGCACCTCAGGAAACTATCAGAGTGTGAAGCGTATTCTTGCAACAGAAGAGAGGACATTTGAAGTTCAGCAGATGGCTACAAGTAAAATTTAAGGAAATAAAAAGATAGGACACAGGAGTTCTAAAATCTTATAGACTGACTCTAGAGAGAGCAGAGTATAAAATACAAGTAAATTTGATTTGTGTGGCTTTGATCTTTCTTTTGTGCAAGTTGTCATAAATATGACAAAAATAGTGCATAAACCACTAAGATGCGCGTCCCCGATTTACTATGACCCCTACCTATATGGTTGACTTGTGCTGCAGACTAAGTAGTTAACCAGTTAACCATGTTGAATACTGAAGTCATGCTGCACTGGAGAAAAAAGCATGAAATATAAAAGGCATAATAACAGACCAACAAGCTGGGGGTGTCAAAGAAACCTAAACCAAAACAATATCCACAACTCCCTAGGCGCTTACATTTTAAACGTAAACATTGCAGATGAAAAGTTATGGTCCAGAGGATAAGTGCAATAATAATCAATTCCTTTATATTAAAAATGCTTCCAAATCTAATAGAATCGTTTTTCTTTATATACTATTTTTTGTGTCCTGAGAGGTTTAGTTCATCTTTGAGCTACAACTATTTCTTGCTTCTGTCCCCCTCTTTCCAATACTGTTCAGTCTGCATTTCTGTAAGTCGTGAGATAGTTCGTTGAAATGCAAAGATTTCCTCCTCTCCTGTAAACATGGAAAGTCCTCCAGCTGAATCCTAGATTGATATATACAAAAAAACACAAACTGTGAGGCACAGATCTATTTTGATCAGCATCCCATCCAAACTATACCTCTGAATGCTTTAGAGAGCTAAATAATACAAGACAGTGGACAGTATAGGGTACCAAATGGGGAATAAAATGTAAAAACCCTCAAAGTAATGCTAAAGGAAATCCCTGTTTCAGCCACTCAATTCTCTGTAGAAACATAACAAAGCAATATGTGGGCTAAAAGGAAATACGATGATGTTGGCACCTACTTCCACTTTTTTATTGACTGACTCAATACAGAGCCTACATTTTCTTGACTGTTTTAACATAGAATTGTTACATTTAATGGCTGATTACCATCACTGGTAAAATATGGTTTTATTCTTTCCTTTAAATTAAATAATAAATTATAACAAATGTTAAGTAATCCCAAACCGTAGATAAATGTAAGCAATCAGAAGACAGGCAATATTTTTTTTTGGGGGGGGGGGGCAGTATTGCTTGCTTTGTGTACACAGTGATGCACATGGCCAAAAGCTTAATTCAAGTCATCCAAAAAATGCAAAAATTGCAGAAAAATGCCCTATATGGAGCGACCTAGTTAAAAATATTTTAAAAGCTATTAGCAATTGTAATAAAACAACTAGTAGATTCCCTTGTAATAAACACAAACTTAATAGGAGCCACTCAGACCAGTATCCAGGGGACAGATTTGTAAGGTAGCCCTGCATCTCTACAAAGAGATACAACTGACAATTTATTTGTCATTTCCATTTGTTAAACATAGTGAGCCAAACTGATGCCTGATACAAAGCTACTGAACTCACTGAAATGACATCAGGGTGAAGCTTGGGTCAGAATGTTCATAAATTGTTGAGTAAATACATAGAATATTAAGATATTAAATGATTCATAGACGTATGCAAAATGGATCCATATCTATTGATCTTTCCCTTGACCCTTTGACTTTCCCTTTTCCCTTTCCCTTGACTACAGATACAGTCAAATAGGTAATTATACAAGTGACAATTGTGCTGCATGGATTCTACTACACAGCAGCAAGCCATCTGTTAAATGTTTACTTCATTCTCTCTCCTGCAATGGTGCCACGATAGCAGACCAAAGCCAATTCAGCTCTTTTGTAACAAAAGGAGATGATATTGATATCACTCACCTGGCTCAACCCCAAATCATCCATCAGTATTCTGCTTTCCTCCAAGCCACTGTCATGATGTTCTAGTGGAAACAAGCTTTGGAGCGGTGTCAATGCAGAACAAATAATTCGTACCTGAAACAGGGGGAAATGTGTATTGGCACCATTGCTTGTGTTTTACACACATCTTTTATGGAAAAAGCTTAAAAGTACTTCATTTTGTTTTTCCAAGTATCTTTCTTAAATTTCACCCATCCACTAGTGCTCCAGCTATGCAGATTTATTATTTATTCACTTCTGAGGGGGCAGTAAATAAATCATGATATTATCTTTAATTAACTAGGTCTTTTTCTGAATAACAACTTGCAGACTTTTTATTCATGTGCCGGGGTGCCAACTGCTTTCTCCCTTCAGTGATACACTTAGGTGGATCCATTCAGCAGGAATGGATCCGCCTAACTGTGTCACCACATCCTCAGAATATTTGCTATATGATATAATCTTTACCACTGTAATTTACCTTTTTTACAAAAAGCAATATGAAAACCACTAGGAAATTATGGTTTCTCACTAGTTAGGGTTGCACTGAGAGAATAAATGAATTGCACAGACATTCCCATCAACTAAATATTTAAGGAATATTAAGCCTTTCTAAAAGTTCAGTTTGGCCACTTCATTTTGGACTCATAAAATTCAAGTGAGTTAAAAATTTAGCTTGAGTTTTATCATTACTACTTTTTAATAATACTATTAAGGCTGGAATAACTATTTTCAGATCTGATTTGAAGAGATACTGTGTATACAGTGAAGTACCAGTATCCCTATGAGGTTTATGATATAAAAATATTGTAATATTATTGTGGACAGCATACAGATCTCAGACAAGAGAGTTCCATTGCAGATTGGTCTTCATAAATACTTAGTTTCACAATGATGGAAAAAATATAGAGCAGTATGTACTAAGTTTTAACTCTGTGAACTTTTTAGATGATTTTTCCACAGGATTAGTTATAGGGTAAATAGGGATAATGAAGTTTAATGCTCATATGTTCTTTAGAGGATATTTCTTTTAGAGGATATTTCTTCATATGTTCTTTAGAGGATATTTCATGATCACCTGATGTGTTTCTTACAGATGATTCTAAGCGATAACAGACTGCAAAAATAAGTACCTCTGATTTTGTTACTCCATGCCTAGTGTATACATATTTTTTAAGACGCTGTATTTAGTCCCAGTTCAGCAATGTATTTAAGCAGGTTCCTAAATTTAAGCACAAGAGTAGTCAACTGACTTCAATAAGACTACTCACGTGGTTAAAGTTAGGCCGGTACTTAAGTTTCTTGGTGAATCAGGGTCCTTATGATCATCTTGAAAAAGACTGATATCTCAATTGATATTTCCTGATTGCATACATATTTAAGTGTGTGCATATATAATCACACACAGGATGGAACTTAATATTTTCATTACTCTTTTAAAATGATCAGCTTAAATATGAAATGCCTTTTTTGTTGTTTTAATAGCGCTGATTTTGCTTCCCCATGATTGAAACTTTTGTAAATCCAAGTTAAGTGGTGCATTTATCATTACTATTCCATTAGCAGTTCTGCAATCTGATTTAAAATCTACAATCAATGCTTCTAAAATTAATATAACATTTTAACAAATATATTAACACTTTAATATTCTCTTCATTGTTAGTCCTGACTGGCTGTGCTAACATGCCAATGGTCTCTTCCAAATTAAAATCACCTGGCATGAGCTTAGCTCCAGAATACTCAGTGGCACATTCTTCAGTTACTAGGAAGATACCATCCATTTAAATTGTTTATTTCCTGATTCCGTAAAACATCCCTATTCAGAAAGGGCAAATAAGGACCTACCTAACTTAAACACATAGTTAAGTCCCATTGAAATCAGTGGGACTTAAACAAGTGCTTATTCGCTTTCCTGATTTGATGACTTTATAGGAAAGCACTCTCAAAATAGGTTTCTTTTAAAACATGAATGTATTATGCTAACCTCACAATTTTAAAATTGTTAACAATTTTTCACTTTTTAGAGAAAACACTTTATAGATTACAAATGTCTAGAAATGGCCAGATTTTACTCTTAAGTGAAGATCTCTTTAATAAGGAAAAATATGTACATTTCAGATATGGAAAAAGCCAAAGTAAGTTATGTTTCTGAAAAACGAAAATAAAAGAAAATGAATTCCCTGTAATTCTGCTTCTTTGAAGACATGGCGTAGGATTCTCAAATCTGGAATTAAGCTGGCAGTTTTGTAGCATTGTGCTAAGGAGCACAAACCCAAGAGTGAGAGTCTTATAGGAGTACGTCTTCAAAGAAGAATATTTAACATTATTAAATAATCATAGACAATTTTCTGGACATGGTCATTACTTTCTATTTAAATGTGGAAAATGTATCTTTCTTCCCTCGGCACCCAAGCCTCTCTTACTAACAGTAAAGGAAGAAATAAAAATATAGCAGGACCTTGCTAGTTCACGCTAATGCCTGAGGAAGCCCTGGCCAGTTACTGAACCTTGTGGGAAAATAAGACCCTGATCCTGCACTGAGTTGCCTGTGAGCGGACCCATCCACCAGCATGGAGCCCCAATGGCTTCACTGGGGTTCTGTGCAGGCTCTGGGGTCAGCCTCCCCGGAACTCTGTCCTGGATCGGTGAGCAAACAGTTATGCACTAAAAAACGATGGCAGAGGTGACGGCGGCCTATTTGACTTGATTTTTTAAAATGGATGTTGCAACATTTGTGGTGTATTTGAATTGTGAGTCTTGGCTCGACATGACTATAGCAAATTTTGTAGACGTAGTCGTCTCAGTAATGTATTACCACTGTTGTTAAGTCTTAGCTAAAAAATGCAGAGAAACTGCCATTTTTGTGTCTGCAAATTATGCATGTGACTGAACTAAATGTGAGATTCCACTATAGCTGACAATGTTATCTAAAATAAGATGGTCCTCCTTGTTACCTGATGGAAGAAAGGATTTATTTATAAAATGGCCAAATAATATTTTAATACATGCGTAATTGAAACACTTAGTTCTTACCTTATGTTCATAAAACGTATCAATAAGAGTAATAAAGCGGCGAACTTGGGTCTTTTTTGCTATGGTAAATAGTGGTATGTTACGAACAAAGACTGTGTCAAAATTCTTAGATATTTCCAAATAGTCACTAGCTCCAACTGGCTGAAATAAAAAAAAAAAAGATCATTGGAATGCCCACTACAGACAGAATGATACATTAACCCTACATTTCAAAATACTACAATTACAGCATGGTGGATGAAAACTACTCCAAAATATTTCTTATTTTCCTCCTTTATATCGTTTGTCTCAGAGAAGCTTCGGTTTCAGCGTCTTCCATTTCTGATTGCCCATTCCTGTTGTTGATGTCTCAACCTAACAGTGCTTGATTGTTTAGAATTTGGCTCATTTGAAAACTTCTCATCTGCATCTTGACAACATGTTATGACCCATGACAATCTTAAACACAATAATAGCAGTAAGCCAAAATCTAGAGGAATAGACCGAACATATTGTCTAGCTACAAAGTCAACCCAAATTTTGAATAATTTGGACTGCTATTAGGAATATCCATTATTGATGCTTTTCAGTAGCAAAATCTGCAGTCAAAACACAAATCCATAGTTTAGATACTAAATCTTAATTGGAACTGTATTTGGCACAACTACGAGCAATTGTCCAACTTTCCAGATTCTGAAAGTCAGGGGAATCAGACAAAATCCTTTAGTTATAGCAAAATTTCTGACAAAACTATATTTAAAAGAGATGTCAGGATATTACAAACAGTTCAAAACTTGATCTACCATTAATACTGAATTAAAAGCTTTAATGAAAAGGTTAAATGTTTATTTAAAGATTTGAAATCATTAACAGAAGATACACACTGAGATAAATATCTCATGCAAGCACACATAAGCAAATTTCTTTAAAATGATCTTCTGCATTCTTTACACATCGAGACCTAAGCTGTTTGCAGTGTTTTTGTAGCCACGTTGATCCAGGATATGAGACACACATGGTGAGTGAGGTAATATCTTTCATTGGACTAACTTCTGTAGAATCTCTGTAGCTTTTTGTAATTAACTCTGATGTCAGGCCTCAAGATTTTATCAACAACACACTAATGCAAAATGCATTAGCACCAACATGGGCTACCTCCTGACCAAGCGGCTAGTCCACTTCAGTTTGCCTGACTGAGCGGTCAACTTTATACATTTTTGTTTCTCTGTCTAGTTAATGCGTGTTCTGCTATCATCATGTCTGTTCAAGTAAGAGGCTTATTATTTAGTGTTCTCTGTAGACTGTACTGTTCTCAGAGTTACTCTTCTATTTCTATTATATATTCCTGGTAGTGATACATGGATAGCTAGCTCTTCATTTAACAAGAGTATAAAACATCCCGCTCAGCAATGACAACACAGTATGTCCTATAGAAAACTTGTTTTTTTGTAGATAAAAGATGCCTTACATAAGCTAGGATGAAATGTCCTTTTCTAAATGAAGGGAAAATATTATATTGATTGATGCTGAAATAGATTACAGGTTCAGCCTTAATGCAATACATAAGACTAGTGGTTGATAATTAAGAATGCTAAGGTCTGAAAATCATGTACACAACAATACAATTTAGGATACACTTACTAAAAGTCAAAAACTGTTAGAAACCTAGATGCTTGTGAATTCACATATTGAACAACATAAATATATAAAGCCCTTTCCACAGATTCCAGGGAAATCATTCTTCTGTAAGCAGTTTGGCTGATGCTGCACAGAATCAAGACAAATACCGATTATGATTCAAAAGAGAACTAACAGAACTCGGGGCATGATCTGTGATTCAGTTACATGTCTGAGGTCGAAGATGAAGAACATAAATAGCTAAACACTCCAATAGCAAGGTGAGGAGTACAGTATAAAAATGTAAAACAAGGCCTGGTTGACAGTGTAAGTGTACTGGATAGCTTTGTGAATTTAAACGTAAAAGACAGTGACTACATTTTACCTATGGTTACATTCTGAAGATTCACTCTAAGAAATTTTCATAATGACCTACTGACATGGGCTATAAGGGCTGACTGTTCTTTAAAAGGTCCACTGTGAGGTTTCTTGCACCTTCCACAGAAGCCTCTGATATTGGCTACTTCCAGAGACAAGATACTGAACTAGACAGACCACTGATCTGATCTGGTACAGTGGTTCCTATGTTAATTACACACAGAAACCCCATATTTAAATAACATTATTAAGGCTGCAAAGTTCAGCCCTCAAAAGTTAGGAAATGCCAGAATTAAGGCTGCTTGTAGAACCTTAATTCAGCTCCCTTGTGCATATGCATTATGATAAAGTCTTAAATTACATGATCACATACTATTTTTTCAATAGGATCCCAACTTCTTTCAGGACACTGTGTAAAGTCTGGACCTCTGGAATTCAAGCAAGAAGTGTGGGTAGCTGAAATAGTGGATGATAAGTTGTTTGGATTTCATTGTGGCTAATAACTGTGTAATCAATGCCAGGAAAGGGATCTTATAAAGCTGAGGGTGGCCAATTTTAAACTGAACCCAAAGAAATTGTGAGTTGTTTCTGGGTAGAGAATGAGTGAGTTGGGAATTTCCAGTGTCAAAATCCAGACACTCATACAAGTGCAGAGTTTTTAACGCTCTGCTTTTATGGTTTATTTGTGGGTTTGACAATATTGCAAAACCACTGCATACGTTGGGTGAGAAAAGGAAACTATTTTAGTGGTCAACAGAATGTGATTTAGCATTTTTAGAGTCAAAGAAAAGGCTCCTATGACTGTTCCTGTCTTGGCTTATTAGTCATTCAAAACCCTTTTCATATAAGTGCGGTGTCTACACTAGCACCTCGTTGACAAAAATTTTGTTCAAAAAGCTATTTATGTCTCTTGTTGGGGTGGTTTTATTTTGTTGCCAAAACAGGTCATTTTTGCTGCCAAAAGTTGCATTGCAGTGTGTATTCATTCAGTTTTGTTGACAAAAGCTGCCTTTTATCGACAAAATTTTGTAGCATAGATAAGGTCTTAGGTCGACATAAACTGCCTTATGATGACCTAACTATAGCATGGACCAGGGGTAGGCAACCTATGGCACAGGTGCCAAAGGCGGCACGCAAGCTGATTTTCAGTGGCACTCACACTGCCCGGGTCCTCGCCACCGGTCTGGGGGGCTCTGCATTTTAATTTAATTTTAAATGAAGTGTCTTAAACATTTTAAAAACCTCATTTACTTTACATACAATAATAGTGTAGTTCTATATTAAAGACTTATAGAAAGAGACCATCTAAAAATGTTACAATGTATTATTGGCACGTGAAACCTTAAATTAGAGTGAGTAAATGAAGACTCGGCACCCCACTTCTGAAAGGTTGCCGACCCCTGGTGTCGACCAAGGCTAAGGTATGCTTTGGATACTTTTATATAAGTAAATAAGACGAGGAAGACTTCGTAGCACCTTAGAAACTAACCAGTTTATTTCAGCATAAGCTTTCGTGGGCTATAGCCCACTTCATCGGATGCATAAAATGGAACAGAAGTAAGATGCATTTATATGCACAGAAAGCAAAAAAAAAAGGTTGTACATTAGCATACCAATTCTAAGAGGCTGTTTAATTTGGATGGGCCGTTATCAGCAGGAGAAAAAAATACCTTTTGAAATGGATCTCTGTCTGGCAGGAGATAACTATTGAAGGTAAATTAACTACGGAAATGCAATCAATTAGTGTAATGAGAGAACCATTCGCAAGTCCTATTTAGCCCTTGGTTTATTGTGTCCAATATGAAAATTAATTCAGTTCCTCAGTTTCTCGTTGGAGTCTGTTTTAGAAGTTTTTCTGCTTCAAAACTGACACCATCAAGTCTTTAATGGAATGGCCAGGAAGACTGACGTGTTCTCCTACTGTTTTCTGAATGTTATGATTCCTGATGTCAGATTTGTATCCATTTATTCTTTTGTGTAGAGACTAGCCAGTTTGGCCAATGTACATAGCAGAAGGGCATTGCTGGCACAAGGTATTTTTTTCTCCTGCTGATAATGGCCCATCCAAATTAAACAGCCTCTTAGAATTGGTATGCTAATGTACAACCTTTTTTTTTTTTTTTTGCTTTCTGTGTGTATAAATGAATCTTACTTCTGTTCCATTCTGTGCATCTGATGAAGTGGGCTATAGCCCACGAAAGCTTATGCTGAAATAAACTGGTTAGTCTCTAAGGTGCTACAAAGTCTTCCTCGTCTTATTTACGGATACAGACTAACACGGCTGCTAATCTTAAACCTTTTATATAAGTGAATAGTGCCAGCAGAGGGCAGCATTTGCTATGCATAGGTGAGACCATCTTTAAAAGGTGCATCATGCAATGTTGAGAGCAGCTAAAATATGTTCTAGTCCTTAAGAAAAAGGAGAACTTTCCTATATCTAGAATGTATACTTCTATCTATTAATTTATACTAGACTAAGACTGAAGTTGTTGCAGTTATCAATTTTACAACGAGGTCAAATGTCACTAAAATAGAATGGAAGAAAAAGCAAAGGAAAAGAGAGACTTTCCATACAGTGATGAAAAACTTCATGTGGCTTTGGTCTCATGAGATATTTTATTTGCACTTTTATAATTTTCAGTTAGCAAATTTGAGAATTTTATATCTAATTAGTATCTGTGCTTTTAAAATAAATGAGGGAGAAATGTTTATTTGACCTCTCTATATATTTACATTATCATAGCTCTTTGACTGACCAGATGTGTAAGGAAGGAAAAATGTTGTTTATTAAACATTTTGTTCATTTCAAGGCATCTGGTCTAATCCATCTGAAAGTCTTCTAAAATCTGGTAATTAGTGATAATTATAGGTGCAATTTAATTGACAGGATCCTGTTCCTTAGGCTCCATTTTAATTGCAACCTTTCTCTTTACATACTAGCTATGTGGTCTATAGCACTTTGCAAACATTTTGTGTATAATATAGCACTTTGTGTGGTATATAGAAACTAACATAACTAAACTTTGCAACACTCTTGTCATGTAGCTAAGTTTATTCTTCACATAGATGTGTAGTGAGAGAGAGAGAGAGAGTGTTTAAGTTTCCAAGGGAACAGAGAGTGGAAGGGGGACAATATCAGCATTACAACTCAGGAGTTCCATCTCAGTCCTATGCTCACCGCCTCTCTCAGGTACCTCTAACTAATTAAGTCTGTTTGTTTATCTGGAGCCTGGAACAGAAGAGGATGTCAAAGCAAAGAATAGATGTTTGATGAAAACAGTATCTATATTCTGGAACATCAGAGGACATTGAGAAATGTCTTGGTACAAAGAAAAACAAAATTATGGTATCAATTCCAAATGGTAGAAGATTATGTACAAGACATGGCAAGTTCCGAACTACCAGCATGAATCTCTGGTGGGTCTGAAGTACAGAAAGGTTGTTACACATCATGATTTTTTTTTTAAAGCAACCAAAAGAGGTTAAACCTCTTTCATCCTGCTTTGTTATAAATTATGTTCTTGAACACTGTCATGTGAACAAATAAACCAAAAATTAATTGTATATGTTTGTCTTATCTTTCTGCTGTCTTGCCCCTTTGTTAGTTGATCATCACTGGGAATTCTTAGGACTTGTATCATTATAGATTGAATTGTCCCTGAGTTTACCCAAGACCCAAATTCATGACATACTGCCATGAGAACAAGTCTGACTTTGTGCTCGGACGATAAATAATTACTTGTTTCTACAACTTATACAAGAGAGTTCATCCTCTCACACATCCTCTCCAGCATAAGCCCATCAAGAATTTTGGCACTCTGGAACATGCAAGGGCTATAGCAGGTTTGAGAAAAATCTGTAATGTATTAAGTTCATTGCTGTGCTTTTGTTCCAAGAAGATGATCACATATCAGACCATATCAGCTGGCATATGCTTGTTTGAGTAAACTCCACCTGATATCTTCTGAGATGTTGCTGCAACATTACAGTGCAATCAAGAAGAATTTCCAAGGACAACTGATTCTCTCTGCTACTCACTCATTTTTTCTGTCCTAAATTATGTAATGTTGTTGGCCATGATAAACCAAGGATAAATGAGAAAAAGACATAATTAATTAATGTTCTGTATAATGCTTTGAGGGCCTCAGGGGGAAGGTGCTTTAGATGCAAAGATGTCTACCCACACTATTTTAATTTAGGTAAGACAACATCAGAGATAGACTAGATAGAAAATCATCGGTGGCAATGGTGGCTACTTTGTTATAAAACCGTGTTTTCAGTTCCTTATAACTAAACTATAAGCAAAGTTTGGTCTGAAATTTTCCATACTAGATGGCTGCCTTAGGCTGAATTTTTTTTGGAAAGTTTCAACTAAAACCATTCTGCTGTTTGAGAACGAAGCTAAGAAAAAAAATATATTATTCTGCCCATGTTAAATGTTTACAATTTTTTATTAGGAAATTCTAGTGCTGCCGTGCTTGGGAACAGTGACAGGGACATGTGTCAGGAGGACTGCCCTAATGTCAGGCACATGTTTTGCACTGTTCCTGTGAAAATCTGACCAAATTTGATTCAGTTATAAGCCCCTGAAAAGAACAGTTCATACCTGCTCAGCAGAGCCACATACACTGAGCCATATACTTCCATCCCCACACAGTTTGCGTGTGTGACTGAACTGAGCACACAGAGTGACTGAGCATGCTCCATCCTAGGATTGCAGGAACTGAACAGGACTTTTCTTGCATTTGCTCCTCCCAACTGCAGAGCACTGCTGTGCTGAGAGGCACCAGGACAGAGAGTATGGAGACTGTCTCCAGGGGGACTACGGGGACTCTAGCGGCATACCTAAAGTGCTGCATTATGCTGGCATAGCCCCATAGTGAATATGCAGTTTACAGTGATGGAAGGGATTTTTCCATCCTTGAGTGACAGTAGCTGGATTGACAGAAGCATTCTTCCATGGACCAACCTGTCCTGACACGGGGGTTAGGTTGGCATAGCTACAGAACTCTGGGATGTTGGTTTTTCACACTCCTGAGCGCCGTGACTATTTTGACCTAAGTTTTAGGCTTGGTCTACACTACAGAGTTAGGTTGATGTAAGGAGCTTGCAGCTGGCAGCCTAGTTTTGGCAAGGAGCTGAGAGTTTGGGGGCAGCTGGACTCCCAGCAGAAGCTGTGTGTGGAGCTGAGAGCCCAGACTCACAGCCCCCCCCACACTGCCCCTTTTAAGCTGGTGGAAATGCTCCTGGTGAGGACACACATCACCGACAGAAGGAGGGTAGGGTGGACATCAGCCACCAGTGGCTGTAAGTCAACCTAACAGAGGTCAACTTATGTTTCTAGGGTAGACATGCCCATAAATGTAGATCAGTCCTCAGTATAGTTAGATCCATAGAATTTAAGACCAAAAAGAACCATTAGATCATCTAGTCTGACCTCATGAATATCAAGCCATTACATTTCACACAGTTGCCCAATTATCTGTGATTGGCGAAAGCACATCCAGTCTTGATCTGAAGACATCAAGAGATGGAGAATCTACCACCTTCCTTGGTAGTTTGTTCCAGCAGTTAAAAAGTTGTATCTAATTTCTAATCTGAATTTGTCTCGCTTCAGCTTTCAGCTACTGTTTTTTGTTTGGTCTTTCTCTGATGGATTGAAGAGCCCGTTAGTATCTGATCTTTTCTCCCTGTGAAGGTACTCCTACACAGTAATCAAATCACTGCTCAATCTTCTTTTTGATAAACTAAACAGATTAAGCGTTAGATTGATTTTTAAGTTTCTCATTGTAAGGCTTTTTCTCCAGTCCTCATATCATTTTTGGGTCTCTTTTCTACACCCTCTCCAGTTTTTCAAGATCCTTTTAAAAATATGGACACCAGAAATAAATGCAGTATTCCCATATCTATCTCACTAGTGTCATATACAGAGATAAAATAACTTCCCTATTCCTACGTACTGCTTCCTGGTTTATACAGCCATGGATCACATTAGTCCTTTTTGCCACAGCATGACACTGTGCTCTCTTGTTGACTTGCTTGTCCACTATGACCATTTTCAGAGTCACTGCTTTCCAGGATACAGTCCCCCAGTCTATAGGTATGTTCTGTATTCCTCATTGTTAGATGGATAACTTTGCATTTGGACGTGTTAAAACAGTTTGTCTGAATGTATCTGAATACAGCCAAATGCAAAGTTGTACTTCTAGGAAAGAGGAATGGAGTGACACAGATCACTCTATGGACAGATGTAATTGCAGTAAAAGATCCACAGCTGGCCCAGATCAGCTGACTCAGTCTTGCCAGCCTCGGACTGCAGGGCTATAAAATTGCAGTGTAGTCGTTAGCGCTTGGCCTGGAGTCCAGGTTGCAAGGGAGGAGGGTCCTTGAGCCCAAGCCCCAGCCTGAGCTCTAACATTGAGGCTGCAATTTTATAGCTCCACAGTTCGAGCTTGGCAACCCTGATTCAGGTGATCTAGGCCAGACACGACTGTGTTGTGGGTCTTTCATGGCAGTTTAGATAAACCCTTCATGATTGCCCTGCCTTCATTATTTTCCACTCCGCCAATCTTTGTGTAACCGCACATTTTATCACTATTGATTTTCTATTTACTTCCATTGATGAAAATGTTGAATAGCATCAGACCTGGGACCAATCCCTGTGGAATCTCACTGACAACACCCACACTCAATTGTGATTCCTCATTAACAACTGCTTTTGAGATATGTCAGTTAGACAGTTTTTAACCCACCTAGGGTACGTCTATACTACCCGCCGGACAAGCGGGTTGTGTTCGATGTATTGGGGATCGATTTATGCATCTCATCTAGACACGATAAATCGATCCCCGAACGTGCTCCCCGTCGACTCCAGAACTCCATCTCTGCAAGAGGAGGAAGTGGAGTCGATGGGGGAGTGGCAGAGGTCGACTCGCTGCCGTGGGCACGGCTAGGTAAATCGACCTAAGATACTTCAACTTCAGCTATGCTATTCGCATAGCTGAAGTTGCATATCTTAGGTCGACCCCCGCACAGTGTGGACCAGGTCTTAGCGCAGGGGTTGGCAAGCTTTTTGGCCCGAGGGCCACATCAGGGTTGAAAAATTGTATGGAGGGCCGGGTCAGGGAAGGCTGTGCCTCCCTAAACAGCCTGGCCCTGCCCCCTATATGACCTCCTCCCACTTCCCGCTGACTGCCCAACTCAGAATCCCGGACCCATCCAAACCCCTACCCCACTCCTTGTCCCCTGATTGCCCCCTCCAGGGACTCCCACCCCCTATCTAAGCCCCCCTGCTCCTTGTCCCCTGACCACCCCCTCCAGGAACCCCATCCCCTTCCCAATTCTCCCTGTCCCCTGACTGCCCTGACCCGTATTCACACCCTGCCCCCTGACAGACCCACGGGAATGCCACACCCTATCCAATCCCCCCGTTCCCCACCCCTTGACTCCCCCCCCAAACCTCCACCCCATCCAACAGTCCCCTATCCCCTGACTGCCCCTGCGACTCCCTGCCCTTTATCCAACCCCCTGACCCTGACCCCCTTACCATGCTGCTGGCAGCCCAGACAGAGCCAGACATGCTGCACTGCTCTCCCGAAGGAGCGTGCAGCCTCACCCCCCAGAGCACCGCCTGCGTGGCCTGCTGAGGCTGCAGGGAAGCAGGGAAGGCAGGGGAGAGGCTGGGAGCAGCCTCCCCAGCCTGGAGCTCAGGGGCTGGACAGGACAGGCCCGCGGGCCGGATATGGCCTGCAGGCTCTAGTTTGCCCACCTCGGCTTTAGCCTGTTCTTTACTGATAGCATATAGTGCTAATTTTTTATTCAGAATGTCAAGCAGTACTTAGTCAAACCCCCTTACAAAAGTCAATTAAATCCACAGTTACCTTTATCAACCACATTTATAATCTCACCAAAAAATGAAATCACATTTGTTTGACAAGATTTAGTTTCAATGATACCATGTTGACTGACAATTATATTCATTCTTTATTGCAACATTTCATTCTTTAAACACCAAGTATACACGATTAGTTGGGACTGTCCTCTGTTTGCCCATGTTGAATGTATTAAGTCATAATCTTTGGTCCCTAGGCAACTACCAATATTCGGGTCAGTAATTAATTTATCTTTTTCTAAAAGATATGAAATAGGAATTTTTTTGGGAAAATTCCATGGCCTGGTGTTATATAGGAGGTCAGAGCAAAATGATCACAGTGGTCCCTTCTGGTCTTGGAATCTATGATTTCATCATGCTGAGGCTAAAAATAGTTACTGTGTGATGCAAGTTGTCTTCTTTGTACAGCTCCTTCTCTGGCAGGACGTGCCACAAAACCAAAACTTTCAGCTTCACTCCAGTCACACAGCCAATGGTTCACCCCCCAATATTTTCTGCTTTCTGCCTTTTGCCAGCAGAAGAAAGGATCTCTGAAAAGATCATTTGGAATTTCAGCTCTCTTCCAAAGTCCTTGAAGGCTTCTATAATCTGTGTAGTTCCATACTGCTGAAGATAAATATGTCAGTCAGTCAGAGAGGTAGCAGTGTTGGTCTGGATCTGCAGAAGCAAGAGAGAGTCCTGTGGCACCTTAAAGACTAACAACAGTATTGAAGCATAAGCTTTTGTGGGCTAATACCCACTTCGTCGGGGCATGCATCCAAAGTAATGGCTATTAGCCCATGAAAGCTTATGCTTCAATACTTTTGTTAGTCTTTAAGGTGCCACAGGACTCTTTGTTGCTTATGTCAACAGTGTAACACCATTTCAAAGGAAGCAAACAACATTCTGGGATGTATCAGCAGGAGCATAGTAAGCAAGACACGAGAAATAATTCTTCTGCTCTACTCTGTGCTCATTAGGCTGCAACTGGAGTATTGCATCCAGTTCTGGGTGCCACATTTCAGGAGAGATGTGGACAAACTGGAGAAAGTCCAGAGGAGAGAAACAAAAATGATTAAAGGTCTAGAAAACCTGACCTATGAGGAAAGGTTGAAAAAACTTGGGTTTGCTTAGTCTGGAGAACAGAAGACCAGGGAGTGACATGAGTTTTCAAGTACATAAAAGGTCGTTACAAGGAGGAAGGTGAAAAATTGTTCTCCTCAACCTCTGAGCACAGGACAAGAATCAATGGGCTTAAATTGCAGCAAGGGAGCTTTAGATTGAACATTAGGAAAAACTTCTTAACTGCCATGGTAGTTAAGTACTGGAACAAATTGCCTAGGGAGGTTGTGAAATCTCCTTGTTTGGAGGTTTTTAAGAACAGGTTAGACAAACACCTGCAAGGGATGATCTAGTTATTACTTAACCTGCCTTGATTGCAGGGGACTGGATTAGATGACCTACTGAAGTCCGTTCCAGTGCTACACTTCTATGATTTTATGATTCTATGTCATTGGTTCCAATGTGCATCACCACCAGTAGACACTTGCCAGACAGCTTCATAATCCTGTTCTATCCTTCAATTAATCCTGTTATTTTCCTCTAGGAAGACAGCGTACTGTCTTTAGACAGTGTCTAAAGAGACTTCTATTCACCTTCACATGCTCATTGTCCAGGTGTCCAGGCTGGAGGAGGAAGCAGCCTAACTTTGAATGTGAAGGGTGAGGACTGGCATCAGGGAGGAGGTAAGAGAGAAGTTGTACAATTCTCTTGCAGAATTTTCTGTTCATTTTTGTTAACATGGAGTTACTGGTAATAATCACTTGCCTTCTTAGGATGACTGAAGAACCTCTCTGTAGTTTGTTTCATACAGCACATATGTCCCCTATAACTTTCTACTCTGTTCCTCGGTAGTTGACTGCCCGAATATTTGAAAATTATTCAATGCTTCCAGTTGGGGTGATTGTGGCCAAGAGGGAAAAGAGAACCAGGAGGCAAATTGCCAGTCTGGTTTGGTTTCTCTCTCTTCAGTTCCCTCATCACTGAGCCTTCTCCTTGTGGTGTCTATGGCAACGATTTCTGGATCTGGTTGTCTAATAAGTCTTCATTTTTTCACTCCAAACATATCTTCTTCTCCAGTATGGCCATCAATTTGTACTACATACACCAAAAATTTCTTCCGTGTACCAACAAAAGGAAAAGAGCATATCCAAGGCAAGTAACAGCAGGTACTTCCTCACTGTCCATATCCACTACCTGATGTAGAGCCATATCTAAAAAAAAGGAACCACAGTCTGTCCTGTGAACTCTCTCTGAAACTCCTCTTTTTGCTTAGCAACTGACTTTTGTCTCACTGCTTATCTCCACGTCCCCTCACTGACAGGGGATGATTAACAATACAGACTTTGAATACTGAGCTCACAGAGCTAAAACAAACGGATCTCTCTGGCCAATTCAAGAGCTCCAAACCCCAGCCTTCCTCTGCAGCGTGGGGAATGGGTCACTTGCTGGAGGATTCTCTGCACCTTGAAGTCTTTAAGCCATGATTTGAGGACTTCAGTAGCTCAGATATAGGTTAGGGGCTTATTACAGGAGTGGGTGGGTGAGATTCTTTAGTCTGCGTTGTGCAGGAGGCCAGACTAGATGATCATAATGGTCCCTTCTGACCTTGAAGTCTATAACTCACGACCCTTACCAAGACAAACAGACTACACACACACACACAACTCACCATGTACGTTTACCTCCAAGCACAGGATTTACGGATCCTCCCTCAAGAACTCCCGTTTGCCACTTTTATTCACCTTCACATGCTCACTGTCCAGGTACCCAGGCTGGAGGAGGAAGCAGCCTAACTTGAATGTGAAGGGTGAGGAGCGGCATCAGGGAGGAGGTGAGAGAGACGTTATACAAGAAACAGGGGCAGAACTGGTGAAAAAGTGGTACTAGGGAGAGAGGTGATCAGAGGAGAGCAGCCCAGGATTCCCAAGACTCAACATGCTACTGCAGTCTAGCAAACAGCTGTAAACTGAATGGCAGAATGTGTCTCTTACCGCTCTAATGGCACAGGGAAGACAATAGCCACTAGGTGAAGTGGTAGAGGTTTGTGCTGTGGATCTAAAGGTCCCAACCCACTGATGACCGAGGTGGGGGTCAATATGGTTCCACATAATGGAACTTCTATGTTTTTAGTTTGCTTTTTTTAAAAAAAATAGGAAATTACATATGAAAATAACTTGATCCAAAGAAGATTAAGGTTGCAGAATCAAGCACTCTAAAATTAGGAAATGCCAAAAGTAAGGTTGCTCATGCTCACCTAGTCTTCTTCCACCTCCTCTTCCCAGTTCCTTAACCCTAAGCTCCACTTCCTAGACTGCATCCCCACCTGCTGTGTTGTACCCTTCTGTTGCAATTCATATATGGCAATGGAGTAAAGCGGATTCTCTGAGTGGTTTCACTCATTGCTAAGAGGAGGAGAAGTGCGAACAAAAGGCAAAATTAAAGAGGGAATTGGAACTTTCCCTGAGCATTGTCAGTATCAGCTGTTCAGATTTTTTTTGTTAATTACGTCATAAATTGATTTTCACATATTTATTGTAAAAATTAACTCTCAATCCTCTGAATTTTAAAATGTATAACTTTTCTTGTTACTATTGTTTTAAATTATTCACAGGGACTTATGACTGTAAGACAATTTTTATATGGAAAGTTTCTTAAATTCACTTTCGCTTTTATTAAACAAATTTCTACCACCAGACCTACTTTTGTCCATCCACTGTAAACAAAATCACAGAAGGCCCTAGGGAAGAGATCTGGTGGCATTTCCCCTAAATCACTCTATGGGAAGACAGAAGTTTGAACATGGATAGAACAAACAAGAGGTTCCACTCCAGAATTTTAGGGCCCCCCTGAGATCCATGTGGATCTTAGGGAGATGGGCAGAGGCCAGTACCTCTGGCATGAATTCAGGGTTTCCCTGTGGCTTCTAGGCAGCCATAACTCATCCTGCTCTTTCCCAACTCAGCCCCCAATAATGGCCTTCATGGGGGATCAATGAATAAAAATACTCTGGAGTTTATAAACCAAATAGTTTTTGAAACGTACATTAAAAATGTTAAACCTTTTCTGAAAATTAAAAACCCCTCTCCTTTAAATTCCTAAGTCTGAAGCACTTTGTGCAATTAATCACATACCTCCTCAAAATATTCTCCTCTCTCAGGAAACTGAACAGAAAAGCATTATTATTGTGTTTTGTTCTTCAGGAGTGTGTATGTAAAAAAAAACCAACCCCAAGGTATACGGAGTTTGCTACTGTGGCTCTCTAATAAACAACAGAATTAAATATATTATTTTACTGAAAGGTATTCATTAGAAGTATTTTCACGTTACCCCTACTTCATTGCTCTAGGAGTAAGAAAGCTCTTTGGTATATTGCTCAGATTCTCATCTCAAAAGAAAATAACTTTTTATTCGCACAAAAAGGAAAAGTTTGTGTGTTTCTGGAGGTATGTAAAACGTGCTGAAAATTGTCAAGATCTGAGGTCTGGAAAACTTGCCTTACAATGAGAGACTAAAGGAGATCAATCTAACTAGCTTATTGAAGAGAAGGTCAAGAGGTGGCTTGATCAGTCTTTAAGCATCAGTACACTAGAGGACTCTTTAATCTGGCAGATGGATGTGTAACAAAAGCCAGTGGCTGGAGCTGAAGTCAATAAAGTTCAAATTGGAAACAAGGCACAAAATTTTAACTGGATAAACCACCACTGGCACAGATTCCCAAAGGATGTAGTAAAATTCTCCATCACTTGGGGTTTTTAAATCAGAATTGGCTAACTTTCTAAAAAGAAAAAGTGGGTGAGCTAATATCTTTTATTGGACCAACTTCTGCTGGTGAGAGACAAGCTTTTGAGCTACATGGTCACGCTACTTCAACCACAAATTGTTGGACTAGATTCAGGAGATGAGTGAAATTTATGGGTTGTGTAACACAGGAGGCCAGACTAGATGATCGTAACAGTCCCTTCTGGGACTGAAACCGATGGATTTAAGGTAAAGTTGCCTGGCTTCAATTTTGATTCTGGTTTTGTCAGACAGGCATGAATCACAGTCTCTGAAACCTAATGCTTTTGGTTTGCTGAGAGAGATCAAACCAGAGCTTGCAGGTTTTGCAAATCTTATTACTAAGTTTCATTCAACAATTTGTGTAATAATACATACAACCTGAATAATTAAACAGTAGTACGCTGACATATTACTTTTCATATATTTGAGTAAGCTGTGTCATCGTGACACAGAAGAAAGGTAGGGAAGTTTGGTTATATGCAAATAAAAATATCAAAATGACAATTTTGTTTTTTAAAAATATTATTTCATACTACAAAATTAGAGAAGAAACAGGGCTGGGTCCAGCCCAGTATATTGTGACAAGGACCCTTTGGTACCAGCTGGCAAATGGTTCAATATTCTATAACAGCAACTCCTATCAGCCTGACAAACTGACTACACCTAACGCACTATTTTCATAATGTTTAGGTCATGTGAGGTGTCTAATAAAAAGGCCATGTGAACTGTTTAATACAACGGATGTCATATAGAGCCTCAATCATTGCAAGATGACTGTAAGGATATTTAAGGAGCTTTGTATATGTACTGAAAATATGTTTTAGAGTCTGTGTCCCAGGCATGGTTGACAAACAGGTTTTGCAGGACAAAGGGATGTACACATTCACCTGTTGTCTAGGTTCACATGTAGATTAAGCATCACAGTGAAAGTCCGATTTGCATGTGGACTCAACACCAGTATGTGAAAACAACTTGGAGCCAGCACACCAAGGAAAGAACCACAGGACTCATCCTGACTCTGGGGGAAAAAAAGCAATGAGTTTTTTTGTGTAATATAAGGAGAAACAAGGACATTTTGCTATCCTGCACTGAGGAAGTAAACGGACAGTGTGTTTACACTCATGAAAACAGGATCTCAATGGGGATTTGGTTGAATGCACTGAAAAAGGGTTAAGGATGCAATAAACTTATTTAGACAGAAGGTTAGACTGCTAAGCTAAGTTTAGTTTTGAATAAGTGTGTTATACTTTTGCTTTATATGTAACCATTTCTCTTTACATTGTCCTTGTTCATTATCTCTTAAATCTTAGCCTTTGATAATAAACTTGTGATTGTTTTCACTATAACTATATGTCAGTGCTGTGATGTTATAAAGGACCTGATCCGGAGTTGTACCAGTCAAGTTTTATGTATACTGTTCCCTAAGGGACAAGAAACCTGGTAATTTCTGTGGGTATCCAGTAACAGGGGCTGGATACTAAAAGGGGGCCAGGGTGTGGGTTCACCTGTTGCTAATCTGCAAGGCAAAGTAAGGGCTGACAGGACCCTTCGGAGATTGTTTGGGTGGCTAATGGGCTAGTGGCATCAGGGAGCTGACATCCAGTTAAGCACATGCAAATCTTCCTCTCGCCAGAGGCAGGGAGCTAACAAGGTGACTCTCAGTCCTGGGTACCCTGAGAAAGTGTCACATCTATCTACAACTTCTGGAATACAGAAATCCCAGAAGAGCAGAAGTCTAGGCCAGGTGTTATTTCTCCCTTGGTTGGGAGGATTGAAAGCATCATGCCAGTGAGTGAATGTCTTGAGTAAAGCACAAGAGTTCCAGAAATTCTTCTTCATCTCCTCTAGCCCAATAGCGGAGGGTTACATAACACATCACCATTTTTATTTGCCATGATGGTTCTCTCACAATTATCATCACTGCACTGGGGGACCTCTCCTACTCATACTATTAGAAGAGTTCATGAGTTGCCACCCTCCCTGTTCCCCAGCTCCTCATTTAGCCTTTTTTTAATGTGAGAGGATTTGGTTTTGGTATACCTGGTCTCTCTGTTCTTGCTGGTTCAGTTCTTGTATGGAGCAATCACCCAGAAAAAGCCCAGTAACGTTAGCCATAGCCCCTTTAAATTTCCTTTTCCAGTCAGCCCCAACTAGAGCTTAGTGAGCCTGATTCTAAACTATTTTTAAGATCTTGGTTGTCATATGGTGACAGGGGAAAGGAATTCAGATTCCACCTCTGAGCAAGGATGCTCATGGGATGTCCAATTCGGTATTCTGCAATTCCTTGCCCAGCCATTCAAAGTCTCCTCCTTCACGCTCATTGTCTGAGTCCCAATTTCTCTCCCCAATTCCCACTCTCTCCCTCTCCACAGTCCCAGTCTCCTTACCCAACCAGTTCACACCTCCATCCCACTCATCTCATGCATCTTGCTTCTTGTCCAGCCAGTCCCAGTTCTCCCATCGCACTCCAGCTCCTTGCCAATTCTCCTCCCCTACTGCACAGTTCTCCTAGTTGTCCTAGTCCTAGTCCCAATCTCCTTGCCCAGCCAATCCCAGTCTCCTTGTTGCTCTTCCCCCCAGTTCCTTGTCCAATCTTTGTATTCTGCACCCCAGACGACTGGCTCCCAGTCTCCCCTCCTCTCATTTCCTTCACTGACTCCTAGTCCCAACCTCCCTTCCCCTGGGAGCCTTCTTGTCCAGCTAGTTCCAGCCTTCCCAATTCCAGCTCACAGCCACAATTTCTCTCCTCTTCTCCAAGCCCAGACTCCTCATCCCTATCTACTCCTTTCCCTCCCATGCTGGTCTGACTTTTTCCCTGTGTATTCAAATCAGATGACTGCCTCCACCCAGCTGCCAACAGGGGAATGATCGAGAGCACAGGAGAGAAGTTCCCTGCTCTCACTTCCAATGCCTGGTCCCACTCAGGCCTGGAGCAGCTGGGAGCAACACTTACATGGAAGGTCCTTCTGAGCTCTTGGGCCTCTCTGGGCAGGAGTGTGCTCAGTTGCTCTGTGGGGATGGCTCATGTACAGTCTGGTCAGCGCTATGAGGGGATGGAGCATGCTCAGTAAGGAAGTTCAGAGATTTAGTTGTTAAGCTCTAGCAAGTCTCTACTGAGCATGTGTGAACTGTGACTTTTCAAAGGCTTATCACTTGGTCAAAAATTCAGGTGGATTTTCACAGAATTGGAAAAAAGAACATCCCTGAGATAAAGGCAACTCTCTGCCAAATTTCAAGTTCCTGCTCCACTGCCTGGGGGCACACCACCATTTAACAGAAAAAGTCTCCATTTTTAACATGGGCAAAATAACCCATTTTTCCCTAGCCTCGTTCTCAGAAATGTCTGAACCATTTTGTCTGAAATGTTCTAGTTCAGCTTGAAGCAGACACCCAGATTGGAAATTTCAGCCCAAATGGTTAAAGTTTGCATAGTTATAAACATCCAAAAACAGGGTCTTATAGTAACAAGTGTTTGGGATCACTAGTAAGAGGCAGTTCTACCAGCCATGTCTGTAACACAGTTACGTGACTGACTAGTGACAAATTAACACTGCACTAGACTTTTACCTCTGGAGACCTATCTTCAAACCTGTGTTAGGTCATGTCTGAACAAGGGCTTCATGGAACATATTTAACTTAGGACTACATCACATAACTAGAAGAAAACTTGGCACTATTCATCACCACTGGCAATCTTTGCTTCAAAGAGGTGCAGAACTGAATAGCAAGCAATGACAGAGATGTGCAATGATAGTTGTGTGGAGAAGCTTGCACAGCACCTATCTCATGCTTTGAAGTGCCATCAAAGCCTCACTAGAATGAGCATCAAGTTTACCCAAAATTTTAAATACATTATAATTTTGTTTACACATGGATGTGTTTTGAGTTTTAATATTCAAGCAATAAAACTAATTATCCCAGCCACATAATTCTATTTAGATTTTTAATTATATTCTACATTGCCTTCAAGAGATTCTTATTGCACCATTATCCATAAGGAAACATTTACTGCTCTTCACAGTTCACCCTTTTTTTCTTTTGAAGTCGCATCTTTTTTTGTAAGTTTTAAAAACCGTCTTTGGGATACCTGGGGTTAGGAAAATACCAACTTTAAAAACAAACAAACCCAACAATAGTGAAAAGACTCAGTGTTAAACTGATCTAGATTTGACTGGGTACTCACTCTGTCACACAGCTCTTCAAATGTGAAGTCTGCAATGGTTCCACAAGCTTTATTCAGCTTCAGCTCTCTGCCTTGCACTTTTAGAATCCTTGGTCTAGTTACTATGGGAACATGAACAAAGACTCAATCTTGTCTGGATAATTACTATAAAATTCATCTCTTACAGATAGGAAATGCATAGCTTGATGAATAATAGCACATGATTCAACACATAAATTAGACAAAATGCTGATACAATGACTGCCACTTGAGTGTGGCATCAACCCATATACAGCAATGGAACTTATTAATTGGTCAGTGGAGATTGGGCATTGTGTTCTAAATGTATTCTCTTTCAAGAGAAATTAACTTACGTACAATCATTTTGTTTCTGAGCCAGCTCATCAAACAACTTATCCATGACAGCCTCCACATCAGCTTCACTTGTGCTACAGTGAAAAGAATAATAGAATATGAAATTAATAACACTTGAAGCCAACATCAAACAGCTGCCTGAGCCTGCTTAGCTTTTTGCCCATAAAAAACAGAGAACAGGATGTTATGCTCTAAACACAAACATTAGATTTAGAATACACTTAAAAGCAGAGAATATTAACTCTCAGGTAGATGATTCTACCTTATTTGCATACACTGAAAGACTTCTGTGTTTTGAGCTGTTTCCAGTAATGAGGCAATACAGGCAAAGCAAATCCATTAACATTATGCGTACACAATGAGAAAGAAAGGCTTCTGGCTCTATCCTGCATGCAAAATAAGAGCAAATAGACAAGGCAAGGCAAAGCAGTAAAACATCTAAAGATGTATCCTTTGAAATCTCTGGGAGGGGACATTTTGAAATTAAATACTGAAATGACTTTTTTTTAAAAAAAATCAAGTCAAACTGACTGTGTTGATCAAACATTCTCAAGCTGAAGTATCAGCTTTTAAATACCAATCTGATCAATCAACACATCAATACATTTATCAGATTTCTTCCATTTTTTGGGAAAGATCAGCTATAAACAGCAAAGCCTCACACAAAATCCCCTTTTTGAGCACACAAACTTTTTGGCCATCTGGTGACCACCAGGAGTATTAAGAAATCTGTACGATCACAGAATATTTTCTATTCTAATTAGAAGACACTACATGGTTTACAGAGTCCAAATTTATAAGTGTCATAGTTTCTGTGGCCTTTTTTCTTACTTTACTGAGCATATTATTGATACTTCTCCTTGAAAAACAGAAAATTGATAACAGTAACAAAAAACTATTGTATATCATTAAGCCAAAACTTAAGTATACAATACTTCATCCAAATTCATACACATTGATCTGTCAGTGAATTTACTCTTGGTGTGGTAGTCCACCTTTAAGAAGGTATAAGACATAATGAAGTTTTATTGGTAGCATAGTTGTAGGCTTTTCTTAATTGACAAATGATAACCTATCATGTCATACTATTATTTTCTCGTTTACTATGCCTTAAGCATTTTAACTACAATTAACACTGAAACTAATTAAAATCAACTGAGTTAATTTCCAAGAGGAAATTTAGCTACAAATAAAGTTGTAGGTTTACAAAACAAAGCTGTCCAGCATTTCTGGGTAGAGGTGGGTGGCTAGGGGGAATCAAAACCCCACATTATACTTCATGATGCAACTGAAAACAAAGTCAGTCTGAAGTGCTAGGAATATTGTATTTTTCAGTGACATCTTCTGCAAGTGCCCTTTCAAAGAGTAACACTTATAAAAATCAAATCTTCTAAATGGGAAGTTGTGTCGCCATTATAGTGTAACTTTCTTTAATTCATGTTAGAATATCTCATTAATTGTATTACTTCAGGAGCACATTATCGCAATGAAATGGCATTAGGAAGGAAGTAGTTCACTCAGAAACAAACAAAGGAATAAGAATATTAAAAAACTATTACAAATGTTTGACTTGAGGGCACTTGAGTGAGCAGGAAGTGCAGGAATACAGTTTTTTTAGGTGAATATTTCATTCCTAAAAGTCCATACAATTCCTGAGAAAATTTGTTTTGGAAGCTGAGAGTGAGACCCAGCAAGTTTACTTCGATCATCACTCTCATAACTTTTATTCTTATATTCAGAGTCTGTTTGAAGAGGAGTAGAAAACAGATTTAACCACATTTGCGTATGTAAAATAATAGACTACGTAGATTATGACGGAAGAAGAGGATTATGTTTTATAAAATAATTCTAAGCGATAACACTATCTATGTATTTTGTAGGTGTCCTAATGACTGCCTTTACTAGAAAATTGAGTTGTGTCAGAGCACACCTAGAAGACTCATGTTTGATGTTAAACAGAATTTTGTGGTCACTGTAGACAGAGACAAACTGCATTTAACATTGCAGTAGTTGGTCATGGGTAAACCCTGCTTGAACCAACAGAAATGTAATTGTAGTAGGGCTGTCAAGCAATTAAAAAATTAATCACAATTAGTTGCACTGTTAAACAGTAAAAGAATACCATTTATTTAAAATTTGTGGATGTTTTCTACATTTTCAAATATATTGACTTCAATTACTACACAGAATACAAAGTGTACAGTGCTCACTTTATATTTATTTTGATTACAAGTATTTGCACTGTAAAAAAACCCAAAAGAAATATTATTTTTCAATTCACCTAATACAAGTACTGTACTGTAATCTCTTATCAGGAAAGTTGAACTTAAAAATGTAGAATTATGTAAAAAAAGCCTGCATTCAAAAATTAAACAATGTAAAATTTTAGAGCCTGCAAGTCCACTCAGTCCTACTTCTTGTTCAGCCAATTGCTCAGACAAACAAGTTTATGTTTATGTTTGCAGGAGATAATGCTGCCCGCTTCTGGTTTACAATGTTACCTGAAAGTGAGAACAGGTGTTCCCATGGCACTGTTGTCCGGCTTCACAAGATATTTATATGCCAGAGGCGCTAAAGATTCATATGTCCCTTAATGCTTCAACCACCATTCCAGAGGACATTCATCCATGCTGATGACAAGTTTTGTTAGATAAGAATCCAAAGCAGTGCGGACCCACATATGTTCATTTTCATTATTTGAGCCAGATGCCACTAACAGAAGGTTGATTTTCTTTTTTGGTGGTTCAGGTTCTGTAGTGTCTGCATTGGAATGTTGCTCTTTTAAGACTTCTGAAAGCATGTTCCACACCTTGTCCCTCTCAGATTTTGGAAGGCCCTTCAGATTCTTAAACCTTGGGTTCAGTGCTATAGCTATCTTTACAAATCTCACATTGGTACCTTCTTTGCATTTTGTCAGATCTACAGTGAAAGTATTGTTCATTTTAAGAACATGTGCTGGATCATCATCTGAGACTGCCATAACATGAAATATATGGCAGAAGGTGGGTAAAACAGAGAAGGGGACATACAATTCTCTCCCAAGGAGTTCAATCACAAATTTCATTAACACATATTTTTAATGAGCACCATCAGCATGGAAGCATGTACTCTGGTATGGTGACTGAAGCATGAAGGGGCATATGAAATTTTAGCATATCTGGCACGTAAATACCTTCCAATGCCAGCTACAAAACTGCCATGCAAACGCATGTGCTCACTTTCTGGTGACATAGATAATACAGCCCTCTTAATATTTACAATCTTCTGCATTATTTCTTGTAAATGTAAACAATCTGTTTGTCTTAGCGATTGGACTTGTAGGCTCTGAAGTTTTACACTGTTTTGTTTTTGAGTGCAGTTACTAACAAAAAGAAATCTACATTTGTAAGTTGCACTTTCATGATAAAGACATTGCCTTACAGTACTTGTATGAGATGACCTTAAAAATACTATTTAAGTTTATAATTTTTACAGTGAAAATATTTATAATAAAAAATAATATACATGATTTCAATTACAACACAGAATACAATATATATGAAAATGTAGAAAAATATCCAAAATATTTAAGCAATTTCAATTGGTATTCTATTGTTTAATGATGTGATTAAAACTGTGATTAATCACAATTAATTTTTTGAGCTAATCACGTGAATTAACTGTGAATAATTGTGACAAAGAGTCCTATGGCACCTTATAGATTAACAGACGTATTGGAGCATACGTCTGTTAGTCTATAAGGTGCCACAGGATTCTGTTGCTTTTGCAGATCCAGACTAACATGGATATCCCTCTGACACTGCGAATAATTGACAGCCCTAAATTGTAGTAAATATTATAATGCTAAATTATTTATATGGTTGATAACATTAATAAACCAATTCATCATCTGAGAGATGTAAGAAGCTTTCAGTGGCATGCAAGTCACTATTTAACTTTTAAAACTTTTTCAGGTAGCACACTTAAAAGTTAAAATTTTCTATATGAAGTCTTGAAAAGGAATTGCACCTCTGTAAGTTTTGTAAGTTACAGAACAGTAAGCCTGATCTTTCTTTATAGTATCACTCTTCTTGAAAAAGAAGGTCCCTCAACTCCAAACTTCTGTAGCAGCAGAAGACATAGCCACTCCCCATCAATAATTAGAAGACATAACCACTCCCCCAAAAATGTAAAAAAAAAAATCCTTAATCTTCATTTAAAAAAAGAAAAATTAAAGCTTCTAGTATTCAATAGGATGATACTACTACTGAGGCTGGTGTCTTATTTTTGTATTTCAAATGAGTGATACTTATTTTGTAGGTAGAGCTTGGAAGATTAGTACTACGTTCTGTCCCTCTCCCGCAAAATGTGACCTCCATTCTAAGTACAGAGACATTTCCATTTGTCAGGACACACATATACCCTGTATATTTATCAAAATTAAAGTTGTGCTAATCATGCTTATTTAGACATAGTGAGCATGGTGGACAAGAATCAGTCAATTGGGGTGTGGGCAGAAGGAGGGGCATGGGAGAGTTGGCAGCAAAATAGTAGAGAGATCTCACAAAGAATGTTAATGCTGGTTCTACAAAGACTGAAGGTCCTTGTGCGTGTAAAAGAAATGTGTATTCCTATGGAGATGGTGGGAAAGGGAGGCAAAATGTATCCAACCCTCTGTTGGAGCTGCAAGGATTCTACTCATTTTTCTTTGCTTCACATTACACTATCTCAATAGTTTTCAAACTTTTTTTTCTGGTGACCCAGTTGAAGAAAACTGTTGATGCCCGTGACCCAATGGAGTTGGGGATGAGGGGTTTGGGATGTGTGAGGGACTCAAGGCTGGGCCAGAAGGTTGGGGTGCAGAAAGGGGTCGGGGCTCTGGGTTAGGGCCAGGGACGAGGGGTTTGGAATACAAGAGGGGGCTCTGTGTTTGGGGAAGGGTCAAGGCTGGGGAAGGGGGTTGAGACACATGCTTACCTCGGGCAGTTCCTGGTCAGTGGCGCAGCCGGGGTATAGAGGCAGGCTTCCTGTCTATTCTGGCACCGCGGACTGCGCTGTGCCCCAGAAGTGGCCAGCAGCAGGTCTGGCTTCTAGGCAGAGGCACGCAAGTGGCTCCTTGCAGCTCTTGCCTGCAGGCACCCTCCTCCCAGCTCCCATAGGCTGTTTCCCAGCCAGTGGGAGTACAGAGCTGGTGCTCAGGGCGAGGGCAGCATATAGAACCCAGTGGCCCCCCCGCCTAGGAGCCGGACTTGCTGCTGGCTGATTCCGGGGCGCAGCATGGTGTTGGAACAGGTAGGGACTAGCCTGCCTTAGCCAGGCAGCATCATTGACAAGACTTTTAATGGCCCGGCCGACCATGCCGACCAAAACCGCTGCAACCAGTGCCTTACATTCCACGACCCAGTACTGGGTCATGATCACTGCACTATCTTGTGGGCTCAGGAGGTAACTAGCATCCTTTTAGCAACAGAAGGCTGGATGGGACGACCTTCAGTCTCCATCACTATCACTTCATTGGTCATAAGTTTTGCAACTAGTATGAGGAAGCACTATGCACAGGGCACTAAGCCTTGGGGTAGATGTGTATGTTGCAGTTATGATCCTTTAAACTGGAAGATATAATTGCAGGTCACATGCTTGCTCTTAATCATTTGTCTCACATAAAATCACATCAAGCTTTCTGTCTCTTAGGTGTGGAAGCAAACAAGACAGATCCAGAGTCAGGGCCCCACATGCCTCTTGGACAAAAGACTAAAAGACTGGAGAGGGAAATAGGTGCAGGAAGCAAGGATTGAATGGGGAGAGGCTGTGAAGACCTGGGGACAAGGGTTAGAACAAAACCCTGCTAGGTGATTATGACTGTTTACACTCTGTAATTCTAAATGAATATAGAAAAGCCCTGCATAAAAGAACTGGAACTGGAAAGTTGCCTGGAGCATGATTTCCACCTTCTCCAAGCAGTATCTGGCCATTTGCTTCCATACTCCTTCTCACGGAGGCTAAGTATGCCAACTCCACAGTCACAGCCTTTGAATAAAAGCTGGCTTTTGACTTCTGGGCTCCCACTGGGTACAGTACAGCACCATTATGGATTCACCAAATGTTCGTTCGTTAGTATAAGGCCCAGATCCGGCAAAGATTTACACAAGCACAATGAAGTCAGTGAGACTACCATAGGGATAAAGTTAAAAGGTGCCTAAATCTTTGAAGGATTGAGGCCTAAATAAGTACAATTTTGATTTAATAATTCCAGTAATAAAGAAAAGCACTCCAACTCCATGTATTTAGAAAAAAGGAAAAACTTGATAGTATTTAAATTTTCCTCCACTACAATGTTTTTTTAATAAAATGTATACTCAAAAGTAATTTAGCTGTTGTAATTTTACTAACTAGTTTTTTCTACATCTAGAGAAACAACTGTAACTCTAATTTTATTTGGTACAGGGACATTTAATTTCAAGAGGTCTGTCTCCCAGACTGAAGCTGCTCATAAATTTTTGTTACTGGAAACATACTTTGCTGTTACATTGTAATTATACCACACGCAAGATCATATTACAGCTATAAATCTCATTTAAAATAAATTTGTCTGTACCACTCTGGTTACCACTGACCTAATGTAAGACTTGCCTTAAAAGCAAGTTGGCAAAGGCAAAAGTCTGTGATGCAAAGGTGTTCCAACATTTTAACTCAAAGAGATGTTTCTTTCAGACAGATGCATCCACTTGTACTTATGGCTGTTTTGTGGATCATTTAAATATTTTATCATGTTCAAGTACAGAGTAAATGCTAAAGTAAATTCATCATGGTAAATAAAAATAGATCTGTCAAAATAAGACTTTTTTATATACCCACAAACAGGAACACCCAACATTAAATGAATCCTTGACAGAAGATTTCTATAAATACTTAATTACTTTAATACAATACGGATGTTCTTCTATTATAAGTGAATTGTACACTCTCCTACAAGAGGATATTCATTACTTTCTAACCATCTGTCACTTCAGTTCTCCAAACACCACACCTCCCCAAAAATCTAATTAGTTTTGAGTCAGCTGCATATTGTAAATGAAGCTAGTGTGGATATTGAAAATCTACTTTAATGAAGTTAACATTATGGCATAATGGAAGGCAGTCCACTGTACAAAATGGATCAGAAGGCAAAGAAATAAAAATAAAAGTCACACTCTGCTAATTGTAGTATACATTTTTTCTCTCCTACTGACTGAGAAGTTATTGGCTAGTAAGAAAAAGAAACGGGGGATAGGAGGCAAAAATCCCACAATTGATCAACTTACAGGTAGTAAAGTTTCCCTGCTGCAGGAAGAACCCGCTTCCTATAATCTATTCCTGAATCAAGTCGGATTGTGTTGCAGTATTTCTACAGAAACAAAAGATAGCATGATTACTTTCCTCAGCTCTGGCATTAGGGAATGCAGGTTATAAAAATAAAATTAAAATACTAAAACCATACAAACATAACATAATCAATCATACGCTGGAAACAAAGAAGTACCCTACAATACTTCTAATTTGTAGCAATCTTTATATTTTTTTTGTGCAACCAAGATTATAAAAATTCTTTAACTTGATTGAAACAGAAATACAGTTTTTAAAATCATCAGCTAATTTAAGTTTTACTGGTAAAAGGACTGAAGGACAGAACACAAAGATTAAAATGCTCTCCCTAGACCAATTATTTCCTTCATGCCTAACTGATGTAGCTCATAATAAGGAACATATATTTTTATTTTTAATAAACTATTATAACCTTTCCATTTCCATACTTGAACCATAATGTATTTATGATCACTCACTGAATCTATCGTCATAATAACTATTCAAGCAGAAAGCATAGAACCAACAGTATCAGTTGCATATTTTCTGGGTGAAATCCTGGCCCCATAGAATTCAATAGCAACCCCCTCATTAACTTCAGTGGGGCCAGCATTTCACCCTTTGACAGGAACCATGTCTTTGGGGAAGAGGGGATTGGGTTTTTTGAGTTTTTTTGGTTAAGTGTCTAAAACACACTTGGGCACTGTACAGTCAGCAACCACAACAACAGGAGCCTCAAGAGAAGAAAGGTCTTTAAGGGAAAGGTCTGAACAGATAAACTTGAATCAACCAGATAACTGAAACAATAAAGCAGATTTTTTTTGACAGCTCAACACTATATTACCCTGAATTCCACGAATCCATACAGTACCAAACTCCATGAAATTGTTGTGGATCTCAGCTTTCCTCTGCATTAATAGATTATCTTCAACACTCTTGTTAAAGATTTCATACTTTGTTTTTGAGAATTTTTTCATCAGCGTTTGCCTATGATTATTTAACAAGGTCTGACCACTGATCAAAGTTAATTTAAGCAGATAACTAATACAATTCACAAGTGTCAAATCTAGTCTATAATGACTAGATTTCAGAAAGAACAGGTTAAGGAAACTTTAGAACTACCTTCACATTAGTCTACGAACACTGTCTCTTTTTGATGTGTGCTGCTTTCCTAGGAGTTACTGATTTAAAAAAAAATTCACAGGAGGGGACTGGGATGATACGGAGTCTTGCTATCACTTTATAATTGTCCTTGGACATTGCTGAAGATTCGGTAGATCTAAAAGTATCAGCTGCATATTTAATTTAGCCTTCTTCCTCCTTTTAGAAGGAATAAGAGTAAAGGAAAAAAGTGAAAAGATCACCTTAAAAGAATCAGAGGGGTAGCCGTGTTAGTCTGGAATTGCAGAAGTGACAGAGTCCTGTGGCACCTTAAAGACTAACTTAGTCTTTAAGGTGCCACAGGACTCTTTGTCACCTTAAAAGAACAAAATCCTAGCAAAGAGAATTATTAAAAATGCCTGGGAAGGAAAACAAAAAACAAATCCGCCCCCGCAAAACCAAAACAGCAACAAACCTAATATAGATTAAATGGCCAAAAAAACCACAAACAGGGTAATATTGTAATTGGAATAAATCCGCTCTGGAGACAGGCAGCAGCATGAACAAAGAAGTGAGGGATGCCTGAGCTGCCCCTTACCATCATCTGTATCTACTGGTAGGCAAGGCAAAGTAGCGGAGCCCCAGAATTTAACAGCAAGGATGGTGTACTCTACTTTTCTTTGTCATGAAGCCCTACTCAGCATTTCACTCACTAGAGCTTTCTAGTTCATCAGAAATGGATGAGTCAAAATGTAATTTTCTTTGTTAGCCAGAGAACAAATTTTGGCAAGAGTTATCAGTGCTCTGAGGTCAGCTTTGGGTCTCTCATAATGCTTTGCACTGGTTTCTTTTTTCTGGAAATAGTGTGGGTTTCTTGGAATTTTTCAGGGAATTATGGGAGTTTGACCTCATTTACCCCAATCACTTAGGGCTTTTAGGCGGCTTTTCAAAATGCTCCACTACTTCAGGGAATTGTGGGATAGGTACCCAGAGGGTAGGGCAACTGCAATGGTACAGAATAGTTGCAGTATGTGGCTAAGGGGCAAAGTGCACCTGAAACACCATGGCTAGTTTGGTCACACTGCATTGTAGGTACTTCTAATGGTGCTATTTTACTAGTTCAACTACCAATGGTTCTACTCACTAGGTAAGATACTCTGCATGCTTTCACTTTGTTGGTGAGGAATGGGGACCGATTATCCAGACTACTGTTATGAGCAGGGTGAAATCTTGTTACGGGTTACGTTTTAACCTTCTTCAGATTGATGTGTGAATGAATTCCCCATTGAAGGCAGATAAGGGCGCACATCTAAAACAAAGCCTCACAGAGTCTGCCCAGAAACTAGCACTAGGTTTGGCTGGGTAGTGTGGCCAGATGTGTGGGGGTGGGTGGCAGAGGTGGGGAGAGAGCACCCAGAAAACTAAAAGACAGCCTGACGGAGCAGCTGAAAACACAATGGCTGACTTTGGAAGCAGTTTTTGTGTTGGGGGGCAGGCTGAAAAGACTGCTCTTGAGCAAAAGAAGCTGCTTCCTGCTATTAGATTCCTTCTGCGTTCAAAGACATGGGGCTTTGTATATTCTTTGTAAATAAAAAACCCCCTGCATTATAAAAATACCTATCACCAATTTCTATTCCCAACTGGAGCACTCACAGTGCCCCAAAATTTGAATACGGCACTGGTCAAAAAAGGGCAACACTACTGAGGTTGGCAGAAGAATGTTAGCATTTGTTGCTAGTATAATTCATAGCTTGTTTGGCTGATGGGGAGTTTACCCTTGTGAAGAAGACAGGACTTTGTTTTAGTCATCCCAATGATTTAATCTGCATAATAAAGGAATTTATGGAGTTGAGAATTGTGAACAGAAATATTATCAATAACAGCTATGAAGTACCTTTGTTGTGCTCTATTTGTGGTTGATTCACTCTTTTGCTGTATGTCTGCCTTGCCTCCTTTTGTTCATAGGTTAGAAATCTTTTTTAGAAGTGAAAAAGTTGGAGAAGTGAATTGCTATACTGATATTAAACATAAGATGATTGGTATAGGATCACACAAAATCTATTCTGAAAAATACCTGTATTAGAAACACAAACACGTAGACTAGCTGCAATATCAAACTAGGCCAACTTTAATCAGAAGGGTAGCAGAATATGTACATTTCAGGGACACGAAATATACATTTTGTGTGTTTCCATTTTCTTTGCTCTGCTTGTGTACAGGGGTAGAGAGCCACAGAATGGATTTAGGGGGATGGGAGTGCAGGTGCAGTACAATATGGAGCATTGTATTATACTGAGCAAGTGGGACAAGCACAGGTTTAGAGGCCAGTAACTGGAACAGACACAATGTCTTCCCCTTCAGAAGCTTTTTTAAATATTTCTCTTCGGAATGGCTGGTGCTCACACCTTGTTTCCATGTCATGGCAGATATAGGTCATCGTAAATTCTCTGTTGCCTTGCCTAAATCTGCCCTGCCTTTCTAACAGTCCTGGTTTTTTCATCTTCAATCCAGAGTAACTAGAATATTCAGTCATGGTCCTGTTTCATAGGGCTCTTTGTATTCCTGGCTCAGGCGCGCTTATTATTGTCCCAGAATTAAAGCCAGCCTCTTACTGCCACCGCTTGCCAGAGTGATGCTATACTCAGCAACGTGCTTCAACAGCTGGTCGAACATGATCGTGTTCCCAATAGAGTTCAGCTGCAACAAAATCTCCTGATCTTTCTCTGTGGTCACCGGTGTCTGCATGTCTGCCACTGACTTATCCTTTTCTTTTTAAAGCTGAGGTAGCTCAAAGAGGCCATAAGACTTATTTTGCTAAGCACTGTACACAAATAACAAAAAGATGGCCTTTACACCAAAGAGTTTATAATCTAGCTGACAACATGCTCATGGGAAAGCTTTCTCTGAAACTTGAGTGCTATTAATTAGATTGTAAGTTCTTTAGGGCAGAAACCATTTTTTCCTTATGTGTTTGTATGGTAATAGCAAAATGGGGCCCTGATCTAGGAGTCGGGCATCTAGGTGCTCCCACCAAACAAATTAATAATACAAATAATAATAAATAAAGGAGTGGATCATTGGATAGTAAATATGCAAGAAACTGATGCTGGCAAAAGTAGCACACAAATGAGCTTTGGTGTATGCAGTATTTTTGCAAAGGAGACTAGAGATTTTCATTCCAGATTTGTAGATATGGCCACTGTTGGAGAAGTTTAACAAATCCCGTTTTGTTTCCACATTTGTAAATTAAGAATAACTTTAATTTACCTGCCTCACAGGAGTGTTGTGAGTTTACAGTTAATGTTTGCAAAGAGCTCAGTTAGGGTGAAATGCTGTAAATGTTAAATATTAGGACATGTAACTGGTATGTATTGTAAAAAAAACTGAAAATATGCACTAGAAATATTGTATAAATTCAGAATTGAGGGATTTCAACATTTGAGATTTATAAAAGATGAAGATTGACATATATAAAAAAGGTAAAAATTATGGAAGGGCTATAAGTACTGTATGTGGTTGTATGAAAATGAAAAGATGTGTACTGTTCACAAGTACAAATAGTGAACATTATAGCATATATATAAATGTATTATGGCAGGTCTAGAAAAATGTCCTTCTCTCCCCCGCATAGATGCCTGTAAAGCTTTATTTATAAATTTGGGAACTGGAAAAAATGACAGTAAAATTTTACAAACTCTACATGTTCTTAGATGCATTGTCACAGACTTCCCAGCCTTTTAAACTTAATCTTTTATTAACATAAAAAAAAGACTAATATGAACTATGGGTTTTAATTTCTCTCTCTTTGGATAACTAACTTCTCCATCTTCGGACTGATTAAACCCTACAAATGTGATTGCATTCTCATACTCACTAATCACCACCAAGAAATCCTAATCAGCAGCAAAAGAACTTTAACTGGGGTCCTCAGATTGTTAGTCCTTAATTGTTAAAGCCACAATTCTAACTATTGGTTTACATTTTTAAAATGGAGCTTTAAACTTTCAGATTTCATCTGCTTGTGCTAGACTTCTCTCATCTTTGTCCCTAAATAAAAACTTAGGGTCAAACCTAGAGTTATCCTATTCAGGCCTTGTGCTACTACCTTCAGTTTCCAGCAATTTCTCTGAACAATAAAGGTATTTAAGGACTGTGACTTCTTACCCCATTCAATTCAAATGCATAAAATTAATCAGCCTTACAATTTATTTTGAACTGGTTTATGTATTTATGTATACAAAGGACAAATACAATTACAGTCTGAAAATGCAATTAGTAAGTTAAAAATAGAGAGTTCTCATGTACTCATTACCATATAAGTGGGAGAAAAAGCTTCTGATTCTGGAACGAAAAAATGTGAAGCCTCAAAGCTCAAGTGGGGGGTAGACAGCACTAAAGAAGAAGCCATAAAACTTAGAACTGCCAATGGGGTGGATTTTACTCTTTCAATAGCTCTAATGCTACTGTTAAAAGTTATTAAATGCACAATGGCTGTATAAGTCATCACAGAAACGTAGAATTGGAAGGGATCTTGGTAAGCCATCGAGTCCAGACCTCGGCAATGAGGAAGGATTAATTATTGTTTAGAGCTTGTCTGACAGGTGTCTGTCTAACCTGTTCTATGATGGAGATTCCACAACCTCTCTAGGTAATCTGTTCCAGCGCCTAACTACCCTTCCAGTTAGGAAGGTTTTCCTAATGTTTAACTTCAATCTCCCTTGCTGTAATTTAAGACCATTACTTCTTATCCTGTCCTCAGTGGTTAAGGAGAACAATCTGTCACCCTCCTCTTTATAACAACCTTTTATGTACTTGAAGACATCATGTCCCCATCAGTCTGCTCTTCTCCACGCAACACAATCCAATTCTCCCTCCCCTGACCCCGAATCTTTCCTCGTCAGTCGTATTTTCTAGACTTTTAATATTTTTTGTTGCTCTCCCCTAGACTTTCTCCAGGTTGTCCACATCTTTCCTGAAGTGGTGTGCCCAGAACTGGACACAGTACTCCAGTTAAGACTTTATAAGTGCTGAGTAGAATGAAACAATTACTTCTCATGTCTTGCTTACAATACTCCCGCAAATACAGCCCAGAATGATGTTCGCTTTTTTTGCAACTACATTATATTTTTGACTCATATTTAGTTTGTGATCCACTACGACCCCCACATCCTTTTCTGCAGCACTCCTTCTTATGAGGTCATTTCCCAAGTTGTATTTGTGCAACTGATTATTCCTTCATAAATGGAGTACTTTGCATTTGTCCTTAATGAATTTCATCCTATTTATTTCACACCATTTCTCCAGTTTGTCCAGAATTTTGAATTCTAATCATGTCCTCCAAAGCCCTGGCAACTCCTCCCAGGTTAGTATTGTCTGCAAACTTTATAAATGTACTCTCGATGCCATTATCCAAATCATTTATGGAGACATTGAATAGAAATGGATCCAGGACAGACTCTCCCGGGAAACCATTTCATATGCCCTTCAAGCTTGACTGATAATTACTGTTTGAGTACAATTTTCCAACCAGTTGTGAACTTTCCTTCTAGTAGGCTCGTTAATGTTATATTTCCCCAGTTTGAATCTGAGCAGGTCATATCAGATAGTAAGGTTTTTGACATTAAGTCGAGATATATCACACCTACTTCTTCCCTCCTATCCACAAGGCTTATTATACTCTCAAAGAATGATATTAGGTTGGTTTGACATGATTTGTTCTTGAGAAATCTATTTTGACTGTTACTTATCATATTATTTTCTTCTAGGTGCTTACAAACTGATTAATTAATTGTTCCATTATCTTTCCGGCTGCCAAAGTTAAGCCAACTGATCTATAATTCCCTGTGTTATCCTTATTCTCCCTTTCATAAATTTATACTATATTTGCCCTTTTCCAGTCCTCTGGGATCAATCCTGTCCTCCACAAGTTCTCAGCAATAATCACTAATGGCTCAAAGATCTTTTCAACTTAGGTATTCTAGGATGTATTTCATCAGGCCCCACTAACCTGAAGACATCTAACTTGTCTAAGTAATTCTTAACTTGTTCTTTCCTTATTTTAGCTTCAGATCCTATCTCATTTACATTTTTGTTCACTATATTAATTCTCCAATCACTGCTAATGTTTTTGGTGAAAACAAACAAAAAAGGCTTAACACTTTGGCCACAGCTGCAATTTCTGTTATTGTCTTTTCCAGCCTCACTGAGTTATGGGCCGACCCTGTCCTTGATCTTCCGCTTGCTTCTCATTTGTAAAATGTTTTCTTGTTAAACAAATCTTGTAAAATAAATATTCCTTCCTTTAAACTCTTGTATTATTTATTTGCTACTGCATTCATGTTTGGTACAAGATGGGTTTAAATGTTGTCATGATACTAATATATAACACAAGAGCTTGGTAAATAGTGGGACAAAGATTTTTAAGATGCTCAAATGAAGGTCAAAATAAAGTTAATGTATTATCCTGGCAGCCTCTTAAGTTGTAGTAACATATATGAAACCAAAATAGGTATATTATTAGTGGTAAATATTTATATTATGCTTGTACCTGAAGGGTATGTTTGTGTTAAGTTTAAACAAAATGTTATTTGGAAGCTACATATGTACAGAGAGGCATGTTGTGGCTCACCACTCTAGAAGCATTCTGGAACATTCTGGAATCACTCACACCCAGGGGGAAGGGGAGGGAGATTGTGCTCACCATGTGGAGTGAAGGGGAGAGGCTTCTGGTTTGAGAGACTCTGGCTGATTCTTGTTAGCAGGGGCTCTCCCTCCTTGTGCACATTGTATTGAATTGAATTGAATAAAATATAAAAAACCCTTGATTCTGCCTGGCATCTGACTTATTGGGAACCACAAAATCCCAACATACCCAAAGACCTATTTGGGATTGGGCTCAGTTGTACTGGGCACTATACAAAGAGAAGAGAAAATTCTGTCCTGGTTGACTCATCCTTTAAAGATACAAACAGACAAAGAGTAGAGATTACAAAATATACAAACAAATGAGTTTGAAGAACTTGCCCAGCATCGTTAGTTACATGCATTTCTGCTTTTATTTATTTGGGGGTGCAGTAGAGAGTAAAGCAGCAGGGAAAAGAAAAAAGAACCCAGGGGCAATTGTAGTTCATTGTCTGCCTAGCCATTGTCAGCAGGTAAGGTTTTGCAGGCACCAGAGCAGAGGATAGTGTTAAGCTTGGACTTGAAGAAGGATGATGTTAGTAGTAGTTGTATGGATTTTATTAGAGAGTTTTCCCCACGTACAAGGGTCACAATGAGAGAAAGCATGGAGGTGACTGAGCAGCTGATTAATGGGCAGTAAAGCCAAGAGTCAAAATCATGAGCAGTTACTAAATCAGACAGCAGCTGAGATGATGTGGTCAGAGTGCTGAACTGGAAAGTTTGTTTTAACAGACACATTTGACTACACTTGAGGAGAATGCAGTTGCCTTAGTCAAGATCAGAAAGGAGAAGGTGGTAGCATCACAAAACGAGGACTCATGAGAACAAGACTTCTGACTGAGCAGATAGACAGGAAAGGCCAGATTGATCAGAATATGCAGGCAAATGAACAACAGACACAGGGATGGACTTAAGTGGCAGGCTGCAACTTTATTAAATTAACACTGGGGAGAGGCATTACACGTCCACCTCTGTTCTCATGTACCAGACATTTAACTAGTACAATGCATGGTTACAGGGCCTCCATAATGTAACCAATAACTTGGAATAGCCCCTGCTTGGCCTAGCTCTAAGATGCAGATCACTTCTCAATCCTCTCACCCTCCATCCATCCACATGCGGAGGGGCTTACCAAGGAGGGACCTCCAATTACCGGTTTTGTGAGGTCCATCTTTAGCTATTCACAGTCTGCCTGGGACTTATCTATCTTGAGTAGTTTTGTATCATCTGCAAATTTTGCCAATTCACTGTTTACCTCTTTTTCCAGATCATTTATGGATAAGTTGAATAGGACTGGTCTCAGTACAGTTTACCTCTCTCCATTCTGAAAACTGACCATTTATTTCTACCCTTTGTTTCCTGTCTTTTAATCAGTTACCAATCCATGAGAGGACCTTCCCTCTTATCTCATGCAAGCTTACTTTTCTTAAGAGCCTTTGGTGAGGGACCTTGTCAAAGGCTTTTTGAAAATCTAAGTACACTACATCCATTAGCTCCTCTGGGTCCACATGTCTGTTGACCCCTCAAAGAATTCTAGTAGATTGGTGAGGCAAGATTTCCCTTTACAATAACCATGTTGACTTTTCCCCAACAAATTATCTTAATCTGTGTGTCTGACAATTTTTTTTGTTCATCATAGTTTCAACCAGTTTGCCCGGTACTGAAGTCAGGCTTACCAGCCTCTAATTGCCATGATCAGCTCTGGAGCTCTTTTTAAAAATTGCAGAAGCGACAAAGAGTCCTGTGGCACCTTAAAGACTAACAAAAGTATTGAAGCATAAGCTTTCATGGGCTAATACCCACTTCATCAGATGCAATATTGAGAAGATATATATGCACGCGCACACAACTATTGGCTTTATAGAAAAACACACGGATGAACCTATGCAAAAAAAATAAAACTGTAAGAGTGGTTTTAAACAAGAGATTACAGGGATAATGACACCATCTTTGTAAAGTGTTTTGAGATCTACTGATCAAAAGCCCTATATAGGAGATAGATATTTTTATTATTATTAACAACCAGCATGGATGGCAAAGTACATATGCTAAGGTCCAAATCCTACAAAATTTATGCACATGCTTAACTTTAAGCTTCAGCTGGACTATTTACATGTATAAAGTTAAGCACATGGATATGTGCTTGCAGCACCAGGGCTAAAGAGTATAAGTTACCATCACTGCTCTGAGCTATTCCAATATGTTGTAAATTGTGAGTATCTTAGGGATGAGGAATCATACGAAATGGGAAATTAAAAAAATTTTTTTTAAAGAATCTGATAGTGTTCGTACTATTGTGTAAAATAACCAGAGTAACATCATACATTTCAAGTCAACTAATATGAAGGCATGGTATTTTGTTTCATGGCAATCATTCTTCTGTACTACTACAAGCTATTATTTCATTAGGATGCAGTTGTATAGATAGAGTGCACTCTCTTTTACAGCACCAGGAGAGAACAAAATTCCACACAATCAGTTGCTTCTGTCAACTAACTTTGCAGGAACCTGCTTTGACAAATACATCTGATGGCAAGGACTGCTTCATACTACTGAAGTGAACGAAGATTAAGATCTTATTCTCCAATTCATAATGCTATATAATCAGCTATTACACTTACACATACCTATACCACTAATGAGTTTTAAAAGGAAATATATATGAATACCTACTGTTTATAACCAAGGGCAAGCTGAGCCTGAGAAGTGCAACTCCAACAGAACTTTCTAAATGAACGTGTCAACAACTACTGTTTTAGACCTCAATCTTCCCTTTTCAAGTACATCCTCTCTAGCTAAACTCCCTTACATGACATGACATCTAAACAAGTATCCAACAATAACAAGACTGCACAACTGATTTAGACTTCCCTGGCTATTCACGAGGACTGAAAATCCCCCCTTCTGTCAAATTATGCAACAAGAATTTTCATTAGTAATCATTCTCCTCTCCACCAAGAGATAAAAAACACCCTCCCTTATGATGGAATGCATAAATATATTGTGGGTATCTTCCACAATTACAGAAAATGGGAGCTTTACTTTTCTTGGCCAAAGTCTGTTATCTTTTCTGGTTTCTTTGGTATTTTCATTAATTGACCCATATCCAGTGTCTAATTAGAAGCAAGAGTTTTATTTGGGGGTTTTAAAATTCTTAACTGAGGGATATGAGGAGAAGGCTAACAGATACTTCTCCTTCTGAAGAACATCACTGTAATGGAAATCATTCCAAATGATTCATAACTATAGTAAAATGATAATTCTTTCTTAAGCAGGCATATAGTATGTTTAACGAACAAATTTGTTTTCTGAGCCACCATATATGATTAACATTAGACTAGTTACAATGGATGGTCTTGAAATTTTCAGCTAATGCCAATCACCGTCTTATTTCAGGATTTAAAGTTAGTAAAGCAGGTCTTATGATTTCTAAGACACCCCCTTCCAGCTGTTCGAAGTTAGGTGGGGAAAACTGGACCACAAATTAACTCCATCCCTTGTCCTGTTAAGAGAAAGAGAGAAAGAAAAGGTATGCCAGCAATATACTGGTTTCTCTCTGGGCCAGCTTCTGAAGAAGGAGATAGAACGAGGCCATGAGTTACACAACATGTATAGGATGCAGCACCCTGAGAAGCAACGGTTGCTTGCTTTGCTTATGCTTAAAGGTAGCCCTGTTAAATGAATATACCACATTTGCAGCACTCCTAATACTCTGCTGCCTAGACTCCTCAGAACTTAAATTTACTACAACAAAAGCAGGAAAGAGGAATCATCAGGTATTTCATGGCATAAAAAACTTGGTCAAAGTCTTGTTCGATATGCACTCAGTTTTCGTTTTCATGTTGTTGAAACAGTAGGCTTAAAAGAAATAATGTCAATGAATCCTCCCAAGCACTATACATGACCTCTAGGGTAATTAGCAATCATTCAAAAGCAACAAGACTAAAATGTTCTATTCTTTATTACTGTCAGCTCTTATCTTGATCAGCATTTTAATAAAGATGGTTCGTTCCTAAGACAGTTTCATGAATCAGTCATAATTACATTCTGACATGCAGTGAATAGTAAAGCAAAACTAAATATCACTTCATCAACCTTTCTAACCTTTATGCAAGTATTAACTGTAAATAATTTTTACACAATCCTACAACAGAAAATCTGCATATTTCTTAGCTTTGTACATATTCTACCCTAAGTGAATTTCCTGTGACCTATACCTGAAAAACACAATCAGCCATAATTATTTAGTCTTGTGAGATATTCAGGTGTTGCCTTTCACAGCTCAAATCAACTTCAAGTACAAAAGACTACTTGTTCCGTATAATGGCACAATGCTTCAAAAGGGTTAAATGAAATGCTACTTTCTTCACAATTTTTTTCCTATTATTTTTCAATAACTGTGGAATGATAAAATATTGCAGATTACTACAGTGGTGCTAGATGCATCATTCCTAATACAACTTTAAAAAACACTAGGAAAAATAAACTTTGTGGACAATTTTCAAAATGTTATCTTAGTCAGATTTTGCATTTTAAATAATACAAAAACAATTTGTTGTAGTTAAGACTGATCATGTATAATAAATGCAATTCTTATTTATGATATTTTAAAATTGTTATTCTAAACAGACAACAAAAATCTAGGCAGTTAAGTGTTAAACAGAATTTGTAATATGAAACATTTTCATCTTTAATCTGACTGGTTTAACAGGAAAATCATTGAAATTAAGTCTATGGAATTACACAGATTTACATCAGTTTAGGATCTGGCCCTATAATTTTAGTGATTAAAAATAAACGCTTGTAGTTACTGAAGGAGAACACACAATTCATTTTAGAATCTTGCTACAAATTATTTTAAACCCTTTCTATAAATGTCTATAAATACAGTATCCAGTAAATAATTAAATTTCAAATAATGGGTAATGGGTGTAACATAAGAGTCTGAATTTCACTATGACCAATAATATTTCAGATCTTGAAACTAAACAAAATGTTTTGTATTTGTTTGGGAGAGGGGATGGGGCATGTGGCTGGGCACAAAATGTCTTACTTTTTCCAGCCTTTTGAAAGAGGGGGAAGAAGGATAAAGAATAAGCTGTGTGCAACAGAAACAACACTAAATTAAACAGCTCCATTTCACCTCACTCTTTCAAAGTATACATCATATATGTATGTATACATACATCTCCAAGTATACATCATAAATCTTACATGTTGCTTTAAAACTATATATATTTTGTGTATGTGCATACATACATCACCCCTACTATTGTTATTACTAACGGTTCTTAACAGTTTTCAAATAATAAGCAGTGGTTTGCAGAAAGACAGAACCCTGGCAATATCTCATGCTGGATTAGAAGTGTAATAATTTACAAATTAATCCCTGGTATAATTCTGTATACTTTAATGGAGTTACACCACAGATAAAGTTGGCTCACCATGTCATGATTTTTTTCTTTTTTAAATTCTGATCTTATTTTTTTCCCTAGTATTAGCCTTTGCTTTTGCAAGAGCTGCTAGCATGGAGGGGGAAAAAGGAGTGTTGATTTAAGAAACTAGATTTCCCAGAATAAAAAAAATGCGATTAAGATCTAAACAAAGGCTAAAGATGGCTTACGCTTGGCTCTGATGAGGTCCACTACCTCATTACCCGCAACTGAAAACTTCTGATGCATTTTGTTTCAAGAGAATCCAAAAGTCCTTGCTGTAAAGCAGACTGGGGGGTGCAGAGTCCATTCACTCTTTCTGTATCACAACCATTATGTAAGAAGTATAAAACACTGCCTTTATGCTGCCAAACCACAATGACTCTTCTTACATCAAAGCACTTTCACCACTAGGTTTTTTTCTTCTAAATTTATTCAAGCCAAGGGCAGGGAGACAACAATTCATACACACTAATTACACCTAATTATCTATTCCTTTTTTTCCCCACCAACTTCGGCCAGTGTTATTTGCTATCTGGGTTTCTCACAACCTCCCCTTGCCCTGTCCATCTAGCTCAACAGTGAAGTCTTTGAAGAAAACAGTTGTGGCTTTTTACGATTTTCACAAAATAAGGTTCAACTCAAATTAAATTATTCTATTATTAGTTTTGACACGTTTATGTGGTAAATATGAAGGTCTCTTGGTTAATTTGGCAAATTCCTCACATCTCTTCATGGTTAGAATCACTGGTAACACCCTCTCTCGTAGGAGCTTCTCCTCAAGCTTTCTTTTCATGATCTAAATGAAATGTTTATTGGATTAAAGTTCTTCTCTGCAGACCTCCACGGTGGCCTGTGACAAAGAGCTTAAAAGCTTTATTAATTAGCTTGGGCTTTTTTCGGGAGAGGGAGGACCTTATTTCACATTACATCACAAGCAAAGAAAACTGCCACGTGTAATTAAACTAATTTATCCCATTACATCAAGAACTAACTATAACATATCTGTAATATACTTTGATTTTCCCCTTTTAATCAAAGAATTCATTTGCTGAAACAGAACAGAGGAAAGCTATTATGATTTAAGGGGAAAAAAGAAAAAGAACACAAGATTGAGCTACAGTAGCAATTATTTTTTTCCCTTGGGTGATAAAACCTAGGAGGTGGAATGTCAGATATGACTTGAAAAAAGGCTTATAATATTATATAGTTAATAGTATCTACAACTCATGAATAGATCAGAAGGATATTATAATCCCTAAAAAGTCTTTGAGGTACATAAATACAATTAAACAATCCTTGCCTGTAAATATTTTTATATATCACATCTCTCTCATCTGCACACATGCACTTATTGAAAGTATTTAGAACAAAACTGTAAACCTCTAATCAGGCACACAGTAATCTAGATGCAATGTGTTTTACTTGTTAAAATGTTCTTTGAAAACTAATCTGTGTCAAACAAAAACTGTCCTCAAACAATGCCGATATTAAGCACAGTAATTCATAACTGCATTGTAGATGAAGTCGTTATTTTTATCCATTTGATTACTAGATCTACTTCACAAAAATAAAAATAAGCACTTCCACAGCATGCAAAAAAAAGTGCCTTCTACTTAAGAGTTTGCTTGGTTACATAATAAGAAGGGAAACAAAAGGCCTAACATCTTCAGTAATGAAGAAGTCAATTGATAAGCGAAGCCATCACAATATCAAAGGATTAATCCCACCAATTCTGACTCAGGTGACAGTTCAGCAGAGGTCAGAGTGGCTGACACTGACCTCAAAAGCAGGTTTTAACTATTCAATATACTGAAGGCGCCTGGGCTATCACAGCATTAGAATGGAACAAACTGACAAATCAATTTAATCAGCGAAATGACTTTAAAAAACAAATTGGCAGATCAGCCAATCAACAGATGTGTGTGTTCCTCTCACAGGTGGTTGGACAAAGCACAGCACACAATAAAAGAAATGTTATCTCTACCAATTCCCTTATATGAAATTTAAAACATACCGATCTCTCTAAGAGTTCTAAATTGGGCAAATTTTAAACACCTACATTTCTCTGAACCAAAACCAAAAAAATACAGTAACCTGATAAATATTTTTAAATTGCTCTGAAGATGGTTTTGTAAGAACAGATGTACATTTTAATACGAAAGACCTACAGAATAATTGAAGCAACCTAAGTATCACTATATCACCACCAACCAATGCTGCAAAAAGTGATACTGAACAGTACTACTCTTGTCACTGTGAAAGCAGGTTATTGTGGTTAGCATTGAATTATTTAAACAAAAATAATTTAAAAAGAATGAAATATTGATTTATTTTGACTCCAAACAAGGAAATAAAAAATGGTACAGTTGAAAGAAAACTTATAGTGGTTTAATCTCTTATAAACCATACCAGCTATGGATATCTGGTTTATATTTTGTTTTATTTCAGTTTAAAAGATATGCTCAGCCAAAGTTCAAGATATTACTTTAAAACTTTACCTCTCAATGATATACCAATGCTTCAGAATTGCTTATTTTTAGTATTAATGGTAGCTTTATTGTGCGTAATAATAAACTTGACAGAGAAAATATTTTAGCTATATGATGAATTGCACTATGTGATCGTAATTTACATAGAATTTTACAAAAAATCTTTGGATGTTTGAGAATCACTATTTATTGATAGTATTTTTGCACATCAAAGTACGGTTCGTAGAACACCAATGGTCTGAGGAGCCCTTCCTGCTGGGCCAAAGAATTCAGGGTTGAACCAAACAGTGGGGGATTAGGTTGTTGCAAAGGGCAATAGTCCATGAGAGGATCTCTCTTTTACTAAGTGGCCTGCAGAATGAAAAAAATTAGTGAACTACTGCCAAACCATGTATTAAAGAGTCCCCTATCCCTCCCGCTAATAAAACAAGAACTCAATTTAGATCCTATGTCATCACATTTTTAAAGTATTGGTTACAACGCTACATGTAAATTATCTCTGTAAACATGTCTGGACATTTTTCAGAATAAATCATTGGGTACTTAGGCTCCTTAACAATTTGTGGAGTACTTGCATTCTCAAAACATTTGGCAAACTGAAGCCGAGCGCTTGTTTGTGAGAACCAAGTAAGCTGTGCCTACTGAGAAATGTTTGTGAATGCAAAGAAAAACTGTCCCATACCTGCCTACTTTTAGAAGGCCCCAAAACTAACAGCACCTCAGAAAAGTATGTATGCAATTATGGAATTAAGGGATTTTCACCAAAATATTTCATATCTGTGGTATATTAGATGTAAAGAATGGTATGGACTGAAGAAGCAATCTGACTGGCGGAAGGTTACAAATCTATATGAATATTTAGTGACATTTTTTTCTCTGAAATGCATATACCTGCAAGAGGGGCAGGATCTGGGCATCAAGATTTGGTTTGAACCTAATCTCCAGCACTAGAAAACCAAGCTCCTTTATAATGAATTCTCTACCCTGCAGAGTCTCAGCCATGGCATCATTGCACAATGCAGCTACAGCTGAGAGTTGCCATTCACTCTGTATTCTCTAAAACAGCTAAGTCTTAACCTACTGACAGTTTTAAAGAATTGAACCTGGACTTCAGAATGGATCCAGAATTAGACAGGAGCCAAGTGCACTCCATAAAAGAACTGCCACAGTGTGATCTCATTGGTCAACCCTACTTGGGAAGCAGCCTTCCATAAACTGAACTAACTGGAGCTTGTATATGGTCTTTGTAATCAAGCCCAGATATTATTTATTATTTTTATTGCAGTAACTCTCGAAGACTCAAATCAGGATTAGGGCCCTATTGTGTTAGGTGCTGTACAAACACAATGAAAGATGCAATCCCTGCCCTGATAAGTTTACAATATAAAAAGGCAAGATAGACAAGCATATAAACAACATGCAAAGGTATAAATCTTGTGAATTACTTAAAAAAAAATCTTTCCCCTAACCCACTTCTGCCTCCCTTGTCCCCTGATCTTGGGACCTAGGCAATCTGCATCACTAGTGTTGAATTGATATGCCTTCTTGCTCACCCCACAAAAACGGATTCAGGAATGAAAAAAACATAGGCATTGCAATAATATAGCTTGGAGACAATGGGGGAAAAAAAAGGGGATGAATGTGGGTTAAGTCTGTATCTGAAAATAAAGGGTAATTTGCTGATGAGCCCGAAGATGGGAAAAGAGGTTTCTGGCCACTACTACTATCAGTGTGTCTAGGAGCTACAGTGTCTAATGTATTACAACTCCTAAATTGTGCACTGCATTGACAACACAGAGGCAGATATTCTCAAAGGGTGAGAAGTTCCAATAACTCAAAGTGCTTTCTCCATCTCACCGATCTTAGGTCTGTCTTGAGCATACTGAGGTTTAAAGCAGGCAGTTTGAAACTGACACTGTTTGAAGAGAAGCAGCTCTTTTCGGAAATATGCCATGGTACTTTTCCTCCCACTAAAGAACATTCCCTAAGACCTGGTATAGAAAATTCAGGCCTCTTCTGCTGAATCACTCTGGATTCAGGTGCTAAAACCTACATTATGATTCAGGGTAATTACTGCTGAGTTATGGTGGCAGGTGAGTCCAATTAGCTCCAAGCAGGATATATGAGACTGGGAGACACTCTATGTGTGTAAACGGAATTGAGAATAGAAGAGATCCCAGAGAGAAATCCTAGATGCAGTTAGGGCTGATGATTTATGTTTCATCATTTTTTAATTATTCATAAAGCTAAACCTTAGTGGGAGCTGAGGATGAACTAAATCATGGCCTGTGATCTCTGTTGAGAATAGGGTCAGGATGAAGACAATTCATAAGCAACCACTTTAATATTTTCTCCTGACTGTCGTGGAAACTTTCAAGGAAGACGTTCTGTTTAGTTAGAGTGTGAGTGTGTGTGTGTGTGTGTGTGTGTGTGTGTGTGTGTGTGTGTGTGTGTTTAAAAGCTTAAATATCATAATTGTGAACATGAACAGGAAATGATGGTTATAATGAGACAAGGTAGGTGAATGCAATAATGTAGTTCAAACACACATGTCACGCTTATGGGAGGAATAAATTGTCATGGTAAATGCCTGTGGCAGACAAAAAAATAGTTTATGTCCACTCCGTCTGAACTGCACTCCACCAAAGACAATTTTTATGTCTTATTTTTAAATGTATTCGATTTTAAAAAATGACTGCCCTGCTCCCACAAGTGCCATATTAAAAATATGAGTTTTGAAGCTTGTTCTTTACTTTATATACATTGCCACCATTGTTCTGTGTTTGTTATTGAGGACAGAATTGCAGTGCCTGGTAAGCCTCCTATGATTTCTTTTAAAAATTTTAAGGGGGATCCAAATTATTTACAAGTACTATAATATTTACTAAACTACTGTTAAAGATGGATTTAATTACAGAAGTATTTAAGAACAAAATAACATGAAACATACAAAGAACACAGAATTGAGAAAACACAAAGATTGCCCTAATAACTAATCTCACGAGCGAGAAGGTCTCTCTCAATATTCCATATGTAAAGTTCTGCCTACAATCTTGAAATACCTTTAACAATCAGGGTAGCGATCTGGTTTAAAGGCATGTAATCATTAATTTTTTTGCTAGCAAAAAGAAAAAGGATAAACCACAAATAAGTATGCAAGATAAAGATTCCATAAACCCAGCAATTACAGCAATATATACTCCCAGTAAGGAATGAAGGTGGCCAAGGAGAAAAGACTGATTAATGGTAAGATAAAGGAAAGGTTCCAGTGAGGCTTAACACAGTGTTTCAGATCAGGAAATAAATATAGTTACAATTTGTACTAAGAATTAGGGCCCTGCATGTTCTAGGACAGGGGTAGGCAACCTATGGCACGAGTGCCAAAGGCGGCACACGAGCTGATTTTCAGTAGCACTCACATGACCTGGGTCCTGGCCACCAAGCCGAGGGGCTCTGCATTTTAATTTAATTTTAAATGAAGCTTCTTAAACATTTAAAAAACCTGTTTACTTTACATACAATAATAGTTGTATATTAATAAAATAGTTCTATATTATAGACTTATAGAAAGAGACCTTCTAAAAAGGTTAAAATGTATTACTGGCATGTGAAACCTTAAATTAGAGTGAATAAATGAAAACTTGGCACACCACTTCTGAAAGGTTGCTGACCCCTGTTTTAGGAGCACAGAATTTGCTAAAGAATTATTTGAGAATCTCAGACCTGGTCCACACTTAAAAATTAGATTGACTTTGATTTATCACTCAGGGCTGTAAAAAAATTTCACTTCCTAAGCACTGTAGTTAGGTCAACCTAACCCCCAGTATAGGTATGGCTAGGTCAACAGAAGACTTCTTCTGTTGACCTAGCTACCACCTCTCAGAAAGGTGGATTAACTACGCTGATGGAAAAACCCCTTCTGTAAATGTAGGAAGCCTTTGCATGATGGTGCTATAGCAGCGTAAGTTGCAGCGCTGTAGTTATGCTGCTGCAGCAGCTGAAGGGTGGACTGCCTGTAGGTGGCCTAAGCTTTAATTTTTAATTAAGTTTATAACTTTTATTGTTATGAATAAAACCTTTCAACATTGCTTCCTGATAGCATGAAACAGTAATTCTGAGACATGTGAACTGCCACATTCATCTCAATGAGATGTTAATTTTGAAGCGTGATAAGTTTAAATGTCAACACTGAATGGGATTTTCAAAGGGGCCTAAAGCAATTATGGATTCTATTACCATTAAATTTAATGGGAATTGAGTGTCTAATTCCCTTAGGCCTCACTGAAAAATCCCAGCCACTGTTACCTATTTCACTTCTGATCACTTTAGAAGAAATATCCAATATCCAAAATATATTTATCCCACAATTCCAGACTATTTCCCACTGCTCGGTACATACCAAAACCTCCAGCTTCCCCCTTCCCTCAACTTCTACAAAAGTTACCTTTTGTGAATTAAAAAAATCTCTGCCATACCAAAACCTAAAAGTGTCAAAACAGCATACGTTCATTTTATTTATTATCAAAATAAACCAACCCCAGTGGTTACTCAACTATTCATTATTCATATTTAACTCAATGAAAATCTCCATTTTGAATTTAAATGAAGCTGTTGCAGAATTTCCAGTTTGTCACACCAGAGTATGCAGATGTCAGGGAGCTTCCTACAGAATTTAAGTTCCCCTTGCCATGTAGTACTGGAGTCTTTGCCATCCCCACTCAGAAAGCCACTTACATAGGAGAAAATGTATTTACACGTAAGATGGACTTGAATTTTGAAAAAGTGATGGACAGTCAAATTCCAGAGAAACAATTATTTTTCTGAGTGAGAAACAATGAGACGCAGCAATCCAAGTGGTGGTGTAGCAAAATGGTTCCCAAACTGTGCTCCATGGAACATTTGCTGGTGGCCTGCAGAAAGCTGGATGATCACATAATGCTAATTCTTATATTGCTGGTATAGGTATTCATGGACATTACAGTAAAGTAAAGCTTGGAAATAAGGGATTGAATCCAACCACATGCTAGCCACAAGCAGACTAAAAATGTCCATGAGCAGGGCGGAAAGAATGAAGCAGGTCGGTAGTAGGTTCCTCTTCTCCCCTGATCAGCTGGATTAAGTCACAAGGAAAGCCTGGGGTGGGGGGGAGGAAAGGATGAGACAAGGCAAGAAAGAAGCATGTGCATGGGAGCAGAAATGAAAGATTAAATGAAAAGCAAAGTAGACAATGTGATAACTTGTAAAGCCTACACTGACGGAGTGATTACATTTTAAGATAACCTCTTTATAGAAAATGTCACTGGTTTAGGAAAAATAATCAAGCATGATAAAACTAAAAAGACAAAAAATATTGCAGCAACATTTGTATAACAATTACAGAAATATTACAATATCAACTTGCACATACACAGCTATAATAAAATTCTGTCGAAACAAATCTTTTCTACTGTGTTACTTATAGAACTTAACATTTTGCCCTGTAATATGTTCAGCTTCTCAATTAAATACAGATATTAATGTTATACATGAAAAGTTGTTCCCCCCCATTACAATTTGCTTCAACTCCATAATAAGTAGAGCATTTTTCCTGAAAGTAAGATTGAAGCAATCCTGTACAAACCCTTGATTATCAATATGACAGGCGAAGAAAAAAAGCATTCAACAAGTGACTTTCCTTACCTTCAGCACAGCGATGAATGGTACAAAGTTAGCTCTCTGAAGCCCATTTTTATAGAGATCTGAAAGAGAAAACTGGTACTAGTTTTGCTACTTAGCCTTACCCCTTAATAATAATGCCAGCTTGTTTTTTAGTCTGGCAAATAAAGCTCTATGCCGTTAGAGGGATAAAGGAATGAAAGGGAACTGAAATTGATTTCTATTCTTTTGCTGCATGAAATTCATTACATTCTTAATAAGGAAAAAAAAAAAAGGAGAACAGCCCAAGAAAATCTCAAAAGGGATTCAGTGAAATTAGATTTAAATCTCTAATGAGAACTAAGTGATTTTAGCAGAAGAGATACAAAACTTTTGTATTAAAATAAGCTCATAAAAGAATTGGAAATGTTAGGTATCAACCAGTACAACTATAAGGCCAAAATATGCAAAGGCTTTATCTTAAGGATATTTTTTTTTGTAAAAGGATTTGAACAACAAAGAAATAATGTCAAGTGCCAGAGTTGGTAATGTCTTTATTCTATTGATTAAGGTTACTCCCTTGGTCTTCTAGTAATTCCTGTCACACAACATTTTTTTCAAGGCAAGAAAATATAATTTGCTTTGTAGACAAACAATAAAATATTACAAACAAATACATAACCTTTGAAAAAAAGTTTAATTTATTAAAATATTTTATAATGAAATGCATATTTTACATTTCTGAAAGAAAATGTAGATTTATAAATATAAGTGGTAAAACAGAATTTTATATCTATGGTAAAAAGGTCCCTTTTCTGGAAATTATGTAACTAGGTACAGGATGAATAGTTCCATTACAGCTTTATCATCATACAATAGTTATGATGTGCTACTTCACTTCATTTATACAAGACTCCATCTGACTGCAAGGTCATAACACTTGATAACAAGGAAGGTCAACAGAAGAATGTAGACACTCTGTTACAACTGCCCACCTAAATTCCCCTGCCTTTGACACAGACCATGTCAGATTATATAAGGATTAGATTTTTATCACTAAATGTTGGTACATGTTGATTTCACCATACACACAGGCAAACCAACAAAAAAAATCTATAAACATTTAAATTTATAGATCAGCAAAGAAAAATGCTGCTTGAGAACTCAGAGTTTCATTTAAAAATATTTACTTTGTATATTTTTACGTGCGACATCAACAATTTGTGTTTTCACAGTTGCAGGAAATTATGAGATAGTTTGACAATGGGGAGAGGATCAGACTACTGTCATTAAATAATTAGTCTGATCCTCTCCCCATTGTCAAACTATCTCATAATTTCCTGCAACTGTGAAAACGTAATTCAATAAAAATTGAAAAAAATGCTTAAACATAAACACCAATATTATCAGTTGAAATTATTAAAAAAACAAGAAAAAAAAGTTGAATTCTGCCACACCTCTATAAAACATTTAGAATGCAGCAATGCCATAATTAGGCTGGGTCTCATTGTACTCGGTGCTGTATGAACATAATAGTGGAGGGAGGATACACTATGCTTTACAAATCAAGAGAGTACTCACAAAGTGATTCAGAGGAACCAGAATAGTAAGATGACGCTTATAGGAAGCCTGGATACTAGTGAATCAGATTCTGAAACCTAATTACTAACAAAGTTGTACACAGCCCTGTACCACTTTTCACACAGATCTCCAACATTTATGGCAACACACACAATTTTTTAAAGTAAGCAATATGTTTAAATGAATGCAAGTTTGCAGGTAAAAACAGTGATGTTAAATATTTTTTCGCTTGGAAATATTTCAAACATGCTGTAATACAAATAATGAAGCTATTTATATTAACTAATCTATTAATTAAGAACAGCTATAGCGGCTTGTTTTCATTGCATTATTTTTCCTTTTGGGGAGGATAAGGAAAATGTGGTAAGTGGATTTTGGCAGATGAGTGAAGTTGGGATTCCAGAAATCACACCTTGACATTTCACTCATGTTCCAGCGGGAAAGCAGCAAACGTAACATTACTAAGTGTGGCACTAGTATCTTGGCCAGTGTTCTCTCTAACCAGACTTCGGTCTTGCCTCTTTGCTTCCAGAAAGCGAGGGGAAAAAATCCTAAAGTCAGTCCTGAGTTTGGATACCAGGGTTGCCAACTTTCTAACTGCAGAAAACCGAACACCCTTGCCCTGCCCCTTCCCTGAGGTCCCGCTCCTTTTCCAACGCCCTGCCCCCTGCTCACTCCACCCATTCCCCTGTTGCTCACTCCACCCACTCCCCTGTTGCTCACTCTCCCCCACCCTTGTTCACTCGCTCATTTTCACTGAGCTGGGGCAGGGAGTTGCAGTGCAGGAAGGGGTGAGGGCTCTGGCTGGGGATGCAAACTCTGGGATGGGGCCAGGGATGAGGGGTTTAGGGTGTAGAGGAGAAGCTCTGGGCTTGGGACTGGGGTTGATGGGTTTGGAGTGTGGGAGGGGCCTCTCGGCTGGGGGAGAGAGTTGGTGTGTGGGAGGGGTTGAGCACTCTGGCTGGGGGTTAGGACTCGGAGGTTAGGACTCTGGGGTTAAGGGCTCCAGCTGAGGGGACCGGCTCTGGGGTTCCAAAGAGGATGGATCTAGACTGTTCTCAGTGGTACCAGATGACAGAACAAGGAGTAATGGTCTCAAGTTGCAGTGGGGAAGATATAGGTTGGATATTAGGAAAAACTTTTTCACTAGGCGGGTGGTGAAGCACTGGAAAGGGTTACCTAGGGAGGTGATAGAATCTCCTTCCTTAGAGGTTTTTAAGGTCAGGCTTGACAAAGCCCTGGCTGGGATGATTTAGTTGGGGTTAGTCCTGCTTTAAGCAGGGGGTTGGACTAGATGACCTCCTGAGGTCCCTTCCAACCCTGATATTCTATGAGAGGTTTGGGGTACAAGAGGGGGCTCTGGGGTGGGGCTGAGGAGTACATAATATAGGAGGGGATCGAGGCTGGGGCAGGAGGCTGGGGTACAGAAGGGGGTTCAGGGTGCAGACTTCAGGTGTGCTGACTTGCATGGAGCTGAGATGGAGGAAGTCCAGGCAGCTCCCAGGAAGCGACCAGCATGACCCTCTGGCTCCTAGGCAGAAGGGTGGCCAGGGTGCTCTGCATGCTGCCCCTGCCTGTAAGCGCTGCTTCCACAGCTCCCATTCACCATAGCTCCTGACCAATGGGAGCTGCAAAGCTGGCACTCGGGGTGGCACTTGTGGGCGGGGGCTTCTGACTTCTCCTCCATCTAGCAGCTGGAGAGACATGCTGGCTGCTTCCAGGGAGCTATGCGGAGCTGGGAACGGAAACTGCCAGCCCCACTGTGGCCAACCGGACTTTTAGCGGCCCGGTCAAGTGTGATGACTGCAACTGCCAGGTCCCTTTTCGACCCAGGCCTTCTGATTGAAAACCAGAAACCTAACATCCCTGCTGGAGACCTTATTAAGAACAAATGATGACCACGTGATGTCAGCAGGAGACACTCTCCCGGCAACATAGCTGCAGTGGCACCAATGTAGCACGGTAGTGAAGACAAAGCCCATAGTCTAAGAACGGGGAGGGAAGAAACAGTTACTTATTCCCTCTCCCTTCTGCTGGCCAGACTCTTCCTGTATCTTTGAGCCCATCCAATCCTGAGGCAGTTTCTCAGATGTACTCTCTGCTACAGAGATAGGAAGGGTTAGAAACATCACTTAAAGAAGCTGTAGAAATAGAGAAAAAAATATTGGTGAGGGAGAAGAGGGGGTAGGACCCAAGATGGACCCTTTCTTCCATATATAAGAGAAAACTAGGAGGGGTCTGCATGGCATGGAAAGAATACCACAGATTCTTAAAACTAGAAATTTTATCACCATTAAATTTGAATACATGTAAAGTGGCTTTTATAAGAAATGTGTTAGTTTCACTGTACTTGTATCATAGTGGTAGCATGTTTGTTTTTACCTTCAGGTGGCCTATTGGATGTTGCCACAACGACAACCCCATTTTGGAAGAGATTTTCAAAAAGCTGTTTCAGAATCATGGCATCAGCAATGTCAGTGACCTGTGGAAGACAACACAGTTGTTTTTCTTGCTTTCAACTTCTGCCATAATAGATCTGCAAATGGTTTCATAGTCAGGAAAAAAATGGCTTATTAGTAAAATCCTGGAGAAGGATACTAATTATTCCTTGGTGAAGGGGAAAATAAAGGAGATAATTAATAAGCAGGGAACGCATGGCAATCTTTTAAAACTTGCGCACTCTTTATTACAGAACCCCATCATTTCTTTACCAATTGCTAAATGATTCCATGTTAACTTCTATTATAAAACTACAGGTGGGAGACACAGAAAACAGACCTACACATTTCAAAGAGGCCTAATTAATTAGAACCAACATAAAAAACAGAAGATAAAGAAAGAAAATACGCACCAGCTGTTTTACATTTCTATTACCTTTCTAGTAAAGGTTGGTAGAGGTGACTTTAAATGGTCATGGGACTTCAGAAATAAGGACAAGTAGCCAACTATACATAATCAGCTGCTGTAGAAAATAGAATGATATGACATAGATACTATTGTGTGATTGTTGCACAAAACAATTCAACAGATGGCCCATCACAAAAATAAGCAATTTCATTGTTCTTTTTAAGTGCCTTCTATTACTGTCCATGAATAATCAAAAGGCACTGCAGTCACTTCCAGCATAGTCAGCCTCTTCTAACCTTCAGACAAAACATTCACTTAAAAAACATGAAAAAAATTGAGCGCTACAATTAATACTGAAAAAAATTAACAACAAGCAGCAAAGTGAAAATTCTTAGACAAACTATTTAGTAAAGCTAGTTTTAACTAATTTTATGGTATCTAGAAACTGATACTATAGACTTGAAGCATGCATAATGTCATGCGTCAGAACGGAGAAAAATGTAATAAACTTTTCTGAACAGAAGAAAAATTAGACATGACAGTATAATATAAGAGTCACAGAATCTCACAGGCTAATGAAAAAAATCAATGTACCCAATAACGAAACCATCTTAACTACTGTTATCTATGTTTTCCTCGCACTTTCCCTCCTATTGTTCATTACATCAACTTGTTGCACTTTGTCTTAATTTGGGCCCTGATCCCACAAGGGGGATCTCTGCCTATCTGGACTGTAGGTCTGAAGCTGCGGGCTCCAATCCCGCAGGTGTGGACTGTTATACCCACATAAAGCCATGCTTTTCACTGGCCAAACAGTCCATTTACATGTTATCAGTTAAAGAATTGGAGCCTTAGGCCTTGAGTAGGTCTATACTTAAAACGCTCCTGTTGGCACAGGTAATCCACCTCTCTGAGAGGCAGTTGCTAGGGACATATCTTCACGTAAAATGCACAGCTGTACCACTGGTGTAGCACTTAAGTGAAGAGGCTACCTACATTGATGGGATGGCTTCTCCTGCTCGTGTAGGGCTTCTGCTGATGTACGTAATCGACCTCCTAGTGACCTACTGCTGTCAATACCAGGGCTTAGGTCAGTATAGCTACATCTTTTAAATTCCTAGTGCAGATGAGGCCTTAGTCAACATTAGAAAATGTTTGCCAATTTAGCTATACCGGCAAACCCTCCTAATGTAGACCACCTTATCCTGGCAAGAGTGCTTTTGCTGATATAGCTCATGCTGTTCTCCAAACAAAATAAACTATGCCAGCAAAAGCACTTCTTTGTCAATATAATTGTGCCTACAGTAGGATTTTTGCTGGTATAAACCATCCCCCCCCCCCCAAAAAAAAAAAAATCACGCCTCTAACCAACATTACTATCCTGGCAAAAGCTGTGTGTGTATATCTGGTCTTAAACTTTTGGGGGTTTGAAGGTTAAATAGTTGAAGTCACTGCAGCCTCCACTTAATCCACCAATTTGTGGGGAACAAAGGCAAAAAGGAGAAAAAGAGGAAAGACAGGCTTTGTCTACACTAGCACTTTTGTTGGTCAGGGGTGTGAAAAAACACACACCATGACGGACATAAGTTTCACTGACAAAAGTGGACTGCGCTATGTCAGTGGCAGATGCTCTCAAACCGACATAGCTATTGCCACTCATTAGGGGTGGTTTAACTATATTGGCAGAAGAGCGCTTTCCTGCTGACATAGAACAGCTACACAAACGACCTTACAGCTGCGCAGCTCCAGCAGTACAGCTATGCCACTGTAAGATCCATAGTGTAGACATAGCCTTACACTCTGCTCCTGCCACCTAGTTTGGAGACAATTGGGGAAATCTTTAATAGAAGCAGTTCTCTCCTTCCCTGTGATCCATCCTTTGGCAACCATTCACCTAATTCTTATGGGAGGACTAGTATTTAGATGGGTTTTCTTTTTTTTACATTTTTTCTTCTTCCTCAACAATAAATTCAGTAACACACTCCATGGAATGCGGGTATCATCCAGCAACTCTCTGGTGTGTTCAGAACAGTTATACTTCTATCAAGGTATGCATGTATTGGCTGGGGAACACACAAACTGTTGAGTATAGCTGCTTACATGTCAGCTACTCATGTTTTCCTGAAGGCTCTACTGAATTACTAAAACTTCAGAAACTTCAGAAGTTGTCTTCAAAACTCGAGACATATAAAAGAAAGTGGCGCTGACATTTAACTTGAAACTTAAGATCACCGTTAAATTTAGTTTCTGCACACTCAAACAGAAGCTTCTTTTCAACTGCTTGAATGCCGGTGTTATTTCTGACAAGAAACCAGAACATAATTTCAAATATAAAAAGAATTTGGACTTTTTTTATTGTGTCAGAAAAAAATCTCAGGAACTGGATTTTTAACATTATGATATATATTATTTTACTACAAACTTTGTTTTTTTTTAATTACACACTTATGTGGCAGAATAGACTTTTGCAGGAGCAGAGTACATAATGGAGCATTGAAGAGAATTATAACATTTATGTACACTCCAGTGCAAATGTTTACAATGAAGTAAAAGAAAGCAATGAATAAAGGCCTGTTACTGAGTTATTATTTGATGTTACAGAATTTTAGTGTTTTTGCCTTACTAGAATAAATTAACTTTTGAAAGCTATATAATTAATAAAGCAAGAGTCATTTTGTGTACTGGGGTGCCAATTTATTTTCTTTTGATCTTGTACAGCTTTGGAAGGGAAAGATAATTTTACAGTGTAAGCAAGCGGAAGACAATAGCTGAAGCGTTCTCATAGCTCAGGTTTTTTCTGTACCCAGCATTCATTACAACCAGGAACAAAAGAGAAAGCTACAAATTACCAGTAAGGGGAGTCTGCTAATGGAGAGAATGGAGAAATTTCATTAGCATTTAAGAGAAAAGATTTTTATGACCTAGTGCTGCTTTCCATTATGACTCACTTAAGTAAAAAAGGAAAAAAAAATCGAATAGTTAATTTACATGTGTAAGTGCTTGAGACTCAGTCATCCACTGATTGGCTCCATATAATGAATGACAAACATAAGCATGTATTATCAGTAATTAGTATTAGCACAAAAATAAGAGCCTAGATTTTTATTAGAGGCTTTTAATAGCTTTGCTGGCTTGTAAAAACTGTCTAAACTGTAGTTCTTTTTTAAACCCAAGTGATACTGAATAGTATTTAAATACTATCTCTGCATGATCACGCTGCTTACCAAAAAGTAGGGATTCTATTTTCATTACCATTGCTACCTTCCACAGGTATTACAAAATTAAAAACCAAATTACTTTTGTATAGAGTTATTTCAGCACTCGACAAAATAAAATAAAACCCAGATTTTAGTAGTCACCCGTTAGGATACTGAAAAGCACCAAAATTATAATTACAAATGGCAGGCATCTCAGGATTTTACATTTAGGGCCATCTATTAAAGGAGTATACTATTTATGTGGATGCAAAAAAGATGGGCTGTTTTATCTATCACAAGCACTAACGACAAAAAGATTGGGAAGAAAGAATACTATTTATTAATCTGTGCACAAACAGTGCATATTAAGACTGATCAAGCTTCCAGAAACATCTAGTTCAGGGGTAGGCAACCTATGGCACAGGTGCCGAAGGCAGAGCATGCAAGCTGATTTTCAGTGGCACTCACACTGCCCGGGTCGTGGCCACCAGTCTGGGGGGGCTCTGCATTTTAATTTAAATGAAGCGTCTTAAAGATTTTAAAAACCTTATTTACTTTACCTACAACAATTGTGTAGTTCTATATTAAAGACTTATAGAAAGAGACCATCTAAAAATGTTTAAATGTATTATTGGCACATGAAACCTTAAATTAGAGTGAAGAAATGAAGACTCGGCACCCCACTTCTGAAAGGTTGCTGACCCCTGATCTAGTTCATAAGGCATGGTGAGAGGCTTAACATAGGCATTCATATAGTGGCACCCATACAGTACTTGCAACATGATACCTATTACATCTCCCCTTTAAGAGATTGGAATTCTTTCAGTAAGAACTTTAAGAAATAATAAGCAGAATAAGTCAAAAGATTCTGGAATGCTTTTCTAAGTCACTTAGTTAATGAATTATTTTAATTCTGTATTTGACTAGCTCTCTCTCATCCCCACTCCTACAGGTTCTAATATGATTTACTCCATGGTATCTATGATGTGGCTTCAGCCAGGTGTTAAATGGAACTCAGCAACTTCAGCAATGCTGTTGTCTTTAACAATTCTGCATTTGGCAGTCTCTGAAAAGTGGGCATCTTCATAGCTTTATGCTGTCAGTATCACAGAATCTCTTCTTCTCTATACCACAAAGAACGACATCTTCACCTTTTCTTCTACATGCAAAAGGTATCTAAAGGAAACCTTCAATATTTCAAGTAAATCTCAACAACTTCTCTGGTACTTCTTCCCATTTCCACAATGCATGATCATGGTTCTGCTGTGGGATTAATGACTTGCTTCCATTGTCATTGTCTGTTCTCAAGTAAAAGGATTTTTCAGCTGTCATTGTGGACAGCAATTTCGTCTGTATGTCACAGTTAATATTTGTTCTGCCTCTCTTGTTTTTCTTCCAGTTGTATTTGTAAATCTAGTGTTTGCTTAAATTTGAGTAAATCAAGCCTTGTGTGAAGACTGCCAATTAGCATCTCTGCTGGGGAAACCAACTAGGGAAATGAAGAATAACGTGCATCTTTCTTTAAGAATTTGTTCCCCCATCTGAACAGCTCTCCCAGACATCACATCGCTTTGTGACTATTTAGGCAGGAAGAGGATATATTCAAAATGAGAGGCCTTAGCAAATTTCTGAAAATTGGGACTCACTGCCAGTAATTCAAACCAATACAGTAGCACATGGCTTACATACTAGATGATAAATGATCAGCAATCTACTGTCTGTTCATTTTGAAATCAGAGTACCACCAAATTAATGAACAAAATTATAAAATTAACACAAGTATTCAATGTTCTGGGAATACTAAATTTGTTGTCAAAAATCAGAGGGGTAGCCGTGTTAGTCTGGAATTGCAGAAGTGACAAAGAGTCCTGTGGCACCTTAAAGACTAACTAAAGTATTAGAGCATAAGCTTTCGTGCATGCATCCGACGAAGTGGGTATTAGCCCACGAAAGCTTATGCTCTAATACTTTAGTTAGTCTTTAAGGTGCCACAGGACTCTCTGTCACTTCTAAATTTGTTGTATTTCCCTCCCAGCCACACCTCGGAGACAGAAAAAGGAAAGCATTATTTCAAATCAGTAAAATGACTGTAGTACTTCTACCTTGACAACAGAATGATAAGGCAATCAATTTGAAAAGAAATTCCAGAAGAATCTGAGCCTACCTTTGAAATGTGGAATGAAAACAGAAAACTCCTCAATACTGGAGTAACCAAGCAGTGGTTATACCAACATATCCAATACTGGAATTAGCAAAGAGGTTCCTTTATCAAATGTTTAATATGTACATCTCTGGCATATCATGTTTACTCAAAAACTTCACATTGCTTCATAGCATAAATACAACATGGCATGTAGTTGGATTATATATCAGTTTCTGCAGAGCTGTTTTGTGATGCTGTTCATACTCACTGGATGAAGTAAATACAAAATTTCCAACAAACAGTTAGGTTAAGAATCAGTAATAGTACTGCACTGTACTTTTTTATCTGCTGAGGAGTCCCAGACATCTAATAACAAAGTTGCAATCTAATTAAACCCATATCAAGCGCCTCCTGTCCTTCTTTCAGTTTTGACAGAAAAGCAAAAACAAAACACAGTAGTCTCACTCCATGTCTCAAAGAAGTATCATAACATCTAGTTATTTTTAAAAATTCAACTATAGTATGTAGCTAGCATACTAACTCATATAATTAAAACAATATTTGACAAAATATCAAAGGATATTCTGTGATACAGAATCTTTTATCACAGTTGTTCACTTACTCATTAATTTGCATAATTCAATAATGTGCATTTCGTCCTCAATGACTAGTAAAAAAAAATTCTACTCTAATAAGGAACCAGCACTGGCTTTTACCTATCAAAAGATATGTAAGAAATTTTCTTAAATAGAATTTTCTTTATTATTACAAACATTCCCATGAATGATACTGCATCACAGTAATGTCTTTGTGAATTCTGCAGCCATACAATTTACTAAAGAATTCATTGTTGCTGCAGAATTATATTCTAGAACAGAAGATTTAATTTTTTAAATTAACTTTATAGCACTAATGGCTGTAAAAAAGCATTCCAATGTGAACTAAGTATAAACTGATGGAAATAAACAATTATTCTCAGAGTCCACTGAAGGTAGGACAAGTAGTAATGGGATTAATCTGCAGCAGGGGAGATTTAGGTTAGATATTCTGAAACATTTTCTAACTGTAGTTATGCTCTGGAATAGGCTTCTAAGGGAGATTGTGGTATCCCCATGTAAGAACATTCTGGAGAAACATCTGTAAGGCATCGTCTAAGTCCACTTGGTCCTGCCTGAGAATGGGGGGCTGGACTTGATGACCTCTTGAGATCCCTTACAGCCCTACATTTCTATGATGCAGTGTTGTCTTCTCAGGCCAGCAGACTGCCTAAAACAATGGCTGAAAGATGTAAACTTCTCCATTCATCTCAACAGGATGTTAACTTTAAAAATTTAACAATGACAATTTAAATGTCAACATGGATAACTACTTAATTACTGATCATTTTAGCAGTCATACCCAGCAAACATCTTTATCCCAGACTGTTTCCTACAACCTATCAGAAGCCAACAAGCCCCAGTCATCTCAAGCTACCGCAACTTCCAGCTTCCCTGTGAACAATTTCTATAATGCAGTTGGTATGTTTTCAATATAAATTTGTGAGGCACAATTAAAATTAAGAATTCAGGGGTAGTACAGAATAAACTGAATTAATGAAGGTAAGTTAAACAAAGAATATTTTAGCAATTTATTATTCATTTTCTTATTTAATTCAATAAAAGCATCCATTTTAAAATTTATCTGATATTGCCACAGATTGATAGCCCAGTACAAAAAGTCTTCAGGACATTGCCACAGAATTTAGGTTTAATTTGATATATTGTTCCCATGTCCTTGATCTCAATGAATCAAATTATTATTTTGTTATTTCAATTGCTGTAATGCCAGGAGGATACCATACATGGATCGGTACCACTGTTAGACGCTGTACAAACTCATCATAAAAAGTCAGTCTCTGCCCCAAAGCGCTCATAAGAATCTTATCAAATTCTGTTTGTCTTCTATAGTGAGCTTTAAGGATGTTGATTAAAGGAGAGAACTGAAAGTGACTCAAAGTAGACTGAAGCAGTCAACTTTCACCTCTTTGAAAAATATTTTTTTCACAGTCTTGGAAACAATTTCTATTCTGAACTTTTATCTTGTACAATTCACTATGGGCTAGCATCTTGAATACTAGACTAACAACAAAGGGCATTATATTTAAGGTAGAAGATCAACAATACTTTAAATATTTTATTGAAGCCAGGAAACTCTCTCTGATTAATTACTTACCTGAAATTCATCAAAACACAAGAGACAGGCCCCCTCACTTATTTCCTCAGCTATAGGGGCTATTGGATCGTATGACTTGGCCATTAGTCCTGGCTTCCTTTTAGGCAAGCTCTGTTTAAGACGATGTATTCCTGAAGTGAATAAAACAGAAAAATAAACAGTGGAAGTGCTGCATTTAACTCTGTGGAACTTATAAAACAATAATACACATGTATCTATGAAGTTTAGAAAACGAAAGGCACACTGGGTAATTTTTCAACCTTTTAAAGCAAATTGCTAAAGCTCACAGATTCAGTAATCTGTGTTTTCTTGTTTACAAATAAAGTATTACACTGTAGCCCAACAGGTGCCTGTATTATATAATTTTTAAAAATGGTCCGTCTATCCTACATTGTTTAAAAAATTTCCATATTGTAATTGGTACTCATTTTGTTTTGCTTCAAATTTATTACCTTGATTCAGTTGCATTTCTTTGGGATTGTACCCATTCTCTCCCACTCTATGCTCTAATAATTAGAACCCTTACAGCATTTAGAAGTCAACTGCAAAACACTGAACATTCCATTTCCCTAAAGTGTGTTTACAATCTGTAGTCAAGCTCTGAAATAGCAGGGGAAAATATCAACTCAGAGAAACCAATCTCTATGGTTTTAAAAAAAGGAAAACTGACTAAGATGGCAACGATTGTACAAAACTATTGCAGTAAAAAAATGTACTATAAGGTGTTAGAGATTGTGCTCTATATACGTAGTTAAGATAAAGTCAACATTTGGAAAAGAAAAGCCCTGTGATGGGAGATTAGCTTTATTAAAAGTAGACATAAAAGAACAGGCAGATAACAAGCGATATTGTCACTCAAGCCCGCAAATGGGGCGAAGGGGGAACAAGGGGGCAATTGCCCAGGGGCATGGGCTCTGTTAAATCATGTGGGCGGGCTGCACAACTCCTAGGCACACATGACTGCTCCGGGCCCAGTGCTTTGCGCAATTGGCCAGCGCATCAGTCCCAGAAGTGACAGGCGGTGCCGGATTCATCACTTCTGCCCTGGGCCCTGCCCCCTTCTAGAGACAGCCCTGGGTCCCGGAATTGCTGTCAGAGGGCCTCTTGTCATTGCAGAAAGTATTTATTAGATTTCCAGAATATGGATCAGCACCAAGTGCAAAACTGGTCATGTATCAAAGAAGGTTATTGCTGTCTTGGAGTAGGTACAGTATAGGGTCCCAAAGATGGCAAATCTTAATATTTTATATCTGAAGATGTTAAGTTTTGAGAAACAGTTTAGGGAAACTTTTGTTGGAAAAGAAGAGACTAAATAAGCATAACTAGGTTAAAAACAAAACGTTACTAACCTTTTGTAATTGTTGTTCTTCAAGTGATTGCTCATGTCCATTCCATTGTAGGTGTGTGTGCTCGCTACATGCACTGGTGCCAGTAGTGTCTTCCTCAGTGGTATCCATAGGAGACTAGATCTGGTGCCCTCTGGAGTATACGCCAGTAAAAGGAGCACTGCTAGCCCTCTCCCTCCCTGAGTTCCTTCTTGTCAGAACTCCGACAGAGGGGAAGGAAGGTGGGTCATGGAATGGACATGAGCGACATCTTGAAGAACAAGTTACCTCTACAATACCTTTGGAAACGGGCAGGAGTTCAGGGATATGTTGATTGCAACCCAGCTCTGCCAAATCTAGTGTTATCTCTGGCCTGCTGGGTAATAGTGTAATGCGTGGTGAATGTGTGTAGCGAAGACCATGTCGCAGCCCCGCAGATGTCCTACATAGGACATGCACCAGGAAGGCAGTCGAAGATGCCTGAGCCCTAGTAGAGTGAGCCTTCGCTATCAGTGGAGGCACAGCCTGTGCCAACTCATAACAAGTGCAGATGCAGTCCTTCATCCTGTCAGCAATCGCAATTAAAAGCTGAGCCGATCTGCAGAAAGGGTTGGTGCGCTCCAAGATGAAAGCGAGGGCACTCCTGACATCTAGAATGTGCAGGTGTCTCTCCTCGTTGGTCGTGTGTATCTTTGGATAGAACACTGGGAGGAAGATATCCAGGTTGACATGGAAGCGTGACACCATCTTCAGGAGGAAGGCCGGTTGGGGCTTCAGCTGAACCTTGCCCTTGTAGAACACCATATATGGGGGCTCCACAGTGAGGGCTTTAATCTCGGAGACACATCTCATCGAAGTAATGGCTACAAGGAATGCGACTTTCCACGACAGGTGCGAGAGATAGCAAGAGGCTAGAGGCTCAAAAGGAGGACTGGTAAGCCTGGAAAGGAATAGACTGGAATCCCATTGGGGAACCAGATCTGGGACCAGAGGAAACGGCCTCTAGAGGCCCTTGAGAACCGGACTGTCATCTTATGTGGGAATACTGATCGTCCCTGGACATGCAGATGAAAGGCTGATATAGCTGCCAAGTGCACCTTGATCGATGAAAGGGCAAGGCCGTGGCACGTTAAATGCAGGAGGTAGTCCAAGATGGATTGTAAAGAGGCACTATCAGGGGATATATTCCACTCTGAAGCCCAGCAGGAGCAGCACTTCCACTTTGCAATGTAAGTAGCTCTAGTAGAGGGTTTTCTGCTTTCCAGAAGAACCTGCTGGACCTGAATGGAGCAGGACTGTTCCTCGGGGCTCAGCCACCCAACGTTACTCAGAGAGTGGAAAAGCAAAGAGGAAGAACGAGGGTGGCAATGAATGAGATAACCTGATTATTTAGTAAGGCATACACAGATCTTGACAGATTTTTTTCCATCTAGTTCACCTTCCTGAAAATTTGCAAAATTAGTTATTCTTAAATTGTCCCTAGCAGATATATAGCTAGTATAGCCCTAAATAACTCAAGTAATGGCAATTCCATAACCCTTCTCAGAAGCTTTTCTTACCGCTACCTGTTCTTAGAGCTCAAGTTCTCACTGAGAATAACTGATTCCTGTCCTCTCCTAACATTCCTTTTTATGTGTGTAAGTTATGTTTCCTGGACCTAGAAGATGTCCCAACACCTAACCATTCCTCGTTTTATTTTCTAAACTTAATTTTGTTTGCTGTCTTTCTTAAACTGTTGTACCCTCAGCTGAACCCAGATGCCAAATGAGTATCAAAGAATTTAACTGCTGATTTTACACAAACTATATTTTTGGGACACCATCACATTATTTATCTCAGTTAGTGTAAAATTCACTATTAGCATTTATCTTCCAAATGGAGTGTAAGTTAATTGATAAATTACTGGTGTTTAGTTAAGGGGTAAGTTAATCCTGAATATACATATAATTTCACATACACCTCACACTACATTATCTTTTGTGAGGGTACTCCGATAGCTATAAATAGCTATGCTGGAATAAAAGAAGATTGTAACAATGCTTGAATAAATGTATTTTTGATTACTTATGTAAAAGAAAGTTAAATTGGCTCATATGCTAAGAAGAATAAACCAGAGTTGCTTTATAGATCAGAGGTTCTCAGTCTGTGGTCTGCGGACCACCAGTGGTCCATGAGCTCCATTCAGGTGGTCTATGGATAGTTCCCTCTAAGGCGCATGCCTATGTGGCCACACACAAGAGAATGAAGAGCCACCCGTGTAATTAGTGGACTCATGCAGGCGTGGCTCCACTAATTAGGTGCTTGGATCCTGGAGAAGACGCTCATATAAGGTGAGGTGGTGGCCTTGGGGGGAATAAGGGGTACGTGGGAAGGGGCAGTAGGGTGAAAAGAAGGGGTGGGGGAAATTTGGGACCTGCAGTGGCCAGAGAAAGAGGTGACTTTCCCCAGCTCCAGGGCTGTGGCTGCCGGGGAGAGATGGCTCTCCTTCCCAGCCTCAGTGCTGTGGCAGGGTAGATGTAGAAGTAGGATTTTATATTTGTATTAGAGGTTATAATGATTGACAGTTATAATAATGTAGTATGTATTAAATGTATTAATGAATTATTTGATTTCATCCTGCCAGCCACACTTTTCGATTTCAAGGCAGGAATAGACCAGAATAGTTCTTATGGCTGATTATGGTCACTTTTTGGTTTAGGATAAGATTTCATTACAGTATTTGCTATAAGGTCTTGCTTTTTGTATGCTTTGTAAACTAATTTGTGTAAGGTTCTTTTGTAATCCCTTTAGTAACCATATAGTCCTTTCCAAAATGTTATCCTGTCTGAAAGTCTCTATAAAATTGTTTGGTGTGAGTAAAGGATGTGTGCATGGTTAAGGAGGAATATGAAAGCCATCGCAAATGTCCAGACAGTTAATAAAAAGTGAGAGACTTGGAAACAGTAGGAGACAATCAGAAAACATCCATTGTATCCGATGCTAAACATGTTAGCAGCATTGACAACCTTAGAGGTGAGGCAGGTATCCCCAAAGACAAGACAACAAATAGGAGATAACGATGAGAATTCGATAATAACCATAAAATGATAACAGCAGAAAACCCCAAGATTAACACCACTTAAGGACCAATGATTACAGGATGACATTGCAAAATACATGGACTCAAATGAGAATTTATAACTATAAAGATGGGGTGTTTTGCCATGAAACTTGGGGTTCAGTCCTGCAAACCCTTGGGGCATTGGATCATGACTGACAGACCTAGCTCCTCTCTCGTGCTCAATCTAACTGGCCATTCAATTAACTCGAGCTATCACAGATTGGTAACTATAAAGACCATCTACAGGACCTGTGCATTGTGCAATGGAATGCATATGCTACTTGTTGTATTTTCAATAAACATGGCAGGTTGCCTTCTCCCCTATAAAAGATCTCATGTGCTTTTTATGAGCATAACAGAGAGACCGCCCTCCTTCCTAGTCCCACCTCAGGAGATGCTGTGATGAGGGAGAGAGGACACATCCATGGCATTAGAAAGGTAAGACTACCGATATTAAAATAAGAGTTGTGTGCTTTTATTTGTAGAACAAAAAAAGTTAATTGTTAATTTTTTTTTTATATAGCGCTTTTATCCAAAGAGCTTTACAACAGTTAGCTAATGGTACAAAAAACATTTGGAAAGATCATTGAGTGGTCTGCCAAGACTCTCAGCAATTTTCAAGTGGTCTGTGAAACAAAAAGTTTGCAAACTACTGTTATAAATTATACATTCAATGAGACTCATGTAAATGTCAGAGTATTTGCACTTACTTTTGTGTACATCTAGCATGAATCCATGAAAATGGACTCTCTTTTTCTTCTCTACTTCTATATGAGAATAAAACATGTCCATCACCATTGTCTTTCCTGTGCCTTCAAATAAAAAACAAACAGACCCAACAGGTAGTTAATTTAAAAACAGTATGTACTGATTGCAGTAATGATTGTTCATTAGCTTTGAACTAATGAAACTACACTCTTCTCCTGAACAGTAAAAGGCTTGCTTGTTTGGAAAGAGAGATTATATTTTATGTTAAAAGAGCTAGGAGGAAAGTTGTATTTCACTTTATCAAGGACAAATTCTGAAAAAATAAATTATGACATTTTGAGCCAACAAGTAGCCCTATTGGCTCCATCTGAAATATTCCAAATATTTTCTTATTCTGAGTTAAGGCATTTTCATGGTATGCTGACATGACTAGAATACAATCTTCATCTCTCTGCCTCCCCTCTTCTTACTTACCCTATATTTAACATCGTGGGTGATTTAGGAAATAACATGTCACAAACAGAAATACATTAATACAGATAGAAATCTCAGAGCCACTGGATCTATACTTAATAACATTTCATATTCTAAATGAAACAACTCTGAAAAGTTAATTAAAATAGTAACTTGTTATACAAAATAAAATAAAAAACCTTTGACATAAAAGGATACATTAGAACTTGAGTAAGTCCTCTATAGAAGGGTATGCCTGTATGGCAGCATCCCCTGCTGGCGGAGTATGGCCCTGCCTCAGTTTCCCCTATTCTTAGCATCCCTTAAGAATTCCACGTAGCTCAAAAGGTATAAGGCAAAATACCTATCCTGGGGTTCTACTTCATTATGTCAAAATAAACTTGTAATCAAATTTCTTTTTCCCAGACTCAAAGTAAAAAGTCTCCCTGGGCTGCTTCTCTTCACTCACGTTCAGGGAGTGACAAAGCCATCCTTTCTTGGGGGTTATGTTTCTGGGCTCTCAACAGCTAGCCCAGCAGCTTTCTTCAGGAACCCTTCTAGCACCTTTCTCCTGCCTTTCTGGGCTGAGAGCAGTCCATAGGTAGCAGCCCTTCCCTTGCTGCTATCTTCCCCTTTGTAAGGCCCAGATTCCTTCCTTTAAACCCAGCTGGACAGCAGGCAGTCACAGGTGCAATGGACCCTTGTCCCTCTTAAGTGGAAACCCTGTGAAAACCACATTTAGACAAAACTTCCAGTGAAATCTTTACTGAAACTTACCAACATCTCCATAGATGTAAAGACCTTTCGGAGGTTTGCTTTTTGCAAAGAGCTGCAAAAAAGAGAAGGATCATGTTATGCAAACACAGTGTGTAATTAACGCAAGTCTACTGCTGAGGGAATGAAATCAGGTGACTGGATTTAATGAACTAAGTAGGACTACCATACAAAATATTAAAAATAACAGTTACTAACCTTTCCATAACTGTTATTCGAGGTGTGTTGCACACATCTATTCCACTGTAGGTGTTTGTGCGCTCCAGTGCATATTGGGGAGTTTTTACCTTTAGTGGTAACTATCACAGCAGCCAAACCCCCCTCTGCTGTTTGCACACACCATGCTGGCATAAAAGGCTGAGCTGCCACTGCCGTCCCTCCCCGTCAGTTCCTTTCTACTAAAAAAACTCCTATAGAGAGGGAAAAGAGGGTGGGTTGTGGAATGGGCGTGTGCCACAGATCTCGAAGAACAGTTATGCAAAAGTTAGTAACCATTCCTTTTTCTTCAAGTGATTGCACACGTTCAATCCATTGTAGGTGACTCACAGGCAGTCCCATCTGGAGGTGGATTCGAAGTCTATTTGAACAGGGACTGGAGGACCAGTTGTCCAAATTTAGCATTACCTCTAGATTGCTTAGCAGTTTCATAGTGAGGGTAAATGTGTAACATGACCAGGTGGCATTTTGCAAATGTCTAGTACAGACATGTGAGCCACAAATGCTGCAAAAGCTGGTTGGGTTCTAGTTGAATGACCCAATACTCTATCCATAGGCTGCATATTAGCCAACTAGGTAACAGAGACAAATACAATTCGATATCCATATGAAATTCTTTTCACAGAAACTGGACTGCCCTTCATTCTGTCTGCAAGTGCAATAAACAATTGAGACAAAGGCTTGAAAGGTTTAGTCAGTTCCAGCTAAAACACTAATGTCTAGTCTCTAGCGCAGAGGTGGGCAAACTATGGACTGCAGGCTCCTCCTAACCGGCCTCTGAGCTCTGGCTGGGGAGGCTGCTCCCGCCCCTCCCCCACTGTCTCCCTCCCCCAAGCCTTAGCGCACCGCGCGAGCAGCGCTCTGTGGAGGCTGGGCTGCACGGCAGCGTGTCTGGCTCCGGGCCAGACATGCTGTTCTGAGCAGTGGTGTGGTAATGGGTCTGGGGTGAGGTCTGGGGGTTGGATAAGGGACAGAGGATCTCGGGGGGTGGTCAGGGGATGGGAAACAGGGGGTTGGATGACACATAGGAGTCCCAGGGGGCCTGTTGGGGGCGGGAGTGTGGCTAGGGGGTTGGGGCAGTCAGAAGACAGGAAGCAAGGGGGTTGTATAGAGGGTGGGGTCCTGTGGGTGATTAGGGAGCAGGGGGTCTCTGGAAGGGGTAGACAAGGAGCAGGGGTGCTTAGATGGGGGGTAAGGTCCTGTGGGGGCAGTTAGAGTGGGGAGTCTCTGGAGGAGGCAATCAAGGGACAAGGAGTGGGAGGGGTTGGATAGGTCGAGGGTTCTGAGGGGGGCAAGTCAGAGGGCGGGAAGTGGGTGGGGGTCAGACAGGGGCAGGGCCAGGCTGTTTGGGGAGGCATAGCCTTCCCTACCTGGCCCTCCACACAATTTTGAATCCCAATGTGGCCCTTGGGCCAAAAAGTTTCCCCACCGCTGGTCTAGTATGTCCTGTTTCTCCCTTATTACCATGGTGCTTTCTGTGCCTTCTTGGCTGCAAAGATTTTCACTGCTTCCTGAAGGTCCACAGTCTGAGTCAGCTCATGCTCTACTGAGATGGTTGTGAGGCTAACCAGCCTCTCCTGTTTCATTGTGGAGCATAGATGTGTTTTTATTAACTTCAGCTTGGAGAAGCTGCATTCTCCACTGGCAACTGTTACAGGAAGTGTTAGAAGCATGCACAGAGCAACAGTATTTAGAAAGAGGGTGTTCATCTTATTTGTGCACATTTATTCCAGAATAGCCTTTCGAGTTGATCCTGCTGAAATTTATCTTGAAAGGGCTTTCAGTTCATCTCCTAAATCACTCACATCAATATCGCGCATGTCATCACATGTCAACATTGTCTCTAGTGCCCTGCATTGCTGGTGTAGGTCTTCTGCAGCTATAGTGAGGAGTTTTGGAATATCATACAACATTCGAAACATACTGCTATGTTCCTTGAGCTGCATGCAATGTTCTTCAACTGACTGTATTGCACAATCGAGCACCTGATTAAAGAATTCAACTTTGAATTGTTGTTTGGGGTGTCTACTGAGATTATCCCATGCCTCATAATCAAAATGTTGTCTTCGGTGACTCGTGTTCTTGAATGGGTGGGAAAATAACTTCAGTTCCTCTGCCAATTTCTGTGCACTCTTCAGAACATTTTGAAATCCCTCATCTGACCGGTAAGACTGTAAGTATAACTTTGCTTTGTCCATTTGTTCCATTGCTCCAGATATATCAAGGTCAGCATCTTGGAGTGTCTTACTTACAACATTTATTTCAAATAGTACGTCAGGCCACAACACTAAGCCACACAGAAATTTGCAGTTATGTATGTTTCTGATTATTCCATTTCCCTCTGCCACTGTTCTCCCAAAAACAATTCCTGTCCATAATAGCAACTATGGCATCATCTATCTTCCCAATTTAGTGTTTGGTAGGCTTTATCACCTCCACTCAACTTTCCCATGTTGTGGCACTCAGTGGTTTGTGTCAGAAAGAACATTCCCAGATGTTGCTTCAAAATTTGCCATCAATGAGTTGATGCAGAGAAAAATACACAGATGCTTTGAATTATATTAAAAAATTCAGCAGCTTCACTAGAAGCTGATGGTGCGTCACTAACCACCAAGTTCAATGAACGAGAACTGCATGGGACAAAAAAGGCTCGATGGTTTAACTCTTGGATCCGTGCCTGCCTGCCTCCGTTCTTTACTCTCATGTCAGCACCGTTATCGTAGCCCTGACCTCTCATGTCAGCTATCGCAATTCCCATATCTTCCATCTTTTTAAGAAGCACATTTGTCATACTAGCTCCTGTAGTATCATTAATGTCAATAAATTCTCTGACAGTCGCCATTCCAGGGACACTTTTGCTAGGTTCTGTTGTTGCTACAAAACTCACCTTTAAAGTCATTTGTTCCGTATGGCTGATGTCAGGTGTACAGTCCAGAATATCAGAATAATATCTTGCTGACTTCAGTTCTTCCACAATCTTCTGTTTGACTTTGGTTGCCAGTAACTTTATGATCTCATTTTGAATTATTTTTCCAAGGTAGTGGTGTGTGTACATTTCTTGGGTGGTGACTCTGCTTGGGTGATCCTGGAGTACATCATCAAACTCAGCCATCAATTCCACAGTTTTAAGGAAATTTCCATTGTTTGGCACATATAGCTGATCTGAAGTGCCACGCAGTGCTAGGTTTTGGGTTGCAAGCATTCTCACAATGGCAATGAGCCTTTTCAGAACATTTTGCCAGTAAAGAGTCTCTGATCCAATCTTCTCTTGATGCTGATCATCTATGGCCTTTAACCATAGTCTCATCTCAGGCTCTTTCCACCTATGGAATGCTTTCTGGTGATTTGCTGCCCTCTCATGGCATGCCAGATTTCTAGCCAGATTTTTCCAGTCCTTTGTTCCTGTAGAATCCAATGTGTCTGGAACATTAGACGGGAAGAGTTTGCAACACAGTATGCAGCATTCTGGGTTTTTGAGTACATAAAGCCATGGCCTCTCCACGTTGTCACCATTGGGGATTTCATACCAGTAATGTGTTGGATGGAAACTTCTATTTTCATTGTCTTTGGGGAATATGAAGTTTTTCACTTTCTGTGGCCCATGCAGTACAAGGAAGTCCCGCATGCTACTACTTAAGTGAGTCCACAGTCCTGGATCATATAAACTCAGCAGCAGTTTCTAGCGCCTCCACCACACTCTTCTCTGATCTATACTTTTCTTCAGGAATGTCTATTTGAGATGGAGATATGGATACTGCAATAGCTTCCAAATCACCTGCACTCTAACTGGAAGATCGGGCATCTCCTCACCACTCACATCCTCACCGGGGCCAAAAGGCTTACCGTGAACATTTGTGTCTGTGTATCTCGGGAGAGCTCCTTCCTGCTTAAACAGAAAAGCTTCCTTTGCTTTCTTTCTTTTTCTGAATGCTGTCCAGAGGGGCATTTTCTTCTTTCACTCACGACTGCTGTTCTGTGCTAGTTATAGTGGCGCTCAACACTCAGTTGAAGGGGACAACAAGCTGGTTGGTAGCAGAGCCTGAGTGAGGGAAGATATCAGCATTCTAAGGGCCTAACAGGCTCCTACTACTTCAGTTGACTGCCTGTTCTCCTCAGGTGGGTTCAGGGAAGGAGCAGGAAACAGGAAGCTCTGCAAGAAGCTGGTGTTAATCAGTCCACACTCCCGGAAGTTCTAGAGAGGTACATAAAAGACTCTTCCTCCTCTTTCTCCCTTCAGCTCCTGCTGCTTTGTTACTCCCTCTCACCTTTTCTCCTGCCTGCTTGTTATGTCTCTTGTGCCCTCCTTTCTCCAGCACAGCACCCCATCATCTCTGTATATCTAGAGCAGAGAGAATACATATGCACCAGCAGCAGACACAATTTTCTATACTCTGGGTCCTAGTGGCGCCCCCCACAGTCTGGCACCTTAGGTGGCCACCTCAGTTTGCCTCATGATAAGGCCAGCCCTAGTTGACATGAAAAGTGGATTTTGATTTCATAGGAAAACTTGGAGGGGAGAAAGGTAGATTTTATTTGTGTAAAAAAACATATATGGAGGATCTGATGCTAATGCCCTCAACTCTCCTGCCCAATGTAATAGCTGCTAAAAATGCTATCTTCACTGAAAGATGCAACAGAGAGCAGATCCCTAGAGGTTTGAAGCACGAGTCCATCAGTTTTGTTATGACTAGATTCAGGATCCATGGCAGAAGAGAGTTCTGTATGCGTGGAAATGGTCTGCCCAAACCCTTTAAAAATCTTATTGCTATCAGGTTGGAAAAAAGGGAGCGATTATCCACAGGTGGATCAGATTATGTGAATGCTGGGCACTACCTGCGTCCTGGATCAACTTCTTATCAACCAGTTGTCCAGGGAAGGGATTGGTACCAAGACCCTTAACCTGAGGAGGAATGATGCTACCACCAATATACACTTTGGAGTAAGAGACCAAAGGGGCGGACTGTGAACTGATAAAGGCATCTGCTGACAAAAAAATCTCAGAAATTTTCTGTGGCTCTGATGAAATGCCATGTGAAAGAAGGCATCTTTTAAGTCAAAGGCAGCATACCAGTCCCCTGGCTCCAGAGAAGAAATAGACAATAGATTGACCATCCAGAATTTTGATTATTTGTAGGAACTTGTTTAGCTGCCTTAGATCTAAAATAGGCGTGAGACCCCCTTTTACCTTTGGGATCAGAAAGTTTCAGGAGTAAAACACCTCTCCGCTAAACAAAGGATGAACCTCCTCTATTGCTCTTACAAGGTGAAGTGATTATGTCTCTTGCAGTAATACTGTCTCTTGGGAGGGGTCCCTGAAGAGAGATGGGGAAGGGGGTTAGAGTTAGAAATAAAATGGAATGTATATCCCACTGCCATCATGCTTAGAACTCACCAATCTGTTGGGACGTTGGCCCAAGCACAACAGAAGTGGGACAGGCAGTTTGGAAAAGCTGGAAAAGAAAACGATGGCACTCTTATAAGTGGTAGACTGCTCACAAACCCCCCACCAAAATGAGCTCTTGGAAGATGCTGCCTGCCTCAATGAACTGGTGGCTGTGGAAGCAGAGGTAGTGGTGGTCACGGTTTCTAATCTCTGCTCCTTCTCCTGGGTAAGTTTTGGGGTCAAGGGACAAATCCCTGAAAGCACTGGGACTGAGGAGGATGAGACCCTTTCCACTTTTTGCTGTGGTGTAAACTTCGCAGAGTCTCATTCATCTTTTCTGTGAAGTGCAATAGCACTTCAAAATGCAAGTCCTGGATTGTTTGTTGCACCTCTGGAAGGAGGCCAGAAGAGTGTAACCAGCATGAGCCCTTCATTGTGATAGCAGAGGTTAGGTGGTGCACTCCAGAATTTGCTACATTGAGACCTGCTTGCAGAGTCGTTCTGGCAACCAACTTTTCCTTCTCTCTGAGAGGCTGGAACTCCTGTTTCAGCTCATCTGGAAGTCTGTCTTTGAACTTCAAACCATATATCAACATGATGAAATTATAGTGCCTCAGCAAAGCTTTCTGGTTTGCAGGATGAAGCTGTATGTCAGCTATGGAATAAAAGCTTCCTCCCAGACAAGTTCAGCTTCTTGTCCTCTTTATTTTTTGGCACTGATGCCTGGTGCCCTATCTTTCTTTTACACTGGCTGCTGTCACTACAACGAAGCCTGGAGGAGGATGGTTATATAGGTGTGCAAACCCCTAGAAGGGGACATAATACCATCTCTCCCCTCTTTTTGCAGGTGGAGACAAGGAAGCTGAGTCTGCCAGAGCACAAAGGTAGGATCTAAGATAGATTTACTGATACATGAGGCTATTCTAGCCAGAGCTGAAGATCTCAGAGTGTCCATCAGTTTGTGGGATTTTTCCTGGATGTCTTCTGGGTGAATATCTAGGGTCACAGACATCCTCCTCAACAACTCCAAATGAGTCTTAAAATCAGTCAGGAGATGAAAAAATAGGCTCTACCACAATTGGCTCATCGAGGGATGAGGACGAGATTGTCAATGGTACTGGTGGCTGATCCAGTGACTGCTCCTCTTGCAGCTGTTTGTGAGAGATATCCTGTCTGCTTGGTGCTGGGCTTGGTACCAACACTATGGTGTCTGAGGTGTCAATGCTCCAGATACCCAGAAGATGGTGTTGGCTGAGGTGGCCATGGGGATACTCTTGACAGAGAGGAAGCTCCGTTGTTCCAAAAGGGCCACTGACGCAGCGTGGTCCCCAACTATGCATAGCTCAAAGATCCCAGCTGGAACAGAGGCTGAAACCAGGGCAGGCAGGTAACATATCCCCTCAGATGGGGCTGGTTAGGAGTTTGATGAAGAAGCAGCTTCCTGTTAGTGTGTTGGTGCCTTACCCATCGGTACCAATGAAGAAGGCTGACTCTGAAGAAAGGGGAGCCAAGGAAATCATTTGTTGCTTTCCCCTAGATCAGGGGTAGGCGAACCTTTTGGCCCAAAAGCCACATCTGGGAACAGAAACTGTATGGCGAGCCATGAATCTTCACAAAATTGAGATTGTGGTGTGGTAAGAGGTGAGGGCTTTGATTGGGGGTGTGGGCTTCAGAGTGGGGCCAGAAATGACTTCAGGAAGGGGCTCCGGACTGGAGTGGGGGAGTGGGGTGCGGGGATGAGGACTCCGTCTGGGGGTGAGGAGGTTGGGGTTTAGAAGTATGCTCTGGGCTGGACTGAGGAGTCCAGACGGCAGAATGGGGATGAGGGCTGGGGAAGAGAGGCCTGGGGTGCAGGAAGGGGTGCAGGCTCTGGGGTGAGGCTGGGGAAGAGGGGCCTGTGGTGCAGGAAGGTGAGCTGGACTGGGATCGAGGGGTTTGGAGCGTGGGAGGGGAACAGGGCTGGGGCAGGGGGTTGGGGTATGGGGAGAGGCTCAGGGGTGCAGGATCCGGGCGGCACTTACCTCAAGTGGCTCCTGGAAGCAGCAGCATGCCCCTTTTCCAGCTCCTACATGGCTCCATGGAGGTGGCTCTGCATGCCTGTCTACAGGTACTGCCCCTGCATCTCCCACTGGCTGAGGTTCCTGGCCAATGGGAGTTGTGGGGGCAGTGTTTGGGGTGGGGGCAGTGTTTGGGGTGGGGGCAGTGTGCAGAGTGGATGCCCCTGCCTGCCCCTACGCAAAGGAGCTGAAGGAGAGCCATGCTACTGCTTCCAAGAGCCATGTGAAACAGTCCCCGACCCTGCTCCCCTGCTGGAGTGGGGCCATGCCGCTGCTTCTGGGAGCTACATGGAGCAGCCCCCAACCCTGCTCCAGCCGGAGTGAGACAAGCCCCAGACCCGGCTCCACAGTGGGAGCTTGAGGGTCAGTTAAAAATGGCTGGTGGGCCAAATCCGGCCTGCAGGCCATAGTTTACCTACCCCTGCCCTAGAGTACCAGCCCAATTGGTGGTACCTTGGGCGCTAGTGCTGAGTGAGTCTCTTTAATTGATGGTGACAGTGGCACTGAGAGATCTAACAACTCTCGTAGCCTCAAACACCTTAGGAGAAGAGGGAGTCATTGGCATCTCTGCTCTTTATGCCTGTGCAGTGTGTGAGAGACTACAGAGGGTGCTCAGGCTGTCCCGATGAGTACCACTAAGAGTAAAAACTCTCACATCGGCACACTGCTGTGCACAAACATCCACAATGGAATGGACATGTGCAATCCCTGGAAGAAGAAACTTGATAAATTACTAACTCAAAAGTTTGTAACCAATCTTAATATTACAACAATATGTGATATTGCGCAAGGGGAAAAGAGGAAAAATATGTACAATTCAGAACTATTTAAAACCACCATATCTCTAAGCACGCTTACACTATTTAACACCACACTTCTTAACTTCAGAATTAAACTTTTCCCAATCCACCATCAAAACAGACTCACTCATCATCCACTAAACACTTTGACCACATAGCACAACAAGAATTTGGAAAAATAGATTGTGTTATATAAACAGTATCACAATATTTGCAAATATATACTGTAGATTATCAGCAATGTTTAGGATGTGACGTTTCTTGGCTTTAAAAAGGAGATAGGGTTGCGTGGAGGATGTTCTTAGTCTCCGTCCTCTCTACGTAGAGCTTTTGAGCCAAAGTTATCTCTGGTTTAAGCTTCAATGAAGACAACGGAGTACAGTAGGGACAGGTCTGTCTGTATGTCTAAAAGTGTTTCAATTCAAAACATGTATTTTACTAACTCACAGTTTATCTAGTAAGTTGCATTTATCTTGAATGAATATTGCTGAAGTGTTTTCAGCTAGACTGGCTGTTACTTGAGACATACCATGTTGTTTTTGAAGGTTCGTTTTCTAAGTTATACTCAGTAAAGGCATTCCTACTTGGAACTATTTCCGTGTAGATGATTTTACTATGTAGTTTACATTTATCTTAAGATTCACAATTCACTTCCATTTTCAAGCAACTGAGCAGAAACGTTTACAAGTTTAGACATAATTCCAAACAGAAATCAGTTTCTAAAGTAGAGAACTGAACAAAAATCTGATCACCTTATGAGACTGGACTGACATCCACTACAATATTTCGCAAGGGTACTTGTTTAGTTATTTTAAATGCTGCAGTTTCACAAAACAATAAAAGCTAAGCAAGAACAGAGGAAAATTAAAATTACAACCTGTGGTCTCATTTGGAGTTGTGTAATTGCTAAACAACTTGAATCTGGAGCACATTTCAAAATACGGTGCTACATTAAAGAAACAGTAGCTTCTGTAGCAAAAACATTCATTAATGGGCATACAGAAACATAATACATGACCAAAAACAGCAAGATGCATGTCTCAGCATAAAATGCCTTTTTAGTAGCAATATCTTCAACAAATATGCAAGTCTAACTATAATGGAACCACTTACAGATTTAATTTAAAGAGCTATATTAATAGAAAGCCCAAATATTTTATTAATTTAATCTGCAGTTGCAACAAGGTTTCAGATGTTCTGAACAGTTCCGCTAATAGATTAATAGATTCTAAGGCCAGAAGGGACTCCTGTAATCATCTAGTCTGACCTCCTGGATATCACAGGCCTTAGAACTTCCCCAAAATAATTCCTAAAGCACGTCTTTTAGAAAAACAGCCAATCTTGATTTAACGTTATACTTTTCTCTGATAGATTGAAGAGTCCCTTATTAAATGTTTGTTCCCCATGAAGTTACCGACTGTAATTAAGGGCCCCCTTAACCTTCTCTTTGTTACATTAAATAAATAGAGTTCCTTGAGTCTATCATCATAGGACATGTTTTCCAATCGTTTAATCATTTTTCCTGGGTCTTCTCTGAATTGCCTTGAATTTACCAATATCCTCCTTGAATTGTGAACACCAGAACTGGACACAGTATTCCAGCAGCATTTGCACCAGTGCCCAGTACAGAGCTAAAATAAACTCTCTACTCCAAAAGTGACAAAGAGTCTTGTAGCGCCTTATAGACTAACAGATCTTAGGGATCATGAGCTTTTGTGGGCTAAGACCCACTTCATCAGATGACTGTTGTGGAAATCTCCAGAGGGAGGTATAAATATGCAGGCAAGAAAGCAAGGTAAATTCAATCACGGGGGGTGAGGCCCACTTCCAGCAACTGATCTGGAGGTGTGAACACCCAGAGAGGAGAAACTGCTTTTGTAATTGGCGAGCCATTCACAGTCTATATGAAGTCCAGACCTGATGGTGTAGAATTTGCAGATGAACTGGAGCTCAGCAGTTTCTCTTTGAAGTCTGATCTTGAAGTTTTTTTGCTGCAATATGGCTGTCTTTAAATCTGGTATTGTATGTTCAGGCAGGTTGAAGTGTTCTCCTACAGGCTTTTGTATATTGCCATTCCTAATATCTGATTTATGTCCATTTATCCTTTTACGTAGGGATTGTCCAGTTTGGCCGATGTACATAGCAGAGGGACATTGCTGGCACATGATGGCGTATATTATATTTGTAGATGTGCAGGTGAATGACACCATCTTAGCCCACAAAAGCTCATGATCCCTAAGATCTGTTAGTCTATAAAGTGCTACAAGACTCTTTGTCGCTTTTGCAGATCCAGACTAACACGGCTATCCCTCTGATACTCTCTACTCCAGTTTATGCATCCAAGGATTGTGTTAGCTTTTTTGTCTACAGCATCCTATGGGAGCTCATGTTTAGCTGATTATCCACAGTGACCCCCAAATCGTATTCAGAGTCAATGCTTCTCAGCACAGAGTCCCCCATCGTGACAGTATGGTCTACATTCTTTGTTCCAGGATGGATATAATTACATTTATTCATATTAAAACACATATTGTTAGCTTGCACCCAGTTTACCAAGCAATCAAGATTGCTCTGTATCAATCACGTGACCTCTTCATTATTTACCGCTCTCCCTGCAAACCTTTTAAGCAATGTTTTCTTCCAGGTCATTAGTAAAAAATGTTAAATAGATGTAGGGCCAACAACCAATCCCTGCCATACCCCAAATAGAAAACCCATTTGATGATGATCTCCCCTTTACAATTACATTTTGAGACCTATCATTTAGCCAGTTTTTAATCCATTGAGCATGTGCCATATTAATTTTATGTCTTTATGGTTTTTTAATCAAGTACCAAGTAAAATACCTTATGAAAGTCTAAGTATATTACATCAACACTATTACCTTTATCAACCAAACCTGTAATAGAACTGGCTGCAACTGTTTGCTTGGACTTTGAACATATAGCAAGATAATTTAATTGATGACTTTTTCCCATGTGCATTTGTGCATTTTTTTAAAAGGCTTTCTCTCAATATAGTTGTTGAATCTCAGAGTTGTACAGCTAAGGAACAACAACGAAAAGGATATTTGTATGAAAATATAGATCTAGAAATTTCTTTTTGAAAATAAAAAATTTTAATAAAAAAATTTTACTCTCTAGAGTAAATTTAGGATTATTGACTACACACCCAGTCATTCTTCATTTTTTACCAGGCAAAAGATGTAATATTTATTAGTAAATAGAAAAAAATCTGCATTTTGAAAAAACTCAGGTTCCACATTTTTTTTTTTTTTTTTTTTTAAAAAAACCCTCTCTCTCTCTCTCTCTCACACACACACACACACACACACACACACAAAATAAAAATCAGGAAATGCAAACAGGTCAACGCAAAAGTAAGGGCGTTGTTGCACAAATGTTTCCATTCTAAATGGTCCATCTCAGTTGCTTGTAACTTCCTTGAATTTCAACCTTTTGCCAAGATACCTCTGTCTGATTCTCAGTCCAGGAGTTATCTCTGGAAAGTCTGAGAAAAAAACTGTTTTGGGTCAAAGGAAGCAAGCATAATTGCTTGGACTCTCAGAAAGTCCAAGATTAACTTTTGGGGATGAAAGCAGAATTTGTCTTCACAAAAATTTATGACTGGTGAATGATATCTCTCTCCATTACCTCAATTCTGCTACTGAAGTGGTCTGACTAGATGTTTAGTGAGAGCTTCTGAAGATATACTTAGTCCCAGGAAAGGGCCCTACATACTTGGAGGAATTCTAATGGTTTAGGGGATCTTTTTGCATCCAAGTGAAATTATGTTTTCTTTTATTTGATGTTGCCAGGAAAGAAGACACTGTAGTCACCTTTAGGATAGCTCATTTTAAAACCAGTCAGAAATTACAAGAATGGCCATACTGGACCAGACCAATGGTCCATCTAGCCCAGTACCTTTTCTCTTGAGTGGCCAATGCCAGATATTTCAGAGGGAATGAACAGAACAAGGCAATTTTGAATGATACATCCTGTCATCCAGTCCCAGCTTCTGGCAGCTGAAGGTTTAGGGAGCATAGAGTTACATCTCTGATCATCTTGGCTAATAGCCATTGATGGACCTATCACTTATCTAATTATTTTTGAACCCAGTTATACTTTTAAATGTTTTTACATTTTAGAATATGGTTTACTTGGGATTCCTAAGAGTGTTGATTTTTAAAAAGTGTGAATCTTCTCCAAATTAAAAGAATAACTTAATAGATTTCCAGAACTGCCAAGCCCAAACATTCAAACGCCATGAGTCAGGCCTCCAAAATCGTGAGAGAGTGATTGGTATCAAGGCTGTGAATCACAACAAAAGATTGCATGGTAGTCGCAGGCAAAGGGATACAATGGGAAATCAGTAGCAGTGCTGTGAGAAAGTGAAGGAACTTCAGTAGGGATATCAGGTGAGGGTTGGCAACAAGAAATGTTGTGCCACCCTGTAGACATGCTACTTTTACAACAAATGGCAGCGCTCTGTGTACCACTGCGGACGCTTATTAGGAAGCTGAGGCAGAAACCCTTGTGATGGACAATGAGGAGGAAAGAGTATGTGAAATGACAGAGGACTCAAAGCATGCCACAAGCTCTTTGAAACTCCTGTGGAGTCAAGCCAGTTCCACCACACAAATACACAGGAGCCCAGTGATAAAAGGGAAGGAACCTTGGGTAGGTTTGCACAGGAATGATTCCTTGTATTAATTGTTTTCCCTTGCTGTTGCCCAAAACCTCATCTCTCACTTTCTTCCTCCCTCCCACTGCCCCTTTTTACCATTTAAAAAAATGGCACCCATTCCAGCCTGAATTTTAGAAAAGAAAGGCATTTACTTTTGATGGATTATTGATAAAATGTTAGAAAATATAGGGTTAGAGAATACATTCTAAAAAATAGCATGGCAGTCAGGTCACACAGTCCACACCAGATCAGTGTCCTGTGATCAGGTGGAAGTGGGTAGAAGAAACAGAGGTGGAATCCACATCTGCTTTTCAATACTTTGGATTCTTGGGTTAGGCTGAAAGGCCTATGCAGAGTACTTTGTTTATCTGAATAAGGATGTCCCTTTTGTCCTGCTGACAGTTCTCAAGGAAACTTTACGGAAGATGCTCTGTGGCCCTCTCCTGAACATTGCTAGGGGTGGCAGCTTTGTTTCTTTCCCCACCATAGGAGGCTCTCTCATGCTCAGCTGGCATCATTGCAATAAATAGGCTAGCAGCATATGCACCTGGATAGCTTCAGGACAACAGTAGCAGCTGGTTCTCAGAAAAAAAAAAAGAGGTCAACAAAAGTGACCGCTGCCTGTAAAAAAAAGCCTATATTCACTGCTTTCCCCCCATACCCACAGATGCCTAGCTTTTAAAGCTCACATGCAACAGAAGCGCATTCTCTTTTTCCCAGAAAGCTAGGCCATGTTCACAATGGTTTAAGCTGCAGAGTGGTTCTGTACCCAGCCTCCCCAAAAGCAAAAGTGACCATTAGCATTTGTTAAAAATATTTACGGGAATAATGCAAAGTAATTTTGAGACTTATCTTTCCCTTTTTTATTGCAATTGCAAATCTAACGGTGTATTTGTTTGTTGTAGTCATCAACCTTCCACATGGTGGCTTTGAGAGGTACCCTCCTCCATGCCTGCTGTATGTCTGACTCTGATCAGGAGGAGAAAGAGGACTCAGTACGATGTGTTTGGCAAGCTCCTCCAATCCTCTGTGGCCTTAGCCCACGAAAATAGGGCTTGTAGGGCCATAACCACAAAGAAGGTATGAGAATGGGGAGATCAGTTGCAGCAGGAAAGGACTGAGAAGCACATCAGGAAATGCACCTGGATATAATGGGCCTGCTCAGGTAAAAAGCACAAATGTTGTAGAGCACCGTTGACTTACATGCTCACAGAATACTGACTCCACAAACTTTCCAGTCCCTGGAGAACACCTTGGTCAGTGGTCCCTACATTCCACAACACAACAGATGGCATCAGGGTGTGCACCCATGCCCTTACCACGCCACACTGGGGGAAACAAGGAGAACCACAGTTACACATACACAGACCTGTGGAAACCACAGGATAAGACAATACGTATTGCATTCCATTTTGGACTGGGGTTTTTAAAATATTGTTAACCTTATTACATTTTGCTATATTGTTTTTACTGAGTTTTTTGCACATTACTTTTGTTGGCTGTTCGTTTGCAAACAATAGAGTTTAATTTTTGAAAACTCTGCATATCTTTATTATTATAAGTAATAAACAACCCATATTCATAAGTTTAAACAAAGCATTACAGATATTATACCTGGAGACAACAACCCTTCATATTAAATAATGTTTACCAAGCATTACTGAATTCACAGTAACAGGTTTACGAATAGCAGCTGTGTTAGTCTGTATTCATAGTGACACACAATCCCTGCCCCCATTGCTGTTTTAAGTAATTTACACTAAGAATTACAGATTCCAAAATGGGAGAGACAGTCACCCATTCCTGAACTTTGTTTCATAAAATGTTCATCAGACAACACTACTGTGCCAGACTACTTAAATGGTCTTTTAAGCCTCCCTCAGTGATACAGCTCTGCAGTGAGCTCTTCTAACAGTTCACGTGATTGGCCGTTTAAATTCAGCAGACAGCCAATCCACCTCAATCCTCTACCACAGGATGACTTTTCTCCCTTCACCTCACAGATATTGCTGCATGTTGTTTATTGCACAATAACAATGCCTCGCTGAAATCCAGTCTAGTGGGCAAACATCTCCAAAGAGTCTTCAATCTACAGTGATGTTCAACTGTCATTCCAGCCCTGCTGAACCAGTCACTGAATCTTTCATTGGTGCTTTAGAGGTGGATAGTGTATGGGGCTTCATGAGGCAGAGGAAGTCTGGGTCACCCAGAATCACTATTGGCATTTCAACATCCCCAATTTGAATGCTCTGGTTGGGGATGAATGTCCCTGTTTGCAACTTTTTGAAAACTCTAGTTTTCTTAAAGATGCGAGCATCATGCACCTTCCCCAATATCAGTGAAGCGTTCTGCCGCTCCACCTTGCATAACCATTGAAAAGTAACCCTTTCTGTTAATAGACTCAGTGGTGACGCTGACCGGTGCCAGAACAGGGATACGTGCGCTATGTATTGCCCTACTGCAGTTCAGGAAACTCACTGAAGCAAAACCATCCAGTATTTCATGCATGTTACCAACTACCATAATCCTGTGTAGCAGCAGATGATTAATGGCCTTGCACACTTGTGTGATGATGGCCCCCCACTGTGGACTTCCAACCCCAAAATGATTGTCCACTGACCAGTAGCAATTTGGTGTTGTAAGTTTCCATTTCTCTACTGTCAATGATGCTCGCATTTTGGCGTCCCAGCACAAGCTGAGGCAAGCTCAGCACACACCTTCAGGAGCATGGGTTTTTGCACTCAAACGTTCTGAAGCCACCACTCGTCATCCCACACCTGTGTTATGATGAAATCCCATTAATCAGTGCTTGTTTCTTAGGTGGCAAAGTGGTGATACACTGTGAGGAGCTGCTCTGTGAATGCCTGTAAGCAACCAGGTATTTTTTCCCCCACCGTGTCCAATGACCATGGTGTTATTGAGCCCAAACATCTCTGCATCTTCCTCATTACACTCCCGGTTGTGGCAGTATTCATTCAAGCTCTGCAAACACAGGAGAATCATGCATCTTGTACTAGCAGCTCTCATGAGAATTCCGCTGAGCTGTGTAGAGTCCATGCTTCTGCCAGAGAGATAAGAGAAACCTAAAATGGCATGCAGGACTGTGGGAGATTTAAATAGCTGTTCCAGTACTATGGGATGGAATAGGTGTCAAAGTTCAGAGAAACTGCATCTGTATTTCCCTAGTGGCTCAGCAAGGGAACCCACGTTCATACTTCTGGCTCCCCAGCTGTTGCCTTTTTTGGGTGGAAACCCAAATCTCTCCCCCTCCCGACTGGGCTATTTGCAGGCTGAACAGTTCCCTGCCTTCATTGTCTTATGCCCAGTATAAGAGAGCTGGCCTAAGCAAGCCTGCTTTTTTTCTTCCCTTCAGAGAAGACACACAGTGTAACTGCCAACATTTATAAGTTACCACACACCACTGCCTATGAAACCCCATTTTATTAAGGTAAAAGCACTATTGTTTTTAATGTTTTGTCTATAAAGTAACTTAAATGCACAGTAATAAGCTTACTAGAGATCACCCCAACTATCTCTGGCAGCTGAGTCATTCAAACCTCCAAAAGGGGTCTCATTTGTGGTCATTAGTTCATAACAGCCCTAGCTCAAAAACTAGGACATCATGAAAATTTAGTCTCTCTGTTATACAGTTTGGAGATCTTAGAACTGGAGATTTCTGGAGCAGGTAATCAATAGACAATCAATTTATTTTCTCATGGTGCAGCTTCAAAGGGAGGGATTCAATGTGGGTCATTTGCATTTCCCTCGCCACAAGTAATTCCCAGGAAATCCACTTCAAACACATTGTCCCCAAAAGTCCTTTGAAACGCCACACATCTCCCAGAGATTGCATTAATCCTGTCTTCCTGCTAAAGGAAATTCTATACAATCCCACAACAGTAAATAAACATTGCATTTTTAATACAATTGACCCCATGTTATTAAATGTAATTCAATAAGGTTTAACTCAATCCCATAAGCTTTACTCAAGATGTTGCAGGATATCTGTCAAACTAGGCTTTATGAGATGGAGAAAGGGGCATGACAGAAACTCAGTCTTTACTCCCAGAAATCCCTGGGTGGACTGGAGGCGTCCCAAGAATTAAGGTGGATGGTGGCTCTGGGCACACTGGGGTACCTACCTGTCATGCACCACATTTTATGGCAATGCAACCATTCACAGAAACACACCATTTAGGCAAGCACTCAGTGTGCACATGTATGAGTGACATATTACAGTCAGCAGCTATTCAGTAACATAACTTATTTTGACCAAATCTATACTGTAATGTACACATGGCCATAAAATGTCAGATGGAAGTAAACTGGAATCATAGTGCAGTGCTGCAGCAAGCCAGCAGAGAATGTCTGAATTCAAAGTAAAGGACAGAACGTAAAAAGAAACTTGAATTTTGATGCAGTGAACAGATGTAAGACAACAAGTAGTATCCAGACCCAGGAATGAGAAACGCTGAGGAGAGCAGTGTAGAGTGATTGCAGTTAGTTTATTCCATTCTTCAATTACAGGAAGATTTTACATGTATACTCCATACATTTACCAAAAAGGCAGTTCAAATAGCAGGATTTTTTCACACTGCTCAGCAGCCAGAACTCCTGATGAATACGGACTGACTTAGAATGGATTTGTAGAGTCCTTCTGGTCCTCTTTTATAAATATTAATCACTTCATGCAGTTTTCAGTCGTAGAGAAGGGCAGGGTGGGGAACAACAAGGTAAAATAGTGACTACACTCAGATGTCTAGTAAAGATACCATCTCTCCCTCAGACAAGATCGATTCTTGGACAGCTTTGTTTTTGTAGTGGCATCATTTAAAGATAATTATAAAACTAACACTTAACACCTACAAAAGCAAAGAGGTTAAGGCACACCACAAAATATGACTTGCACAAGGAATCGTCAAAAATCCAATAAACTATACCAATATGCTCCCAAAACCTTCCCAAGAGATGCGGTCAGTACATTACCCTACAGTCTTAACTATTTCCTTCTTTAAACCCTGTGACATCCAGCCCTGTTATAGATTGCTAACTCCTACTCCTCTGCAATATCCATAAAATATACTATATTTACGATGCCATGTATCTATGAGAGGTAGATTTCAAACTATGTTCCCATACCAAATTGAGTTAATTTTGTTCTCTACTACCGAGATCCTTTTTATCCTACTTTTAAAAAGTAATTTGTCTCTCACACACAGTGTTCTATGCTGGTTCAGACTGGATTTTTTTCTATTCCTTTTTTAATGTCTTTGATTAATCACTATTCTTTCCCAAGTGCTAATATGGTCAGAATCTTTCATTTCAGTCTGAGAACTCTCCATTCTTTCTTGAGTATTTTTAAAAGAGTCTGACAATTTTTTCTGTCCTGGATACTACTAAAGTACGTGATAGGTGCCTTACAAATACTAAACTGCCAATTTTAAACATATTTGGATCATAATGTATTTGCCAGTATGAAATTCTTAGTGTATATATCCAAAATTCAGGATGCAATTTTCTATATTTATCAGATTAGATTTGATTTATATAGGCAATATCAAGTTAAAACATATTAGAGAATATTCCTTATGTAAGTGCAGATTAGTCTCTCTCTCCCTCTTTTCAGAACTCCTTTTGGTTGCAGCTATATTTGAAGACATTTTCAAGGTCCTGAATCACATTTACTATTGTTCATACCCTATTTCAAAACATGACCTCACTTGGAGTTGAGCTTATTTCGAGTCATTAATATAGTAGCTCAACAACACTTAAAACTCCTCAGTTGGTGTTTATTCTGAAAACCTGGAGATCTGAAACATTTATACAAACGCTTGTGGCCTTGAGCCTCAGATATTTTCAGATCTTCTGAACTGAACATACACAAGGCCACTCCTTCATAAAATTAAAGTCACTGTTTAAAATTTGAGGCTAATAATTTTGAAAAATAGGAATTTATTCTATTTGCATCAATAAACTTAATAGTTTTTTTTAACTCAAGTTCATTTTGAACTAATCCAAAAAAAGCATCTTGAAGTATCAGCAAATTAATATCTATATATTTTCATAATAGAAATGACTTTACATATTTTCAAAATTGATTGTTTTTTAGGAATTGCTCTTAAACTGAAAGTCAATAAAAGTTTCCCAGCCAAAATGTTGTTTCAATCTTAGATAATAAGGTTTGTACTCAACATCTTATGTTTGTCATAGTTTAGTGAATAGAGCTATTTGGACCACAGGCAACCGTTAAATTAAATATACCCCCAAAAAAGTTGTGTTTAGTACAGTGCATATCTCCAAGAAGGTGGCAAGTTATCTGCACTGCAGAAATGGGGCCAGATTATTCCCTGATTTCTAATGGTGTTAAACCTGGAGTAAGTCCATGATTTCAAGAGATACTCTAGATTTCTGCTGCTAGACGTGAGGGAAGAAGATAGACCATAAATAAAGTGATGTTGCTCAGACTAAATGGGATTGTACTACCAACTATTTGTGCCTGTCTCTCTCCTCATCCTCTTCACCACCATTGCCCAGATACATTATCTCAAAAAATGACAGAATCAAAGACAATGATTCCAGCTGGACTTCTGCATATAATTACTTCTTTTAAAAGAACTGGTATTATATTGCTCTGAACAGAAGGCATTTCTTGATAAAAGCACATCATTTCAGGTTTCTAAGAAAATCTTTAAGAACTAAAAAGCTGAACTACATATTAGCACCCTCCAACTCCTGCTAAATAAAAATTATTTTGTATATTAAAATATTTTAGCTAATTTGTAAAAAGCATCTCTTGTAATCTAAAATACACTAATCTGTTCAGTTCAATTCCATAATCAATCCTAATCTAAGAATCTCAATAATCAATAAACATAAAAAGACAAGTCCAGATTTTAGCATCAAAGTAACTGAATACCCCTGCCTAGGTTTACCTTGATCTGTTAATGTGTCAAAACTACAAATGATTTTTTCTTCACTAGGATTTTACTTCATTTTAGCTACTGCATGTTAGCTATTGGATGGTAAGAACACACCTTTGTTCCTTATGAAAATGAACCTTTGAAGATAAGACCATACCTGTTAATTACTGAAACAGGATTTGGCTCTACCCCATCATGAGTTTTTCCAGAGTTATGATACACTAACGTTCCCAATCAGACAAGCTGTTCTAACTCAAACTGAATGACCACGACAGAATGCCCGACCAACTCCTGCTGTGAAAAAATGAAAAAAACCAAAACCAAACAGCCCCCATCCTCATCCAACCTTTTATTTTTTCCTGACAACACTGAGTGAACCTGCAACAGTATTTCAAATCCTGTGCTAAATACACATAGTAGAATGAACACACATTGCCTGCAAGTACCTTGCCACAAACAGAGATATTATCATAAAGGATTGAAATAAATCTGTGTCACCACTTGCAACCTAGGCTTGTGCCCCTCCTGGCTGGCCAATGCCAGTGGAGAATGCCTTGGCCCACTGCTAACAGGTACAGTCAATACCTCTTTCTGAAACAATACTGAAACAGGTGGCAGTCCCAGTGCCAAAAAACACTAGATGCCAGTGACCTAACCATCTACTATTCAGTGTTGAAATGCATATTCCTAGGCAAGATTTTAATCAAGAATATGACAATAAACTAAACGTAGCAACACATGGCCTCCCTTGGTATTCGAACTCCACTCAACCTGGCTTAAGCTCAGGTCATGTAACAGAAACAGCACCATTTGCACTGACGGAGAACTGTTTCACCTCTGCCATGGCTTAAGAAAAGGTGGTACTACTCTGCCATCTGACATGGAACATGTGGTACTGCTGCCTAGCTACATGTGCCGGAAAGAGTCAACAGAATGACACTAAGCTCACTATACTCATTCTTTTCCAATCGATCCAAAGGAGTTAGAATAGGCAGCTACTGCTCCTGATCAAGAGTTCTGATGTGTGGAGCCCCACAGAGCTCAGTTTTCTCACTGCTCTTACTTAATATTTCCATACTACATTAGAGAAACATTTTGAGATTAAACAAGTTGCAGCACGAATGATATCCCAGTGATACACAGCTCTATTTACCTTTTTCATCCAGGGCAGACAGCATTCCCTCCCAGATAGCAAAATGGATGAAGGAGACAGAAGCCTGAACTTGGAACAAGTGGCTCAACTGAAACAAGACTGAAGTGAGACTAACTAAAAGTGTTTTAAAGAACCAGTGAACACCATGGTCTCACTCTGCATCAGGGGCATCTGATCACATTAAGAAAATGTATAGTCATGAGGTCCTACTGGAATCAGCATTGTCACTGAATAATAAAGTACCAAATGCTGTCACAGGCACCATTTCCAACTAAATGACGACTACAATCATGCCTCTCATACAAGAGCACTACCACAGTATTTTGTGTGCTTGTCACCTCAAGGATAGACTACTGTAGCTCAACCAGAAGCTTCAAAAAATATTCAAAAAGAAGCTATAACTGTGCAGTCTCCTAAGTAGGATGAGCCAAATACAGCATATCTCTTCTGTTCTATGCAACACACATCTGCTCCCCCATTCACTATCAGACCCACTTAAAGATTCTTGTACTGAAGCCCTTAAAAGATATCTACCTTAACAGCTGCAATCATTCAGTATAGTCTAATTAACACAATTAGGTATAAACTCCAGGAGACAGAGGCCAGAAAAAGGATTGCCCTCTCACTGTGTACCTACAACTGTAGGACACTGATGAGGGACAACTCGATGAACCGTTTCATGGAGGAGAAGGCAAAGCCAGCCTGCGACGTCCTTGGTTTCTGCGAAACATGACGAAGAAAGGAGGAGATGGAAGCAAAGTAGAGAGATGGAAGCACCATCATGTTGGGAAAAGGAGAAGGCACGAGAACTGTTGGAAGAATCAGTTTTATCATCAACAAGGAATGGTCTTCAAAAATCATATCCTGAAAGTTCAAGTCATCACACATCGGAGTGCTACACCTCCAACTGAACAAGAACAGCACCCTCAAGATTATCCAGATCTATTTTTCCACAAGCTCAAATGAAGATAATGATGTGGAAAAATTCTATCAGTAGCTTGAGGAAACCTCGCTCAAAAATCCACATATATGATTGAGAAGGGAGATGTCAACGCCAAGGTCTGAAGAGGGAAAGAAGGTGAAAAGTTCATTGGAAGGTATGGCATGAGCAAAGTGACTGGCAACTCTGGTGGAGAGTAAAGAAATGTGCATTGGTAATACTGGTTTAAGAAGAAGAACAAGAGAAGGTGGATCACATCCAATGCAAAGAACAAGAACGAGACATTATATTCTGATCGATAAGTGGCACATCGTACAAAACATCTCAGTAATACAATCAGTTAACACCGGTACTGACCATCGCTTGCTTAGAGCGAGGCTCAACTTCAGTAAAAAGATGCAGAAGAAAACACTACTGATGGCAAGTCAGAGACAGCAGATGAAATATCCTATGAAACGAACCTGAAAGTGAACATTTCCAAGAAAGACTGGAGTCTCATAGCATACTGCGATGAGGACTATAAAAACTTGGCTGATAAGCTGAGCAACGCATGCAATTAGCCAAGAAAGAAAGACCGAAAAGAGTGAAGGTAAGAATCTCAGAGGAAACAAGAAACTTGCTAGAGAAATGGAGAAATATGAAGAGAAAGGATGATGACAACTTCAAGTACTTCCTCCTCTACAAGCTGATAAGATGACAACTAACGGAGGACTTTGAGAAGTACTGAAATTAAAGGCTCTTAAAGATGGCTAAAGAGCATAGAAGCCTCAAAAAATGCAAATAGGAATTAATACTGTACAGGTTGACAATAATAGCACTGAAGCACAAGGATGGAAAAGCAGTAATTGACAGAACAGGGATGGAAGCGGTCTACAAAGATTTCTCCACCAAACTGTTTGTGTCTCAAATAAATGTCACACTACCAACACTTCACCAGACCAATGAGCACATATTCCCAGTCCTCATCAGCGAAGTTCAACATGCAGTTTAACAAATGAAGGAAGGAAAAATTCCAAAAAAAAAAAAAAAAGAGGGACTGACAAACGAAATAACAAGAACTGGAGGCCAAGACCTCTGGGAAATTCTTGCTAAGAGATTTAGCCGTTACTTGGAAATGCGTAGCTGGAAGGAGTCCAACACCATTTTGCTGCATAAGAAAGGTGATTGTGAAGATCTAAAGAACTATTTTCCAAAATGCCTTATTTCACATGTTTATAAGCTGTTCACCAAACTAATAACAAACCAACTTTTAAAGTCTGGAGAAGCAGCAGGCAGGTTTTCGAAGGAATTTCAGCACTATGAACCATATCTTCACTATAAACCAGCTAATGGAGTGCTCAAGGCAATACAAATTCCTTTTATGCATTGCCTTCGTCGACTATGAAAAAGCATTCGACAGTGTAGAGATCAATGCAGTGCTGAAAGTTCTTGCAGAGTAGGGCATCAACACAAATTACATCAATCTATTAAAGGAAACAAACTCCGACTGTACTATGGATATAACTCTGTTCAACACTCCCCTTCACACCCTAATCAAAAAAGATGTAAAGCAAGGAGACACGGTTTCACTGAAACTCTGCCTCGAAATGATAATGAAGTTGGAGGGCGGAATTAGTGTCAATGAAGAGCAGTTAAACCACCTCAGATTCGTGGACGATATGTGCTGGTTGCCGAAAACACTATCAAACTACAGAATATGCTATGAGAGCTTGACACAAAAAGCAGCCAAGTTGGACTAAAAAGGAACGGTTCTAAAATGAAATTTATGCAGCCTGATTCCTTGCCAAAAGCCCAAATAATAGTGAAGGGAGAACAAATTAAAGAAGTTAAGCAATACACTTATCTAGGCCAAGAAATTAACATGCACTACGATCAGGAAGACAAATCTCACAAAGAAAGTGGTTGGCATGCATTAAATTCTATCAGGGATGTCCTCCAAGTACAAATCAACAAGGCAACACACGCCAACCTCTTCAACTCAAGAGTACTGCCGGCAGGGCTGGATTACCCAATAAGCAGACTAAGCACGTGCTTAGGGCACCAGCAAAGCAGGGGGCACCAAAAAAAAAGAGATTTTTTTTGGAAAAAAATTGATATTTGATATTTCAAAAAAACAGCATTGAAGTAGTTTTAAAACATATTTGGGCAATGATCATGTGTTGAAATCTCTTTCTAATACTCACTGGGAGGCACATGTAGTGGCAACAAGTGCAATTCTGGAGTCCTACTCAAAGATTGTGGATGCATTAGAAAGTATAGCTGAAGACCAATCACAAAAGGGAGAAACTATACGAGAGGCAGGAAACATTGCAAACAAGATGCAAGAACTACGGTTTGTACTGATGTTGACCATGTGGAATGAAATTTTACAACACTTTTATCACACAAGTAAAGCTCTCCAAGAAAAAGAATTGGATTTGAAAACATGTGCAGACCTCTGTCAATCATTAGTAGACCACTTACACACTTTGAGGAATGATTTTGAAAGATCTGAAGACATATCAAAAAATATCTTGCCTAATACTAAGTACAAAGAAGCCCAGTCCCACAAGCGAATCAGGAAAAAACAAGCAAATGATAGCAGTGCAACAGAAAAAGCATTGAATCCTAGAGATAAATTTCACGTATCTACTTACTACGCTATAATTGATACACTTGAAACTCATATGAAGTGGAGAGGTGAAGTGTACAAAGAAGTATCAAGTTGATTTTCTTTTCTAAATGATATGGACTTATCTGATGAACAATATTCACAAGGTTCCCAAAAGCTAGTTAACTCTTACCCTGTTGACTTGAACATGAATCTCTGTGGAGAAGTACAGCAGTTCCATGGTTATATGCACACAAAGTTTAATGAAACAGAAAAATGAAATTCAGTCACATTGATCTTCATAACACAATATTGAACGATGGAATACAATGTGTATTTCCAAATGTAGAGATTGCACTGCGTATTTTTCTAATATTAATGATTACTAACTGCTTCACAGAACACTCTTTTTCTCAGCTGAAAAGAATAAAAAACCCTCAGAGAACAACAATGTGTCAGGATAGACTTGATTCACTTTCCCTATTGTGTATGGAAGTGGACATGCTTCATTGAGTCAGCTTCAATGAATTAATCCAGAATTTTGCAATCAGAAAATCTAGAAAGAAGCTATTTTAATTTCAGCATACATGTAAGTTGTGTCATTTCGAAAAATAAAAATTTATTTTACGGTATAGTATTGTTTTTATTTTGAATTACACGTGGGGGGCACCATAATCTTTTCAGTGCTTAGGGCCTCTAAAGGTCTTAATCCGGTCCTGACTGCCGGCAATATAGTACAGTAGCGAAATATGGGTGCTGATAAAGGTAGAGGAGCTACAGCTGGCTGTCACAGAGAGGGTGATGGAAAGACGAATTCTGGGGATTTCAATCCACAACCAAGTCCCCAGTGAAGTGATCAGACAGCAGAGTAGAGTACAGGACATTGTTGTTGAAAGCAGGTACAGTAGAATGCAATGGGCCGGGCATATAGCTAGGCTCATTATGAATTGATGGACTGACGGGTATCCAGTGGAACTGAAACAACCATTTGACCTATCTCCAAAGAGATGGGAAGATTTTATCATCAAAAGGCATGGCTGCACGTGGAGAAGGAAGGCCAGGCATGTTGTGATTGGTGCAATCTATATGAGGGCTGAAGGACTGATCGGTCAGGGTTAGATAGGAAGCCAAACTCAGCCAGAAAAAAGTGAAATTAAACTTTTAAAAGTTAACATGGGAACAGGTGTATAAATTATTATTCTAAAATAAAATTTGGTTGCCCTTTTATTACTGTACCTATTTTAATATATACCATGGAACATCTCATTTTGTTCAACAGAGCACCAAGCAATTCCCAACATTTATTAAAAATGCATATAGATCATTAAATTAAAATTTTCTGCATATCATCCTCATGCAGAAGGCAAAAGAAATCCCAGTTTATTCATATATCAACTGGCTTCCAGATATAGATCTCTGGCACTGTGGAGTATGTCTACAAAAGATTTTCCCTGACCTCCACTAGAAAAGAAAGCGTATGATTCCATCCCCCTGCATCTAAGTGAAAACAAGATCTAAGCCCCACAGCACATGCCTTCTGGATATGGAATATACAAAATACCCTTTGTGGGTAATTTTTTAAGGGAAAAAATATTCCTTCCTCTGCTGGTAGCCCAGACACTGATTTTCAAATGTTTGCTTTTGGACTCAAAAGTAGAATTAAAAAGGAATTAAGAAATCTAGGGTCCTAAGTACACATCCACATACCTAGAATTGCAAGAGACGTTTCAAAATAGAGATACATTTTCAGGTAGTGTCCCTCATTTTGGAAACAGTCTTCAGTTTTTAAATTATTTTATTTATTTTAAAGTGATGGGTTAGTCCACAAACTGGAGACAATGAAACCATGATCTGGTAATTAGCAGCATAAATAGTAATGACGTAGGTCCAATATTTAAGTTTGGTTTAAAAATATTTTATAAAGCTTAAAATTAACTTAGAATCTTGGCATTAATTAAAACATATGAATGACAAAGTTTGTTATGACAAACGTTTGCCTCCAGTATTTATAACTCAAACACTCCAGCACTCTGCCTGTCACATGGACCAGAAACTGACTAGGTCTTTTCACCAAATCTCAGTGCAATACAAGAGCAGACAGTATATGTGACAAAAAGTACATTTGATTTAGTTTTATAATTCTTTTAGTTTTAATAACTTGATTATTATTATAGTGTAGCAGGCTTTCTGGGGCTGTCCATAAACTACGTAACACATTTTTTGGTTATTTTCATGGCCCACTTTCTTACCCTTGTAACACTGAAACAAACATGCAGAATTAAGGACTTACCCACCCCCTAATGTATTATATAATTTATGGACAGGCGCTTATAAATTGAAAACAAAGAGCGTAGCTCCATGCAGGAACAAGAGTCTGCTTACAAAACTGGGGCCAAAGTTAGTAACAAAGAATGATTTTTTAAAATTTGACAGTATCTCTTTAAACATACCCATGTAGACAGAACATTCATATAAAAAATTTAAGTTCTGAGGAGAAACATTTAAAGCGGTTTTCTATCATCATAAGCCTCACCTTTGACAGAAGACTGTTTGGACTGATACTATAGCCTTTAAGGGTCTCATGTAACTTCTGCAAGCATTGTATGACTCTTCGTTGTTGTTCATCATTCCGCAGCTCTTCTGCTTTGATCAGAAAGTTATAGTGTTCTAAAGGTCCATTGCAAACCAACAAGGCCCTAGAGTTCGCATCTGCTACAGTATTAGAGACTATGTTTTCAGCTGCCTGAATTGTGTATTCTGTAAAATAAGAAATAAATGAATGTTAATAGAATAGTTCTGAAAGTTGTCTTACTATGGTCTTAAAGAATATACACAAATTATTTTGTTCAAAAATGGCTGCTACTTTAAATAAGTAGTAACAGAACAGTATAGATTAGCTAAACATGCACTAATATATTATATGCAATCTCTTTGCATTTCTCTAAATAAGCTTTTTAAAATGCAGTTCAAAACTTGAAGTTGCTTAGTACTGGGGGGGCAGGGAAGGGTTTATATTATAAATAAATACACAAACTTTAAAAATAAAAACAATTAGACCTGATCGAAACTTGCAATTTCCATTCTGCAGGAAATACTAACATTTAGAAATCTGGCTTTGTTCCAAATTGGAACAAAAAATTTCAAAACTTCCCCAAAAATGATTTTTTTTAAAAAAAAAATTCAATTAAATTGCAATATTTCATTCTGATTGACTTTAAATTTATATTTAAACTAAAATCAGAATGATATGCTCCAATAAGACAAATGTGGAAACCAAATGTTTCAACCTCATCAAAATACTTTTTTCAAAACAAAATTTTGTTGAACAACGTATTTCTGTGGCATGTTTTGAAAACAGTGTCGTGTCAGAAAAATTTTGACGAGCTCCACCTCAACAAAACAATGACAATTAGATAATTCTCTATATCAGGGCAATCCTCAGATAGTCTGGATGGTCCACTAGAAGTCACCATCCCTGAAGGAAAACCCCAACTATTCCTAGACTGGGCTTGTGAGGTTGGATCCTGCGAAGTTTCTTCAAAGCTGTCTTCCCTCTACACTATGTAGAGGGAGTTGGTGCTATGGGAGTTTTGATTTGAAAGGAAGGTCGTGTCCCCATCAAACCCATGGAGCCCCAGTTCCTACTGAATACCCCAAGATTATAGAAAAAGTAGCAGCATGAAACCTAAATTTATGGAAGGGAAGGTAATCTGGTGCCGTACAGTTCTTGAACACAGGGCTGAGGGCATCTGTAACAGAGCTCTCCCTTAGCAGACTACAACTTGCTCTCCTTAAAGATGGGGCATCTTTGTGTCTTGGACTTCACCTGTTTTGTATTGCCAAACAGCCTCAAAAGTGGAAAGTGACAAACCCCCAGGCAGTCCCTTGGGAAGGAATGTAAAAGGCTTCTTCATTTACAGACATGGAAGATAGAGGGCATGTGTGAGTTCTGCTAGAGGGTTCTGTGAGAGAAACCGCTCACAATTGTCCCAAAATAAACATTCAAAGCTGAGGTTTCTGAAAGAGGAGGACTGCTGCATCTTCACCACCAGATGGACAAGATCTGGTGGTGACAGAAGAGGCATGGCCGAGCACCAAAACTTGGGTGACACGTCTGGTGTTGTGACTACTTCAAGCTCTACAAAAAAAGGTGTAATCCCACTAGAAACAGATTCCCAGAGAGATCAGGAGTCAAACTATGTTATTCCACTACATCATCTACCCTGACTACAATAAATTGATACACAGGGCCAGAAAAAACTTCTCACTCATCCAGTATAAGACTCTGAATTTTGCAGGACTGATCCATGTATCATTAACATTGCTTTTCTACTGTTATCTGTTCTTGAACAGATCCAAAGAAGGGGATTCTTCATTATTATGAACATGTGCCAAATCTACTCCAGAATATTCTTCCTTGCTTATTCTTACACTTCTTACTACCTCTTATTCTATCATTTTGTGGTAATGTCAATAATGCTTTCTTCATTTATGGTATATATCACTTTCCTGCAAGCTTTTATTTTCCAGAGTATAGAAATTGAGCTCTGTCCATTTCTCTTCTAGTCTCATCCTCTAAAGTTTGTATTATATATCACAATTCTGTGTGTTTTCCCTACTGTCCTCCACACTCAAAATTATCCTTCTTAAACATGCGAAGATTACATGAAATTTTTCTGATATGGTCACAGTGTACAAAACCATATCATATTCCTCTAATTTTACATGAAATCTATGTTTATACAAAAACAGAATTGGCTTTTTTTCCCAAAGTGTTACATTCCGAGCTTGTTTGTTTTTAATACTCTGATACTCTCTCCTCTTAAATTCACAGCTTTCTAGAGAGCTGCCTCCAGTTTGTATCAGTATTTTTATTTCTGTTCCTAAAATATATGCATTCAAATTTAATCTCATTTTATTGCATGCAGCCAATTTTGCTGCCCTGCTGGCTGTCTACTACCCAAATATTACTGATCAACATGCCAGAAGATATTGATAATGAACTAAAGTGAAAGAAACCTCTTACTAACAGAGAATAAAAAACAAAACCTGAAGCAAACAAGAATACATGAACATAGGGCTTGAAAAATCCATTTACAAGTACAAAAATTTTCCTGGCAAGCGAAGAACATAAGAGCAACTTCTACTACATCTAATTTTTCTTTTTTTAGAATATTGTTTATTGTTGCAAAGATCACCATTTGAATGTAAACCAACGCAGTGATATCTTCCTACATTTGTGATAGACAATTCCAGTCGCTCGACTTTGCCAACCTACAGCAGGATGATAAATTAAAATTGAACCTTCTCAGCTTTTCCTGTTGCTATGCAGGAACTTGCAGCAGCACCAAAACTGGTCTAACAGTTTTTATTTTGATTAGGGCTGTAAAGCAATTAAAAAAATTAATCGTGATTAATTGCAGTTCAACTATAATAGAATATCATGCGTCTAAATGAAATGTTTTTGGGTGTTTTCTACATTTTCAAATATATTGATTTCAATTATAATACAGAATACAATGTGTACAGTGCTCACTTTACATTTATTTTTTATTATAAATATTCCCACTGTAAAAAACAAAATAGTATTTTTCAATTCACCTAATACAAGTACTGTAGTGCAATTTCTTTATCATGAAAGTTGAATTTACAAATGTAGACATATGTACAAAAAGTAACTGCATTCAGAAATAAAACAATGTAAAACTTTAGCACCTACAAGACCACTCAGTTCTATTTCTTGTTCAGCCAATCGCTTGGACGAACAAGTTTGTTTACATTTCCAGGAGATAATGCTGCCCACTTCTTGTTCACGTCACCTAAAAGTGAGAGCAGGTGTTCTCATGGCACTGTTGCAGCCAGGATCGCAAAATATTTATAAGCTATCTGCACTAAAGATTCATATGTCCCCTTCATACTTCAACCACCATTCCACAGAACATGCATCCATGCTGATGACAGGTTCGGCTCAATAACAATCCGAAGCAGTGCAGAGTGATGCATGTTCCTTTTCATAATCATGAGTCAGATGCCACCAACAGAAGATTGATTTTCCTTTATGGTAGCTTTAGTTCTGTAGCTTCCACATCAGAGTGTTGCTCTTTTAAGACTTCTGAAAGCATATTCCACACCTCGTGCCTCTGAGATTTTGGAAGGCCCTTCAGATTTTTAAATCTTTAAAAATCTTACCTTGGTACCTTCTTTGCGTTTTGTCAAATCCGCGGCGAAAGTGTTCTTAAAATGAACATGTGCTGGGTCATCATCCAAAACTACTATAACATAAAACATATGTTGGAACGTGGGTAAAATAGAGCCGGAGACATGCAATTCTCCCCCAAGGAGTTTAGCCAACTCATTTTTTTTTTCACGAACGTCATCAGCATGGAAGCATGTCCTCTGGAACAGTGCCCAAAGCATGAAGGAGCATACAAAGGTTAAGCATATCTGGCATGTAAATACCTTGCAATGCTGGCTACAAAAGTCCATGCGAATGCCTGTTCTCACTTTCTGGTGACATTGTAAATAAGAACAAGGCAGCATTATCTCCCGTAAATGTAAACAAATTTGTTTGTCTTAGTGATTGGCTGAATGAGAAGTAGGACAGAGTACTTGTAGGCTCTAAAGTTTTGCATTGTTTCATTTTTTTTATGTAGTTATGCACTTTCACTATAAAGAGATACTCCTGGGGGAATTCATGGGCACAGAATTCACACTTTTTGCAGATTTCTTGGCTCCCCTGCAGAAAAATGGGTGAGCAAAGAAATCCATAGGAACTCATGCCCCTTCCACAACAGCCTGGTCGCATCCGCTGGGAGCAGCCAGCAGCAGAAAGCAGATCACTGTGGCGGGGGAGACTGGGTGTGCGTGCATGCGTCCGTGGAGAGACATTAAGGTGATTAGGCTGGACATCTGTCTGAGTATGAATAAGAGAGAGAGACTCACTCTGTTCTTCTCATCACTGTTGCTGCATCCTGGGCTTGGAGGCATACAGCTGTGTGAAGCAGGCTCTATCCCTGAGGCAGAGCAGAAATGTAACAACTAAACAGGCAGACTGCTATTGTTCCCATCGCTAGTTAACTGTTCTGATTCTTAGTCAACTAAGGACTGGGCTACGCTGGAGGAGGTGGGGGGGTGTTTCAAACTAAGATACGCAACTTCAGCTAAAAGTATCTTAGTTCGACTTACCTGGCCGGCCCCATGGCGGTGGGTCAACTGGGGCTGCTCCCCTGCCGACTCTGCTTACTCCTCCTGCCGAGGTGGATTACAGGCATCTATTTGGGGACTGATTTATCGCATCTATATGAGACACAATAAATCGATCCCTGATACATCGAGTGCCACCCGCTGATCCGGCAGGTGGTATAGCCATACCCTTTGACTCTGTTATCTTATCAGAATGTGGTGTAAAGGACCTTTATTATAAACGACTAACGAAATCCTCAGCTAGGAAGGTCTATGTGGTTTCTTGCTTTTTTTTCCCTGTGCCAGAGCACAAATGGATTAGATTACTGCTCAGGATCTATTTTACTTATCCATTAAAAAAAAATGCAGGACAATGATTAGCAAAACTGTATGACTTTCATGTGTGAAAGTCTGAGCAATTTAAAGCGACATTCTGTTTCACAGAACACCAAACCAAAAGTAATGTAATTTAAATGAAAATCCAGGATAACAACAGGACAGGGTGACAAAGAGTCCTGTGGCACCTTAAAGACCAGCTAAAAGTATTAAAGCATAAGCTTTCGTGGGCTAATACCCACTTCCTCGGATGCATGCAGTGGAAGTATCCAGGGGCAGGTATAAATAGGTAGGCAAGAACCAGGTTAAAGATAACAGGGTGGGTCCAATGAGGCTGAACCAGCTGTTATCTCTAATCAGGGAGGGTGGGGTATTCCTCTAGCAGCTGAACTGGAGGTGTGAACAGCAAGAGAAGAGAAACTGCTCTTGTAGTTAGCTAGCCATTCAAAATCTCTATTCAGTCCCAAATTGATTGTGTCAAATTTGCAAATGAATTGCAACTCTGCAGTTTCTCTTTGCAGTCTGGTCTGAAAGTTTTTTTGCTGCAAAATGCTGACCTTTAAGTCTTTCATGGTGTGTGCAGGGAGATTGAAGTGTTCTCCTACAGGTTTTTGTATATTGCCATTCCTAATATCTGATTTGTGTCCATTTATTCTTTTTCGTAGGGACTGTCCAGTTTGACCGATGTACATAGCTGAGGGGCATTGCTGGCACATAATGGCGTATATTACATTGGTAGATGTGCAGGTGAATGAATCAGTGATGGTATGGCTGATCTGGTTAGGTCCTGTGATGGTATTACTGGTGTAGATATGTGGGCAGAGTTGGCATCGAGGTTTGTTGCATGGATTGGTTCCTGAGTTAGAGGAGTTATGGCGCGGTGTGCTGTTGCTGGTGAGAATATGCTTGAGGTTGGTGGGTTGTCTGTGGGCCAGGACTGGCCTGCCTCCCAAGGCCTGTGATTGTCCCATCCTGGACAACAATCCCTCTCTTTCACAATCCCTCTCTTTCTCATCACCCCACGCTGATGTCAGTTAAATACCCATAGTGATCCACAAGCACCTGTAACATCGTGGAGAAGTGTACCTTTCCTATTTATGTACTCCATCACAGGGTGGCCTGATGTCAAAACTGGAATGTGTGTGCCATCTATCACTCCTCCATAGTTAGGGAAACCCATTTATGAAAAGCTGCCCAGTATTTCACACACATTTCCCAGAGTCACAGTCCTTTGTAGCAGGATGTGATTAATTGCCCTGGACACTTGCATTAACACAGCCCCAACAGTCGGCTTCCAAATTGATTCACAACCAATTGGTAGCAGTCTGGAGTCATCAGCTTCCACACAGTGATTGCCATTCTGGTGTCCTTGTGCACCAATGCAGGAGCGAGTTCCGCACACAGTTCCAAGAAGGTGGCTTTCTGCATCCGAAAGCTCTGTAGCCACTGCTCGTCATCCCAGACCTGCATGACGATACGATCCCTTCGTCCAGCGCTTGTTTCCTGAACCCAAAAGGAACAGTCCACCATCTACAGCTGTTCTGTGAATGCAGAAAGCAATCTAAAGTTGCTCTTGTCCATATCACACAGCATGTCAGACAACTGGGAGTCTTCTTCAGTTAGGAACCTTGTGATTAACTACATTGCCACCCGTGAGGTCTTTTGTGACTGTTATCAGTGCATAGGAAAGCAGTGCAGGATCCATCCTTTCACACAGAGAAGGCGGGGTGAACAGCAAACAAAGGCCATTGAAAAATGCCACAAAAGAAATCTGGAAGCCAGCGGAATGCAGGAACAGAAAGCAATGCATCATGGGACAGTAAGCTCAGTCCCAAGATGCACCGCAATCCGCTCTGCCTTCCCATAAGACCTAGCAGCAGAATGTGTTGCGCTGGACTGTGGGATAGATACCCACAGTGCATTGCGCACACTGTCGATGATAGTGCCCTGACTGTGGACGCACCCTGCTGGCAGAGGGAACGAGTGTGAACATGCAATACTGATTTTTATTATAGTGCTTCTTGATTGTCGACATAACTTTTGTCAACAAAACTCTGAAGTGTAGACAAGGTCTAAGATGCCCTTCCTCCTCCTCGTCTCTCTCTGTCCATTGATTCACTGCATGAGAAGGAACAAAGGAAGCAGCCATTAAACAAAAGAATGAGTCCTGGCCTAAAAAGTTTGGCCAGTAAAACTGTTGAGGGCCTGTGATGAGAAAAAACTCTGCTTTGAATTGAACTTAGTTTAGTTAGGCATTAGTTGCATTTTCTCTATTTTTCTTGTAAACATTTCAACTTTTATGTCTCATTACATGTATTCACTTAAAAAGCTCTCTTTGTAGTTGTTAAACTTATTTTATTGTTTTACCTAATCCAGTGTGTTTAAACTGAAATGTATGGGATACTCCATTTGAGATAAAATGTGTGCATATTATTTCCATTGATGAAATAACAGCTCTATATAAATTTCTGTTATTCAGGAGAAGGCTGGGCAGAACAGGACATACACTTCCTGGGGGAAAATCTGGGACTGCGAGTGTACTGGGGTCACCCTGCAGTATAATTTAAACTGCTAAGAGCCTAGGTGTGGTTGGCTGGCTGGAGCCCACACAGAGACTTAACTGTGACTGACTTGCATGCAAGAGGCTGTCTGTGAGCAATCCAGGTCAGATGCTGCAGAAGCAAAGCTTTCTAAAGGGCACCCCAGATTGGAAGACAAGGGTGACATAGCTACTCATTAGTCTGAATTGTACTCTGGTTGTATCACAGAGAGACAGCATAAACCAATGCAATGCCAATGATGGATTCCCAACTCTGCAAACACCCTAAAACAATAGGTCTGAGAGAGGAGACCTTACTGATCTCAATATATTTTGTGTCTACACTACAAATTCATGCTGACCTAACTTACATCAGCATATAGCCACCGTAGTTATGAAATTGCTTATGTGTGCGCACACTTGGCTCCTTGTGTTGGCAGTGCACATCTGCACGAGGAGCACTTGTATCGATTGTATTGTCAGTGTGGCGCATATTGGGACGGGTCCTGAAAGCTCGTAACAATCAGCATAAGCAATAGAGTGTCTACGCTGGTATTGCATTGACCTAATTACATTATGCTACTTGGGGAAGTGGTGCTACTACATTGGCGTAGAGAGGCACTTACATCAGAGGGAGCCAAATTTAAGCAAAGACACTTCAACAGCTAGGTCAACACAAGGCAGCTTCTGTCAGTCTAACCCTGTAGTACATATCAGGCCTAAGTCTGTAACTTAAGGGTCAAGTTAAGTAGCAACATTGTTAACTGTTCCAAAGCTTATCATTTTCAGTATGAACATGCAGCTAATCTGTCTTCTCACAATCCCAAACTGCTCTCGTTCCTCTGCTACAACAAAAAATGTACACAGCTGCTAAAGTTTCCAAATTTGCTCCTGACAAATTTTATAAGGCAGTCACATGTTGGCAGCACAATCCTCCAAAAAATATAAAATAAACAAAAAAACCCAAAAATGCTGTAACAAAGTAAATTGAATGTAATATCAAAACAACAGTGATTACTGTACTGATTGCATTATTTATTTTATATTTAATAATGAACTTCTATTTTTACTTTAAACTGCCACAGAATTCCAGTTTGTTACAGATTTCAGGGCCTCTCAGATCTAACTGCAGAATACAATATTAATGAATAATAATTTGTATCACTGTAGCAACTAGGAACCCTAATAATTGACCAGGAGTTATTTAAGAGGCAGGAGGAGAACCAGGAAAGGACAGTCACAGAAGCCAAAGGAGAACAAGAATCCAAGAAGAGCGTGACTGACTGTGTTAACATATCTGACAAGTCAAGACAATTATGGAGGGCTGGGTTCTGAGCTTTGACTAGAAAGAGGTCATTAGGGACTTTGAGCAGTTTCAGAGCAGTTTCAGTTGAGTGAAAGGGAAGGAACCAGGACTGGAGACCAGTCTCAGATAAAACTGGAGGAGAGCAACTCGGATCGGCGGGTAGTGCTCGATGTATCAGGGATTGATTTATCGCTTCTCATCTAGACACAACAAATCGATCCCCAAATCGACGCCTGTACTCCACCTCGGCAGGAGGAGTAAGCAGAGTTATCAGGGGAGTGGCTGTGGTTGACCCATCACCATAGGGATGGCCAGGTAAGTTGAACTAAGATATTTCGACTTCAGCTACGTGAACAGCATAGCTGAAGATGCATATCTTAGTTTGAACTCCCTCCCCAGTGTAGCCCAGCCCTGAGAGGCTAATGAGAAGACTAAGGGCAGGGAGAAGAGTGGATGCAAGAGAGCAGGGCTGGCTCTAGGCCACGGCAAAGCAAGCAAGTGCTTGGGGTGGCACATTTGCAGGGGGCGGCATTCGGGCGATCTTTTTTTTTTTTTTGGCTTGAGGGCCAGCCATAGTGCCCCATAACACTCACTTCCTCCCTTCTCGCAATGCTGCAGAAGTGGAGCCACCCGGAGCAGCAGGGATCCAGCATGGTGGTGAGAACCCCCAAGGGGCCCTGGGAGCTATAGTTCTTTGGCTAGCTCCCTGCCTATAAGGCCAGCCCAGAAGCAGGGAAAGAACTACATTTCCCAGCATTCCCTTGGCAGCTATCAACAGGAAAGGGAGGGGGCGGAGTGAGGTAGCTGTTGCTTTTACCTCTTCAGATCATATTAAACCTTGGCTGTTGAGCTAAGAAGAACTTCATGAGACCCTGCTTGCTGATACAAAAAATAGTTGCTCTCTCATGCTCTATTTGCCAATTCTGTTAATCTGCAGGTTTGCCTCAGACCAGACAAAAGCCTTCTGCAGTGGCCATTTGCTCACAAAGACCTGGATTTGACAAACACTTATGCACATGGATAACTTTAGGCACGTGAGAAACCCACTAACTTCAGCGGGATTGCTCACATGAGGGAAGTCATGCACATGTGTGTTTGCGGAGAAACTTTAGGTCCCAATCCTGCAATTTGGAAGGAATGAGAGCTGACTCCCCACTCTCCAGATAACGTGTACTGTATTCTTATTCCAGTAAATGCATCGTTCTGGCTGAGAGAATTGTCTCTAAAATTAAGTTTAACAACAGAAATAGTTAAAAAAAAAAATTCTTCAAGGCTGACGAAAATTGCTACCTGTGAGTGCTGGCTACAAAAAAGAAAAATCATAACAATTATTTCTCTGCTAGGTTTTGATTTGTTCATTTTGGATAATCTCTAAATTAGTCTTTAGTAACAGTTTTACAATATAGGATACTAGTATCTCCTTGCAATTTTAAGGTACCTGTTGCATCTTCTGAGTCTCATTTGCTTAGTTTACTGACAAATAAAGTTTGTATTTTTTTTTTTTTAAAAAAAAGCTTGCTGTGGATGGAGAGCTGGCTGCTAGAAGGGGATGGTCCTCTGAATGGGGAACAAGTACGCCCAAGAAGAAGGCTTTGGCCCACATATCCCCTTCAGAAGACTTCCCCAGACTGTGACCTCACTTTGCAGCCCCCAAAGAAGGAACTGGGTGGACTAAATGGACAGTGCACCTCTCTATCTGAAGTCTAGCAAGGGAGGTACGTGGATCCCACTAGAATTTAAAATGAAAAATAAGAGAAGGGAGGCGAGGACCCGGGCAGCTTTAGATACAGTATCAGACACATAGGAGGATTTCCACGTCTGAACCACGGAAGCAGAAATTGACTTTTCCTTTCCAGATTTAGCTAATATTCAGAAAGGGGAATCTAGCACCTGACTTTCAGATTTGAACACCCTCAAAATTCAGGAGTGCTCAAGCTCAATTTTGGGCAGCTGTTACTTCATTTCTCCCAAATCAAATATACTGATCCACTGTAACTTCTTGTAGAAAAAGTAGGATAAAATTGAGCAAGAAATGCTTCCCAGTGGTTATTAGGACTGGAATTGCTATTTTCAACAGCCATTGCCAATTTTTTTTTAAGTTTTATTTGTTTAAAAGGGGGACAGCGATATTGCATTGGCAAATTTCCCATAGAAACAAGGAGTGGGACAAAAGAATAATAAAGGCACCTCAACTTTTCCTCATTTATGTGGGACAATCTTATAATATGCATCCAGATATCATTCAATCATACAAGCTTAAAATTGTTCCACTTTACTGCAGTTCTGTAACCATATGGGAACCAGTCCTGTCTGTGTTCTGTGTACATCCAAAATTCCTGCTAAATGACCTGCCCTGGGAGCGAATTACCAATGACTCAGGGCTGGGGCAGCAAGAGGATGCAGGTATGGGGAGGGGAGAGCCCAGGGCTAGAGTGCCAGGGGATGCAGGTCGGGGGGAAGGGAGAACCCAGAGCTGGGACAGCTGGGGGTGTGGTGGGGGGGGAAGAGCCCAGGGCTGGGGAGGGGCAGCCAAAAAATTTTTTGCTTGGGGAGGCAAAAAACCTAGAGCCTGCCCTGCAAGAAAGACAGGATGGGATGCCTATAGCATGCAGAAGAGTTAGAATACATGGGGTCTTGTTTACAATGCTTTCCGCTCATGCTAAAACTAGAAGGTATAAAAAAGCATAACCCAACATCATCTTCCTCTGTTTCATTCTGAAAGGAGATTCAGATGTGATCTCCTCTGCTATTATGGGAAAAGGTACAAATAAAAAGGAGGAGAAGAGAATTAAACCTTCACTTCTGGTACATATTACCCCTGTGGCTCAACAAAAGCAGCAAAATGAAATTAACAGGAATACAGTCAGTTACATTTGACTGCTGCTTCCCCTAGGCCCTGTTGCCTGTCGTGATTTCTAAGTCCTTTTAAGAATCAGTTCCTTCCAGAACACAATCCCCTATCCCAAGGGTGGCCAACCTGAGTCTGTGACAGAGCCAGAATTGAAAGTCAAAGCACAGATGCAACAGAAAAGAAAAAATGCTAAAATGGGATGGGTTGTAGGAACAAACAGAGGCTTGAAGAACAAATGTGGAGACTACAGAAATTTGGCATACAAAGCACCACTTGGTCCATCACATATCTCCACAAAAAATGCTCACAATGATGCAAAGGTAATAAAACTGTTTGCATTAGACCGCCTTTTGGCAAGGTTAACCGTTGTATGGTCTTCTACTATGTCAGTCTTCACTTGTGCAATGTGGACAGAAATTGCTAATGCTGTTTGCAAAGGTAATACTACTTCCCTTCTACTCAATCTTCCTCTGCTTATACATCCAAGAATCATGTTGGCCCCCTTAACCAAAACAAAATACGGTGGGAAGTCATGTTCAGTTGGTTTGCCTATCGTGATTTCTAAGTCCTTTTAAGAATCAATTCCTTCCAGAACACAATCCCCTATCCCAGGGGTGGCCAACCTGAGTCTGTGACAGAGCCAGAATTTACCAATGTACATTGCCAAAGAGCCACAGTAATACATCAGGCTTCCCCTTCACCCACCCCTCCAACACCAACTCCAGTATCTCCTGCCCGCCGGCAGCCCTGCCAATCAGCACCTCCCCCTACCTCCCCATGATTCCTGCCCGCTGTGATCAGCTGTTTTGCAGTGTACAGGAGGCTCTGGGATAGAGGAGCAAGGGTGCAGCAGGCTCAGGGGAGGGTGCAGAAAGGGGCGAGGGCCTTGAGGTAAGGTAGGGAGGGTGGGCAGGGCCAGAGCAGTGGAAAGTTGGTACCTGTAGCTCCAACCCTGGAGTCAGCAGCTATACAAGGAGCCACATATTAACTTCTGAAGAGCCACATGCGGCTCTGGAGACACAGGCTGGGCACCCCTGCCTTATTCCATAAATGTGATCTATCATCTTTGTTCCTACAGATATGATGTTACATTTGACTGTATATCTCCACGTGCTGTTCATATGACAACAGATTGACCTGTCATTCTTATTTATTACTCTGCTATTTACAGTTACCAGCTTCTGTTCTCCAAACTTAACAGAGGATGATGAAGAGTGCAGTTCCTCATCTCCTGTGGCAGCCCCAGGCAGTGATCAACCTGTGGTTTACTGGTCAATAATCTCACTTTGACAACCTCCCCATAGTTTGTTAGACCTGAACTTGCAGTTGGCAAACTATGAGTGATCACCCACTGAGGAGTTACAGAGCTGGAGGCTTTACTAGCATGGGGAGAGGGGAAGGTACAAAGCAGCAGAAGGCAGAGAATGCAGCCCCACTTAATGATCCATAACTGGATCCAGACCTGCAAAGGTATAGTACGGGGAGCGAGACAAGGGAAGCCCATGGCTGAGCCATTTCTGGAGAGGGGTGCTAAAGAAGATGACAGGGTAAGGAACAGAGAGGAGACACAACCAGTGAACTAAGGATGTTTGGTAGCTCAGAGAGCTGCTAGGTTGACAGCTGTCAAAAACGGTGTACTGTCAACTCTGACAGCTATTGATTGTGTCAGTGGGAGGCAACCATACTAGCACTCAGTTGATTGAGATGCAATCAGGGTTCCACCTCTACAAATTACAGGGGTAACTCAATGATTGCAGCTGCCCTGATAATCAACTGAAGCATTTGTGTTTGGACACAGGTGTATTTCAATCAATCCAGAGGGAGCAACTAATGTTTATGCTAGTAAATTTCTCCAGTGCAGACAAGGACTCTGAATTATGAGTTTAGGAACTGGCAGCTCACCTCCTTATACGTCTGGGGCTTGGAGAATGTCCTCACCCGCCTGCCAGAAAACTTCCCCTGGCAAGCAGGTGAGGGCAGGTACATGTAGCCATAATGGGACACTGAGCAAGAAACGTGTTTGTTCCTCGTGAGCAGGGCTACAGCTGCCCGGTCAAGTGTCAGTTGCACAGAGACTCATTCTCTCCACTGCGGGGGAAGGAGACACTGTGCTTTGCTCCGGGCTCTCTCCTTCCTTCCCGCACCGAGCAGTGAGCTGACCCCTCCTTCCCCCCACTCTGCTGCTGCCTGGGGCGGGGGTAGCTGCGTGTCGCTTATGCGATTCTGAGCAACCTACCTGCTGCTCAGACAAGGGAGAAGCCCCCGACCCCGCTTCCGTCCCAGCAGCCGCGGGGTGGGCAGAGGGCAGCGCCGCTCGCTTTACTCCCGGCCGCAGGGCAGGGAGCGTCCCAAGCCCATCAGACCCCCAGAGACAGGGGGAGCAGCGGGGACACGCCGCCGCCCTTCTCCCTCCGCCCCTGGCGGGGACGGGCCATGCGAGGCCCCCTAGAGAGCATCGCCGCGTGGGGCACCCCGGCCCGTCAGGCTCCGCAGCGATACGGGCAGAGCCGGCGCTCTGCACCCGGCCCCAGGCTCCCCGCCCTGACTGCGGCCGGCACTGACCTCTCCGCGGGGCCGCGGCCCGCGCCGGCAGCAGGCGGGCGGCGTGTCTGGCTGCGGTAACCAAGGGCGACACGGGCGCCGCCATCTTCCCCTCAGCGTCCGTCCTCCCCCCGCCCTTCAGAACAACTTCACTCAGAGGAGAAGCGCACAGAGCCCGCCCGGACCGGGCCGCGGCCGCCGTGCGTGACACCGCCCCCTGCACGCGGCAGGGCCGGAGATCTGCCCCGCCCTCTCGTTTGGGGCTGAGCCGCGTCCCGCAGCGACTACAAGCCCCAGCATGCAACGCACCGACTCCGCCCCCCCCGAGCGACGGGGAGCGATGCGTACTGGGAAATGTAGTTTATTCTGGGCTGCCGGGGGAGCTGGCTGGGCGCGCAGCTGTTTCGTGGCTGGGCCCGAGATGAATCCTGTCCCTGGGAGTTAGCGGCAGCGTCCACACCCTCCGGCTCGTGCATTTGCTTGGTTACCCGTTGGAGGCTGGGACTGGTTCGGCTCACATTGACCGAGGATGTCTGCGCGTTGCCCAAGCAGAAGTGGCGGGGGGGGTGATTTTACCAGGCTCTGGTGTCTCCGAGGGGGATTTTTCATGCCCCTCGAACTCCTCAACAGGGAGGAAGGCTGGGCTGGTAGCGAAGGTTGAGGATGAGGATGTGGTACAGCTGGGTTCAGTTTCCTTTCTGCCACATCCTTCCTGCATAACGTTAGACAAATCACTTCACCTCTCCAGGGTCTGGGTGACAGTGCTGCCCAGAGGATTCAGGGGGCCTGGGGCAAAGCAATTTTGGGGGCCCCTTCCGTAAAAAAAAGTTGCAATACTGTAGTAACATGTATCCTTGCGGGGGCCCCTGTGCGGTCTGGGGCAAATTACCCCACTTGCCGCCCCCCGCCCGGGCAGCTCTGGCCAGAGCACTGGCGGCATGGTGAGCTGAGGCTCTGGGGGTGGAGGGACAGCCTCCTCAGCCAGGAGCTAAAGGGCCGGGCAGGACAGTGCTGCAGGTTGGATGTGGCCCAGGGGCCATAGTTTGCCCACCTCTGCTGTGGTAGCTTGGTATATATCCTACTGTTTTTGTCCAAAGGAACAACCGTGGGTGTCTCACCATGCAGTGCAGCTGCCAGCCCTGATCATTCTTGTGCTTCACCAGTAAAATGGCACTTGCAATTACTGCATTGTTAGTATTTCTCTGCTCCACGTCCCATCCTCAAAACTGCTACTCCTCCCAGAAAGAGCAGATTTTCAACCACTAGTTTCTACTGCCATCTCATCTTTCAATGGCCTCCACAGCAGCCAACACAAACATAAATAAGTTTCAAAGCTTATCATCACATATGTCAGCTCCTCCCGTAGTCTGTTGCCTGTAGTCTTTACACTGAGATCATGTCTGCACTATAGAATTATGTTGACTTAAGTTATCTTGGTATCTTGATATTAAGCCTCCGCAGATATTACATCGCTTCTGCGTCTCCACACTATGCTCCTTATGTCCTCACTAGGAGTGCTTGTATCGATGCCAAGAGCAGTGTACTGTGGGTAGCTATCCAACTGTGCAACTTGCCGCAGTGTAGTGCGGGGTGTTTGGGGAAGGTTTTGCAATGCCTCATGGGACTGAAACGAGTTGCACAATGGTGACTGGGACCACGGGTTCAATTTTATATAATGCAGTGTTCTCCATCCCATAATGCTTCACTCCTCTTTTCAAAATCACTCACACAAACCTGTGCACCCTTCTTTGCTGTCTGCCATCTGTGACAGAAGTATAGATCCTGCACATCTCTGCACTACTGTGATAAACATTGCGCGCATGCCCTGCCTGATCCTGCAGCATTTGCAGAGCGACAAGAGGCGGCGCAGGGCACATGATGATTCCTTGGAGGCTTGATTGCTGTGGGACATAGAAACCATCCAAGGTTGTTCATGGAGCAGCTTCAGATGATGGAACAATGGTTCTGGGCCTAAGAAGCAAGCACTGATTGATGGGATCATATTGGGATCCAGGTTTAAGATGATGAGCTGTGGGTACAGAACTTTTGGATGCACAAGGCCATATTCCTGGATCAGTGTGCTGAGCTCACCCCAGCCTTCCTGCACAGCCATACCAAAATGAGATCCACACTGACAGTGGAGAAGCAAGTAGGAATTGCTCTGTGGAAAGTTGCAATGTAATTTGAAGTCGGGAAATCCGCTGTGGGGGTTGTTGTGATGCAAATGTGCAGGGTTATTAATCACTTTCTGCTATGAAGGACTTTGATTCTGGGCAGGGTGCAGGACCATAGTGGATGGCTTTGCATCAATAGGGTTCCCAAACTGCAGGGGAGCAATAGATGGCATACACATCCCCATTTTGACACCAGACCATCTTGCCACAGAGTACATTAACAGAAAGGGCTACTTTTCTATGGTAATACAAGATTTGTAGGATCACCGGGAACGCTGTACTGACATCGTTGTGGGCTGGTCAGGGAAGATGCACGATGCACACATCTTTAAGAACACAGCACTGTTCAGAAAGCTGCAAACAGGGACTTTCTTTCCTGACTGGTTGATTGCCATTGGCAATGTTGAAATGCCAAGGTGATCCTGGGAGACCCAGCCTATCCCTTGGTCCTATGGCTCATGAAGCCATATCGACAACACCAACGACTACTTCAACTACAGTTTCAACAGGTGCAGAATAGCAGCTGAATGTGTCCTTTATTGGTTGAAGGGTCACTAGCAATATCTGTTCACGAGCTTGGAGCTCAGTGAAAAAAAAAATTCCAAGCGATATCGCTGGCTGCCATGTCCTGCATAATATATCTGAAGCAAAGGGGGAAAAGTTTCTGCTGGGGTGAAGGGCACAGGTGGAGTGGTTGGCTGGTGATTTTGAGCAGCTGGACACCAGGACTATCGGAAGGACTCAGTACTTTGAAAGACCATTTTAATAGTGAACAAGAGTGGTGTATTGCTGTAGTTTACTCTACCTGTCCTTGGTCTTTTGCAGCCCTGTATGAACCCTTTGGGGAATGCTGTGTGTATAACAATATAACATTGCCAATGCACCTTTTAATACTGTCTATAAATGCTGTCAGCCCCAGCCAGCATATGTTGTGAACAAATAAAGATGAACAGTTTCCAAAACAGACACTTATTCCATAACAATGCAAATAGAAAAACACTTATAACTCAAGAAAAATTCATAAGTTCTTTTCCCTTAGTTTATTTAAGAGAAATGACTGGTCTTTCCATTTCAGGTCAGTGTACTGCCGGTGTACTGCAGTGTACTGCAAGTGAAGTAGGAAGAGAACATGAGATATAAGCTCTTGCATTAGAGGCCTAAGCTAAAGTAGTGGGCCTCATATAAAGCAAAGCTAGCAAAAGTCAGGCTATGAGCAAATGTCAGGCTCGGCCTCCTTGCAAGTTCACAGACTTTGTCAAGAACAGGGCTGATATTGCTGAAACACATTCCTAAGAAGTGCTAGGCACAGAGTACTCATGCAAACACATTCCAGAAGATTGGTACCAGAACATCCTAATATCAAGGATAGGACAAAAACATTCCCCAAGGAAAACTGGAACACACAGACCCCTCCTAAAAGATAAAGTCAGGATGACAATGTTATGAATAAAAATGTTTTGATCAAACCCACACGTACAAGGAGATGGGTAATAACTAGCCATGTCAGGGGGCAGTAACTAACTGTCAGAGGGGCAGTACGGAACTTGTTTGTATCAGGGTATAAAGAGGTATATCTGAGAGAGTCTTGGTCCAGCTGAGGGGGGAATGGAAAGTCCCACCATTCACTGAGCTGTGTATATTGCCATGGGCATGCATGTCTTAGTAGCCTCGTAGAGTCTGCCAGGTGCTATTATCATGCTTTGTCAACAATAAACCTGACTAGGTGCCTTCATATCTTAATGGATCTTGAGGTCATTGGGCTGTTCGCTTGAGGTCTGCTGTATTGGCTATCTGCACAGAGCTGGGGCAGCACACAGAGAGAACACACACACACAGCCAAACAGCTAACTACAGTAGGGATAGAACAGCAACCCCTGATGCTACAAGGAATGTTGAGAGGAGGTGTAGGGAGGTCCCAACATGAAGCTCTCTATGGACTTCGGAGGGAGGCAAGCATGGGATTGTTGAACCTTCAGGTCTGCCAGAGTCTGCAGTGTGTCTGTTTGCTGCCTGAGAAGTGCAAGGATCTCCTGCTGCACGTTCCTCTTCTTGTGCCTTTTTCCTCTGTGCTCTATCCCTGTCCGTGCTGTGTGGAAGAGTGATCCTCCAAGCCCTGTGCTCATTATCTGAAGCAGCAGAGGCTTGCAGAATCTCTTGAAACATGTCAGCCTGAGTCCTCTTCCTTCTTCTCCTTATCTGGCTCAGCCATTCTGCTGGTGTGGATGGGAAAGACTCTCAAAACACATTGGCAGCAGCCGAAGATACAATGCACAAAAACAGGGCCAGCTCTACCTTTTCTGCCACCTCTGTTGTTTGTTTCTCTACCTCTTCTAGCATAAGTAAAAAAAGAGTAAATCAAGAAATGTCCTGCTGTTTTGAGGCCCCACCCTGTAATTTTAAAGCAAACAGCATACTTACTAGAGATTCCTTCCCCTGCATCAGGCTTGTGCTGGAGTCAAAAACATGTCCTGGCTCACCGTGCAGCTGCGCCCCTGACTGCCTGTTCCTCATGCTCTTCCTCCTCTACTTCCTCCTCTTCCTCGCCGTTCACAGAAGGGGGGCCTCTGACTCAGGCTCCCTCACGGTTCTTGGGGTGGGTGGGTTGTCTTGTCCGAGGATGGCATCCAGCTCTTTGTAAAAGTGGCAGGTCCACAGTGCCACACTAGAGTGATTGTTACCCTCCCTTGTCTTCTGGCTCCTGTCACAGCTCCTTTGGCTTTCATACAGCACTGCTGCCTGGTCCCTCTTGTAGCTCTTCTCCTCCATGCCCCAAGCAACCTGCTTGTAGATGTCGACATTTATGTGGCTGGAGCTGAGCTGTCTCTGCACAGCCTCCCGTAGACCCAGGAGATCCAGCACTTCCTGCGTACTCCAGGCAGGAGTGTGTCTGCAGCGTATAGCCAGCATGGTCAGCTGAGCAGTTGCTAGATGAGAGGTCCAAGATGGGCAACCGCAGCCAGGGTGGTTCCCTGCCAGCTGGTAGCTGGGCAGCAGAACTCATAATAACGACCAGAGCAGTTAGGGTGGGGTATTGTCGGACAGCTCCCATAGGCCACTAGCATTCAGTGTAAGTAATGCAGTGTGTCAACCTAACTACATTGACCTGGGCTCTGTAGTGCTCGGGGAGGCGGTGTTAAGTCAATGTAATGGGGCAGCTACGTTGGCGGGAGCAAAATTGAAATATAAATGCATCCACAGCTATGTCGATGCCTGGCATCGACTTAACAGCGAGACATAACAATCATTAAAATATGAGCAACATGGCACCTCACCTGCTGCTTTTACTTACTACCATTTATACTAACATGAAGGCCATGGTCTTCCTTAAATATAACTGTGCCAATTGGCTGAGGTGTAAGTAGGTTTAAGATAGTCTTATTGCAGCTATAGAAATGTAGGTCTAGGCGTCTATGAAGAAGTCTGAGTTACACTATCACACACGTAACTTCTGAATCTGCTGCAGTGAACCTGAGAGCCAGAAAGGAGGCTCCAGAGTGAAGAACTGCAAGGGGAAAGAGAAGTGCTGTCTTTCCATCTTAGATGGCCTCCTTATCATAGTATCTGAGCATATCACAATCTTTAATGTATTTATTCTCACAACACCTTGTGAGGTAGTGGAAATGCTATTATCCCCATTTTATACACAGGGAACTGGGGTCCAGAAACCATAATGATTTGCTCAAGGGCAGACAGAAAGTTTTTGGCAGAGCAGGGAATTGAACTTAGGTCTTCCCAGTGAATGCCTTAACCACTGAATCATCCTTGTGCTCTATACTCTCCCAAGAATCTGCTTATAATATTTCTCTGGTGTGTCCTTCTCAGTCTATGTTAAATTTTCCAAGAGCTCTGAACTCTAGAGGAAGATCTTTGTTTGGTCTCAGGAACACCATTTTTGCTGTGATTTATCTGATTCCATCCCATGCTTCCTAGGAGACGGAGGTTGTCGCAAAGAAAGCAGAACAGGAGTAGGACTTCCAGCTGAAGGTAGCCAACCATTTGGAATCCAACAGTCAAGAGACTAGATAAAATGATGTGATATAAAGGACAGTGGGAATGAAGGAAGTAATCATCAACCATAACGTGTGCTTCTAGTTATCTGTATAGCTGGCTACTAGTGCCTTGCTTTTCCTCCTCTGTTGTGGGGCATGGATCAGCGGTCACATCGCACTCCCCGTCAGTACCTGGCGTAAGCTGCGGAAGCTAATGATCCAACCTGCAGACCTAATCTGGTGATGAATCCTGGTACCATGCCACCCATGGCACATTGCACATATGCTTAGAAGAAGTGGTCAGTGGGTTCATTGCAAAACTGACTTCCCCTCTTTATTCTTTGTTGAAGTGTGGAGAGTGTCTGCGGGGCCCTCTGCAGGCGCTGCTGATTGTCCTTCAAGCATAGCAGAAACACACCCAACAAGCAGATTTGGGCTTCAAGAGTGTTGCCCTCTGAGTACTTAGTGTGAGGAAAAAAGCCTAGACGATTTCACAATCTTCTCATCCTAGAAACATGTAGGAAATACTTTTGATTACCACAGAGACATCTGACTGTTTTCACTGATATACAGCTTTGTGACATCATTTTCCCATAAATTACTTCTGAGGTAAATTTCTGCATTTCATGGAAAAGAGAAGTCATTTTCACTGAGGACTGCTCAATTTCTTCTTATAATACTTTATACAAGCTGTACTTTAGTGCCTTAGTTTGCATTTTTACTAGAAAGCAAAATATGTCCTTAATGCAATTACTAATTTTTAAATAACTATTATGATATTGAAAATACTAACAATGATTAAAGTGTACTTTCTAACGTACTATTGTAAAATTGTGCAGTTGCTCAAAACACATTTTCTGTGCTATATATACCTACTTAGTAGTGATCTAAAATGCCATTTTTATCACATCTTTAAAGAGTTGATTTTAGTGTATTTCCTTTCTACTCTGCCTTTATTGAGCAGTGATTGGTTTTGACTCATTCTAGTATGGTATATACACCAACACCTGTGCCCATTTAGCAATGAATTTCAGTACAAATCACAGTGAATTGAATAGACATCTCAAAAAAGCATTACAATTGAAGCAATATTTTTAGAAACTCAAACAAGGAAATAAACAACTTCAGTAAAAGTAATTTAAATAACAAATAACTTATCTTTATAAACTGCTTCTCTCCTTGAGAACGAGCCTTTTTTCCTTCCACTATTAACTCAGATCACAATATGAATGGGTGAAATGTCAAGAATAATTGGAGCAAATCACAGCATAATCTTCTGCAGAAACATGTGATTTATTTTAATTGTCACTACTTTTCTTAATAGATCCTCTATTTAACCTTGTTATCCAAGACAGCATGTAAAAAAGGCACACTTTGATTTGTTCTGAAATTGTCAACTTAGGGCATGTACTCTACTGTTGTGTTGTGAACTATAATCTAGGATACTTCATACTGTGGAAACCCAACATATCGTATTGTGACCCTGAGGTGCTGCAATTACACTGGTGCAGGCCTCCCAAAACAGTATTTTTCCATTCACATAAGAGTATTTTGCCATTCACGGTCATGGGGATTCTCTTGGTTACAACCTTGTAATGCAGGGGTGAGCAAATTTTTTGGCCCGAGGGCCACATTGGGGTTCAAAATTGTGTGGAGGACCGAGTAGGGAAGGCTGTACCTCCCCAAACAGCCTGGCCCCACCCCATATCTGACCCCCATCCGCTTTCCACCCCCTGACTGCCCCCCACAGAACCCCCGGCCCATCTACCACCCCCCGCTCCTTGTCCCCTGATCGCTCCTTTGGAAACCCCCCCACCTAACTGCCCCCCCAGAACCTCACCCCCTATCTAAGCCCCTCTGTTCTTTGTCCCCTGACTGCTCCCTCCCAAGACCCCCTACCCTAACCACCACCCCCGGAACCACACTCCCTTATCTAAGCACCCCCACTCCTTGTCCCCTGACTACCCCCTCCAGAAACCCCCCTGCCCCTAACCACCCCCAAGACCCAACTCCCTATCTAAGCCTCCTCTCCCCTGACTGTCCCAACCCCTAGCAACACCCCTGCCCCCTGACAGGCCCTCTGGGACTCCCACACCCCATTCAACACCCCCGTTCCCTGTGTCCTGACCACCCCCCGAGACTCTCTGCCCCTTATCCAACCCCCTGGCCCTGGCCCCCATACCACACCGCCAGACATGCTGCCGTGGCTGATCATGGGAGCATGTAGCCCCCACCCACAGAGCACTGCTCGCACGGCATGCTGAGGCTGCGGGGAGGGGGATAGCAGGGGAAGGGCCAGAGCAGCCTCTCCAGCCGGAGCTCAGGGGCCAGTTAGGAGGAGCCTGTGGGACAGATCTGGCCCAGGGGCCGAAGTTTGCCCACCTTTGCCCTAGGAGCTGAAGGAGGGATGTCACTGCTTCCAGGGAGCCCCCCAAGGTAAGCACCACCTAGAGCTGTCACCCCCTCCCCAGCCTCCTGCCACAGCCCTGAACCCACTCCCACATCCAAACTCCTGGTTGTGGTGGGGCAAGGGGTGTGGTGGCCCGGCCAATGGAAGCTGTGGATGCTCGGAACGGTGCCTGCGCCATGGGCAGGGGCAGCGTGCAGAGTCCCCCATGTCACCTCAGGACAGGATGCAGAGGTAAAGTTTCTTGACACCTTGAATGACTGTTTCTTGGAGCAGCTAGACCTGGAACCCACAAGAGGAGAGGCAATTCTTGATTTAGTCCTAAGTGGAGCATGAGATCTGGTCCAAGAGGTGAATACAGCTGGACCCCTGGGTAATAGTGACCATAATATAATTAAATTCAGCATCCCTGTGGTGGGGAAAACATCACAGCAGCCCAACACTGCAGCATTTAATTTCAGAAAGGGGAACTACACAAAAATCAGGAAGCTAGTGAAACAGAAATTAAAGGTACAGCACCCAAAGTGAAATCACTGCAACCTTCATGGAAACTTTTGAAAGACACCATAATAGAGGCTCAAGTTAAATGTATACCCCAAATTAAAAAACACAGTAAGAGAACCAAAAAAGTGCCATTGCGACTAAAAAACAAAGTAAAAGAAGCAGTGAGAGGCAAAAAGTCATCCTTTAAAAAGTGGAAGTTAAATCCTAGTGACAGGTGAAAGGAACTTAAAGGACTCACCAGTACTCCGGAGTCCTTGTGAGAGGAAGGGGCCTCTACCAGAAGAGGTGTGGCCTTTAGTGCCCCTGGCCCTTTAAATCACCACCGGAGCCCCGCTGCCGTCACCCCAGAAAGCCAGCAGCAGGGTTTGGGTGGTGACTTAAAGGTTCGGGGACTCTGGCCGCTGCTATCGCCCGGGCCCTTTAAAATTGTCTCCGGAGCCCTGCTGCCAGAGCCCTGGGTTAAGAAGGCCAAAAAAGAATGTGAAGAACAGCTATCCAAAGACTCAAAAAGCAATAGCAAAAAATGTTTTAAGTACATCAGAAGCAGGAAGCCTGCTAAACAACCAGTGGGGCCACTGGACAATCGAGATTCTAAACGAGCACTCAAGGACGATAAAGCCATTCCAGAGAAACTAAATTAATTCTTTGCATCAGTCTTCGCGGCTGAGGATGTGAGACAGATTCCCACACCTGAGCCATTCTTTTTAGATGACAAATCTGAGGAACTGTCCCAGATTGAGGTGTCAATAGCGGAGGTTTTGGAACAAATTGCTAAACTAAACTGTAATAAGATGGTATTCATCCAAGAGGTCTGAAGGTACTCAAATGCGAAATTGCAGAATAACTACCTGTAGTCTGTAACCTATTATTTAAATCAGCTTTTCTACCAAATAACTGGAGGATAGCTAATGTGAAATCAATTTTTAAAAAGGGCTCCAGAGGTGATCCTGGCAATTACAGGCCTGACTTCAGTACTGGGCAAACTGGTTGAAACTATAGGGAAGAACAAAATTGTCAGACACACAGATTGACATAATTTGTTGGGAAAGAGTCATCATGGTTTTTGTAAAGGGAAATCATGCCTCACCAATCTGCCAAAATTCTTTGAGGGGATCAACAAGCAGGTGGACAAGGGGGATCCAGTGGATACTGTGTACTTAGATTTTCAGAAAGCCTTTGACAAGGTCCCTCACCAAAGGCTCTTAAGCAATGTAAGCTGTCATGGGATAAGAGGGTAGGTCCTCTCATGGATTGGTAACTGGTTAAAACAGGGGTTTCCAAACTTGTTCCGTGGCTTGTGCAGGGTAAGCACCTGCCTGGCCGCAAGACTCTTTGTTTACCAGAGTGTCCGTAAGTTTGGCCGCTCACAGCTCCCAGTGGCCACGGTTCGCCATTCCTGGCTAATGGGAGCTGTAGGAAGCGGTGGCCTGGCCCGTGCTGCTTCCTACAGCTCCCATTGGCTGGGAATGGTGAACTGCGGCCACTGGGAGCTGCAAATGGCCGAACCTACGGACACTCTGTTAAACAAAGCATCTTGTGGCCACGCAGGAGCTTACCCTGCGCAAGCCACGGAACAAGTTTGGGAACCCTTGGGTTAAAAGATAGTCAGCAAAGGGTAGGAAAAAATTGCCACTTTTCAGAATGGAGAAAGATAAATAGTGGTGTCCCCAATGGGTCTGTACTGGGACCAGTCCTATTCAACATACTTATAAATGATCTGGAAAACGGGGTAAAACAGACAAAGTAGCAAAATCAGCATATGATATAAAATTACTCAACATAGTTAAGTCCCAGGCACACTGTCAAGAGCTACAAAAGGATCACTCAAAACTGGATGACTGGGCAACAAAATGGCAGATGAAATTTAATGTTAAAAAATGCAAAGTAATGCACATTGGAAAACATAATCCCAACTATACATATAAAATAATGGGGTCTAAATTAACTGTTACCACTCAAGAAAGATCTTGGAGTCACCGTGGATGAAAACATCCACTCAATGTGCAGTGGCAGTCAAAAAAGCAAACAGAATGTTGGGAATCATTAAGGGATAGATATTAAGACAGAAAATATCATATTGTTTCTATATAAATCCATGGTACACCCACATCTTGAATACTGCATACCGATGTGGTCATCCCATCTCAAAAAAGATATGTTGGGATTGGAAAAGGTTCAGAAAAGGGCAACAAAAATTATTAGAGTTATGGAACAGCTTCCATATGAGGAGAGATTAATAAAACTGGGACTTTTTAGTCTGGAAAAGAGTCAGCTAAGGGGATATGGCTGACATCTATAAAATCATGAGTGGCGTTGAGAAAGTAAATAAGGAAATGTTATTGACTCCTTCTCATAATACAAAAACTAGGGGTCACTAAATGGAATTAATAGGCAGCAGGTTTAAAAAAAAACAAAATTAAGTATTTCTTCACACAACGCATGGTCAACCTGTGGAACTAGTTGCCAGAATCTGTTGTAAAGGCCAGTAGGGTTCAAAAAATAACTAGATAAGTTCCACCAATGGCTATTAGCCAGGATGGGCAGAGAGGGTGTCCATAGGCTCTGTTTGCCAGAAGCTGAGAATGAGCGACAGGGATGGATCACTTGATTATTACCTGTTCTGTTCATTCCCTCTGGGGCATGTGGCACTGGCCACTGTCAGGACAGGATACTGGGATAGATGGACCTTTGGTCTGGCCCAGTATGGTGGTTCTTATGTTTGCCCCTGCGCTGAGGAGCCGGCAGGACATGCTGGCTGCTTCCAGGAGCCACACAGAGCTGGTCCCTGCAGCCAACTGGACTTTAAACGGCCTTGTCAGTGGCATTGAAGGGAGCCATCTGGGTCCCTTTCCGACCCGGGGTTCCAACCCAAAACCGGATGCCTGGCAGCCCTACTTATACATGAGAAAGGAGAAGTGATTAAGAGCCTGCAACTCCCCCTCCCCCACAAATGCGGAGACTATGAAATCAATCCTAGGGCTAGTGAAGTTTCTGGCCGTTTCCCCATAACTATTATTGAGCCCCACTGATCTGGGCCCGCTCCCTCTACCACTGTAGCTTTTCATTTCTCACTACGGGCGGGCCTATGGAGATGATTTTTTTCAGTGCTGCCTGTGGAGCCCTTTCCCGGTGCAGCATGGGAATTGTGGTTTTCTCACCCTTGCCCGTGCTAGGTCTGAGCGAGTTCGGCGGCAGCGAAAGGACTACAAGTCCCGGGATTCCCTGCGCGGGCGGTGGGAGCATCCGCTCGTGCCGGGCTGCGGCCGGGTCGCGGCGCGTTGCTGGGGAGTCAGCTGTTTGCCGGAGAATAAGAGGGCGAGAGGCGAGGGGGGTGGGCTCGCTACGTTGTTGCTGTCCGTACGCGGCTCTCTGCGAGGCGGAGTGGGGACCCGGCGCGGGCGGGCAGGGAAATGGCCGAGACCATCGCGGACACCAGGCGGCTCATGAGCAAACCGCAGAACCTGAACGACGCCTACGGGCCGCCTAGCAACTTCCTCGAGATCGACGTGAGCAACCCGCAGACCGTGGGGGTCGGCCGGGGACGATTCACCACCTACGAGATCAGGGTCAAGGTGAGGGGGGAGGGGTCGGTCTCTTGGCGCTGCCAGAGCGCGCGGAGGGGCGGGGGGGGG
>ML677333.1:55587849-55693884 GCA_007922305.1 Dermatemys mawii | reverse complement strand
GGTCGGTCTCTTGGCGCTGCCAGAGCGCGCGGAGGGGCGGGGGGGGGTAGGGGGGGGGTTTTGTTGCTGCCACCCAGTGACCCCCCCCAGGATTGGGTGTGTTTTCTTCCCCCCCCCCCCGTAGAGGGGTAACGTCTTCTCTGCCCCCTCCCACTGCAGACCGGGACCTTCTCCCAGCCCCTCTGGCCTGTAACCGTGACAGGGCGCGGGGCTGGGCCGTGCTGGGGCTGCGGATCCCCCCGCGGTCAGCGCCTGGTCTCACATTCACCATCTTGCGGCTGGGAGGGCCCGGGCGGGCCTGGGGCCCGGTACGAGCCCTGCCTGGGCCGCTGAGGTGACACCGCCTCGATTGGCGCGTCAAGCCGCCGCTCGTTCGCACCAGGCGTTAAACCTCCGCCTGGCTGTAGTGTAAACATGCCATGCGGGGGAGAACCGGGATCTCCCTTTCCCCGCCCGCCCACCTCTTGTGGGGATGGCGCTGAGAGACCAGAGTGGGGCTCGGCTTGGATCCAGCGTGAGGCGGACCAGGGGAAAGGTCGATGGTGGCCTCTGGGTGGTTTAGCGTATCTAACTCTCCTGCTAGTTGGTGTGCGCGGCAGGGGGATCCTGTTTGTGTTAGTGACGAGTTTGCAGCGTTGTTGTAGCTGTGGTGGTCCTGGGATAGGTGGGGGAGGTAGTGCCTTGTATTGGCCCCACTGCTGTTGGGGAGCCAGACAAGCTGTCCAGCTTACTTGGGACTTCTGTTCAGCTCTGTGTAACTCCAGCACGTGTATGTCAGCAAACAGTATTGCTTCACCCACCTTGTCTCTGCAGTAAGATGTGACAGGCTCACGTTAAGGGAGAGGTGCAAAGCATAAAATCACGTTTCTTTAAAAAAAGCAGTTTCTTCTGTGTGTCTGTCAACAGTTTCTCAGGCTATTCAAATTGGAGCTTAGGCCTTAAGTAATCTTCCTGGTTAACGTGTGCATCCAGGTATCTGGTAGGTGTCTGTTTGCCAGGGATGATAGTAAGGATTGAATATATTTTATTGATATAATGAGGCTCAGCTAATAGACTTGTGGAAACTTCTTTTAGATTATAAACTATTCCTTAAAGGCATATGAGAGTTGTGTGTTAATGGATCCCATCCTTATGCAGCACAAAGGAGCTAACTTTTTTATGTGGGGGAGAGTCTGTTGAGCTGGATACAGGCTTATTGATGGAATTAAAATATGGTAAATAAAACTGCAACTGGCTTTTTGCTCTTGACGAAAATAATGATTTATAAATAAAAAAATGTGCTGTCTTGTAAAGTGTTAATGTATGTGGTGCTAATTAGCCCTTTTTTTGTGGCTCTAGTATAGAGGTGGGCAAAATAAGGTCTGGGTGCTGCATCCAGCCCTCCAGACATTTTAATCTGGCCCTTGAGCTCCAGCTGGGGAGTGGGGTCCAGGACTTGCCCTGCTGCTGCTGGGGAGCCCACTTTGTGTGGCTCCTGTAAGCAGTGGCATGTCCCCTCTCCAGGAGGTTCCACATGCTGCCCCTGCAGCTCCCACTGGCTGGGAACTGGGAGCCTGCCCTCCTGTGCCCCAACCCCCTGCCCTGATCCCCTTCTGAACCTCAGTCCCAACCCAGAGTACTCTTCCACACCCTGAACTCCTCGTTTTGGGCCTCACCCCGGGACCCACATCCCCAGTCAGAGCCCTCGCCCCCTTCCATACCCCATCCTCCAATTTCATGAGCATACAATTTCCATACCCAGATATGGGCCTCAGGCCAAAAGGTTTGTCCACCCCTACTCTAGTAAATGGAGCTGTTGAATTACACAGTAGTAATGTAATGTTAATATCGAACTGGAATATATTACCAAACCAAATGTCTAAAAGTGTCTGCTTGTACTGTCAAGGGGCTGAAGTAAACTTGCATGATATAATGTTCTTAATCTTATGAATTACTTACTAACAAACCCCAATCAGAAATACGCTAACTGAAAATGGTGCCTACCTTGATGTGAGTAAAATATTGAATCTTTAACTTTAAATTGCAAGTTAAATGTATCTTTAATTATGAATGGTCTGTATAAAAAGGGTAGGGAGAAGTAGAATTTGACCACTTCAGTTATCTAATACTCTGCATGTCTACGACGCTCTAAATAATTGGATTTTAATGGTACTGGAGCCTAAATTATGAAATGCCTATGAGCCTGGCTTTATCTCATTACTTACTACTTTTTTCTATGGAATGCCCTCCTCACTCCCTTTGATTCAGAGCTATTATCTTAAAACATTGGTCTCACTTGACTTTGGTTGAGTAACATACACTTGTGGTAAAATCCTCACCTTAGTGAAGTTGATGGGAGATGGATTTTGCCTACAATATTGATGTAGTGCAAGACTTAGAAAAAACTTACTAGCTGGATGCCTAAAATTATTTACAGGAGGCGGGGAAACAAGAGGTGGAATGGGTTCCACCAGCAAGGCCTGGGACAATCTTCTCCTAAACCCAGCCTTGTGCCAGTTTTGGTGGAAAGGGGGAAAGCTGGGATTTTTACTGGTGATGTTACTAGACTCCCCTTTGTGCGGTGGGGCTCAGTTGCTCATAGCTGTTTGAGTAGTAAATGACTAGTATGTGTCGTGTGGCGCTCTACCCCTTCTATATGCTGGATGGTAAAAGGAGCCTCGTTTAGTTCTTCCCCTCCATAGCCTCCTGTCTACTGTTAGGGAGGTGGAGGAATAAACCTGTGCTACTGTACTCCTCCCCAGACTTTTTTCTTTTTCCCTGGGGTGGGAGAGAAATCTCTCATGAATAACTCCAGGTTGCTGCTTGAAGCTGTTCTAGATGGCTTCACTAAGACCCACAGGGTTATAATTAGCAGAAATGAAACTAACCATTTCTCTCAGTTGTACTCAGCTGCTGTTTGGGTAAGCAGCAGTGGTGGCACTGGAGAGATGCCAGTCTCTAGGCACAGGAAGATAACATTTTGTCAACCTTGCAAGTGTTAAATGCATGTAAACAGTTGCCACAAACAGTGACTACAAACTTTAACTTTAAATGAAAGCTTTAATAATGCAGAAGCTGATGGCTTAATTCCCCATATGCATACAAGAGAGCTTGCTGCCAGTCAGCAAGACAAGACTTGATATAGTAGTTGAAACTACTTGGTTTTTGTAAGGTTTTTACAGCTTATTTCCAGCAGGCCACTTCTAGAGCTTGGAATGAAGGTTAAAATTACTCCTGAACTACACTTTAATAGCCTGTAAGCCTTCATTGGCAGTGTTTGATATGACTTCTGGATTCTACACAAGTTTTGAGTTCACAGCTTGTTCTCCTCGTTTTAAAGTTGGTGGTTGAATTTCTATTGGAAGGGTCAAGTTATTTCTAGCAAGTTTCAACTTAAAAGCCACTTGCATTAATAGATGCATTAATAGCCCCACTTGCCAATATTAACATCAAGTGTTTCTTAAAGCATAGAATAAATTCCTTCAGCATCTACCAGTTAAAAAAGGAACCATTTCGGCAAACATTTGTCAGCTAACAATTTTATTTGTAAGTTCTCATTCATGCTTTTTTGTGACTAGACAGAACTCCGTAGTAGTCTTACTCTATCTGCTTTCCGCTTTTAACATATCAGTTGCTCTGACCATGACATTGGAGGTGAATAAGTGGTAGAATTTCATATTTGTTATATTCTTGCAGCACTTCAGTCTTTTTCCCCTCTGAAATCCAAACAGGAAAATAATGATTGTGAATATACTTGACACACGTCTTTAATGAGTGTGCTGATATGATGTATACAGCTAGATGAGCACTTTAGCTTTGAATTTGAATGCTTAACCAATGGCTCAGGATGTTTCTTCATGAGCTTCTATTCAGTAGAGTTTGAACACAGTACCACTTGATGTTAGGTAAAATATTTAAAAGTGCATAGGTCCCATTGTCAACTGACATAAGCACTTAAAAGCATAGACTATCCATCTTAAAAGAACAGGCTTTTTAAGAAAAATAAACCATTGGAAATTGACATCCTATAGTATGGTCTAAACGTATGGAGACAATGACTCAGTTTCCAATACTTCAATTTTTCCAAATGACTTGGGCAAGAAGAGTTTACATTGTAGATTTTATTCCAGGAGGATTAAATATGTTGATACCTGTAATATGCCTACAGCTAGGACAATGTTTGGGGCTTTGTTTTGAAATATAGAATTGAAATGTTACTGAGTTCTTGCATAACTAAGCAGTGAACGTGTAGTGTTGCCTAGCTTTTATAGCAGGGGTGGGCAAACTATGGCCTGGAGGCTACATCTGGCTCACCATGCATGTTAATCCAGGCCTCAAGCGCCTGCTGGGGAGCAGGATTGGGGGATTGCCCCATGCTGCGTGGCTCCTGAAAGCTGCAATATGTCCTGCCCTATGTGTAGGGGCAACTAGGAGGCTCCACATGCTGCCCCTGCCCCAAACACCACCCCACACAGCTCCAATTGACCTGGAACTGCAGCCAATGGGAGCTGCAAGAGTGGCGCCTGCGGATAGGGCAGCTCACAGAACTGCCTGGCCGTGCCTCTGTGTAGGAGCTGGAAAGGGGACATGCTGCTGTTTCTGGGAGCTGCTTGAGGTAAGGCCTACCAGCGCCTGCCCCTTTCCCATGCCCCATTCTCCTTCCCCAGCCCTGATCCCCTCCCACTCTCAGTCCCAGCCCAAAGCAAGCTCCTGCACCCTCATCCCCAGCCGTACCCCCATCTTGGAGCCCTCTCACCCCAACACCCAATTTTGTGAGGATTCATGGCCTGCCATACAATTTCCATACCCAGATGTGGCTCTTGGGCCAAAAAGTTTGCCCACCCCTGCTTTATAGTAAAGTACACAATCTCTTGCAGAGAATCTATCTTAGAGAAAGCATAGCTGAGTTCTCCATTTCTGTTGTTTTTCGTGTACAAGAAATGTTCCATGTGGTGAGAGTGTTGGCTTTGATTCTAGTTAAGTTCCTCCTTCTAGTGTATGGAAGGGGAGGGGGACTAGAGAAAGCAGAGACATTACTACAATCAGCTGTAGTGGTGGTGTTTTTACCCTTTATGGGCTTTTCAAAAACACTGATTAGCAGAGGAGGAACAAATTTGGTACTTGTTTTTTTGAAATTGTATGTGCGACTTCCTTTTATTTCCTGTCTTCTGTAGCTTTACTTAATTCAAAGTTTTACAACTTTATTTACAATAGAACTGCATTCATAACTCTCTTCTAGACTTGTTAGAAACATACTGTTGAAAGGCAAGTGCAGAACTAGAAATTTATTCTAGGATACTGGCTTGGGAGAAACAATTAGAATTTCAGCTTCTGAAAGGGAAAGTGATTTATGAAATAGTAATTCCTTGTTTCAGGACAATGGGAAGCAGGCAATATGCCTATCTATTCATTTCTGAACGGTTTGAGTATGAGAAGTCTTTTTATTAGGAAAATATCTAAATTATTACCTGCGTTTAAAAATTGGGTTATTGTAGTGGTGGAGGTGTCCACATTCAGCATAATATAAAATCCAGGAATTCCAACCCTGTAGTTGAATTGCATATCTTGAATGGCTCTGCTATGTGCGCTATCATTATATTGATTCTGAACACTTCAGTTTGGTTACACAAATTAATGCAGGTCTTAATGGTCTTTATAAATACTTCTACTTTGTATATAAAATGCAGTTTTCTACTTTTAATGTTCTGTGCTGATTAAAACTTAGTAAAATGAATCATTTTACATTTGCTAGGGCAAGTAGACATGAGATACCAGAATATTTCAGATACCTCTTTGTTTTAGATGGCTTGCCAAAAACATTTTCAGCTTGAACTTCATACTGTTATATTTATCTTTCCCAAAACTCAGAGCATCAAATAGAAAATAAGGAAGCCTTGTAATATCAGATGTCCTAGCTAGGACTGCAGCAGTGTTGAGATGGGAGGTGAATGTCATGGATACCATGATTTTCCCATTTGTCCATGTCATGTCTGTCCATGATTTTAACATACTCACCCTGCAGGGACAGCTCCCATCCCATGGAGCTGGACGTGGCTTACAACACTGGGCATTGCCACCTGGAATGTGGGTTCATGGCACCATTCACACAAATTCAGCCTGGCTATCCACCAGCCAGGCCAACTTTGAGTGAGTGGAGCTGCAACCATTTGTGCCAGGTCACAATACCCAGAGTAGTGAGCCAGCCCCAGCCTCATGGAATGGGAGCCGCAGGAGCTGCCCTGAAGGGTAAGTATGGGGGGGCAGGCTCACTCTCTATCTCCTTGCCCTGTCTGCCCCCCCTCCCTGCCCCATTCCCGGGTCTCATTTTTCATTTTATCAAAAACACAAAACCCAGGATTTTTACTAAATTTACTAAGACTGCTCCATGATTTTGATTTTTTTTTTAAATGCCAGGACAATTCTGCAGCCCTGCTGAACCTTATCAAAACTTGTCTTGATATTTTCAACTGCTTTATTTTTAAGGGAAAAGAAAAACTTAATTGTAAAGGAAACAATTTCTCTGAACTAAGTGACCATTGTAGCATCAGAGAGTCTTATACTTGCAAGAAGTAACTTTGTGCCTCTGCTGTCTGGCCATTTGAAAGACTTGCAGTGATTACAGCTTGTTGATAGCAATCTTCAGGAGTTTGTCACACAACAGTTTAGAGACACAGTGCCTGTAATTCAATCCTAATGACATAGTTGAGAATTAGTCTAGCATGGGAGAATATTCAAATGGCATAGAACTGGTACTTCTGGCTCTCTGCCATCCCTGATGTAGAGATGAATGTCCAATCTAACTTGGAATATGTAGTTACAAGATAGAGCATCCCCAAGACTGCTCTAAACTATGTTGGTGACAGATAATGGAAAAACTGGCTCCAGGATTAAGGAACTGTAAACAATTAACTCCTTTTTGTGTCTCCAGCTGTACCCAGTACTTAAGCCTTAAGTGAACAACTTACTGTAAAATATATCTGATCGGTGCCAAAGAATTCATTCCGTAGCTAATACAAAAATATGTAAAATCCCAGAATATTTATGAAATAAACTGATTGTCACTTTACTCTAAAGCAATCAGTTTGTTCAAGTGGGTCAACTGGATGGCTAAAAAGTTTTTTCTAATTGCTTGGCTGTGGAGGGAATCTTTTAGAATCTTTAAAAATTAAGTGTTTATGAATATCAATCTATGCATCCGATGAAGTGGGCTATAGTCCATGAAAGCTTATACTGAAATAAACTGGTTAGTCTCTAAGGTGCTACAAGTATTCCTCATTTTATTTATGAATACCAAGTAACTTTTTATACTAGTATAGTTTCCCTAACTCCAGGTAGCTGTACATTTCATACACTCAAGCCTATAAACATAGTACTCTATCTTGAATTCAGTAAAGGTGTATGAAGATTTCTAGCCTGTTTGACTGACTGGCATAAAACATTCTAGTAGTTTGTAACCTGCAACCAGATGCTCTATCTTCATATTTAACAGCAATGGACAGCTGTGTGAAATAATATTTTGTTCATTATTGAGAATAAAGCGTGCCTTGATTTAGATTGCTGGAGATGCAAAACTGCTGCTCCTTTGTGACATAAGTTATGATGGTGTCCTTTCAGTCTTTGGGTCTCCTGAACGCTCTTGCTATCTCAATTTATATTTGCCTCATGTCATTATGCATTGGTGATAATCTTGTATTTTAGAGGAAAAACAAACTTGGAATGAGACAGTAAGATCAAATGTGGAGTTAATTAACTGAATTCTGCCCTCAGATGTTTGGCTTGCACCAGAAAAATAGTGTGGTCTTCCCAAAACCTACTAAACTATATTCAAATAGCTGCTATAAAAGCTTGCTGTTTTCAAACTTGGGGAGCTGATGTCAGCAAAGGACAAACTATATATAACTATCTAGTTCATATTTTAGATACTTAGGCCTTCTCTTCTGAAGTTAGTATTGCTAACTCTTATGTGGAATAGGGGCAACTTGTGAGAGGAGACTTCAGTCTGTGGGTATTGGGTATGGAGAATGACTTCTTGGTTTGATGGGTCATGTGGAACTGTGCTATAAAAGCAATGGAACTGTTTTTTCGTGGCAGCAGCATTAGGACCAGCTTATATACTTCTGATACTCATCCCCCGCGGCGGGGGGGGCGGGACTTCAAGAAGTGAAACCCACTTGCTATAGGCTTGCACAGAATGCTTATCTGTCACAGGGAAGTGCTAAGACCTCTAGCAGGGGACTATCCCTTTCACCTTCTAGGTGGGCTTCCATCTCCATCCCTCAGCTTCTGGGGAGAAGGTATTTTAAATCACTTGAGAACAGTTTTCCGCTTCTTGGCACCAACCACCCTCAAGTTCTAGTCTACTTCACTGAGCCCCTTTTCTGACCTCTATGAATACATCAGTGCCTGACTCTGCTATTGCTGATAACTTTATTTAGGAGAAGCAGAGTGAAACTGACAATTCTTAGAGTATGGTCTCAACAAAGTTCTGATTCACGTTGGTGCTCTGGTGTTCAAAGCTTTGAGCAGCACCATGAGCATTGAAGTAATCTGCAGTCTTAAACACAACAGTGCATTTGTAAGGCTTAGGCTGCAACCAGGTGGACTAGAACGGGGTCCCCAAACTTTTCTGGCCGTGGCCCCTTACCGTGGTCTGGCAGCCAGTCGCGGCCCCCCCCCCCCGGGGTATGTCCGCCGAAATGCTGCTACAGAAAGCGGAAGCTTCCACTTTCCGTAGCGGCATTTCGGCAGGACAAAAATAGCCCATGTGGGACTTCAGTGGTCTCCCGCATGGGATCGGCAGCGGCACTGGGGGCTTGCGCACCCCAGTTTGAAGACCACTAGACTAGAAGCTTATTTTAAGGGAGTTTCATTCTGCAGAAATTGATAGTAAGTAGCTTAACTCTTCAACTTGCCATTGATAACTTATCCAGACAAGCAGGCATTTGGACTAGGGCTTGAAAAAATCCAGTGTGCTATAGCTTGAGGTATAAAATTCAATAGTAACAGTGGGTGTATCCACAGAATATATTCTTAAATATTGAACTCCACATTTGAACTTTAATTTAAAAGCAAAATGCTTTCAATATTGGTATGTCTTTGTAAGATTACAGTACTGTAAAAAAGTTCTTGTCTGACTTATCACTTCTCTTATCCCATTAAGAGGCAACAGGGGAAGAAGAGCATGGCAAGCCCCAGTTTGAAGTTTTGCCTGAATGTTTTCAAAATGCATACTTATAGTAAGAAGAGTAGCTGCTGTGGAAGGGCTTCTTCGTTGCAAATAAATAATTATTTTAAATGCTTTAGATAGTTTTTTGATTACTTTTACTTCCATAATAAAACTTCTATTGACAGGCTAAATGTTTAAACCTCTAAATTCAACTCCTACCTGCTTTACCATATGTAATCTTGGCTAGTTTGTTTTTTTAAAATCCTGAAGGGGATTTAGACTACATTCAAGGGCAACAGTTTGCAAAATTTCAGTTTAATAATCAGCCTTTCTAAATTAGTATTGAGCTTTTCATTTGCATAACATAAGCTTTTTCTCTCTTTTTTTTTTTTTTTTTAAAAAAAGTGCTTAAATCCTAGGCTGGGCATAGCTATTACCCAGGGCTCACTTTTTTACAACCAAGCTAATTGCATCTTGAAAATCAAGCTCCTACTATTATTTTGTCATAGCCAAGAGCCAGTTCTGAGATGTGCAGGAGACCTGGAACTCTCATTGAACTTGAAGTTGCAGGTACTTGGAACTGTGTTGGAGTTTGCCCATAAGTCACTGTTTAGTGCACATGCCAATATGTAGCCTCTTTGAATAATCAGTTTCCCCTCTCAAAGTACACAAACCTGTCCTTGGCCTAAGCAAACATAATCAGTCATAGCTATACTCTTTCTACTTGGTATATGTTGCTTGGGAAATGTCTATAGCCAAATTAATCTGTTAATATTTTAGTAAATTCCATTTGACTGTAAATCTGCAGAATGGAGCAGAGCAGCACAACAGGAGAGGAGAGTTATAGCTGATACACTATGGATTGAAATGGAAGAGACCGCTGAATTGCTAACAGTGGCAAATCCAGTAAAAGAAACCCCTGGTTGAGTGAGTGAAACTAAATGATAGCTACTCTTGGTTATAATTAATTTTATTCCCCTAGAAGTTCTGGTGTACTAGCTCCACCATATCAAATGTCAGATTTTGTTGGTGATACAAATACAATTTAATAGGCTCTCCATAAAGACTTCTTGCAACAAAAACGTAAGCTAAGCACCCTTCATACTTAGATTGAAACAAAATACAGCAGGTATGACTTACTGCATATTATGCCTTTTTAGGTTTTGTTTTGAATTTTGTAGCCCTTCCATTGTGCATAAATGACTTATTATGCAGTTCTCTAAAGTAATATTTATTTGTATTCCAAGTTCTCCAATTCTCCAAGGCATCCAGTCCTTGACCTGAAAAGTTTACTCCAAAGACAGGGTAGATGAAGAGGGTGGGAAGGAATGCAGTTTGGTTAATTCCGGTATCGAACTTGTTTTTGATTCTCTGTACATTAGTGGAGGACAAAGGTGGGAGGGGGCAAATCAATAGGAGTGAAGGATAGAGAGGGTAGTTGGGAGTTCAGCAGGGCTGTGAGTGGATGTTCATACCAGTATGATCCGCAAATAGGAAAATACTCAGGTAATTTCAGGAATTTTTTTGCCTGCTTCCAAAGGTGCCTCCATCTTGCCCCATCATATAGCTGTCTTAATTTTCAGCTCCTACCAAAAGGGAGGAGGAGTCCTTGTGCCTTGAAGTGAAACTCAGCCCTTGGAACATAGGCTAGAGGAGGGAGTATGGGCTACATATGGTTATGAAAGATCTCCAGAGGCCAGAAATGCTGCAGATTCACATGGATGCAAGTTGAAACTCTATTGGTGATGGTTTCTTTGGTGGAACTTATTCCATGAATTGAAATATAAATTCTTACCATTGCTGCTTTCCTCTACTAATGGGAGGAAAACAAAGCATCATTGATTTGAACAGTCTGATTGTAGCATACACAGGATACATTGATGGTGCCTTTGTCAAAGTAGATGGATCCAACCGAAATAAATTGGACTCCTTTGGAGTCATGAGGGTTAAAATCTTTAGCAGAATAACTCTTGATGCAGTTCTGTTCTGAAGTAACTTGGAGTCCAAAGATGCCTTTGTGTTTTTCCCCTCTGTATTGTCGGACATATCTTTAGTTCTTAGTTTTGCAGAGCCACCGTTGCTCTAAAACTGAGCTGGATTGTGGTTAGTCCCTCCCTCCCTGACTCAAAGTCCAGATTGCAGAATATTTGTTGTTGATTGACCCAGAAAGAATGGATGCGGACTCTGAGTCCAAACTGAATTTGTAGGGTTTTTACATCTGGCATTTTACATCTACATTGTCATCTCAGAAGCATCTGATTGCACTTCTAGTATTCCATGATGCCAACTTTAGTTTCTTTAGAGAACTGTGATGCTTTATGGACTCTGTAGAATTTATGAATTCTGGCTTACATTGTAATTTTTTCTTATGAAAATTGCTGCATCATGGCATGTCTGTATACCTATGTGTATCCACCATTGCTGACAAGCCTGTAACCATATCTCTCCAGACTAGATACAATGGAGAGGAGATACCCTTAATGACTATTCTGGGTTAATAGTTTATACTAAGGAGATTGGCTACAGCTGGGAGAAGCCATTTCCTCCAGTTTGCCTGTAAAGGGCTGGGGTTTGGGGAGTGGAAAATTACCAGAAGCATGACACAAGGACTCAGCTGTTAGTGGTAGGACTTGAGAAACTGTCAGAGCCACAAAGGAAGCTTAGGGCAGAGGCAGTAATGCTTTTGTAGCAGTGGAGTCTTGGCTTAGCTGCAGGGTCAACCAAGATCAAAGCATTCTGGCAGAGAGAGAGGGGCTCCATAACTAGAAGAAAACCCGTGCACTGCAGCAGAAGGACCCTAGACAGTTCAGAGGACCCTGGCTGCAGTCAAAAACTTTTTCAGAGTGGTGAATAAACTGAGTTAAAGTGTATGAAGGGGGTATCTTTGTGTATTTCTCATTGCTGAAGTGAAGGGCAATGATCTAGAATCTTGTGCAAAGTCTCTGTTGTGACATCTATTCTATCACGTTCCATGAAGTTAACTATAGACCCTGGCTGCCGCTTTTTGCAACCCACATTGGACTGGGATGGCGAACCATGGCCAGCGGGAGCTGCGGTCAGCAAACCAGCAAGTAAACAAACCAGCGCGATCCGCTAAGAGCGCTTACCCTGCAGTCCCCTATGCCAAGGTTGCCAATCCCTGCTCTAGCATGTAAACTGCTCCCAGCTACATGAGTGAGCACTTTTGGTCAGCTGCTGCTTGGATTGTGCAACTGAATGATGCTACTCAATATCTCCAGTCCCAGGTGCAATCCTAGGAACTGATATCTTGCAGTGTCCAGTTATGCCCACTGGATGCTGCAAACTTATGAGTTTGTCATTTTAACAAAGAAACCGATATGTACCAGGTTTGTTATCCCAAGAGGAGTTTCTGACAAGCTTCAGACCAAACACACACTGTTTTTGTAGAATAAACATGTATTAACTACAAAAGAGAAATTTTTATATGTCAAAGCACAAGAGGTCAGATTTGGTGAAATGAAATAAAAGCAAAACTTGTTCTAAGCTGGTTTTAACACTTTCAGTGCCCTTCTCACCGCTGGCTGGTTGCCCTTCGGCCAGGCTGCCCCCTTTGACCAGCGCTTCAGTTGCTTAGTCTATAAATGGAGGTTTATCATGTTTTCTTCCCTCTCGACTTCCTTCCATCCCCTCCTCCAAGTCAGGTGAGCATTACCTCATCCGAGTCCGAAACTGACCAAGGGAAGGGGGATGACTCACTGGAGAGTCCAACAGATCCTTTGTGATTGCCTAGGCCAGTGTCCTTTGTTCATGTGAGGCTTTGCTGGGTTTGTCCCATCCATGCCCTGATGAGGTGTGAACCACCCCTCTGCTCCTGGGGAGTTTTTCTTGAGCTTGTTTTAAGCAGTGAGGACACATTTTCAGCCCCATAACAATGTACATGAAATTACATTGCTATAACAATAAACCTCAGTGCACCGTGAGCCTTCCGAAGACACCCGACATGACACTCTTTGCATTGGATACCACACAATTGTAAGTATGAACATGTGGGTGCAGTGTGTCACATGGTGCATGAACCTTGTTCAGACTCTAGGTGTGAAGAGGTGGGTCCCCCTCACAGCAGCCTGGTGAATGCTCAGAGGGGGGCAGTCTGGTGACTCTGGATTGGATAGCAGTTTGTAAGCAGTAAAGGGACCCCAAGAAGTATTGACCTTTTGAATCATAGATGGGGAAATAAGGTGTGTGTGTGTGTGTGTGTGTGTGGTTTTTTTTTAATACTTGAATCCCTGAAGTTCTTCAGCTCTTTTGTGGTCCCCCTCCTTTAACATGAGCCATAGCCAGCCATCCTTACTGTGCCAGCTTAGACTGATGCAAAAAAGTTGTTCCTTCTGTTTTCACATTTTTATTAGACTAAGGTTGTTGCTTAGTTTGATAGGCTGAGTCACAAGCCTTCATGAAACAATTTAGTGAATTTCTTACAGAAATAGTGCACACTTGTGCTGTACATAGGAAACTGTTAATTGTAGCAGTGGCAACTGGAATCAGTGGCAATTCTCCCTGTTCTCATGGGTCATAATGACCTGGAGCTGTTACAATGAGTAAGGCTATGGCTACACTGAAAACCTCAAAGCGCTGTCGCAGGAATGTTCCCACGGCAGCGCTTCGAAGTGCGAGTGTGGTTGCGCACGAGGGCTAGGACAGAACTCTCCCAGCGCTCCTGGTAATCTACCTCCACAAGGGGATTAGATCTGAGCACTGGGAGTGCAGCTCCCAGCACTCAGACCCTGTCCACGCTAGTGCTTTAAAGCGCTCAGACTTGCTGTGATCAGGGAGGTGACTTTTATTCACACCCTTGAGCCAGCAAGTTAGAGCGCTATAAATGTAAGTGTAGCCAAGCCCTTCGTGAATGAAAGGTTAACTCTGCTGCTGCTTATATTAGCCAAAGACTCGGGTAGGCTTGGTTTGGAGCTTTTGCTTGCTGGTATTTTTACATGGTGCCATAGATTATGCCTCCTTACGCTGTCTTAACAGGATCCTTCCTCATGAGGATTGTTCCTAGCCCTCACCTAATGGCAGTTTACAGCTTCTGTGTAACTATAGCGTGAATCTTTTAGTACAATAGGCTGCTGCTTGGCTGGATCATCTGTTGCCTGCTCTTGTTTCTACCGCAGAGGTTGAAAGAGATGCAAAAGCTATTTCACCCTTTCTAATAAGATGCATCTCGGTACTTCGGAGTCGCTCAAGAGCCCCTCTGTCAGCTCCTGTAAAGAGGAATGTATCACCCACTTGTATTCCCAGTGGAACAGAGAGGTTGTAAAGTGAGAGCAGGGTGGGTGAGACAGGAAAGCAAAACAGTGCTTTCAGTCGTGCTTGAAAGCAGATCCATTCAGATGTATCAAACAGGTGTACTTCTGGAAAAGAATACTGCTGTATTGGCACTACTTAAAACAGCTGTAATTGCAGAGATTCTGCTTCTTCAAAAAGAATGTTAAATGGGAAAAGGGTTAATATATTGCTTCCTTCAGGTCAAGGGTTGAAGTATAGTAAAAGGTGCACCTCTGAGTAGTACACTGTTCAGTCCACATGACTTCTCCTCATCAATAACTTTCTGTTATGAAATACTTGCTGTATGTCTAACCCATTATGTTTCTTGGGGCTTTGTGAAATAGATGTAACCAATACCATAGATACTTTCATACAGTTTCAGTGTTTGTGAATTAGCCACAGGGTATTTCAAAACCAGAGGAATTGATGGATGTTGGGAGGCACAGGAAACAAATCAAGTACTGAAATAGTTAAACTGCGTCAGACTTAATCACAGTTGTGTCAAAAGTTCAAAAGGGAAAATGTGGAAGGTAAAATGAGCTGAACTGGCATTTTTACCCCAACATTGTACCTATAAGCCTGATATGTTGTTTAAAGATTAACTTTATAGACTTCCGTACCCAGAAGTATGAAAAATCTTAAAGAACTCTTTTCATAGGCTTGATTTTAGCATTGAATAAAAGAGCAGCTAATCCCTTTTGTTAAGTAATTTGAGAGGAGGGAATCTAAAATGTGAAATTTCACCTGCAGAAAACACTCAGTATTGTAAAGGCCTTTCTATCTTTAGACACTTACAAAGACTTAATATTTTAATGCGGAAGGTTGAACTCAGTTAAAAAGCCAATAGGTGAAATCAGAGAGAAATAATCCAGTTCTTTATATCTGGGAATCCTCATCCTGCACTCTGGGGGACCTAATTTATTCCCTGCTGGGGATAAGAATACTGTTCTGTACAGAAAGCCAGCATCTTTAAATATAAGCCTGACTTTTAGTATAATAAGAGTCTTGTTAGCTGCATTTTTGCTCTTAGTCATTAGTACAATGAACAATGTTGTGGTTACCTGGGAAAGAGCTCAAGAGCTTTCAAATGTCCTTTGAGCTCAGATTTAAGGTATGAAACAGTGTTATGCACACAAGCATCTGTAGAAGGTACAAGGCTGTAAGTAGAATAGTGTAGAAGTTCATACACTTTTTCAAAAGCTTAATATTAAACAAAATTGCTTTACTACATTAGGCATAATACAAGCTCTTTTTGACTGGCAGTTACACTGGTGTTTTCAGTGACCACTAAATAGGCCTGTCTCTTTTATGTTGAAGAAGTTTCGTAAGAGGTAGTGCAATTAGGACAAGTTTAATTGCCTATGAGGGGTTGAACTCTTCGTTCAGCCTCAAAATATCACTTGGGTAGCCATCAAGCTTAACTGCCCACTTCTTTTCTTAAATGCAAGCTGTCTGAGTTGGGCCCAAAATTTAACCACAACTTACTAGATCATATAATCCAGCGGTTGGCAATGTCGGCACGCAGGACCATAGGGTAAGTACTCTTAGCGGGTCCCGCTGCTTTATTTACCTGCCAGCTCGCTGCGTGCCGCTTCCTGCAGCTCCCACACAGTTCGCCGTCCTGGTTCAATGTGGGCTGCGGGAAGCTTACTTCTGTCTTTTCCTCGTCTGTAAAATGAATACCTGCCTCTGAAGGAACGTTGAGGACTAACATCTCTACAATGATCCAACTATGGGAAGTTCTAAGGGGAAGGTTATAAGTGGGGTGAAGACTTTTTGGCAGCGGGTACCAGAAGAAAAAGTGTCCAGTTGCCAACCTTAGAATCAAGGACCACCTCCTGTTTAAAAATAACTGCACACAGGAAAACCTCTTCATTATCCCTTCTGCCTAAGAGCTGTTGTAGGAATCCTGAGGAACAAATGCATCTTGCATTTGGTCAGAGTTCTGGAAGATCTGTGGGGATTCCAGTATTTCATGAAAGTCAGATCTTTAGCTGTGCATGCTCCTGAGAAGGCCTAACCAAAGAACCTGTCCTTTGGGCTCACTTTTTAGTTTAATGATGTATGAGAGTTTTTGACCTAGGAAGTAAGCACTAATCTTGACCCTCAGTATCCTTGGAAAATACTGCTAAATGTGAATTGATGGACCTCCATTCATTGCTAGGTTTTCACATTTCACTGAGCTTAACTATCTTTCCCCTTCTCTCTCTGTCCATAGGTCGCAACAAACTGCCTAAGTGACATTTGCTGCCAAAAAAAATCTTTTAATACTAGTTAGTAAATAATTATGTAGTCTATTACAGGAGGAGCTGGTAGTGTTGCTTGTAGTCAAGATTGCCTAACAAGTTGTACCACAAGATTTTGTCAATTGCTTATACTGAAACATCCCATGCTGTGGATTTGGGGGGGTGGGGGGGGGGTTTTTTTTTGACAAAGCCATCCAGCCATGTCAAATAACTAGGAGGGGGGGCGGAAGTGTCCATGTCAAAAAAAACAAAACAAAACAAAAAAACACCTCAGTCCTCATTGAGGAGCTGTAGCGTCTCTGTGCTCTGGTGAAAGGACTTTAGATTTGGCAGGATTATCACCCTGGAGTCAGATACCTTTTCACATCCCTGTAAAATCTCCAGTTTAGCCAAAGTACAGTATAAACTTCTGAAAAATCAGCCAATTTATGCTTGCAGGCTTGTTAAAAGCTGGCAGCTAAATTCCCTGAAGATTCAGTCTTCACTGAACATGCTTATCCCCCCCTCACATGTGAGTGGTCTGCAAATGCTTTATCCACACAGAGCAGCTGAGCAGGACTTTCCTTGTAACTGCTGCATCTGGCTGTTGAGAGCCATTGTGATGCCAGACACCAGAACAGCGAGCAAGGAGACTCTTCTGTTCCCTTTTTTTTTTAAGGGAATACTACTGATGTTGCCAAGTTAAGCACTCAGATTTTAGGACGTGCTAGACATAAGGTTCCCTCTGCCATCTTAATTTGTATGCATTATGATAGTCTCTAATTGGTCACATTTTTTTCCACAGGACTGCTGCCGCATTCAGTGCGCAGGATTGACTGTGCCCACTGAATGGGTAGCTATTTAATATTTTAATTGTTGTCATTCAGTGTGTGACCCAGTCCTATTTCCCATATACCAGCCAACATGTGCAGAATAGAAAGTTATTTATTGAATCATGGTCCAAAGTATCTATTTGAAAAACCAAACCCCACCCATCAAGCTTTTGGTTGAAGTGACTTGGCTAGTATTGCATTACAAACCTTTTGCAGAGACACAGATAGAACATTGTTCATCACAGTGGCATTCAGCTGCATTAATCATGAGATTCTGCTTTCTGTTCCTGCAATCCCCTGTCTCATTTGCTACGCACCTTCCAACTTCCGGAGGCAGGGGTCATACAAATTATATAACTGTGATTCTTTCCCAGAGCAGTCTATCCTGTGCACAAAAGAAGACATGGGTCTCAAGGGGTGGCAGGTGAGGGAAAGTATGATCGATGTAATTAGAGTGTATTAATGCCTCCAAATTCGCAATCTTAATTCTGGTGTTCTCTAACTTGAATGTTTGACTTCGCACATCAGTATTAACTTTTTTAACTTTAGAGCAATGATGAGGAAGAACATTGACTCATTTTCTCCTTCTTTTTAAGAGAGGATATTTGAGATGTCATGACTCAGAACTTAACAAAAATAGGTTGAAGTTTCTTGTCTCCCCACCCCCTATAAGTCAGTTGTTGATCACTTTGAAAGTGTAGTCACTTACAGTGATCTATTTTGTATTTCAGACAAACCTTCCTATTTTCAAATTGAAAGAGTCTACAGTCAGAAGAAGATACAGTGACTTTGAATGGCTGAGAAGTGAACTTGAAAGAGAGAGCAAGGTGAGTCAAATGTTAAAGTAAATATACAAATCTACTTGGGAAAGCTTAATTATCTCAACATATTAACCTTTAAATTCTCTGCTGTGGTGCTGAAGACCATATAAAATCTGTATAGGGGCTTCAGGTTTTAACTCCAAATTTTAAATGTAGTAATCTTGCTGTGTTTCACAAGTACAAAATTGCTTTTTCTATATGGGCTGTCTTTCTTCATTGCTTCAGTGTAGGCAAACAAATTCCTTTTTCACAACCTAAATGTAGTGTTGCTTATTGAGGTGTGAGGTCGAGGGGTGGGTTGGGGTGTGTGTTAATCTACATGCAGATAGGGGCTATGGTTACCTTTCTTTAAAAATTGTTTTCAGGTTGTGGTACCACCCTTACCTGGAAAAGCGCTCTTCCGTCAGCTTCCTTTTAGAGGCGATGATGGAATATTTGATGATTCATTTATAGAAGAAAGGAAGCAAGGTCTTGAGCAGTTTATAAACAAGTAAGTGTGAGGTTTATTTCTTGGTTTGAGTTTTATTAGCTGCTTTCCATCTTTAGCGTTAAAAGGTGGCTATACCATGTTTTAGAACAATAAACAAGCTTAAACCACAAATTTTGAAATAGAAAATGTTAAAATGTTTGGGTTTTGAATATCATCTGATCTACAGCATTTACTCATTCAACCATTCAGGGCTGTGTTGACCAGAGCTCTTTAGGTTTTGATTACTAGCTTATGCACATTATTACTGAAACTTCAGCATTCAAAGAAGTTCTACTTGTGTGGCTCTTTTTGGGGAAAAAAATACATTCCATCAGACAAACATTTTAAGTTTGCAATGGACTTCCAGACACTTTGATTGCATATGTGAGATATTATCAGCTCATGTCATGTGGTAAATTATTTTTTTTAATGGTAAAATGTTCTTTTGAAGCTGTAAAAACACTACTTGATTGAGACAAACTGTTGTAGTATATTTATTACTTAAACTAAATATCAATTTGGAACTACCAGTTTGAATCAGGTTGTCTAAAAGCTAAAATAATCTAAAGGCTTATGCCAGGAAGCAGAGCTAGCCCAATTTACCTTTTCTCCCTATGTATTGACCCAAATGAAACTCTTCAAAGTAAATCTAAACTTTCTAATACCATTTAATGTAAAACAAAATTTCAAAGGCACACTGAAAAAGTGTGAATTTTCAGATGGGAGTGCTGTGGGACTTTTGTAAAGTATACCTCATCTGTTTACCTTTATTTCAGTCATCACTGGTTCTGAAATTTAGAAGTGATCATTCTGAAAGATAAGCATTTATAAAGGACAAACTACATTGGTATTTAATGTCATTGAAACCTAAACTGTGAAACTTTCAGTGCTTGCAATTAGCACGAGTATCTGACACTTTACTGCAGATGGGTTTGGTTTGCTCAGAGGCAAAATGTGTGCCCCCTATATACAGATTAGAATACCTCTTTAGAATTTAAACAGCTGAAGCTAGGAACTTTCAAATGTGGCCTGTCAGTGAGGATAAAAGCTGAGGTAATGCTCTTGTTAAAGGCATCAAATTCAAAGATGTATCTGCCAAATCCAGATGTCATACTCTTTCTGGAAAAGTACAGAACCAAGTGTTTTAAATCTAGTTGAAGAGACAGAATCCTGTGGCACCTTAAAGACTATCAGAATTTTAAATCTGGCTTTGGGCAGATCCAAATAATGACCAAGGTACTTCAGTTTTCTCAAGGAAACAGCACAGCTTCTTTTAATCAGGAGAAATTTGGGAATGGGTACTGAAGACCCTCTTTTGAAAGCAAAACTACAAATACTTGAATGTCAGACAGGATAAACATATGCTTGCTACACTAGATTTGGATAGTGAAAGGGTCCCTTGTATGTGTTAGGAATCTGGACTTCGTGGACATAAACATAACCCTACTAACTATGCTACTAGAATAATATGACTTAAAACCTGCAACAGCTAGGTTCTTGAGTCAGGCACCCCTACAAAAATTATAAGGATAGCATTGAAAAATTATCAGTGATAAGTGCTACTTCCCTACCCAGGCATCTTACTACTAAAATGCCTTGCATCATGTCTTGAGGCTCATTTAAACTGTCTAGTAAAGTGTATCAGGGAAATGGACTTGAGAGAGCACAAATGGCTTATCTGCAGCTTAATGTTTTTAGCTTTACTAGGTATTCATAGCACGAAGTATCTCTTATGCTTTGTTCAACAAACAAGTTGAAGAACAGAATGCCACAGCAAGTCACCTATCTGGAAGAAATGCATTCTAAGTTTGTAAGTGGTATTATGAGTGTGATATGTTGAACATCGCATTGAATACGTATGCCTTGAAAAAATCTAACTTGTTTCATTCTAACCTGCTCCAAAAGAACTTACTCTTTACATTAATTTACAGCCTCTTCCAGAAGTAACATCCTCAGGTACAAAAGACAGCTAATCCAACTGCAAGGAGAGTACACTATTGATGCACATAAACTTGCTGGAAAAAATAAAATTCATCTTGAATAGTTAATATATTTTGAAATTATAGAACAAATTATTCAAAAGTCTGTTTCCCTTCTTTTGAAATATAAAAGCAGATTTTAATGCAGGTATTGATGCCTCTAGAGTACAGCTGGAACAGCAGATATTACTGTGTAAAACTCCTGATGGCTCTGAACTTCCTTGAGTCAAGTTTAATCTATCATACTTTAATGAAAAGAGCTGTTTGTCTGCTGTTGCTTGACAGAGAATGACAGTGGTGAACCTTGGGAGCTGGACCCTGGTCCTCTACATTGTAAAGCAGATCCAAATATTAGCGTTACTATAAAGTACTAAAAAACCCACCATATTCCCAAATTCTTACAGCTAAGGTTGAGTGTTTCAGGTAGCACCCAGAGACCACACTTTCCTTAGTAGAATTCTATACTTAAGTCTAAATGAGTAGTTAAGGTGATAATAATCAGTTCACACTGCTATCAACACTTGACTGCTGGATGCTTGAATACAGAGTTTTCTGGTAGCCTCTCTGTACAGGTGCATAATTTAAAGAACCCACTAAATGACAGTAGTATAACTTGACTGAATTACTTCCGGCCATTCAGGATTGTGGCTGGGTTGACCTTGCGGTTAATAAAACTGCATTGCGCCAAGATAGTACTTTGGGGATACAACATTCTGTGCCATACTTGCATCAAGACTGACTAGCTTCACTGGTGGGCACAGTGCAGACATCAAGACTGATAATGCAGACTGTGGTGATTTAGTATCTACACAAAAATTCCAGGGCAAGAACAAGTGTCTGGTCCAGGTTGCGTCTTATTTTTGATGATTTGGAGTTGAGATGTCACACCTTTAAGTCTGTCTTGTCCCACTTGATGGAAAGACTTTCCCATCCTCCATATAAGAGCAGCGTGATTAAGACTATTATTGTCAAAGAAAGGATTGTCAAATTCCTTGCGTAGTGCACCAGAAATGTAAGGCTTGACACTAGGACTTGTCTGGTAAAGTCTGTGGCCAAACTGAAGCTGCCAAGATAACCACTTTTGCTGGTAGATTACCTGACCTACATAGCCAAAGGTCACTTCAAAATGTGGAAGGATTGCTCTGGTTGAGAACCTTTACAGGGAACAGAGCCAAGAGCTGTGGAAGGTCTCTCTTGAGGGCGTTGACCTACCATGACCTCAAGTTGCTTGCATGCAATAGAAAGTGCTAGTTATCAGAAGTGTCTAGCTGCATCGGGTGGCAAGCATCTGGCTTTGACTCAGATTCAGGAGAAGCTCTGACTAAACTTATTCCAGAAAAGAATATTCAAAAACAAGTACAGCCTGTTTTGCAGGAAGTGAAAGACTAAGTCCTCCATACACACTCAAATGATCAAAAAAATCAATCTAATCAAAATTCACAGATAGGCAAAGTAAGAAATGCTGCTTCACTTTAATATAAAGATGTTTACTTTGTATATTTGAACATTTGATGTTCAAATAATCAAGTAATGATGATTTAGCAGATTGATGTTTAACAATTCAAAATTAGTTTAACCTCTTATTAAATAGTCTGATCCTCCCCATAATTTCCCACACAGTGGAAACTTTATTGATGATGCTTAAAACACGTAACTTTGTGCTACTGTGAAAATATAAATAGATTTTAAAAAAATTAAATTTAAAATGTGTTTGGTTTTTTTTTAAAAAAAAAAACTACTATGGCTAGTTGTTATATCCTGGATCTTGGGAATTTCTATCAATTCAAAGAGAAGTTAAAGATGGTCATTCTGGGGACTCATTCCTTTCCAAGAGAGAAGGGGAATCAGCCTTCTGATCACTGCATGCATGTTCTGACCATAGGATGAATCTCCAGTTTTTCAGTAAAACAGAACTGCTAATCTTGGTCTGGAGTCAATGCTCCTCTGTAATGGTTGCCTAGTTGCTCACGGCCTGAGCAACATGTTCCCTGACCTGAATGATTGGGATGCAGGACGCTATTATGAAAGGTATCTAAGAATCCTTCTCTGCTGCCACTACGGAGTGCTGAAATCTTAGTTTGTCTACCCAGCAATAAAACACCCACAGCTGGCCCGTGTCCACTGACTCTGGCTCACATCAGTTGGGCTGCGGGATCTACAGAATTGCAATATAGTCATTCAGGTGGAGGCTAGAGTCTGGGCCTACAACAGTCTCCCTTCCCAGGGGCCCAGGCTACAGCCTGAGGCCAAATGTTACTCTGCAATTTATAGCCCCTCAGCCCAAGTCAGCTGGCATGGGCCAGCCATGGGTGTGTTGTTGCAGTGTAGACTTGCCACTGGGGTGGTTGCTATACCAGGGACTCTAATCCCTACTGGACTAGAAGAATATGTATATGCTCTGCTAGAACTTACTCCTAATCAAAAAATCTTCCTGTATCAGGACAGAGTCAAGTATATTTGAGGACTTGCCTGAGTCAATGAATCGCTCCTTGTTACAAACTTTGGATTTGGCCTTGTTCATGGTACCAGATTACAGTGGCTGCACAGACCAGTCAATGTGGAGATAATTAACAGATGACAGCAAGAAATGATCATTGAACTGTTTTCCCTCAATGTTTTAAAGACACCTGGCTCACTGGAGAACATTGTCATGTGCCTCCAATATATGGTATAAACATAAATCTCCCAGGGGTCAGGATGGGAAATTGAGGAAATACTTGAAGTCTCATTCTTACATAATGTGTTGCATTTTAGGTGTGTGCATTTATCTGGGGTTGGGGACTTAAGTGCCTTCAGGTTAAGAACCTGAAGGAGGTTTTAGCAAAACATATTAAGCTTTTATTTCACTATCTTTCTGAAACTAACTTTTTCTTTTCTTCCTAGAGTTGCCGGCCACCCTCTAGCACAGAATGAACGCTGTCTTCACATGTTTTTACAAGATGAAGTAATAGACAAAAGCTACACGCCATCCAAAATTAGACATGCCTGAATGCTCTAAATATACACATCAAAATAAATGTTAGTGATTAATACACTTGGTTAAGAGTTATAGTTAAGCATGCTGCAGATACTGGCACAATACGCCTCCTCTATACTAACGTGAGTATGCTGCTCAGTCTTTGCATTAATTTTATGGCAGTAAAGAACTAATTTGCTTTAGCTAAATCACTCCATGAATCTCTTATGATTATACTAGCATTAAAGCTCTTTAGAGTCCATCCACACTACTAATGGAGTCCTTTCCACTCTTACCTGCAATGCCCTTAACACAGTTTGAGTTGGCCTTACTTGAACTAGCACTGTTCCAGTGTCACATGTTCACTTGCATTTGATTAAATCACTTGACTTTCTTGTTTAAAGTAACTGCTATATTATTTGTCTAACTCTTGAGTAAAGACCTGAGGCACTCTGTTTCAAATATCCCCATGTGTAAGATAGGCATTTCTGCAATTGTCTGAAGGTTGTAAAACACTTTATACTGAAAATGAGGGAATTATCTTTATATTCTGTAAAAAAAAAAAAAAAAAAGAGAGAAAAATCAAATTTATATACTAAAATCATTTGTCAAAGTTGTTTTGAAATAAAAATGAAAATGCACTTCCAGTGAGTCTATTGCTCTGATGCACACATTGAGTCGGGGAGGGAGAGATGTTTCTTCCCTTACATTCCTTCACCTTCTGAGCAAGCTGGCTCAGCTCTACTACAGTATAAATTTGATAGTCTTTCCACTTCCAGTGATATCACCTACTGCTAGTCAGCAATAGGTTACAGGTTCTTGCATTACAGTAGTGCACCTGTAACAAGGTTGTGGCTCAAATGCTTCAGCTATATGAAAACGTGACCTTTTTACTTGCATCGAAAACATAGCCATAGCCTTGAATTGCAGAGTTGGTCACTGGCTTTACCTGGGCTCTCTACATTGCGTCTACTGCTTACAAGAGGATGGGAGGGGAGCAATGTTTCTACAAGATTTTCACTATCACTGAACTTTCCTTGAAAAGGAGGATGTTATGATCAAACTGAAGATGGAAGCCAGTTCATAGTTGGATACGACTAGCATTCTTATTCCTTGTACTGACAACTTGTCCAGAAAAAATAGTTTATTTCAAACAGGTTCCTTTTACATTACTAAGGGAACTAACAAAACTGTGATGCCTGGATAACTGCAGATAAATAGAAATATATTTAACAAGTTAATGGTGTATAAGCTGACGAATCATCTTGGGTTCTTAAACTCTGCAATGCTTTGACAGGCTCAAACACTGAAATATCTTACCTGTCTTGGCAACTTGGACTAGAGTAGGGGCTGGTTCCTACAATCTAGGAATAAATCTGAATGTTAACATACTAAGAATTGCATATTAGTGAGTCATTTGACAGAATGGCATTGGTAGTTCTCATACTTTCTTTAGTGTTACACAACTTCTGTTTTAATGTAAATGAATTCTTAATCTTGGTTTGCTGAAGACTGTCCAAGAACAGCCATGAGCTTCAAGTAATACTCTGGACAGTTACAAGGGAATGAATACTGAAACAACTGTACAGGAACTCCTCATGTAATGTTGTACTTATGTTCCTGAAAATCTGACTAAGTGAAACAATGTTAAGTGAATCCAATTTCCCCATAAGAATTAATGCAAATAAGGGGGGGTTAGGTTCCAGGGAGATTTTTCACCAGACAAACTATAGTATATACACATACAGTATACATTTTAAGCAATTTAATACTGTACACAGCAATGATTGTGAAACTTGGTTGAGGTGGTGAAGTTAGAGGGAAGAATATTTTCCAGGGAATGAATGATTGCTAAATGAAGAACTAGCATTTGGCTGAGCCTTCAAGCATTAACTCATTGTTAATGTAGCCTCATACTCTATAAGGCAGCAGGAATGGAGGGAGGGGAGACAGCATGGCAGAGAGAGAGAGAGAGAGAGAGACACCCTGTTTTCAGGGAGGGGAGAGAGATGCACATTGCCCCTTTAAGTAAGCTGACCGCACTCTTAAGGACACTGTCTTTTTAAGTCTATCAGGAAGTTGAGACAGCAGCTGCTGCCTCAAGCCCTCTGTCTCTTCCCTTGGTGACCTCACCTGGCTCTATATGGAGAAGGGGTAAGTGGGGTGCAGGAGCACACATAAAGGGGGCACCTTAACATTAGCTTCCCCTAGCTTTCCCTCTGCACAGCATGCAGGAGGCAGAGGGCAGGAGCAGAAGATGGCTAGGGGGAGAGGGACATCAGAACTGCTGGCAATTGATAACCTGCTGGGCAGCTGCTGCACAGGGAATTTAGAGGAGCTTGAAGCTGATGGGGTGGGGCTGCCAGTCCAGCCTGGTTCCAAGCCCCCACCAGCTAGCTGTAATAGGCTGTTCTTCCTGCAAGCAGTGGACAAAGCAGGCAGCTGCCAAACAACATTAGAAGGGAGCATTGCACAACTAAACGAGAATGTCCCCTAAATTGATCAGCACCAAAACAATGTTAATTGGGATGACTAAGTGAGGAGTTACTGGTCATAGATGACTTCTTTTTAGTATAAAGACCCAATTAGTGTGCATGCTATCAAACTGCAACCCTTGTTGAAAATGCTCCATATCAATCCAAATTCTAAAAATACAGAATGGGTTTGTGTCGTGGCTTTAATTAAAAAAAAAAAAAAAAAGAAGAAAAAAAATCTGCATGGTTACTGTTCCTTATACTCCCCCTCTAAAGCTCCTGGACATTCTTTTAGCTGTAGAGTCGTCGGTCTATAAAGCATTGTACAAGTTGGGCAGTTGAAGAGTGGCAGATTACATTACTACATTATGGAGCAAGTCCCCTACTGGGAGTGAGTTACATTAGTCTTATGTTCCCCTCTCCATCCTCCCAAGATGCTGGGGACCCTTTTAAGACCTTGCTTAAGACTGTGGAGATTCAGAGGCTGAATCCATAGAATGTCACTCAAATCAATTGCTTCCTTGCTCATATATTTTTGAACATGGAGATCACTGGATTCTGTTCTATAGTCTTTAATATTGGATACATATTGCTAGCAGCTATCAAACTTTGTTTTTAAGTATGATCAGTTGAGATCCTGACAGAGTTTAGTTGAACTCCTATTTAGTGTGGGAAAATGATTACTCTTAAGCTCTTTTAAAGTGTCACACTAATATCTTAACATGCATCTTTAACACTTTTTTTTTTAAGTGAGTATGTGTTGCTCAACCCAAGGGGGCTGTCCAAAGATAACGTCTAAAAGCTCCTCAACACACTCTTGTGCCCCCCTAGGGGTCTTTAGGGAGCTGTTGAAAGCTCTGTCTCGTTCTCACTACACAAAGATCTTCCTAAAGCGTTGTGGCCCCCTCTCCCTGTGGTTTAGAGGGCTAGCCTGTTAGAAGAGAGGCTCTGCTCTATCTTTATTCCTTTATTTTAGTGAGGATCTGGTTGCCTCACATGTGGAAGGAAACTGGGATGGAATTGATGCATTTGGCTTGTCTGAGCCCAGAAGAAAGGGCTGGAGGCTTGAGCAGAAATAAAGCAGAGGCAAAGTGACCCATATGATCTAACTGAATCTCTACCCTTTCGATCCCAGCCCCTTGGTGCTTTAGCTCTCTGATCTAGGACTTGCCAAGGCCACTGCTCCCCAGCCCAAAGGATGGGTGCTGATCTCTTCTTCAGAGAAGGATCTTGTATGCCTACTGTCATTTAAAGCCTATCTAAATATGAGGGGCTTGGCCATGCTTCATGCCCAGAAGAATGGGGTTTCTCTCTGCTATATAATCCCAAATACAGACAGGGAAAAGTCAGCCCTCATCTCCCCATCTCCTGGCACATAAGGTCTTCTGGGGTGGAGGAAAACCCCTTTACTCTGCCTAAGAGCATGTAGCTGAACCCCTTTCCCTAGTGCCTGAGAGGGTGGAGGGGATAATAGGGAAGGTGCCTGAGGTTGTTTTGGCTAAACCTCCTGCCTTAGAGAGGTGACTGGAGGCAGTGTTTCTGCAACAACTACCTGCCCTGCAAGTGAGTTGTTTAGAGGAGTGTTGCCCTAAGAGCTGAGTTAATTTGTTGTAGCTCCTGCAACCTCCAGTACTGCCTCACCTTCCATCTACTCTGTCTGAAGCTGCACCATTCCCAAAGCAGTCATGTCCTTCTGGGGCCACTGCCACTTCTTCCAGCCAGTGAGTGCGAAGATCCCACCGCCCTCCCATGGAGTGTCTCCTAGCTAAGGGCTTCCAAGTCTCCAAGAGAAGCAACAGGGCCGCAACAGAGGAGGGGGAAGCTCTGACTGATTTGGGGATGGGAAAGAGCAAAGAAGCCCTTCTATGGGAGGAAAGACACTTTTTCCTTATGTGCCCTGGAACTCTGCAATTAACCACATTTTATGTACAAAAATAAGCAAGGACCACATTCAGCTCTTCTTCATAACTGCATTGTCAATAGTATTGCACCAATTTATGTGAGAATCAAATTTGTCCCATAAATATTTTTGTAAACCAGACATGGTGAGCTGCTGCATTACAGTGCAAACATATGGTGATGTGACATTGAGACTGCCATTCTGTCATCTAAGCACCTTTTCTGAATATTGCAATAATAGGTGTGCATATAGCATGTGCCAGGCTGCCCAGGCCCACCCTAATGCAGGGGTGGGCAAACTATGGCCCGCAGGCCGGATCCGGCCCCTCAGGGCTCTGGATCTCGCCTGTGGATTTGCCACCGCTGTGGTGTTGCAGCCTGCTGAGCTCTGGGAAGTGGCTGGCAGTCCGTCTCTATGGCCCCTGAGGGAGGGGGAGCAGAGAGCTCCACTTGCTATTCTTGCCTGTGGATACCTCCCCTGAAGCTCCCATTGGCCAGGAATGGGGAGCCACAGCCAATAGGAGCAGTGGGGGAGGGAACCACAGGCACGTGGAGCCCTCTGCTCCCCCTCTCCCAGGGCCAGGGTACTCGCTGCTTCCTGGAGCAGAGATGCATGGGGCTGGGGCCAGGGCAGGCAGGTAGGGAACCTGCCCTGGCCCCGCTGCCAGTCCAGAGCCATTCCAGGTAAGCAGCACCAGGCTGGAGCCCACACCCCGAATCTCTCCTGCCTTCTGCTGCACCACACACACCCTCCTGCACCCCAACTCCCTGCCCTGAGCCTCCTGCCACACCCTGTGCCCCAGTGCCTTTGTGTACGCCTGGTTATCACTACAGCAAAAATTTGGTATTTTGTGTCTCATTTGTTAAGTTTGTATTTTTTAAGTAAAGTTTAGTTGTTAATTTTAAAAAAATTGTTTAGTTAAGTTTTGGTTTCTTTAGTTTGATGAATAAAAATGTCCTTTATGCATGAGTATTCAATAAATGTTAATGTTCGCCTTTAAAAAAAAATTCCCTGGGTGTACACCCTAATGAAATGTGCTGCACATGCCTAAGCAATGCAGATGTAAATATGATTATCAGGAGCAATACCATGGCCATCTTAAAATACACACAATACGTGGAGAATCACCAGCTGGTTTTCCTCAGATGACCGTAACATTTTTACAAAGAAGGCTCTCCGGAGGAGGTGTAATGAAAGCAGACTGGATTTGGGTAAACTGCTGCTGTGCTCCCTTGAGTTCGGACAAATTACTGTTTTTCTTTTCAAAGGAGAATAGTTTGCTGCTTTCCTCTAAAAGCATTCATGAACATAAGGTATAGAACTGCAGCTCCTTTTCATGCCTGTTGATTAGATGCTTCTTACAAATTAGGAGCATGACTTTCTGAATACTTACTTTTCAAAAAAAAAAAAAGTACTTGTGCATGAGTCCCTACTCAGTTTTCTATTGCACAATTATTTAAAAATACATTTACTGCAACTTCTAAATTTTATCTAACCTTTTTCTCCAGTACTATGAAACTGTAATTCAGTAAACCTATGTGTAGGCGTTTTATTACTTAAATAGCCCATAGAAGACTGTAAATTTCCTTAGTTTTTCAAAACTTCATTTAATATTTGTTACAGTTGCTCTGATCAATAAACTATACTATAAATTAGGACATACAAAGTCAAGGATTTAAAGGTTGCAAAGTAAAGCATGCTCAAGTTAGGAAATCCCAGAATGAATGTTGCTCATGCAACCTTAATTCTCTGCCCTCTCCCTGCCACCTTTGTATTTCTTATGATATAGTCTCTTAATTCCATGATCCTATATTATCTTTACAAAGGATCACTGGTTCAGTCAGTGCTGGAATCAATCTGCTCTGAGGATGTCAAGATTTTGTATGGTTTGTGTGTATATAAGATTTTGTCTAGTTTATTGTAGAAATTGAAACATTTGTAGTGAATGAGATGGGACTGCAGGGAGAAAAAGGGTGGTCTCATAGTTGGGGCACTTACATTCCACCCTAGAAACTTGGATTCTCTCTCTGCCTCTGCTCCTGAGTTTGTGTGTGACATTGGGTAATTCACTTACACCATAACTTTCACAGATTGACACTTCTGCAGGTAATTAAACGATATATTGTAATGCATACTCACAACAGAGCCAAATTAAGGTTGCATGGGCAATATTCATTCTGGCATTTCCAAATTTGGAAGTGCTTGACTTTGCCATCTTTTAATCTTTATAAATTCTTACTTTTTATTTCCTATTTTTGTGGTTTAGTTTGATGAGAGAAACCTTAATGCACATTTAAAAAAATATTTGTAAATTCATAGAGTGCAGTTCCAAGATTTTGGATCCTTCTGTCTTGCAAAGGAGGCTGGCTTCTGTGTGTCCCTGATGACTGGAAAACTAATACTATGGAGATGGAAAGCCTCAGCATTCCCAAACAGAAGAGGGACTAGGCTTGTATATTTCAATTGGGCTGCCTTGCATATGCTGCCATGCAAAAAAGTAAATTGAATGTCTGTGGAACACATGAAATCCTAGCCCCACTGAAGTCAATGGGTGTTTTTGCCAGGATTTCACCCACAGTCTTTTAGTCCTTGATATTGTTTATATAAACCTCTATATCACATTCCTAATGTATATTCACTGATCACCAGATGGCCACAGTTCCTTTCTTTCATTTCTACCTTTTCTGTTCCCACTGCCAGTTTTTCTTGCCCTCTGAGAGTTGCATTCTCTGAACTTTGGATTGTTGATATAATTGCACACCTAATAAAAGTAATTTTAATTGAAAAAAAGTGGTGTTCCCTTCCATCCCATCAATAGTGCCTTGTTAACTGTCTGGTTGGTTAGTTAACCATTTTAAAGTAGGAACATAAGAACTGTCCAACTAGCTTAGATCCATGATCTATCAAGTCCAATACTCTGTTTCCAGAAAAGGTTCATACCAGCTGCTTCAGAGAAAGGTTAAAGAAACCCTGCAGGAGGCAGATATATATTTAAAGAATGTTTCTGTTCTCTGGCAAGCAGTGTACAGTTTCACTTGGAGGAAATTAATCCAGGAACTGAGGGAGAGACTTGAAAGAAACAAAGGAAGGATAATTTAAATTCAATATATTTTTATTCTTTGTAAATACAATGAGTACAACTTTTTAACTTCACAAATCAGTTAATCCACTTTGTACAAGAAAAGTTTTACTCATTCTATGATAGTTCAAGTGCTGATTTTTCTCAGTGCTAGTTCCTAATAACAAATCAAAATCTGAAAAGTACAGCAGCTATCTTTAAATGTTTTTCTACATTTTTCATAAGTACAGTCATATCAAATAAGCAGCTTATAATGTGTGTGTGTGAGAGAGAGAGAGAGAAATCAAAGCTGTAATTAGAACCCAACGTTTTCTAAAAAGGCATTGGAGAGTCTTGGAGACTATTAGCATTGTATCAATTGCCCATCTTTATTTCTTCATAATTAAGTTCTTTCTATTGTCTTTTGTAAATTATTTCACCTTTCTGCACATCTCATTGACAGAGAGTTTGGCCACCATTGCCTTTGGTTTCAGCACTATGCCAATGGGACAGCGATCAGCTCACTGAATCAATCATCTCCATTTTATTTGGTTTTGCTGTTTTAGTCTTTCTTACTTGACTTGTATTTGCTTTTCTTTTTAGTGTGTGTGTGTGTGTGTGTGTGTGTAAAGCTCTTCTGTCTTTGAGATGTTAACCAAACTGAAATTCTGATGATTTGCATTGAAGTTTACCAGTTCATTTTACAGGAAGGCCTGGCCTGTTGAATCCAAAACGTAACTGCCAGCATTTTAAATCAGTTCTGAAGGCCACTTTATGATGTATTACAACAGAAGCACTGTTTTGGTAACCTGGTTTTAGATGTTGTCTATAATATTATGAACATAGTCACCAGTATAAGTTACCTTTAAAACAGATCTGAAGGCCACCTCATGACACATAACAGATGCAATGTTTAGTTACCCAATGTTCCAAATGAAAGAACTAAAAGTACCTTCTTTTTATCTCAGATCTGCCAGTTAAATGATAGAATTGCAGTCTTTCTTAACTATGACTGACAAATGAATTGCCAGCACCCTGTAGAAAGAGAAGCAGCCAAATTCCATCCAATTCACTTTTTCTGTAGAGCAAAACACTCTCTCCACGCTCTAAATCACTCTGTTCAAGGCAGCAAAATCATATCTAATGGGATTTTTTTAAAAATCCTCAATGGATTTAAAAGTTAAACATTCCCAGGCTTATGCTTCCTGTAGATTTTGTTAGTTGAGGCTTATTCTCCATAGATAAAAGTTCTTATCAAACTGTCCATCCTGATTGTTTATTTTTAATGTGGTTTATATGTCACTGGATTTGTACATGTCTGAAAGTAGTCTTGTAATTGGCACATTCCCAATGGTCTTTTTGAAAAACACTTCTTCTATTGTAGATGGACTAATTGAACGTAAAGCTGGCAAAAGCAGTAAGAGTTTTCCAAAACGGCAGGGTTGTGTGGGGTACCTAGAATATAAAACAACAAAAAATATTACTGAGGCATTGTATGTTTCTCCAAACAGCAAAATCACTTACCTTAATGAGCAACAAAACCAAAATTAGCAAATTGTAGGGTTTGGTTCTGACTGGGTGAAATCTGATTTACCTTCTCATGAAAGTAGACATGTTGACTTTAATGGGAATGCTGACCTGAGTGAGGTAAGCAGGCTTTGGGCCAATGTTTCCACATTTTGTTTGTTTAATCTCTCAGATGAATAATTTATGGAAGGCCAAACTCTGCCCTGATTTACACCTCAAACAATAACCTTGAATTGGGTGTAACTCAGAAGAAATTGGCCCAGGTTAAATAAACTGGGTTTATTAGATCGTAAATTCAATCTACCAGTATGCTGTAGATGTTTGAGTGCAGTGTCACTTTTAATAATTGACATTTTGAATACAAAATTCTGAGTGAGAAGCGATATTTCCTTCCCCTTGAAAATATACATCTATAAAAGGCTATTTTCCATCCTCGTTAGCCACAGAATTCTTCTCAGCTTTTAAAAAGAAAACAATATGGGCCTGATTCTGATCTTGCAGGTGCTGATTTTTCACCAGTGTAACTCTGCTGACTTCGGAGGTGTTACTCTGGATTTTGCACTGCTGTAAGTAAAAGGAGAATCAGGCCTGCTGTCGGAAACATTTGGAGCCCAATTCTCCAATCTTCTATCACTTCACTAATGTAAATCAGGAGTCACCTCATTGAAATCAAAGGACTCACACTGGGGTAAAATTAGAATGAGAGCAGAATCAAGCCTCTTTCTTCACATGATATCACATAATAAAAATACAGGCTGAAATCCTGACTCTGAAGTCAACAGGGAGTTTTCTCATTGACTTCAATGGGGCTAGGCTTACACCTACAAAATTTCCAATGCTCTTATGAAAGAAATTTCCATTGTACATGGATCTAAGACATTCCAAGGTGATTGTATTGACAAAAGAAAATAAATCTCCTCACATGATGGGTCCTAGCTCCAACAAACATGGACATGCAAAAAATATTGTTGGTCATTATCCAAAAAAGTGGCATAGACTTTGATATGCCTAAAACTGGGGGTGGGAGGAGGGGAGAAATAATGCAGTTCCTTATTGCTCCTTTATTTAAACTGCAAGATTTATTTACAGTGTATACAGACATTCACCATTCTTTACTCTTGTGGTGCACAGCTAACTATTCCACTCCTCACAAATACCCATGGAAAAGTACTATCTATCTAAGTCTGTAGTATTGCTTTGGCATCCATACTGACAGGGAGCCTCTCTATATTGCTCTACTGCTCTGTGCCTTTTTATTTATGTTAGAAATATGGATCACTCAGGAACCATGAAACTAGATCCTCAGTTCATGCCTGTTCTCACAACCCATTTGCTGGTTCTCACAAGGCTGGATTCTCCTTTCACACCAGTGTAAACCACTGATGTAAATAATTATACTGATATAAAACTGGTGTAAGTTAGAGGACTTCCAGAGTGTTTACCAGTGGGAAAGCTGCTGAGTCCTTGGAAAGGGGACCATGCCATGTAAAGCAGCTGCTTCCTGGCTTCTCCCACAGGCTGGCCATGTAACCCTAACCCCACTGAGCTCCTATGGCACACTATTCATGTGAGGGGGCTTCAATGGGGAGAGCATGTCACACAGCTGCTGTTTTTTCATTTTTTAGTATGTACTGGACAGAACTCCCTGGTATTTTTATGTTTGGTTCATATCTGTACTGAAGGATTCTATCTATAGTCTAAACAAAGGACTTCAAAGATTTCTGCCAGTGAGCATCATTGTTTTTAAGAGTAGGCAATTTTTTTAAGCATGTTTTTAGATTTGCAGAATAATCATAGTCGGTGTTGCAATGTCAGTATAAGTTATAGCTAGACTTAGCAGAATTCAGTTTCCCCCCTACAATTTCAATTGATTATATTCATGTTTATTTGTCAGCATTTTTTATATTGATATACTTGCATGAAATTATGGGGGCTGGGGTCAACGTACAAAATAAACATCCCTAAGTCAAACTTTGAAAAGTTCTCAAGCAGCATTGTTCTTTCTTTGCCTATCTGTAAATGTTGGTTATTATCAATGGAAATATTGTTTCAGCTGTTTGTGTGTGTACAGTGAAATGGATATTTATTGATTAAAAACCTAATCCTGTCAAGTCTAGTTTTATCAGTACACCCTGCTGATAGAGGGGATTTCCTTAGAAGTACATTGTCATCTGGATTCACATGTGTAACTCTCAGATCATTGAATTACATCCTCTACTGGAGATTTTATGTTATTCTACATAGGTTCTTATACCATGCTCATCACCATAGTGTGTGAGTATGTTAAGCAGTGTGACTAATGTCTTTCACAGTATGTGTTTGTTCTCTCATCTTCTCACCAGGGGGAGAAGTGTGTGCAATGGAGTGTGTTGTTTTGGATTTTATTTTTAAATTATATGTAATGTACACACACAGGCATGTTGCTATGTGTTTGTTAGAGAAGGCAAGGTCAAAGAAATATGCCTTGCACATGGAGCGGAAGGTGATGAGATTTGTGTTGGTCCTTAGTTTTTCAGAAAGTTCATACCACAGTCTTGGGTTGGCCCACGAGAAAGCCCTGTCTCCCACACAAACAGGCTTTGCCCTTACTGTACAGAGTTCCATTGTGCAAGAGGAGAAAAGTTGTTGATGGAAGTTGTAGCCTATAAATGGTTTAGGTCAAGAAGTAAATAGAAATTAGGCTTTAATTAGACTAAGTATAGAGGAGTATGGAAAATTGAGTTTGTTAGCGTGAGTAAAAGCTAGAGACGGTAAAATGGGAAAATTGAAGTTAGTAAAGACATGACCCAGGGTTATGTTGTGGCTATGTTTTGGTTAGAACTGGTTTTGGAGTGGTTTTTAATTAGCATTTTTGAGAATTAGGACTACTTTACTAAAATGCTAAGAACACTGGTAGCATGGAAAGAACATTGGTGCAAATGTTAATTTAAATTATGTGTAATGTGAAGAACCAATATAGAGGTGGAAGAAATGTGGCTATGGTAATGGATAGGTTTAATGCTAATTAGTATTATCATGGGTTATAAAAGGAGTAGCCTTTTAAATTGGATGGAGCTCCAGTTAACACCAGAATGGTACTGTTAGGCTATAGGATTATAAGGGTGTACTTCCTCTGGTTGTCAATGGACTGATCATCTATTGATATACTATTCCATCTTTGAATGTGAGTATAATTGTAGTACTGTGTAAATGGTAATTGTATGCCTGTTTGCTTAACTAATAATTTTTCTCTTTAAAAAAGTTTGGTTCTATCATTCAAAGTGTTATCTAGGATCCTCAACTAAATTAAATTGTCTGTAAGTGACCTTGAAGTGCAAACCTGAAAACTAAGTTTGGTTTATTATATTCTTAGCTTTAATGAATTAACATTAATTGACAACTGTTAAAATTCAAGGTTATAAAAGTGAGGGGAAGCCCAGGTTGACAGCAGTGTTGCCCCTTCTCAGAATAATCATTTAAGAAGAGGCAGTTTGGTGATATGGAAGGAAGTACCTCTGATCTATGACACTAGACAAAATCTGGCTAAAAAGTTTAATATTTCAAGCCGATATTTTGGAAGGGACAGATGAGGATAGATGACAAAAATAGAATGGGTAAATGGAAATGCACAGAGTGGCGGTTAGACCTCTTTTTCTTTTGGGTGCACTTCCATGTCCACTATGGAACCCTGAGGATTCCCCTTTCTCCCCGTCCCCTGTGCCTCTACTCAAATTTCCCCTGCTCCAGGCCTTGCATTACAACTAATTTATTTCTGGCTAAAGACTGGACAAGACACTTTTCAGAGCTCATCACAATAGCTCCTGAAATGACTGGAGGAGTCACTATTGAATGAGATGCAAAGCAAACCCTTCCTTTCTGTCTCCTTTCCTCCCCCCGCAATTGCCTAATGAATTACTTTGGCAGTAGTCCTCCTAGCCCTTGTGGTCCAAGGCTGGAGTATAGTTTTAAAAAGTATTCAAAGCATGGTGCTCTAAACTGTGGTCACATTAAGACAACTGCACACATAGTGAAAATAACAGTGGTTTTCTACGTAGTAAATTTCACACATTCCCAGTTTTACCCTTATTAGTTTCACAAGGTGGTGACTGCAGCTTTTATAGTTGGTATTAAGGTTTCTGTATCTCATATGTTTTATACTGAACAAGACTGAAATGAGGTTTTCCATATAAACTATTTTTCTCATCATTCTGGTGACGATGGCACTGAGCTAGGAATCACAAGATCTGGGTTTTTCTATTTCCAGCTCTGCCATGACTCACATTACGGTCTTGGACAAGTCACTGCATCCATTTCCTTATCTGAAAAATGGGAATAATACAATAAAAGATACTGAGATTCTAAAATTTAAAGCACTCTATGTGGTGTTGTGGGTCATTGTTATTATTTAATACAGTAAAAGACATGCAAAAACTCCAGTTTCCTGAATGTATTATGTTCCTTTTCAGGTATCACATACCATGAAAAACTCCTTCTCTTTTTCATTTTCCCACTTATTTGGATACATTTTGCCATTGACTTTTCTGAGGTCAGGATTTCAACCAGAGTGTTTGAAAAAAGTGTTCAAAGAAAATATTGATCACCTGGTGTGGATGTAACTGTTCAGAGTGAGCTGAGCTTCATCTTGAAGAGCTGCAATGGCGGCAGCATTTCGAAAACTTCTCAGTTCAGAACCACTGTGTGTAGGTACTGGAAAACAGATCAGTAATTAGTCAGGTGGACTCGTAAGGTCAAAATATTTAAAGATTTAATGTAAAAATAAAGATGCATTTTTAAACATTTAATATTTAATAGTTAAAGTGTAGCACTGCCTATTGGAATGCAACAGCAGAAAACCCATTAGCCAATGAAATATGTCTCTGTTTTAAAATGTCAGTGTAGACTTTGAAGTGGCTAACCAGCGAAATGGCTAGTTATCAAAAAACCAAGAGATTATTTCTGCTTACCAGCTTTAAAAGTGACAATGCATTTGAGACAGGCAAATTCAGTAGCATCTAGCCGAAGTTGTCTAAATCTAGCCACAACCTCCTGTAAAGCCTGTATTTCTGAAATAATTTTATTCAGCTTCTGAGAATCTGTATTGTCACCATTCATGCCTAGAATAGAAACATGAAAAAATATTCTATATTAAGGCATTTGCATTAATGTATATTGATTTCTGACAAAATCCTCTGTATCAATATCTATTCAATTGTCACTCTTAGATATCTGATTCAATGTAAACTGACTATATGGTATGAAAGTTAATATAAAATCTTCTCTTGGATGATAACAAACACAGTAATTTGCATTTAAATGACAATGCAAGCAGTCATGAATACAACAAAACAACATTATTTGCATTTAAATATAGATTTATAAATGACAGGTATGCTCTATTGTTCAGCGGGAATTTGTTATTCTTTACATGTTGTTCTTTTTTCAGTAATGTATTTTTATGGTAATTTTTATAACAAAGTCATTAAATTGTGCAATTCTTACCAGATACAGCCAGTAGAGTGTTAGCATCAACTGGAATGGCCCATTGTGCTATTCCTAGAACAAACAGTTCTCTCCAAGCATCTTCCAAAAGCATCAGCTGCCATACAATAGATGTATAATATAACATGGTGTATAATTTATAGATTTATAAACATTTTCAATATGTAAATTTCTGTTATTTTAAAAACAGCTTTAAATGCCCGCCTTTGTATTTTCCCCTGTGAACATTTTAGCTCTTCCTTTATCTTTTTGATAAGGTATATGGATAAGAATATTCCTGGAAGAAACAGGATTAGAATTAATTATCTGAATTATTGTAGAACCTAGAGTTCCCACCCACAGTCAGAGTCCATTGTCCTAGGTGCTTTGCAAACACAGAGAGGGAGCGAGACAGTCCCTGCCCCAAAGAGTTTACACTGTTCATCAATATCTACTCATATTTTTCAAAAGCAGGCTTGCTCAATAAGTGCTCTCTTCTTCTCTCAATACACGTCTGACTGGTCTTTTAATGATTTCTGCACTATTAGACTTTTTTACCCTGCAAACATCTGATTTGTGAAATGAGTGGCAGATTACTAGATGGTGGCCTGAACTGACACCACGTGATAGAGAGTCCATTCAAAGCACCACTACATAATGACAGGCATGCTCTTGTTTACATTGACTCTACTGTTAGTTAAACAAATCTATAGTCTGTTAACAGACAATATCAAGATATATTAAAATCTTATTTGTTTTCCTACTTTTGCTGAAAAGAGCCCTTGAAAACTGGACACAGAAATCTGGTTACTTTAGAGTGAGGCCTAAATCCAAACCCTAAAACGTCACTGAACTTTGCGGAAGTTTGAATCTGGGTCCAGACATCTTGGATTGTCCCTCTTCAACAAGAAAGAACCCCAACTCCACAGTCAAACACCTGTGGAGGCTGAAGTCCCTCTGATTTGGATCCAGATATTGCAGCCAGTGCTACTGTTTGCTCTCCATAATCTTTCCATCCTAATTTGTTTTTGTAGATTTTTTTCCTTGTGATGGCTGAGGGGCAAACTCGGTGCACAATTCGCTTCTCTGTTTCCAGTGAGCCTCATTGATTTAAGTACAAATACATTGTAGGCATGAGAGGAAAATGAGGCTCCTTAGGATTACAGTGGCAAAGCCAGCAAACAATAATTTATGTTTAAGTGCACATATGACATTTTGTCTTAGCCGCCTCCTTTGCATGGACATGGAGGGCCCTACATTCAGCTGAATCTCATCAGTTCCATGGCATGGTTTGAGGCGCACGCCACAGAGAGCACACACAGTTGGGACTTGATGCCTCTTTCTGGTCTACAGCAAGGTGGAGGTGACTGAGGAGGAGAAGGCTCAGGACGGATTGTCTGGTGATTCTATGATTATGATGCTACATTGCCCAAAACCCCTACAAAGGCATCACACAAGGGACTGTGGCAGCTATTGTCACTCTAAGACTTCAGTAGGCGTTGCAAAGAAGCTTCACTGGTGTCATGCAGTTGGCAAGAAAAGAGAAGGGATCCCATCCTCAAGCCTCAGGATAAAAACAGGCTTAGACTTATTGTGTTGGTCAAAGATTTTGCTGAAAAAACACTACATGGATTTTGGAAAAGTAGGGTATACCGGAAACAAAGAAAGTCACATTGTGGAACTACTGAGTTTAGTAATGTCACTTTATAACATAGAAAAAATAGACAGAATCCTTTCGGTAGAATTTTGTTTTTCTTACACATCTGAATTTGAGAGATGAATTTCAGTTGCGCTGAAATCATCCAACAATTTGAAATGTCTTATCTAAATTCTTATTTTTAATACCCAGTGTTTTAAGCCATATTGTTTTCATTAGATTCAGAGAGAGCTCTCCCAGAGTCAAGAGTCATTACAGTGCTACTAGAGAGATATGGAGGCTGAGCAGTGCTTAATTTGTGAGATGCTGGAGCTCAAGCAATCTTTTTTTTTTTACATTCATAACTGATGCAGCAAACCCAGAGGTGCTGGGGCTACGACCTGTCAAGCCTAGAGGTGCTAGGGCTAAGCCCTGGCACAGAGTACACATTATGGATGAGGTAATATGTTTTAGGTCCAGTAAAAGATATTACTTCACACACTTTCTCTCTTTAATATCCTGTGACCTGCAGGGCTACAACACCACTGCATTCCAGAACTATGACCATCATGACATCACAGTTACTGTTCTGTACAATTTACCTAGACTTTACAGAGTTTTTATTCAACTCTAAGAAAGAAATTGTGACTGAAATGGAGATGTGTGTCTGTACATAATATGGTGTTTAATTAATTGCACTGGCTTTTATAATAACAAAAACTTCCCAGAGATATGAAATTATCTGAAGTACCATACCCATCTCAGGTTTCTGGTGAGAGAAACAGAACCTACACTTCTGAACACTACTAACAAGCCATTCCCTCTCTGTGCCTTATAAAGAAATTATATTTCTTTTAGATATGCAGGTTTCTTTGTGGTATAAATACATTAATTGTTAGCCTTTAATTGGCTTTTGCAAAACTTTTTTGTTCTCTTCTTCAAGCAGATGGCAATGAACAATGGTTCCTAAAAGATATCAACACCATGCAGCTAAAGTCAGAAGAATTTAGAAATTAAAGGAACTGTCTCCTCCAACTAGCTAAGGCTCTCCTCATTCACATGAATATGTCTTTAAAGCCTCCAGTTAGAAGAGCTCATGATGACCTTAGTGAGGGCTTATAAATGGCCTTCATTCCTAAAAGGAATTAGAAAATCCCAGGCTTTCTAAAGGACCTACTTCTACTTCAGAATCAGGCAATATCTATAAGGATAACCTTCTATTGATTACTTCTGTTTTGTCAAGTGATAGGGTTTCACATTTTTCAAGACAGAGAAGTGACACATAGCTATAGAACTGTAATGTTTTAGTTTTTCTAGAGGTGCCCAGAACAAAAGCAGATCCTAGGAAAAGATGTTAGACTCATCAGCTAGATGTCAAAAGGCATGCAGAGGAAATTCAGACATTTTTATCTATGCCACTATCAAATTAAATTGAACAGTAGTACTACTGTATGGATCATCTGGCTGATTCTCTAACTATGGAATAAGGCTATTAAAACAAGAGTTATTTCCATTGAGATTCTCCTGAATGTGAGAGAAAGCTGAGGAATCATGCTAGAGAGAGGTTTGAACCATAGTTCCACATCTGAACCTTGATAAATTCGGATCCAGGTCTAAACTGTACAACTCAGACCCATCTCTACAACCTGAAGGGAAGAATGGTGAAACTGACGTCATTAGAACTTTAAAGCAGATTCAATTAGTGTTACAATTCGCTAACACTTGCCTTAATTTCAAATGGAAGCTATGTCGCTGGCTCATTTAAGATGACAGGATAAAAGGATTTCTGTGATGAGTTTAATGGGAAACGTTCAATTATATGGAATGTGCATTAGCCATTTCTACTGTATTGATGAGCCTTTCTCTTGAAAGATGTTTCTTTCCTCCCATTCTCTTCACCCCATTCTTCCTGGAGGGATGATCTCTTCGGGAATTTTGGGACCAAACTGATCCCTGGTCTAGGTGGATGCAACTGCTGTTGATGTCAATAGTCCATGGCTGAATGTGATCATTATGACAGAGATTGTTTTCTTTGAAATGGCAGTAGTTTTCAAACCAAAGCCATTTTCCACGTCTATGTAATAAAGTGCACTCTAGGTTTGATTCTGCAGCTCCTTCAAAAGCCTGATCCAGCTTACCGATCCGCAGGAGCAACTGTATTTGAAGTTGACAGAAATGGCTTGCACACAGCAGCTGATGAACTGGGCTCCCATTACCTTCCTGTCAGTTGTTCCCTGTTGACTGTTAAGCCTTTGGCTTATGCCAGCTCTGCAGCCTCTTTAAGATCCCACTCATCCAGGGGCCCTGAATGTATATACCTGATTTGCTGGTGACAATACATAGAGGGAGGTGAATGAGGCCCTACATATCTAACCTCACAAAAGGTCTCTCAGAATCTGGGACAAGCTCCATAAAAGAGACCTTTAAGCAAATGTCTTTGTGCTATCTGTGATAAGTATTTAGGTAGAAAACTCTATTGTCGTCCTAAAAATCTTTTTTTCTGCTCACAATATGCATTTGTTTAGGTACTTATGCTAACATACCACAGACCAACTATTGTATTTATTAGGTGGCTATTATAAGAGTCTAATACAATTAGTTGTAACACTTAAGATATGACTTTTTTCTTTCTAGTTATTGTATTGCAAAATTAAACTCAATTATATCAAAATATTAGATACATTTTTGTGGTTGGGGCTTTGTATAGTTTTTTCCTTTTATTATTGTCTGATTTCTTTTCAGAACTAATGCATTATATTAAATAAATCAAGTCCTCATCAAAAATCAAGTCATTATGAAATTGCTTTAGTTTCTATCGTTCACTCACAAATCATTTGAGGCAAAGGCAAGTTGTCGCAGAGGAAAACACGACAAATTAAGGAGGATTTTAATTAGGAAAAACAGAGAAGGCTAAATTCTGCTCTTAGTCAGATCAGTGTAAATGTGGAATAACTTCACTGAAGTCAGTATGACTCAGAGAACCATTTGGCCAGTATACACTAGTAGGATTAAATGGTAAAAATGTTTACTGAGAGTGCACTTTCTATCCAGAGAGCTCAAAGCACTTTACAAAGCAGAATAAATACCAGTATACTCAGTTTGCAATTGGAGAAGCTGAGGCACACAGAGATTAAATGACTTACAAAAGTTCAGACAGAAGGTCAAGGGAAGAGCCAGGAATAGAACTTGGAAGAAAGCTTTTAGTCCCATTTAAGTCAATGGGAGCTTTGCCATTGACTTCAGTGGGGCCAGGATTTCATCCCCGGTCTTCTGACTTCTAGCCCTGTGCTCTGTCCACTGTAACATGTTGCCTCTCATAATATTTGTTTTACAGCAACATCTATTTCTTATCTGAGTTTCACCTACACTATAAAATATCCATTTCAGACTGATGAAAATTGCTGTTAAAACAAAATATTATTTTAGCGAGAGGCCAAATCAAAAACTATGGGGGCTTTGGAAGAGTGAAAAATCTGATCTAGATCTGAATTTTGTGGACCATCTTTAATATTGTTGCCAGGCTAAGGACAATTAGTCATTGTATAAGTCTTACCTGATCTTGTAACGACAGAGTGGAAAAGGCTGGAACACTCTTGGCCCATTTGATGCTCATAAAGAGAAGCCTGGCAGCAGATTCACAAACCGATTCAGTGGCCACTTCATAGAGGTACATAGGGGTACCATTGACTTCGTGTGGATACTAATATCAAAAGTAAAATAGGGAATAATAATAAAAAGTCACTAGGATAGCCATAGAGTTTAATGTCGGAAGGAACCACCAGATCACCTTGTCTGATCTCCTGTATATCCCAGGCCACTGCCCGTGCACTAAACCCAGCAACTAACATGAGACCAAAATATCACAGCCTCCACAAGACTAGACTATTATGTACCACTGACAGAGAACAGGAGGGACTGAGATGCAGTGTGCCAGAAGCCCCAGTAAGGGCAGGGAAATGATTAAGTGAGATATCCCCAGATAATCCTGGCAAGTGACCCACATGCACATGTTGCAGAGGAAAGTAACTCTTTCTCCTCACCTCCCCATCACTGCCAGTCTAACCTTCTCAACTTACAAAACTTCCTTCCCAAACCATTAGCCCCTGAGCATGTGAGCAAGAACTAGCCAGCCAAGAACCTACAAGAGAGAATGCTCTTTGCCACCTCTGAGCCCTGGCCCACCCCAGCCAGTGTCCTATCTCCATCCATGAGCATCCTGATGCCTCAGAAGAAGGAGATAAAACCAAAAAATAAAATAAACACCCACCCAGACAAACAACAGTATACGCTGGAGATAGGGAGATGGAGAATCCTCTCTGTGGGTGGCTGGCTGAAACCCTGAAATGAGCTTTCAGGAACATAAACAAAAAGCCAGAAGTGAGACCATGGGCTGCTATGTCTTGCCCTCTTTTTATTTTTCACCGCAGATATCCCTGCACTTCATTAGTTATTCCTGTACATAGATAATTGATGTAATCCCATCCTGCACCCACTGAAATTAATAGCAAAACTTCCATTGGCTTCTGTGGGCCCTTTATGAAGCAGACTATTTGCTTTGCTATCCATGGGGATAAATGGGACCATATAAGCATAAGATCACAGTATGGCAGAATTAAATTATAACAGTAGAAGAAACCTATTAAAAATGTAGCTTGGACCCTGTCTCATTACTTTATTCAGCGTTCTCTGCTTTCAGAGCAGATATATATATTGAATAAAATATTGAATCAATATTTTACTTTGTCACCCCTAATTCACACCCACATTCAGCAGTCTGTCCCTATTCCTAAAAGCACTTAACCAGGTACTTAGCCTTAGTCACTTGCTTAAGTCCCATTGAGTGCACTTGGATTTAAACATGTGCTTCAGTGGTCTGCAGAAAGCACAGAGTAAAATGCATTTTTCTTTCTAAACAATTTCTGGTTTAATATTTTTGAATTTACATTTTAAAAAATAGAAATACAATTTTTTATAAGCAAGTTCACAATGGGTTTCACCAAGCTAGAGACCAGGTTGATTTACAACAGTTTTTCTGTAATTTGTTGTGTACTCTAAATACAAATGTGCTTATGAATATTTTGGAAAGGCGAGCATGAAAATATTTGAGTTATCAATTCAAATAACTCATAGATAAGCCTCAGCCACCAAGATATGACAGCAATTTCTTGTGCTGTTTATTAAATGTCAAAGTCCAGAAGTAAAAAGATAAATATATTTGTGTACCTAGACAGGCTGCGATAATTTGCTCAGTACATTACAGTGTATTATGGGCTCGATCATTACAGAGCTGATCCTTTTATCGTCCAGAAAGTCAATGAGTCTCCAATCTTGGGTCATTTTAATGACAGGCGTCCAAGACTGAAACATGTAGGTAGGCGGGTAGTCTGCAGGTGGCAGTGTTTCTGAACGGTTCCACTGTATGTAGGTCTTTCCATAGGGAAAGCGGGATTGCCTATTTGTACGTATACTGTAATAGCTCGCAAATGGTGTGTAGTTTTGTCTAAAATGCATTGAGGCATATTTATCTCCAGAGAGCGAGAATGATTGTAACTCGCAGACAATTGTTCTTTTACTCTCTACCGAAATAGTTTGTTAAGTCTCGATGGGGGGCCAAACGTACAGTTTTTACTCAAACAAAAGTCTCCTTAAAATCAACAGGAGCGTTTACACTTCATAGTCTCGGGTCCGGATTTGTATTCTACTCTAGAAATGCCTGGATCTTCCCCCCATCCTCCCCTGGAGACGCTGAACAACCCGGGCTCCAAAACAAGACTCGCCCACCCCGGACTGCGGGGCCTAATATCTCTGCCATCCTCTCCGCAGGGCCCGCGAGCAGAAGGCGGCGGGCAGCGCTGACCTTTGGAGTGGGCTGGGCCAGGCCCACCAGCGCCTGCCGATCGGGGGTCGCGGAGACCGCGGCCAGCTCCAGATTGTGGGGCTCCAGCTGCGTGACCGCCGTGAAGAAGGCCGGCGCGGGCAACGCTGCGGCGGGAAAGTGAGGGGCGGCTCCGTTCTCTTCCTTGTGGCCTCTGAAATACAGCGCCACTTGCTTCCTTATCGTGGACGTCCTGGGACCTCGTTCGTGCTGCACAGCTGGGAATAAAGGGCTGGTTCAGTGACTACGTTACCCAGCTGCGGCCTGAGCCCGAAGCCCATTGAAATCAAGGGAAAGACTCCCGTGAACTGCAAAGGGCTTTGGAAGAGGCCGCACTGACTTACTGTACTTCATTGTCCTCGGCTGGTTAATGTGCGTGCAGAATAAAGTGCCTGACGCTGCACACCACCGCGTTACTTTCAGTGCCGAATATTAGGTGCTGGGCCATTAAATGCAGCATAAACCTCCAGATCTCCCACCCCCCAAAACCAATGAAAATAGTTCTCCGAAAGTTTGTCTGGGATTCACTTATAGGCCTAGTAGCCATCGCTTCAGCACCACAATGTTATTCATTTAGTGGCAATAGGCATTTTATAGCTCCGGGACGTCTAGTTTAGGATTGCTGGGGGGGTTCTTTGCGGGGTGGGGTGGTAACTAGTTACTTGCTCATATCGGTAGGATGCTCAAGTCCTGTTTTATTAGGTCACCATATTCCACAACTTTGATTGTGCTATTCCGCAGGAAGTGTTTAAATACAGGTTCAGTTTTGTCAGCTGGACTCAAGGATGCGTTGGCCTCGCCTAGATATTGTTGCCTGGGGTATTATGGAGTAGCTTTAGTGAATCTGCGAGGGAAATTGATCTGTCCCATCAGCAGTAGGGTTGCCAATTTTGGACGTATTCCTGGAGGTTTCATCACCTGACATAATCTTTAATGAAAGATTCACCTTTAACTGCTGGAGCCCCCAGGGCCATCCTGGAGGGCTGGCAACTCTAGATAGCAATGACAACACAGACTAACGCTGACAAGCATTAGAACCCGGACAACAGAAAAAACCCACACGTGTAACTCAGAACTATAATGGGGAACAGTTGAGTGTTTGCCCGATTAAACTCTGTTGCTGGTCTCCAGGGGATCGGAATCGGACTCAAGTTGAGAAGATTTACGACAATAACCGTGGCAAGTGATTCAGGGGATCTGAATCTACGGCATCTTCAATCTACGCCCCTTGTCTTACCTGTGCTAATAAAACAAGCGGAGTGTGAAATCCTGACCCCATCGAGGTCAAACGGAGCTGTGCCCAGGACTTGCCAGGAGCCAGGATTTCGCTTCCCTTGTTTCGCACGGAAACGTGTGGAGAGGTTGACTGGGCACTAGAAGACAGTAGACGGCTGCACACGAGTATATTGAACGAAAGCCAGGCCAGGCTCCCTGCTCGTGGATAATCCATCGAAACATTTGTCATTGTTTCGGGCTCCTGTTTCCTCTACAAAGACGATTTGTGGCTCACCATACTGCTTATTGTATAGGGAAATCTTACAGCTCACAGTTTGCTGGCCTGTGCGAGGCCTCGCGGCTTCCAAGTGACGCCTTGAATGGATTCTTCTATTATTAATAGTTGCATCTCAAGAAAGCTAAAGTGAAAGGCTAATTTTAACAGCCCGGTTCTGAATTCTCTGAATAAAGCAGGGGATTCCTGTCTCCACCCAGGGCTGTGGCAAAACTCCCGTTGCCTTCAAATAAATCATAGAGCGACTTTTGGGGGGTCCGATTGAGACGCTAAAACAAGGGACTGGATTGTGTCTAACCCGATCAACGCGCAGGGCTGTGGAATAACTAGATCACTCTTACTCGGAGCTCCATGACATTCCTGTTCCCTGCACAAAACCCCGCACTCCTTCCCAACTGTTGGACATTATGGGTCAAATCCAGCCCTGGCAGAACTCCGCCAAGTCGGATGGATCCACGCCAAGGGCTGGATTTGGCTGAAATACATTAATTGGCGGTTTCATTGCACTTGTTTCACTGTTTGAGTTGCTTTTGTCAGCAACCCAAACAATTGGCCCGGCCCTGGCTTTGGGTCCATTGTACAGAGCTGAATAACAGACGTTCCGATGGGAACGGAGCAGCTCCGAATTGGGGGCCTGGGCGGGGTGGGGCCAGTGGCGGGGTTGTTCTGGCTCGTTGGGAGGAAGGAGTCGTTGAGCTGAGCCGGGCACCGCGGAGGGGAAGGGAGAATTTCGCCGCCAGCTGGAGTGAAATACTACGGGCCGCGGGCTCCACGCTCTTCGTTCCCACGCGTTTTCCCCACACACGCGATTCACGGTTCATTCGACTCCGCCACAAGGAGAAGGGTGAAAGGCCGCGCAAATACCATCTTTGTTCATGTTGACTTCCAAGCACTTCTTCAGCCGACACGCCCGGCATTGGTTCCTGTGGGTCTTATCCACGGGGCAACCTCCCTGCAACAGAGAAACCCCTTTTGTTAGGAGATGGGCTTGCACGGGGCGTGGGGTGGGGAACTGACAAGTGAACGGCGGGGAGGGCAGCTAAGAACCTGCTCAGCTATCACAGCATTAGGGAGTACTCCCTCTTCCTCCCCCCACCGCACACGTAGCGTGTGTCCTTTCTGCTTGTGGTCCTCCTGGGGAGGATTTGTGAACGGAGGGTTTATGGGTCTCCAAGGGGAACATCAGCCCCGAACCAGTGGGGAGTTCTGCTTTTAAACCGATGCCACCATATGGCCCTGTGTATTCACCCTGCACGGGCCTTACTCGGGCAAAACTCCCAGCGACGCCAAATAGGAGTTAGGCCTGAGCAAGCAGCTCAGACTCGGGCCCTGGGTCAGCGCAGAGTGTAGCTGGAGAGGCCGGGGGTAGCTCGGAGGTAGGATCGTTTCGGTTGGCGGGATCCCTTCCTTTCGGGGGTTGGGTTGTAGCCTGTGCAGAAACGTGATACTTCTAGAGAACCAGGCACATGAAGGGGAGACGAGAGCGTGTGTCGAAGTGTCCCGGTACGAAACGGAAGAAAGGGCTCGTTTGACGGGTGTGAGGCCATGTTCTTGGAGTCCGATCTAGTTCCTTCCTGGAGAGACTATCCTGAGGGTTATACGGGTGTGTATGTTGGGTTTAATGTAAGGGACCAAATCCTGTTGGCCTCATTCCTGGGAGCGGCCCAGGTGGAGTCAATAAATCAGACTCTGGCCTCAGTCACACCGAGAGGAAAACCGGAGTCACTCCATGGAGTTACCAAGGATTTCCACCGGTGTAAGTAAGATTAGACTCTGGCCCAATGGGGCTACTGGAGTGAGTAAGGCGAACAGCATTTGGCCCCTAACAAATGCGTGGGCAGGTGATTATGGACAAATTTGTTTCAGCACCTTAGACAGCTCCCCACCCCCAGAGGCTCCGGCTGCGTCCCGGAATAATAGAGCTCCCCAGGCCTGCGGGTGCCCCGATCCGAAGAGGAATGGTCTAGACTTAGAGCCCTCCATAGCCCCAGAAAGTCACATGCAGCCCTCGGCTCAATACACCAGAAATATCTAGCCACAAAACCAAACTTCAGCCGATCCTGTGGTGGCGGGCCATGAAGACCCGAAGGAGACGGGACAAGGTGCGGGCAGGTGGGTTTTGGAAATAAGGGTAAGTGCTGGTGACAGCTATCAAAGTTCAAAAAAAAGTCACTGAACCAGACACAGTGCGTGTGTGTGTGTTCGTGTCTGTCTGTCTGTCTTTCTACTCTGACATCGGCTATATTAATTTAGCCCCGGAGCCCGATACTTGATGGATGCAAGGGAAAGTTAATGGTCCTCTCCTCAGTCTGCCCCTTTTCCTTTGCTACTAACTCCTGACACCACGTGTGGTTCTACCGCCATCCCCCTGCGCCTCTGGTGCCCTGGGCGACATGCCAGTGACGGAAACCCCCTTCTCGGCCAGGTGAGAGCCTGGTGTCAATTGTTGGTGTTAATTGTTCAGCAACACTTGGGCTGTGACTTTGCAGGTCTGGAAACCAGCTCGCACCCGCCGAGACCCTGCAGAGTTTCCATTCCTCGGCGGTCCATGGGAACTCGCCTTTCCCAGAAGTCAGGCTGCAAAGCGAAACTTATTCCAGACTCTTGGGGTGGGGGGGATGTCTCCAGCTCCCACTGAAGTTAGATGCGAAACACCCCCGGACTTCAGTCACTTAGCGTCGGGCCGGATAGACGCTCTCTCCTCTCCAGCTCTTCAAAGTGCGCTCCAACAAAAAAGCTTCCCACCCAAAACCCCTTCCGAGGCGATCCGCTGAACGGAAGCAGAGGGCACCCAACGCAAGATTGTGATGAGGAAGGGGGATTTGTAGCTGCTTCGGAAAAATCTGTTGACTCCATTGTGTAGACTTGTGTGTACAAAGCTGCTGCTGTCTGATCCATTTACTTCAGCGTTTTCCTTGCCGTCCACCTTTCGACTCGGCCGCCTTTTCCTTTTGTGCCGGCCCATGTTAGCCGATCTTTAAATGTGAGAGGGTGAGTGGAGGGGACACCATCTACACAGCACCCTTTGGGGTGTACTGTAGAGTCCTGCTCGCCTTGCTCGGGCGCAGGTCGCAGGGAAATCAGGGAGTTCGCCGGAGCTAGGACCGCAGGGTCGGGTCTGTAAACACAGAGCCAAGGAGCACGGTGCAAAGGGGAAATGCTTGTCCGCGGTGCGTGAACGGTTCAAATACCGCGGAAAGGGGAAACCTCGATTCATTATCCTAGCGCTAATCCTTCAGGTGTGATAGGAAATGCCGTCATGTTATTTCCCACCACTCCTTATTCTATTTACAACAGAGGCAATTAACCCTCTGCTTGAATCTACTAGTTGCCTTTACTATAATAGGTTTGCAGCGTTGCTGTCGCCTTTTGGCCCCAGGATATTAGAGATCACAGGTGGGTGAGGTCCTGTCTTGTATTGAGCCAACTTCTGCTGGGGAAAAAGACAAGCTTTTGAGCCCCACTGTTCCGAAGGAGAGCGGCGCGGAGCTTGGAGGCTTGTCTCGTTCACTAACAGAAGTCGGTCCAGTCAACGAGATTACTTCACTCGCAACAGATACTTCTCAGAGAGTTGGTGGGAGCTGGAAGTTTGACTGTCCTAAGTTTCATGGTGATCTGGAAAAGAAACTCTAGCGAGAAAAGCTTGTTCAAAAAGTTTGTACAAACGTCGCCTCTTTTCCAGTGAAATGGGGGGGGGGTTGTTTTCACGAAATCTTCCCTGTCACTATGGTATTGGCTTGAACTCATCAGTTCCTGTATTCACACCCCCCCCCCATAACTGCGCTTTTATTGTAATGGGGGGGGGCCTAGAGGTAGGAAAGGCAGAAATCCAAAGCTGGGGGTGTGTGATTTTTCTCCGACTTGGTTCTGTTTTAATAGCGACGTTTATGTCAGAACATTGTCCTCAGATATGTGGGAGTCCCCGACCTCTTTTCAGCTTAGATACGCTTGGTAGAAGTGCGCAGAGTGGCTCTGTGTAGGGAGGACAAACAGGTCCTGCGGCAAGAGAAGGCCCCGCCAATGTGTCACTGTAGCGAAGGTAAGTTTAGGGTTTGACTCTCTTTTGTCTCTGGGCCGCTGAACGGAGCATTTCTATACCGCTACACTTCCACAGAGGCGCACAACCAGAGAGTAATCGGGACACCCGGAGCCTGGGGCACGGGCCCTGGAAAACTGTCCAAGCCGATGCTAATACACATTGTGTTCATGGCCACAGAACCATTTCCTCTCGGTTTGAACTCCTCCTGCTCTAAGAGGAAAGATCTGACGTGTGGAATCAGACTCTGGGTCCATGAAATCCGTTGCCCTAGCTCAGTCCAATACCTAACGTTTCGGTGGCCGGTGTATCTGGCGAAACTCCGCCACAACGCCGCGCCCGGGGTAGGCAAGTCTTCCTGACCACCGCAGGCGATCATTTGGGCCTGAAGCATGAGATCTGGGTTTTGATTGGCTGTTTAAATCCCCCCAGGAAGCTAACTCCGAGTCTAGTATAATACGTGTGAGAGACGTTTGCGTTAAACGACTTCGTTCAAATGTGAATCTCCTTACAACGTTTTTAGCAAACGTCCCGAGCTGCTTAAATCGATCACAGATCAATTCCCCACCCCACCCCATTCCCATAAGGTATTAAGATGGGACGGCATCCAGGGAGCAGGACGCAGCTTAAATTTTGATCCCTATTTGGGCTCGGCGGAGGGGAACTCGGGGCTCTTTGGGCGTGGGAGGGAAGCCAACGGGTCCTGTCACTAGTACCTGAGTTCCAGATTTGCAGACGTACGTCCTGTTCCTCCTGATGCTCCGCTTGAAAAATCCGGAGCATCCGTCGCAAGCGTAAACCCCATAGTGCTTGCCGGAGCTGCGGTCCCCACACACTTTACAAGGGATGTCTAATATACGACCTGAAAAAGCAGAGGCGGGGGAGGGAGAGAGAGAGGGAGAGAACTAAGCAATCTGACCTCTGAAGGGATTAGCACCAGAGCTGCGATAAAAGCAAATAATGAAGTGATTTTAAAGGCCACCTTCTTTTCCTTGAGCTAGTGTCACTTTTCTACAATGAGAATTATTCATGCACCGCTACATTTATTTGGATCGCCTGTAATCGCCAAGACCCGGTTGGGAAGGAAAGATTACAGCAGCATCCACAGCCAAAACCTTCCTGCTAGCAGGGAAAAGTTTTTGCTGGTTCTGTAGAGCTCTTCGAACAGGGGGGAAACGCTATTCTGCGTGTAGGGAGCGGAGAGAAGCGAGACACAAAACCAGCTTGTTCCCGCCGTTAATTTGGATGCGTTTCCATTACCGTACAATTTAAGCAAAAGTTTCTGCATTAACTGGGGGGAAAGTGCAGTTTATGTGCCGCCAAGCGCCTCTGAAATGCCTGGCTTGTTTCTTTCTTCTATCTACTCTATCACGCAATCTACATTACATTTACTTTTCAGCGACTTTTACTGTCATTGCAAATGCACTGAAAGTCATACACCATTTATAGAGATTACTAACCCCGCTTTCAATGAACGCACCACACCACAAAACCCCTACCAGCTCCTCTCTTCTTGTTATCTTCAGTTCCAATAGTCTCCTTCCCCCCAAAAATGTAGCTCAAGCGAAAGGTGCAGCTCTCTCACAAAGCGTGGGTATGAAAAACCTGGCCGATTGGGTGGATAGCGATTTGCTTTGCTTTGCATTAGCTCAGGAAGAGTGTCTTAAGTGTGGTGGGGGGTTATGGGGGGGGGGAGGGATAGAAGGGTTGGAAGGTGGATTCAGAGAAGTCTCTTCTGCTCCCTAGAGAATTTAGGAGCCCGGGATGCTTTCAGACATGTTTATCCGGAGGCTGTAAAACAATGCCTTCTGGCAGACAATAGGGACATTAGATAAAGTGTTAACTTAATGATTTTCCCCATTGAAACTCGTTTGACTGCCTCCAATCAGCACAAGCTGCCAGCTTCTCCCCTAAATGAAACTCGACAGCTGCTATATACAACACGGCTAGAGGCATGGGGATTAGGTTAGGGACTGGGGAAGGGAGGGGGCTGAGGAGGGAGGGTAGAGGGGTTAAAGAATAGAAAACTTTTTACGCAATTAATAACAAGTCCAGCTAGGAGAGCCACCCTCCTCCCCCAGCCTGTAACGTAAATTGTGGCTCTGGATGTGCAGGTAGGAAGGAGATCGCGAGGGGAGTTTGGGGACAAGGAATGATTTCTGGGATTGTGTAATTACAAGCCCTCCTTGCCACCTGCCTATTGGGTCACCAGTGACCCGTCAAAAAGAGTAGCATGGGAATTCGGATATCACACAATGCCAAGAGGGGCGAGCACTCGACTCCCCCCACCCCCCTCAGCTTCACCATCCACGGAGAGACTTTTACACACACACACACACACACACACACACACACAAAAAGCCACTGATATTCTACATGCATCTGCGCCATCCCCTTGTATGCAATGTCACCGCCAAACTAAATGCAGAGTTCCCAGGCACTTTGGACTTTGATTTTAGCGATGCAAATCCCAGACTTTCTTCTCCTGGCTGGAGTCTGCGGCTAAATCGGACCTTCCCGCTCCAAATAAACCCGAACTTTGGTTTCAACCGCGGCCAGGAATTTTTGAAACCAGCCTCAGACTAGGCAGTGCCCCAGTGAAATGAAGGAGAGCGGCTATTCTCCTTTCTGAAAATAAATCATTCGGCTCGGTAGCGGTATACGGGTAACATCAGAGCGGGATTTTTATTTAGCATGAAAGTTGGTTTTAGGGGGGCGCGGTTTCTATTTCGTATTTTATTTCATCCGATCTAGAGATGATAAAATACTATTTTAAATCCTCTAGACCTAGAGCGAGTAAAATGATGTCCAATTCACCATGCGCCGCTGTATTTATAAAAGCAGGAGGGTGGCGAGGCAGATTGCAGCCAGATATATAAGAATTATATTTACATCCGTCGATTTCCTCACCCTCCACTCACCACCTCACTAAACTTACTTCTTCTCCCAGTCCCAACTGTGTCCGACTCCTCTGATCACTTCTGCAATTATTCTGCCTCTCCTCCGACTAATCAACATCTCCGGTTGTCTAATCAACATCTCTAGTGCGTGTCGGGCCCTCGGACTATTGCAGACCTGGCTGTTGTGATGAGAAAATTCTTGGGCAGAACAAATAGGAAAGAAAGAGGGGGAAAGCGAGCGGGAGAGAAATGTTAACTTGACACGGGGTCATGAGACAGCCGATTCCCCCGGTTAAAGGAGCTCCCCGTTGACGAAGCAGAGCTTGGTCTGCCAAGGCCAACGTGAAGGGAACCGAATTTTGTTGATCTGGGAAACCGTTTTGTAACCCCCCTCGCCAGGGGGTCCCTGGCAGCTTTGTGTGTGTCAGAATTGCTTAAAGATATATGGCAGCTTCGATTACTGTAATTACCATCAGAGGCTGTTGAAAGAAGTTAGGCTGGGGCCGAGGGACTGCGGGATGGGGTCTTGTTCGCCACCCAGGCAGAGATCAGGGTTGACATAACTACACACTCGCTGGAGGGGAAGCGGAGCGAGAGCCAACCTGCCAACCCAGGCCAAGGAGAAAAGCCACCGTAAAAAAAAATACCTCGTGCCTGCGGCTCCCCAGGCTACTCTGTCCCCACGGGCTGAGCCGGCCTTAGGGCTTCAGCCGCAGACCGGAGTCCTGTATGGCTCCAGCAGGCGCTAGCCCTCGTCCTTTCGGGGACCGTTTGCAGATTTCCCCCCAGATCTCTCTCTCGATCGCTCTCAATTAGCCTGGGATAGAATCCTCTACATTAGACCAGCTGGCAGAAAGTGCCAAGGAACCCCGTGGGTTCCTGTCAACCCGTTAGCCACACCAGTTCCATGAGCATGGTTGGTTTCCTGCCCCTTTTCGTAACCTTTCCTTCTTTCCTAACCACCAGCCCCGCAGAACAATTCAGCCGTTCCCCGTGCAGCGGTCCCGCAGCAAATCAAGGGCACGGAATCAGCCCGAGGTTTACATGAAAATCTCGTTTGCTCCCCCAAAGGGAAAATCGGCCCCGATTTGGGGAAAGGGGCTGGGGGGGGAGGGGGCGGCCGATAATAAATTGATTTCAAATGGCGATCGGTGCCGCCTGCCCTCGCGGGAGGAAAACTCGGTAAGGAACCGGCTTCAGTTGAATGGGCTCCAGGGAGCATCGGAGCCAGAAGTCAAAGCGCCCTGGATTTCCCGGGGTCGGGAGCGAGACCGGGAGCGTGAAACGCACAGAACGGAGGGGAAGCCGGGCCAGAGCTCAGTCCTAGAGGCGTTGGCTTTGCTCGCCCCCGAAATGTTTTCTCTCCCTTCAAACATAATTAGGCCCCCTGGGCTTTTCCCTGCAGCCTCCCCTCGTTTTATTTTACCCTTTTCTTTAAACAAATATGCCAGGAAACTATTTCATTTGCTGCCTTAGCTCCCTCATCTTTTGCTATCCAATTCCCCAGGGACGTGGACTGCAGTGAAGTTTTGGTTGCGCCAGAAATGCAAAATCAAGTCCTTACATCTTCAATTCTTTTTGTTTTTTTGGCTCGGCTTTTGGTACAAATCAAGTTCCTTAGGGAGAAAGAAACAAGCCTGAATGCACCTGTAGGAAAATACTTAACTCTCTGGAGCTCTACAGAAATCAACTTCACCCGCTCGCTTTTCCAAAAAGAAACCCCCACATACAAGACAGTATTAATTGAAGCAACAACGGCAAAACTCCGAACAAGCATGGCCGGGCAAAACCAGCGGCTTCTCCCTGGCTGGATTCAACCCTCCAAGGGACAAAGGAGGATTAGGAGGGGAAATAATAGAGGCGAGAGGCAAAGATAACCATCCTGTGTGAGTTCGATGTACATGCATGAGTGTGAACGCAGCAGTTATGTACATATTGTCAGAAACTCACGTGTACACCCCTTTCTCAGGCTCCTGGTTAAATTGCACTTGCACCCCCAGGATCCTGCTCTGCTCAGTGCTATCAAATAGCAGGGACGATCCCTGTCCGGTCAGTCACTTGTCATACATTAAATTGGATTGCGGATTTTTTCTTTTGTTACTGACTTCATCCATATTAGAAACTCCAAAAGTGCCAGTTGGGATTAGACCGACAAGAGCGGCTAGTCATACTTTAAATTCCCCAGTTATGAGGTACACGGATTTAGGATTAAGGAAAATGTGACTTTTAAGTTGTTTCTGCTTTCCTCTTTGCAGGATTATTTGGTATGACTGGAAATGGTGTGCAAAGTATTGCATTTAAATCCTCTTTCAACAGGGTTGCTTATGCGATTCGGTGTAATTTAATGATCCGAGTTTTAAACGTGTTTTTTTAAAAATAAAAATATTGTCCTGCAGAAAGAGGTGGAGTGAATCCCACGAGAGAAGCAGCACGTTTCAGTTGTTTTAAAACCAAACACCCGCCACCCCCAAAATCACGCAGACCTCCCCACAAATGCTCACCTCCAGGGGGAATATTACAAACACTCGTTGCATTTCAGACCTGCTCGACCTCAAAAGTGGAGCAAGATTTCATTAGAGAGCTGTGCGATCAAAACAAGCGGTTGGACATGACAACCCCGGCATTTGGCAAGAACTTGTCCCAAACTCCCCCGATTCCCTCTGGGGCCTGACTGCGTATTAACTGCCGCTCCAGACGGGAATCTAACCTGCTTTTGCAAACCACCCAGGCCGGGCTAGTTCTTCTAAAGGCGGTTAGAAACCTGCACCAGATATTACCCACTTGTTGATCCTGCCGGCTTGCTCATGCTCCAGTCCCTTTGGAAATCGCTAACTCTGGCTAAAGTCTTGCTGCTCTGGGGAGATCTCTATCCTCCCCTTCCTTGGGTGGCTCTCTCAGGGACAGATGTTCCCCGAGCAGTCAGAAGTCCTTGCCCGCGGGGAATCGACACATCCTCGCGTCTCTTCCCGGCTCTGGTGGCAGCTTCTTGGGAAGGTTTCTCGAGCCCGACGCAAGTTGGCTGCGGTTTGTGGTTCCTGCAAGAAAATCCTTCGCGGAGCCGCGGACCCAAACGGCTTAGCGGCGGGGGGGGGGGTCGCGATTATCGTCCCGGGGGGGAAATCACCCCAGCAGCCATGAAAGGAGAAGGTGGGGTTTGGGAGCTGGATCCTGTGCTGAGTGCCTCAGTGCGGCCAGGAGAGATGAGAGCCTGGAAAATAATGGTGGGGTGGGGAGGGAGAAGCGTCAGAGGAGGCCGGCTCTGGTTCTCCCAGAGTGAATGGGACGAGAAGGGGAAAGGTTTCCAGAAGTTCATTACACTGGATGACTTTGTGCTTTGAGCTCCAGGCTGAAGCCCCTGGGCCATCCCCCGGGAAGCTCTGACAGGCAGCAGGAGGGAGGGGACTAGGACGTCCCTTGCCCATTTAGCTTCTCCTTGGCCCCCCCCCCTTTCCTGGAGGGCTGTGACGTCAGCGCCGGCTGGGCAGGGAGTGGGTTAAATGCTAATGATATTAATGAACCCCCGAGCGGCTCCCATAGAAAACGCAGGCGCCTGCCAAGCTGCTTTTCGCTTTGGTGTGTGTGTTGCGCCCCTCCTGTAATAAACGCGGGGTTTTCCTGCGGGGGGAGCTCTTCCCAAAGTCCGATTCCCCTTGTTCCCGGAGTGCGGCGGGTGTGGCGGGGGGGCTGCAGGGCTCAGAGAGGGGCGATCGCTGTCTGACTAGAAAGGTGTCAAGAGAAGGCCCAGCCCTGGGGCTAAAACTTGGCTCCAACACAAGGTAAGCGGACGATCCTTTGCCAGCAACGCCCTGGGCCTTGTTTAGGGGCAAGAGACAGGCCCGAGGAGGGGGAGGGAGTTGGCCCGGCTGTTTTCCAGCGCAGAGCGCCGGGCCATCCCGCACCTGCCCAGCGCGGGGGCGGGGTTGGCTAAAGGATCCTCCCCAGGCCTCTCCCGACATTGACACGGGTGTAAATCACGAGCGGAGCCTCTCGCAGCTGCTTGAACTTGTTGCGCCAGATCCCGTTAACCTCTGCCAGGTGTGTGGTTTGGGTGGGAGGTTTCGGTCATTCCGTCTCCTGGGCTCTCCCCCTTCAGCCCCCCCGGCTCTGGGAGATTTAAAGGGCTCCCCACATGGGTTTACGGGCTGGGAGGGGAATGTTCTTGGCCCTGCGCGCCACCGATCTCGCTGTGGATCAGCCAGTTCAATGCGATCTGCGACAGTTTCCTAGCGCCAGGGCGAGGGGGAGTCGCTGGCTGGGCCACATTGGTCGTGGCGTGTTTAGTCCGCAGACTTTGGAGCAAATCCCTCGCTTGGAAGGGGGAAGTTTTGTTTGTGATCAGCCCCTTCTTAGGTGATGCCGGTTACCTCGTTTCTGCCGGGTCTAGTGGCAGGAATGCAAACCCCAGGTGGGCATAAAAGCCCGTCGGTGGGCGTAGCTATTACACCAAACACGTGAGCCCACCTTTCTGGCCACAGCCGGCTGGGGAAAGCCACGGGAAAGGGGTAGAACCGGCCGGCGTTGTCACACGTGTGCAGAAGAGTCCCGGAACCTGCTGTTCTGGGGATCACAGCCCGATTTTCCATGGGGGTGGTGATGGAGGGAGCAGTCTGAGAAGCACAAAGTAAAATCCCAGATTTCAGCATCATCAAGCCTACTTTTGTGAAAGTGTCAATAGTTTGCATTTGACTTGGGACCACAGTTTTGTTTTTTGTGAAACCGAGTCAGATGAGCAAAGAGACTAAAGAATGGGCTGGGGGTGGGGGGAAGACACAAAAAAACCCACCAAACCTGGATAAGGAAGCTAGAAAAAGCACCTAGATTTAGTGTAGAAAAAAGGAGGAAGCTGAGAAATGCAAACCAAGGCAGCGTGTTTTTAACCTAACTGTATTGATTCAAATTGTGACATAAAAGCCTTTCCTTCTGGGTTGAAAAGTCTTGATGAAGGTCAAAGCAGATATGCAGAAGGATCCGCCGGAAAAGTTGGGAGGACGGTGTGTATTTAGGCATGGGAATCAGATCAGAAATCATTTTGATTTTAGGTTTGATGTTCGGTAGGATCCGAGACCAGATTCTGAAATCGCCGAGCAGGTTTGACATCCATGTAATGTTACTGAGCAGTACCCTGGTTTCTCCTTCGTGTAACGTCCCTGCACTTCTTACCATTATTGATATTTCATTTGTTGACAGCAGCCTATCTTGAGAATGTGATAGCTGAATAAATCGTCCCAAAGCCTAATCGAGGTATTCTGTTTCCATGCCCCCTCTCCCGCACACTCCCTCCCTCCCTCCGTATAGCTATAATTATGTCCCAGTTTTGCACAAATCCAGTGACAATAGTAAAATCATAGTCATCACTTCCTGCTCTCTGTTTTTGAGCCTGGTATGTCAATAACAGAGAGACACATCCAACAGTGATAAACCAAAAATTACACTGTGTACTATTTAGAGACACCCAAATGGGAATGTTAAGTGAATTGAATCATATCAGAAACGTATTAGGAGGGACCCAAAACAACAAATAGATTGGTCAAGTCATTTAAAGCAAGACTTTCATTCCAACCTCATGTAGTTATTAATTCCATGCAGTAGGAGTTTCAACCACTTGTGTTATGTCTAAATAGTGTATAAGAATAAACATATAGGGCCCAAGTTCTATGCACTTGTGACCCCAGGGGGTTACCCAAGTGCAAGCCAGAGTAGAATGTAATTCAAGGTAGACAGAGAATCTAGGAGCTACAGACTGGAACATAAAAGGTTGGAGTCACTGCAGATACAAATGAAGTCAAATAGCTCAGAACTCTTCCTCCCTCAGACATCAATAGCAGACAGTACCTACGCTCTACTGGTCTATTATGAGCAGGCCATAAGCACTCATGCCTGCTTAGTTAAGCACATTAAAGCAGGGTTTTCACTTTACTGATTATGCATATTCCTCAGAATGCAACCCAAGGCATTTCAGACAGATTGACATTGTTTGTTTAAATTGGAAACATTGAAACTATGGGCAAAAGCCTTCACCCAGCTCTGCCTACCCGAAACCATGCATGCTCCCAGACATTAACATTTTTGGAATGGGGTTTCTTACAGTTTATATAACCCTACTTGGCAGGTACAATAAAATCAACATTTTCATCTTTGCCAGGTTCACAGCACCCAGCCTTTTGGGGCTGAAGGTGTGTTGTGTTGTGATCATGAGAAGTAGAACACAAATTGCAGGCAACAAGAACAGAAAAAGTGTTAACCCCCTTTAAAAAATAGGCACAAGCCACTGTATGATAGCTGCGAGCAAGTGAGATACCCCCCTCGATGGCCTGTAAAGTTCTATCACATCTCAATGCTACTTACTAATCTTTCAGTCGTGGTCACTGGAAATTCCAATAGTTGATATCAATTAAATAATTTGACTTTTCTATTGTTTCTCTGAGGACTCTTTATTGTTTCTCTTGTACATTTCAGGGTCGTGCTCAGAAAGATTTAGGGTATGATTCTGCTGGCTTTGAAGGTAACAGCCAAACTCTAATTATTTCAGCCAGAAGATTGGATTGTTATCCCCATAAGGCCCCTGGGTGAGATCTCTCTGTTTACCTCCAAAGTTACTTTGTCTTGACTGCACCAACAGGAGGTAAAGAGACTTGTCCAAGATCCCAGACAATAGTGGGAATGTTTGACTGAGATGGGAGTGGATTAAAGAACTTCAGTCTTTAACCCTTAAAACTCTAATATATTTCATCCTTATTCTTTAACCGGGTATTTTATTTAGGAGAGAGATATGCAGAACTGACCACAGGGAGATTACTTCACTATCCTCTGGGCAGAAATATTCAACAAATAGCCTACATGCCTCCCATTGCCTTCCTATATATGATAGTGCCGAAGTTACCTGTGGAAGATGTGTCCCTACTATAGAAAACAACTGCACTCACTAGAACCAATTTATGGCCATAACTGCCTATGTGAAAATGAATACATTCAGTTCTATTACATTGCTCTATTAACAGAGAACTTGTATACTTTCCTTTATTTAAGATTTTAAAAATTGTGTGTGTAATCTCTTGATCTAAAATAATGTAACCTAATGAGTAACAGCTCTTTTAAACCATAAGAAGAATGTGCCGATATTCTGGTTATTCTTACAGGCAGAATTGTGCATTCTTGGACACTTACGCTAAAATTGTGAGCAATCACAGAAGAAAGACCTGCTAATTAAAGAATCTGGAAATCTTATTGAATCAAGCAATTTTCTGTAACACATGACATCCTTTCCCCCCATCTATGGTCAGAGTTATTAATACATTGAATGATATTTTAATAGCAAACCACTCTTTTGATAAGTAAGTTCTGTACATCTCCAGATCACTTTCCATAATTCTTGGGAGTGGGAGAATCAAGAAGAAATTGGAAGAAAAATTGAGTATCCGACAAAATTGTCATTCTTGTGGATGCTCATGTCACTGCTTGGATCTTATGCAATTATTATTTAGTATATTATTTGGCACAAAAAACTATTGTTTTTGGAGGGGCCAATTTTGCAAACTTTTGGATCAATTCTCATTGAAATGAATAGAACTGGGAATGGGTGACAGGGATGGATCACTTGATTATTACCAATTCTATTCATTCCCTCTGAGGCACCAGGCATTGGCCACTGTCAGAAGACAGGATACTGGGCTAGATGGATCTTTGGTCTGACTTAGTATGGCTGTTCTTATGCTCTTATGTTGTGAGAAAAGATTTGCAATAATGGGCATTTTTAATGGGTAATATTGAACTATCTGTATCTGTATCACATTGCACTTCCTGCTTGGGGAGTACAAATGAATAGCTATTCAGTATGAAACTGGGGATAATAAACTTTTCATCAAATCTCTTATTGGCCTTCAGCATAAAATCGTTCTTATAAAAGTGATTCTGACTGCTGATCTATAACACCAAATACAGGGCTCTATGTTATTTGTCAGCAATATTCTTTCCTCTGATGGTGTCTAAGAGCAACTCATGTTAAAACCAAATGCCCTTCTCCAGCCCCCCGACATTATCCTTATTAGCTATTAATTTAAAATGAGTCTTAAACATCTGGAGTGAAAAGTTTCATTGCTGGGGAGAGGAGTATGGAGGAAGGAGGTTCTGGTTACAACAGGTAGCTTTTCTACTTTTCCTTTCTCTCGAGGAAGGGCATGATTAGGCCATGAAAATCTGCCTTCATGGGTGTTTGTGTTTAGTGGACTTGACTGGAAAGTTACTTTCCCATTTCTCTTTCAGAAGCAGATAGAAAGGATCAGGCAAGCATAACCTATCCCTTCTCCTTTTCAGGGAGGTGATGAGGAAAAAGACTGATCCATTTTCTGCACTGAGGGAAGCCAGAACTTCTTTAACAGTGGATTAGCCCAAGGGAAGCCATACCCAATTCACTTCTTCCTTGGGGGTATCAGATGGAAAGGGCTACCTCCACATCTTCCATCGGACTGAGATCTGTGCATGCGGGGAAAGTGGCCTATAAAGGGGAGCTGGTACCTAGAGCAGGGGTGGGCAAACTTTTTGGTCAAAGGGCCACACTGGGGTGAGGAAATTGCTTGAAGAGCCATTACTGTAGGGCTGGGGTGAGCAGTTGGGATGTGGGAGGGAGGGCGGGTATGGGAGGGGGTGCAGTGTGCAGGAAGAGGCTCAAGGCAAGTGATTGGGGCACAGGAGGGGTGTTGGGTGTATGAGGGGGCCCAGGGAAGGTGGTTGGGGTGCGGAGGGGGCTCAGGGCAGTGGTGCAGGAAGGGGTGTGGAGTGTGGGGGGCTCAGGGCAGAGGTTTGGGGTGTAGAAGGGGTGCAAAGTATGGCAGGGGGCTCAGATTAGGGGGTTGGGGTGCAGGAAGGGTGTGGGGTGCAGCATGGGTTGGGGTGCAGGAGGGATTGGTTCAGCAGGAAGCTCAGGGCAGGGGTTGGAGTGCAGGACGGGTTCAGGGTGTGGGCTCCGGCCCGGCGCCACTTACCTGGAGTGGCTCCGGGGTGGCAGTGGCAGGCAGGAAGTGGCAGGCTCCCCTCAAAGCTCCTATTGGCCGCGGTTCCCTGTTCCTGGCCAATGGGAGCTTGCGGGGGGTATCCACAGGCCAGAACAGCGTGCAGAGCCCTCTGAACCCCCACCCCAGGGGCGTCAGGGATTTGGTGCGGGCTGCTTCCCGGAGCGGAGCCGGGCCCACAGCACCACGGGGGGGCAAATCTGCAGGCCGGATCCAAAGCCCTGACGGGCCTGATCTGGCCTGCAGGCCGTAGTTTGCTCACTCCTGACCTAGAGAGTTAGATTAAGGTCTTCTGGATTCCTATGTCCACTTTGAAGATTGCGGCTGCTTCCAAGCACCAGCCCCCCCTTCCATTTACACCTCAACCTTGAGTTACTTATGTCACTTCACCAACAATCCTCATTCATTTTACTATCTGGGATAGGAATTTGATCATTCTTTCATGTTCTTTGAAACATTTTATAAGACTTTTCCAAAGGTGAGTGGATGATGACAAGAATACCCCAATATAAGTCCGGACCAAAGGAAAAATATGCAGCAACTCTCAAACAACTTTCCACACAGTCACTTACCAATTGTATAGTAAGCTGCTCATACAAGGGCTGGTAGAGATTTGAATAGTGACCATTGCAAAAGTGTCACCCTGGACTGAGTAAAGAGTTTTGTGAGCAGACTGTTCCTTTGTATCTTCAGCAATCATGGCAGGCAAAGTACAGATCTCCGGGACACAGCAGAGTGTTTGTTGCATTGGTAGAAGTTATAACTTCAGCCTCTGCAACTGAAGGCACATGCTTTCACTGACAGTTTTCCTCACTGTACCCGAGAACTTCTGTAGCTCAGTTCACTTCCTATGTTCTGTACGTGGCTGAATTTGATGTCCCTATTCGTCTTCAGTTTTTGTCCTTTAGTCATATTTTGCCTTAGTTGTGGAGTGGCAACAATGCTTTTTGTGAGCCCTGTTATAGTTTTAAAGCTGCTTTTTTGAAAACTCCTGCCCCATAATGACAGCTATTCATTTTGGAGGATTATACTTTGTATGTTCAGCATAATACGGTAGCTCTGTAACTCACACTGAACAATAACTATTTTAATCTTCCCAATACTCAGTATAAATTATCTCATCCAATATGGCTGTCACCTAGGGAGGTCAAGGTGTTACCTAGCAACGCACCTATGTGACCATTTTCAGCCTTCTTGAAGGTTTTCCTATGTGTGAGTTACTGAGGAAACTTAGGCTTCTCTTAGGCAATGGACAACTTGGAGCCCTGAAGAGCCCCAGTAAGTTGCCAGATGGTTTAAAAAACAAACAAACAAACCCCAAAATACCTAGTGCCTCGTGTTGCAGAATTTCTTAAATCATTTTAGAATGCTTGTGCTGTTGTGCAGGGGAAACATCTTCCTCTTACTTTTCTGCTTTCTATTTTTGCTGGTTTTCTTATCAGTTTTTAGGGTACCTCAAATTTTGTGGCTGCAATCTGAGCCTGACAGGGCCTTACTCTGGCACTGGACTAGGAGTATTATGGAACATTGGTGGCAAAACGACTCCCAGGTGTCTCATGGAGGTAGAGGAGTGCAAGAGAGGGCCGGATATCTCTCAGAGCAGAGCCTGGAGTGGGTTGGACTGATTAGCTATTGGGATGTGAAAGTGTTGTTTTATTCCTTTCTGTATAGATTCTTATTGCCATAGTATCTGAATGCCTTCCAGTAGTAGTGCATTAAGCAACGTGACTAATATCTGTCATGTGTTTGTTCTCTCATCCTCTCTCCAGGCGGAGAAAGGGGTGCAATGGTGTAATCTGGTTTGGAATTTATACGCACATTGCAGTATGTTTATGTTAGAGGAGGCAAATTTAAAAAGCTGCTCATTGCACTTGGAGTAGAAGGATTGGCTTCAATTCCTCTGGGAGTCCCTTCTGCAGTTCTGGGCCAGCCACCCTCAAGCCCAAATAACTAGATAGTCCAACAGGATGTGTTTCTCACAGGGGGGACGTATGCCTTGCAGTGGAAGGAGCCATGTGTCTCAAAGGGAACGTGCATGCTGGAGTAAGTCAGAAAAACAGGCATGTGAGGGAAGAATACTTACAGGGTGGGATGTTTAATGTGGGAAGAATGGGTGTCTCTGCTTTGTGACAGTTTACAGGGGATCAGCACAAAGTGGAGGTGTGTGAGTCTAAATGGGACAAAAGGCCGTCAGCAGCCTCCTCACTATGGTCAAGCTTTCTCCATTCTTGGTGGGCAGTGAAGCTAGTTATCAGATGCCTCCCACTCAATATTCTCTCAAGCAGAGCCTGGCAGTGACCATCATTTCCTGTATTCCTTGCTGACCATGCTTCTAGGCAAAATCAAAACAAGTTAAAGTGAACTGCTATTAACATGAACAGGAATCACTAGGTCAAATTCTATAACCTGTGCTATGTGGGAAATCAGATTAGATGATCATTAATTAAATAAAACTTGATTTTTCACATTTAGTTAATCACCCCGGGGCATGTGCAGAATATCTGACCAAAAGTCTTTTGACGTAATCCATGTTTTTTCTTCAGATGAGAAAAACAAAAGTTTCTGAGTGGGGAAAATGGTAAGCAGACATGCTGATGTAAATACTATCTCTGCCCATAGAATATGCAAAAATTAATCTTATTTATTTTTACATTTGTATAAGTGTCAGAGTCTTCCTGTTGATACCTCTCTGTTTTGATCTCTGGTTGATGATTTTTTTCATTTTAGGGGTTCTAGTGACTGTATCAAAATATCTTTGGTCGTTCTTTTACTTCAGTTGTTTTCAGTGAACACATTCCCTCTGGTTATCCATCAAGCAATAAGCTACAAAACACAAGGTTAATTAAAGATAATTTCCAGCAGTTGCCAATGATAAGGTATTAAAATTAATCATTCTTTGCCATGCATGCTCAGTTGAATCAATTGATGACTATATTAGATGATCATAATCCTATAAGTATGATCATTATATATATTATACATATATCCTATAAGAATATGTTTACAGTGAGTGAAGATATAGAATATAATGTGCATAAAAGTAAGGGGGGAGTGACAGGAAAAGACTGGCCACACTAACAAAGTTTTCTAGTCACTGAACATTCTCTCATTATCTTTAATCACAGATGAAGCAGTGCAGGCAATTCAGCCCAAGTTCATTTGCATCAATGAATATCTCCATTAATTCCATATGCCTTTATGAAAGGAAATGTCAGGATTGGCTTGTATGCCCACATTGGTATCTGACCCCATCAGGACAAATCTGAAGCAAAAATCCCTTGCAAAACTGTTCTAATTAGCACCTTGATTTACTTGCTAGTTAACAAGTTAGAAATAAATACAAGTATTTTAGTAATCTAATAGTTAAATTCACCTTGGAAAGAACGGGCCTAATTCTGGCCTGGCACTGGTACCTAAATCAGAAATAACTCAAGTGAAGTTAATAGAGTTACACTGGTGTAAAACTAGTGTGAGATCAGGATCAGGCCCAATGCATTCTGATATGGGAAAAGTTAAAATACTCTATTTTTAATCTGTGAAGGAAAGGTAACTGACTACAAGTGGTCAGTGTGGTTTCAGCTTTTCAAAAATCATTGTACAAATGTGTTAAAGCAGCAACCATGGCTAATTCCTGACTTCTGTATTTTTTGTGGGGCTGAGGGAGGAGGGTTATATCAAAAAGGCCCTGTTTAATATAGGTTAGCCTAGGATTTTTCCGTCTTGTGGACTGGTTTCACAGAGATGGCTGCAGAACCATATTAATAATTAGATCTCCTAGGCAATCACGTAATACGCAGCATAATGCTAACAGAGAAGATCCTTCCAAAGGGCCAGATCCTTAGCTGTTGTAAATAGGTTTAGCTCCCTGGAATTCAACAGAGGTGTGTCTATTTACAGTAGCTGAGAATGTGGCCCAAAGTGTCTAGTTAGGGCAGAGAATTTAGAACCAACACAAATAAACGTTCCCTTAGGAAGCACAGAGCCAGTGTATGGCATTCTCTGCTGGCTTGAACAGATTAAGTCCATTTCTGTGTCTGGATTTCAGAAAGGGTTGTACAACTGTGTGATCATTAGCAATGTTTACAGCTATGCAAGCTAAAATACAGGTGATCACTCACTTCACAGAACACAAATCACATACTTCATGGTGTAAAGTGATTGCCTGCAAGGCCAGGAAGAAAATAGCACCATGAACGGCATTGCAGTATCGGCTGGGTGCTTTATGAGGTCACACAGGGTTTGTCACCTTCTGAAATCTTGGACACCACTTCTTTGTATTTGTGATCTGTTTCAGTGGCTCTCAAACTGTGTTCCCTGGAGGACTTGCTGGTGGACTCAAGAGAGCTGGCTGATGGCATGGTGCTAACGTTCTAAGATTTCACCTGCTCAATTGCTTTAAAAGAAGCTGGAGATATATATTAAAGACTTCCCCAATGTTCCTTTTCCATGTGCACAGTTTATTGTAGCTATCACAGGGGTATTTTGTGATTACAAACACAAAGGAAGGAGCTGTAGGTGATTGGGAATGGGAGGGAAGATGGTGCATGAGACAGTCTCTTTAGCAAGATGTGGCCCACATGATAAAGGGTGAGAACCTTTGACCCGGTAAATTCAAGTATTATATATCTTTGCTGGGGGAGATCCTTCTCAGAGTGAAACACAGATCAGTGTAAGCGGTGCTGGGGACCATGGGATAGTTCTTTCTCTTGTGTCATGATTCTGTGAATGGCAATATAGAGTATATTTCAACATCCTCTCAGGCTTAGTGTGGATGGTGTAATGGCAATGAATATGGTTTAATGTAATATGGTGCCATACATGGAGAGAGTATTTTTATAAATATTAATGGCAATATTTTAGGGTTAACCATTTTTTATATTTATTCTGCTTTGGGGCAGTGCTAGCAGGGTGAAAGCACAGTTGCCTGGCACTATAATATACAGCTGTTACTTTCCAATTAGTTACAAGGAGCCAAAATTGGAGATGACATTTTTTGTTCTAACAAATTCTTTTTGTTCCAACTAAGAAAGATGGTTCAGAGGCGACTGTCCTAAATATTAATGGGTTATAAAAACCCTTTTAATAATGGACAAAATACTGCACATGTACAGGGAGAATTAACTACAAAGCCACTGCTTGGTAATTAACCAATTTTCTGTTGTCAAGTACATTTGTTTAAATACTATTGACTTTTTGTATGTATTGTCATCTGCAGCAAGTAGTGTCTCAAACTGCTGAAATCTTGTTAGAGACCACCTCAAATTTTTCCCTATATGAGGTGGATTAAGTTCCTAATCACCTGACGGATGAGCAAAGAACAAGTTATTTCCATTCACATCGTACACATGAGTGTCAAGCTACCCTGCAGTGGCGTAAGATCCTGCGTACCAATCTCGGGGCAGACTGTTAGGAAACAGGGCACGAACTCCAAGTTGGTTGCAAGTTCTATATTCAGATTTTACCAGCTGTAGACTCTGCAGGCACTATAACAACTTTAACATGGTATCACAGACTATCCTCTTGAGTACTTTGATCTCTCTCATCACCCAGGTAAACCTGCCTTTGTGATAAATTCAGATAAGTTCAGTCCCAAAAGCCCAGTCACTTAACCCAGTTCAGTTGCATGCTAGATCAGAGGTGGCCAACCAGTGCCTGAGAAGGTGCCGGAATTTACCAGTGTATATTGCCAAAGAGCCATAGCAATACGTCAGCTCCCCTCCCACCCACCGGCAGCCCAACCAATCAGCGCCTCCCTCTCCCTTCCCATACCTCCCGACCAGCTGTTTTGTGGTGTGCAGAAGGCTCCGGTGGGGGGAATAGGGAGCAGCGAAGGCAAGGCAGGCTCGAGGGAGGGAGTTGGAAGGGGTAGAGTGGGGGCAGGGCCTGTGGCAGAGCCAGGGGTTGAGCAGTGAGCAGCCCCTCGGCGCATTGGAATGTTGGCACCTGTAGCTCCAGCCCTGGAGTCGGTGCCTATACAAGGAGCTGCATATTGACTTCTGAAGAGCCGCACGTGGCTCCGGAGCCACAGGTTGGCCACCCCTGTGCTAGATCTTGCACCAAAGACAATCCTTGTAGCCAATCCTATAATAAACTATCTAAAGTTTTAATAAGTAGGAAAAGGAAACAAAACCATTATTTACAAGGTTACAGCAAGTAAACATATACACAAAACGAATTAGTCTTAATTTTCAAAAGGCGATGGAAGCTTCTCAAATAAGCAAGCTCTATATGTTCCTTAGGGGTAACCCAGGCTAAGCGCTGGGGATCTTTTGCTTATGTTTAGTAATCCTTGTCTCTCACAGTCCAAGCAGTATAAAGATATAGTTCCTCCCTGTTAGGGCTTTTTATTCCTTCCCCACTTTTGCTCCAAGTTGAGCATGCTGGCACATTGCCTCTTCTTGGGGGCTGGGACTGGGGAGAGCAATCAACAAAGTATTTTGTCCTGTCATGTTCCACAACAGTCTGTCTGGTGTCGAAGGGCCTTTTTCCTTGGGCAGGACCTATCGCCTTCTGCTGGAGACTGGTGTTTCACACTAGTTCATGCTCCTTGCCTGTCTGGTGATTTACAGTTACAGATGTTTATAACGCAAACACTCACCTTACATGAGACACAGATGTTGTAGATGAGATGAATGCATGCGACAACATACGAGCATTCAATACAGACTAAAGCCTAAGCACATTTCTATAACTCTAATACCTGTTTTGACAACGCTAATACACAAGTGAGCCAGACTAATTCTAGCTCTGTCTTTGTCAGTGTTCAGTTGAGCCATGGGGCCCTTGGCATCAGCTGGCACCTGGTCTGCCAGCGTCACGATGAGTGGAATTGCACACTATAAAACCATCTGTTTGTATTTCTGGTCTGTCAAAGATCATGAGCAAAGCCATCACCTGATGAGCAAAGTACAGCTCTGCTTATGTTAACTTCAGGAGCTTGATTTTCCCTCACGGATGCAGGGACTACTTTCCAGTGCTCTGCCAGGGGAAGGCAGATTTAATTTACCATTGGACTTCCATGGGAATCCCACTGGTGGAGGTTCCCCATGAGAGATGCAGAATAAGCAACGCTCTGGGTGTCCTGACCGCATTTGGAGTTGTGTTAGCTGGTGCCAGGCCAACTAGCTGAGCTTGCGGATGCCTTGGACTACTGCATCCCCCCTGGATCTCATCCTTAGGTGGATTTTCCATGTCTGGAGGCCCAAATTCCAGGTCTCTCCAGGAGACACAGCCCCACGTCTTGAGGATTTTAACCAAAGCAATATCTGAAAATGCAGGACTTGCTATTAAATGCAGAAAGGCCAGTATCTGCTTTTAACCGTGAAGCTAGAGGGTCTTTTTTTGGAGGGTGTGGGAAGTGCTTTACGGCCTGATCCTCTGAGATACTCGGTGCCCTGGGAGTTGAGGGCACTTCTCACCTTTCAGGAAATGCTCAGCATCTCATTGGACTGAGCCCGAGTGAGGACAGTGTGGGCAGACTGGGTTAAAAAATCAACCCTCCCATCCACGCCAACCAAACAACAACAGTGAAACCGAAGAGAACCACCCCAAGGTGGATATGCCTAAATTGAGTGACCACATGGTTGCACTGCTGTGTAATGCTTTCCCTTCCTCAGCCTCCTTCCTACCTCAGTCCCCTTCCTGCCTTTTGTCACCCTCTCATTTTGTCATCTCTAGTATTTAAACTGTTCGCTTTTAGGGGCAGGTGCTGTGGACCAAATTGACAAGCATAAGGAGGTCTAAGTTAGACATACATCCAAGCTTACTCTGAGAGCCATATTTTCACTCAAAGCTGCTCTACTGATGTGCAAAAGGCTTTAAAGTACTAGCTTTCCACCTTCCCAGCGTACTGTGCCCCTTTCAGGAGTCTGATTTGTCTTGTGTACCCCTAAGTTTCACCTCACTCAAAAACTACTTGCTTACAAAAATCAGACATGAAAATACAAGAGTCCCAGCACACTAGTACTGCAATATTGCTTACTTTCTCATTTTTACTATATAAATAAAAAATAAATAAATTGGAATATAAATATTGTATTTACATTTCAATGTATAGCATATAGAGCAGTATAAACAAGTCGTCTGTATGAAATTTTAGTTTGTACTGACTTTGCTAGTGCTTTTTCATGTGGCCTGTTGTAGACCTAGGCAAATATCTAGGTGAGTTGATGTACCCCCTGGAAGACCTCTGTGTACTCCCATGGGAACGTGCACCCCTGGTTGAGAACGACTGCTTTGAAGGAGTGGAGCTTGCCCATTGTGGAGCCAGAAGAAGAAATTTAGTTAAAACTGTCCCAAACATCATTTAACACCTCACTTTATAAGTTACATCCACTGACATTCTATTATCCACCAAAAGAGCAGGCAAAAGCGGGGCTATGTGATCTTAAGTGAGTGTAACGGAGTTGACACCATCCTACACATGACTCTGAATGTGATCCCCTAATTTTCAGTGTTATGTGAAGTTCCTAATAAACTTTTGAGTGCTATAAAATAGCTAATAGTAAGTCAAGCAGTGCTCTAGTGATGATGGTTTTGAATGAAGTAGATTGTCTTACCTTATCTCTGGTAGATTTGAAGTGGTCCCACAGAGGAGCCAGACCTCTTATCTCCCTATGATGTCATTTCATTTGCTCCCTGCAAAAGTAGAGGGCCAGGATAGCTGGATTAGATACATTTCTACTACCCTCTCTTTGGTAGGCAGCCAGCCATGGGCCTGTCTCAGAGATCTCTGGTTTCATAGAATCTCAGAGTTGGAAGGAACCTCCAGAGATCATCTAGTCCAACCCCTTGCTCAAAGCAGGGCCAGTCCTATTTTTGCCCCATATCCCTAAATGGCCCCTTTAAGGATTGAGCTCATAACCCTGCATTTAGCAGGCTAATGCTCAAACCACTGAGCTATCCCTCCCACAAGCCCAAGTTTCCTTGGCTTGGTTTGTGATACAGAGCCCCCCTCCCTCGCCTGCCCCCGTGACCCAGTCCACTTTAAGGGCTGTGGATAAGGGCCTCTATTACAAAAGAACTACTTATTATTCAATGAACTGGGCATCTTTGCTGAGGATGGGCTCCTGGAATTGGGCAAATTCCGTGTACATTTGCCTAATCCTAGGTTTGATACAGTTCCCTGGCATGTACAAGGCTGATCCTACAAGTCGGGCCATTGAACGTCTCCCAGCAGTTTCTGGATAAATAAAGGGCTCTAAATTCCAGCATCACAGAGCTCACATAAGCGTCACCTCCACACATCCTATCTGCACAGGAAAGGGTGTTATGGGAAAGGAGGTGGAGTCATTGGTAAGATCAATCATGTGTTTCACTCCCTCTCAAACTGTTGCTCTAAACTGAGATTATTGCAACTTTATCCTTGACGGTCGCTCTACTGCCTGTAGTGTGTGTTTCTCTATGCTTGGTTCTCCTAAACACTATCCTCCAGTGGGCCTGTACTCCTGGGCTAGGCTGTGTGCATGAGTTGACTCCACTGCTCGCCTGTAAATAGCTGTGTTTTGCAGCCTTAGGGGGCAGGTCCTCAGCGAGTATAAATGGACTACGAGGGAGCAATGACAACCGATGCCAGCAGCTGAAGACCCTGACCCAGCACAGTGAAGCAGCCCTGCTCCGCAACAAGACTGCAAGGCTTCTTTGCCCTGGCCCCGCCCCTTGGGCAGCCATTCACACCACTGCACGGCATGGGAGAAGCGTTCCCATTCCAACATGGTAGTATTTTGCGCCCGGTTGTCACTGGTGTCAATGACGAGCCATGGGGCTGGGCAATGGAGAGCTGGGCCTGGCCTGTTGCTCCAGCCCTGCCAGCGGCATTTCTGGAGTCAGTAGAGGCTGCTTGGCCTAAGGCAATGCTGTGGAGCAAGCACACCAACGGCCTGTAAAAGCACCACCCTCCCCTGAAGGCTTTCAGACCTCAGCAGCCATACAGCAGCCTGGGAGCATGTTAGCTTCCCTGTTATATCTGTCAGGAGATGAATGAGAGCCCCAGCCATGCCATTTACCCTTCCCTTGATCTGTCTTGAGGCAAACAGGCGCCCCATCTAGGCCACTTAGCGCTCCCCTACCTCAGAGCCAGGCTGCGTCCCTAGCTCACCTCACCAGGCCAGATCTCCAGACAGAGGGATGCACCTTCTTTTTTTTTTTTTCTGGTGTGGCTTTTTGCTTTTAAAGGTTGCTGCTGACAAATCTATCTATTTGGGGCAAATTGTCAGTGAGAAACTTCCGCTCGAACTCTTTGGGACAAAACTGGCTCTTTGAAAGGGTAAATCCCATTGCATGAAGGGCTGAACAATGGGCAAATGTGTTGCTGCTGTTGCCGCCACTGCCGCTGCTGCTGCTGAGGCCGGGGCTGTGACAAAGAGCGGATTAATTGGTGCCGCGGCTGACTGGTTCGAGATGGCTCCACTCAGCCTGCGCCGCGGGGAGCCCCATTGACTGGGCCCCGAGTCCCACTTCTCACAAACTCCAAACAAAAGTCAATTTCTTTTTTATAAGGCGGGGGAAGAAAAAAAAATCAGTTCGTGTTTGAGCTCGGGAAGTTGACTTGTTGGATTATAGGGCGTCATGCTCTCTCTGTCTGTCTCTCCCATGCTTTAAAGTTGCTTCTCCCCTAAGACGAGTGAGAAAGAAACAAATGAAAGGACAAACAAACCATCCACCCTGGTGAATGTGTGCATGCCAGCAAACCAACTGGGCCTTAGGGACCTGAATGTGTGTACTTGAGCATGGGGGATTTAACCTGAGCTCTTGTTTAATGGTGATAAACTTCTCCATATATTATAAGGCCCTTCCTTCAGTTTTCTGTAGTACTTTGTGCTCCTTGGATGTGAGGCACTGTATGATGATCATGAATAATAACATGTTCATAGAAGACATCATGGCCTACTACTACTTCTACCAGTCTTTGTTTAAATTAGGAACTTTTCCCCATGTGGAAATGGGCAAGAAGCATTGATTACTTTGTGTCTGATTTCAGTGGTCTCTCTGGCTCACCCCAAACTCCCACTGAGTTCAAGATGAGATTTGGATGTACAAGGAATGCAGGTTGAGTCCCGTACTTGGTTGATTTAATGCATGCATGAAAACTTTTCAACTTATAAAGGAGCAGTCAGAAAGAAAAAGACTGAGAGGTGATGTATCCTTTTTAAATATCAAGTTACATACAGATCTTACTAGACATTTCAGATTCCTGCAGTTGTTCCGTGGTTGAGGTTCTTCAGGAATATTTTGGGGATAGTTAATCACTTTAATGGTTGTGAATATCTCATGACACTTGATACACTGTTTCACCATATTTGTTCCTTCTTTTAGAAAAGGTGATTCTTATAATACTACACATGAAGGAGAGAGACTCTTATCAGATGGTGCTCTCCTCATTCAGTTGGTATAATAGTATGATATATGCACACAAATACCAACAACATTACCTGCAGTTCATTTTCATGTAATTTTTTCTTATAAGGGGAAATCAGAAATTAGGATTTTTTCCCCTCCCCCTTTGACTTCATTATCTGATTTCCCACCTATTTGTATGCATTGCTTTGACATATAGGGGAAGCATAGTACAACTCAAAATTTAGAATTATTCCATTTAAGAGTCTTTAAAATAATATTCTAGATATCATTATTAATAATCTAAATATTAACTTTTAAGATCAAATATGTATTAGCTATGCTAATAAATTAGTATTATTAGCTTTGTAATTAATTGTATGGTAGGAAAACAGAACATGAAATAAGGCTTAAGAGTATTCTTTGCAGTGATTTTGATTTTCCAGGTTGATCTGAAGCTTAAGATGATTCTCATATATGATGTGTTTATATGCTCTGGGCATGAAGTTGTAATTTAAGGTCCACATACAGCAGACTCTCGATTATCCAGGAGTGAGTTAACCAGGTTGTGGATTAACCAGGATGTCAAAAAAAATACGCGTAACTCACAGGGCGGCTCTGGCTTTGTTGCCGCCCCAAAGCACACACACAAAAAAAACAACCTACCATGGTGCAGGCAGCCAGTGAACCAGCACCCTCTCCCCCTGGCACAGGGTGGCTGGTGAACCAACCCTCCCTCCCCCAATATTTCCTATGGATGGTGATTATCTGGGATTTTATTAACCAGGATTATTTTTTCCCCTATCATCCTGGATAATCGAGAGTCTACTGTAACTGACTATAGATTTTATTACATGCACTCTTCCAGCAGAAGTAAGGTGTTCTAAAAATGGTTACAATTAGGGTCGAATGTTGCATATAACTAATAGCTCTGTAAGTATTTTCCAACTTGAAAAGAACCTTCTAATGAGAGATGGTATCTAGCTTCATTGCCGAATCAGAGGGTGGAATGAAAACCTCTTGAACCTTCTATTCTAAACCCAGGTATGTAGCAGGATCTGCTTCTACTAGATAGTAAAGTCTTTAGTGAGAGTGACTGCACTGCATCCAGTGCCTGATCCTCTTACTTTTATGTCCTCCTCTCCCACTTCAATATGTGCCCTGAATTGCTTCATGTTTAGTTGTAGTTATTGACAACTGAATTCCCAGGCTTGGATAATAATGAGTCTAGGGCAGTAGACAATTAGATTATAATCACAGATTATTCACTGTTTTCTTCTTCCTTAATAGAACCCACTTAGAAGACCATGAAGATTTTAAAGCCAATTTTTTTCACAAGTCTAAAAAAAGCAGGCCTAGTCTTCCTCAGCCTGGATCTTCCTGACAGCTGGATTTTGCTCTTAAAATCTTTATGTGGAGCCCATTTAGAGGGCAGAAGACAATTTAATAATTTGTCTTATTCATTCTGTTCCTTTATTATCATGATTCTGTCTTTTCCTCTACCAATAACTAAATCTAAACATTTTTAGGAGACAACTCAAACTGAGAAAGGCCAGGCCAGCTGCAAGAACAGGAATTATCAGGGTTTTTTTTTTTCAGAAATGGCGAAAAATCAACTCTTTTTCTAAGGTGGTGAAAAAATCAAAGAGAAAAAGGCTGGAGATGAGGCATTTAGATCTGACTAAAAATCATTGGTGGCTTTAGCAAGAGCAGCTGCAGTGGAGTGAAGTGGCTAAAAACCAAATGGGAGAGTAGCAGAGAGAAATAGAAGAGTATGGACATTTAAATGAGTCACTTGAAGAGATGAGAGGAGAAAAATGTACTGGAACAACTAGATCATCTAGTCTGACCTCCTGTATATCACAGTCCTCCATCTGCACCCTAAGCCAAACAATGGAAATGAGACCAAAATAAATGAGATCCACACATAGAGAATAGGAGAGACCAAGGTGAAGCAGTGCTCAAGGCCCTGAGACGGCAGAGAAAGAATTAAATGACATATACTGAGATAATCCTGGCTAGTGACCTGCAGCCCTGTGCTGCAGAAGAAGGTAGAAAAACTGCCAAGGTCACTGCCAGTCACGAGAATTCTGAAGTGGATCAGAAAGTGGCTAAAGAGGAGAAGGCAATGGATTGTGCTGAAAGGTGAGTTATTGGGTTGGAGGGAGGTCACTAGTAGAATCCCTCAAGGACCTGTATTGGAGCAAATCATATTTTTATTAATGACTTTGGCACAGAAAGTAGGAGTGTGCTAGTAAAAATTGCTGATATGAAGTTGAGGCCTCAGAGGCATCATCAATACAGAAGGGGATTGGAATATTATGCAGGAAGATGTGTATGCCCTTTAAGACTGGAGTTACAGAAATGGGATGAAATTCAGTAGTGCTAAGTGCAAAATCATGCAGTAAGGGTCTAATGATAAGAATTAGGGCTGTTGATTAATTGCAGTTAATTCAAGCATTTAACCCAACAATTAATTGTGATTAAAAAATTAATTGTGATTAATCACAGTTTTGATCACATTGTTAAACAAGAGACTACCAATTGAAATTCATTAAATATTTTGGATGTTTTTCTACATTTCATATATCTTGTATTCTGTGTTATAATAGAAATCAAAGTGTATATTCTGATTATAAATATTTGCACTGTAAAAATGATAAACAAAAGGAATTGTATTTTTCAATCACCTCATACAAGTACATTAGTCCAATCTCTTTGCCCTGAAAGTGCAACTTATAAATGTAGATTTTTTTTGTTACATAACTGCACTCAAAAACAAAACAATGTGAAACTTCAGAGCCTACAAGTCTACTCAGTCCTACTTTTTGTTCAGCCAATCGCTAAGACAAACAAGTTTGTTTACATTTATAGGAGATAATGCTGCCCTCTTATTTACAAAGTCAACAGAAAGTAAGAACAGGCATGGCACTTTTGTAGCCAGCATGGCAAGGTATTTACGTACCAGGTATGCTAAAAATTTGAATGCCCCTTCATGCTTTGGCCACCATTCCAGAGGACATGCGTCCATGCTGATGGCGCTCGTGAAAAAATGCAAAGAAGGTACCATTGTGAGATTTGCAAAGATAGCTACAGCACTTGACCCAAGATTTAAAATTCTGAAGTGCCTTCCAAAATATGAGGGGGACTAGGTGTGGAACATGTTTTCAGAAGTCTTAAAAAAACAACACACCAATGCAGAAACTACAGAACCCGAACCACCCAAAAAAGAAAATCAGCCTTTTGCTGGTGTTATCTGACTCAAATAATGAAAATAAACATGTGTCGGTCTGCACTGCTTTGGATAGTTTTTGAGCAGAACCCATCATCAACATGGACGCATGTCCCTTGAATGGTGGTTGAAGCATGCGCATCTGACACATAAATATCTTGCAATGCCAGCTACAACAGTGCCATGAGAACACCTGTTCTCACTTTCAGGTGACATTGTAAATAAGAGGTGGGCAGCATTATCTTCTGAAAATGTGAAGAAATTTGTTTGTCTGAGCGATTGGCTGAACAAGAAGTAGGACTGAGTGGAATTGCAGGCTCTAAAATTGTACACTGTTTTATTTTTGAATGCAATATTTTTGTACATAATTCTATACTTGTAAGTTCAACTTTCATGATAAAGAGATTGCACTACAGTACATGTATGAGGTGAATTGAAAAATACTATTTCTTTTGTCTTTTTACAGTGCAAACACTTGTAATAAAAATAAATATAAAGTGAGCACTGTATACTTTGTATTCTGTGTTGTAACTGAATCAATATATTTGAAAATGTAGAAAACATCAAAAAAATTTAAATGAATGGTATTCTATTATTGTTTAACAGTGTGATTAATCACAATTAATTTTTTAATCACTTGGCAGCCCTAATAAGAATTTCTGCTACAAACTGGGAGTGTTCATCAGCTGGGAGCAAAATAGAGGGAGAGAAAGTTGGGTGTGTGGGACAACCACAGGATGACTATAAGCCACTAACGTGATGCCTCAACTTTGTATCAGCACATTTTATTAGTACATTCCTATTTTTTGTACCAAAGTCATTAATAACAATATTAAATAAGCTTGATCCCAATACAGATCCTTGAGGTACTCCACTAATAACCTCACTCTGGTCCAATAACTCACCTTTCAGCACAATTCATTGCCTTCTCCTCTTTAGCCACTTTTTTATCCACTTCACAATTCTTGCACTGATCCCCATCTTTCTGAATTTAATTCCTATTTGGTACCATGTCAAATGCTTTCCTGAAGTCCTAGTATATTAAATCTGCTGCACTTCCCTTATCTAAAAAGGATTAGTTATTTTCTCAAAGACGGAAATCGGGTTAGATTCTCATGAATAATCTTCGATAAACCCAAGTTGCATTACAATCCTTTTACCATTTATCTCAGTGAATTTAATTATTCTTTCCTTCACAATTTGTTCTAAAGCCTTGCATACTTCTGAGGTCTATAACTGCCCAGATCACTTGTTTCCTTTTCCTGAATGTAGATACAACATTAAATAGTCTCCAGTCATATGTTACCTCCCTTATATAGATTATTAAAAATCCTTGCTAGCAGACTAGCAATCTCATGTGCCAATTATTTCAGTATTCTGGGATGGAAATTATCTGGTTCCCACGAATCTGAGTGCATTATACTCTTTAAGATTTTTCTCCACCTCAAAGGTTGTCATTTCCACTTCTAGACACTCATTTCTATCAGTCATAATGCCTTCATGGCTATGTGCCATATTATCATCCTTATTGAAAATTGAGGCCAGGTATTTGTTTAGTTTTGGGGCCATACCTAAAGATACTATATATCTTTAATCTCTTTCCCATCAACACTGCATAGCAGTCCAACCTCATCCATCCTTATTTTCTTATTATTTTATAGCTAACCCCCCCCCCCTTATTATTTATTTTAATTTCCTTGAGAGGAGCTAATTCAGCTTGACTATTGGCAATTCTCTTGACTTTTATGCCTACATTTTCTAACCTCTGCAATGAAGCTTTCTTTGCTGATCAGCCCCTTTTTCCATTTCCTGTAGGCTCTCTGCTTACTTCTAATAAGCTTCTTGAGGTGGATATTTATGCAGCTGGGTCTGGAGCCTTTCCCTATATGTCTTTTCCCCTTGCTTGGGATGCAAATTTCAGAGGTTTTTGTATAGCTGGTTTGAAGAAATTCCAAGCCTCCTCCACATTTAAATCCTTAAGCTCTTCAGTCCATATCACTTCTTTGCTTAATTCTCCAAAATCTGCTCTCTTTGAAATAAAAATATCATAGCCGATGATCCGGTCTGGATATTCTTCCATTATCTCATAGAGATATAAGTGGAGATGGAGAGAGGGATGCATTTTTATGGAGGATGCAGGGACATGTTTGAAAGCAAAAAGAAAAGGAGCAAGAGTGAAAGCAGAGAACAGAAGATAGTACAAAGCTTAGTGGTTAGTGGGGACGAATAGGCAACAGGTGTTGAGGAGAGCATGAAGTTATAGATAAATACAATAGTATCAATGGATTGGAGAGTCCAAGTCTGCAGCAAAACTGGGGTGGTGAATGAATGGGAAGTCATAAACGGGGTGAGGGTCAGGTCAAGGGGGAGCAGAGCAGGCCAGACTGAAGGAGTGGAGATAGTGGGGAGAGAAGAAATGTGGAGAAAGAGATATTAGAACCTGAGGATAAATTGGCAAGTCAGCCTGTGGGAGAGCTGGTCCATTGCTGGAGCCCAAAACAGCGGAGGTGAGGGATGCTGAGCTTGACTAGATAATTAAGCTACTGGCTCAAATCCCAGGAACCTCCCGGTGGAGACAGACACTAGAAGAAGAGAGAGAGGAAGCCAAGCAACAAAAATGCAGGAGAGGGGGAGAAGGAGGTGCCAGGAAGACTTTAGATGGCAGGGAGAGGAAAGATTTGGGCATCAGGTATTAGTCCCAGTTAGGATTATACTGAGATGAAGGGAAACTAAGGAGAGACTGGATGCCTTTCAGAACAGGAAATTTGAGACAAGAATAAATCTTGTCCCAGATATGGGATTATATTTACCAAACACTGTGTGCATCATGAATCCAGCTCTTTTCTGTTGTATTGTTCCATTTCTTACCTGCATGCACCAAGACCACTAAACCCCTGGGATAAGGACCCTGGTTATTTATTTGCTACAACTCCCTCACTCTACGGCCCCATGTACACTTACAGGGCTGAACAGACAATAACATATATTATGCTGGATAACCTAAGTCACAGCAGTTGACCCATAAGGTTCCAGAAACGTGTGCCCAAAGTTTACATATCACATAAAAGGCAAACATCAGGCAGTTCCTCTGCTGGATCCTCAATCTGTAGTATTTTGTAGGAAGCTGGAAAAACTGGCCCGTAGGGGTTCACAAAGCCCAGGGGTTGGGGCGTCTCCCTTTGTTTAGGGGACAAGGAAATGTAGAGAATCTCAGCTTTCACTGAAAAACATACACCTAAATCCTCATCTTCCTTGCAGAGGCAGCCTTGAACTATCACCAAAGCAAAGTGACCTCTCCAGTTGAAAGGTCATCACCAACCCCAGATTATTCACTATCCCATCATAGCCACTCAGAGCTGGCCTTTTGGTCCAGAAAAACTTGCGCCATGAGTCTCTTGAAAGCTTTAGATCCAATATTTTGTGACTCTCCAGGGTGAGAAATAAGAGTTCCCAATGGGACACATGTAACTCGCCCGTAGCCCTGAAAGGCCCCGTGGCACTGGATTTTTAATGATGACATTTGTGTGGCTAACAAGCTTCTTTAGTTAATTTTCGAGGTGTTTTGAATGACTTAGCTTAATTTTTTTCTGCATCTGAACCTCAAACAGCAGCGCTCTTGGAAATCCTCCTCCCTGGAGTACTCTGTACTCACACGGGTAATCCCATTGACTTCAGTGGAGCAATTCATGTTAACAAGGACAGCCTGCTGGAGTGAGGCTGCTCTTCTCCATCCCTGGGGAATCTGAGGACACTCAGCAGGAGAAAGAGCATGAAGCAAAGCGTACCGCAGCCCCAGCAGCAGCTCAGCGGTGTCTCTGTATGGGAAGACTGGCCAGACTGAACACACTCAGTACTTACCAGTGGGTTTTCCAAGCGACTTTATGCAAAATGACTACCCAGGTTATTTCTTCAGTGCTGTGATCTCTGGCGCCGTTAGTTACATACTGTGCCCCTTTTACAAATGGATTGGTGTGCTGAGATGTAGGGTAGCATTGCTTGAAGATGCGACCACCTAGCATCTGGAGTTCTCCCGCCTCTGCTTTCTGGTCAGAGCCCTGGGAGTCCCCTCCTTTATGGCCTCAATGCCCTGGATCACTGAGGCCCCTGCAGAGCCTGGCTTTGGTGCTACTCAGTTAGCCAGAGAGGGTTGCTCCTTCCCAAAAGCTGAGCATGTGGCTTCCCCAACATCTCTAGTCTTGCCCACCCCGTGGCTGGGACTGGAACCTCATCCCTAGAACTCTATCGATCCAGGTTTCTATACCGTCCCTATTTTGTCCTCTGTAACATTGCCAACTCTGACCTTTGCACTCCATCCATGCTGCTAAAACTTTAATTCAAGCCTTTATTATTGTGCGTTCCTCTTGAGCTACTGCAATCTGCTGCTCTCTGACACACCCACCTCCCACTGTCGTTCACACTTTTTCTTCTTCCTTCATGTATAGTGCCATTTGGCTCTGAAAAGTGACTGCACGTAGGCAAAGGCCCAGATCCTCAATGATATTAGGCACTTACCTCCAGTTGATTTCAGTTGGGGGTAGGCACCTAAGTACCCTTGAGAATCCAGGACTAGGCCCCTTTACATGGCTCTGGCAGGGTAAAGGGGCCTTAAAATGGGTATGAATATAGTTGCTGCCCACTTTAAGGCCTCTTTACACTACTAGAACAATATGAAGTTGTCTTTGTGTAAGTGGGAATCAGGCTCATTATGTTAGAACAGTGGTTCTCAAGCATTAGCAACTTGAGGACCCCCATTTGGATTTAAATTATTTTTTGGACCCCCAAGACCCCTGCTCAGCCTCAGGCCCTGGCCCGGCTCCTACCCTCTCCTTCCCCTAAGGCCCCGCCTCCACCCCTCCCTGTCCCTACTCCACTCCTGCCTCTCCTCTCCTCTTCCCCTCCTCTTTTTGCCCCCATCACGGAGCACGCACCTTCCCTGTACCTCCCCCTCCCTCCAAGCACCTCCTGCATGCTGCTGAACAGCTGTTTGGTGGTGTGCAGGAGGCACTGGGAAAGAGACGGGAGTTAATCAGCGGAGTAGGCAGCCTTGAACATGACTTCAGGGGGTCTGTGTACCCTAGTTTGAGAGACCCTATATTAGAATGTCCACTCAGGTGATCTGCTTCCTGTGCATATTTAAAGTCATATCTGCTGACATGTTACAAAAATGAGTTTTATCCCCTCTGTTAGCCCTGCAGAGCCAAAAGAGCTAAGAAAGTGTAAGCTGGATTCTATTCCATTTTGTACATCATCAACGGAACTGCTTACCAAGTTCCTATTAGTTACACCGTGTGCCACCTCACCAAAGGCAAAGGGGTGCCACAGGTGTCTCTCCAAACAAACTGGGTGGCAGAACCTTAACTAAGGTAAGGAAGAAAAGAGCTCTGATTAATTCTGAGATCTTTGGGTGAGTTTGAGGGACTGTTGGATAACGAAAAACATCTTTTTACAAGTAAATTGAGCCCATGACATGGAAATCATTGAGAGATAATAAATGCATGTTTACCCTTCCGACAGAGCCACTTTTCAGAGTAGAACCTTGCGTTAAGCCCATAAGCACAACAGCTGAAACACTTAGTTTTGATGAGTTGACAAGCTGCCTTCTCCAAGTGAGAGTTTTTTCCCTCCTTTGATAAAGGTCAGCTCTTTGTTAGCGCACAGATCCCATATTATCCCTCGGAATCCATAAAGCCAGTGCAACATGGCCTCCTTGTGAAGGCATGTCAAGATGGAATTTTTAATCAGAGAAGTAACTCTGCTAAAGTTGTAATGTTTACAGGGCCTGAGACTAGGGTGACCAGACAGCAAATGTGAAAAATCAGGATGTAGGTGGAGGGTAATAGGAGCCTATATTAAAAAAAGATCCAAAAATCAGGACTGTCCCTATAAAATTGGGACATCTGGTCACCCTACCTGTGACCAAACTTGCAGCACTTCAGAAGTCGTGTGATAAAATGAGCATACTGTCAGCCACAGTTTCATTGCTGGCTTCCTCTTAAATTGTTAATAGATAGACTTTGGCACACAGTGAGTCAGGAGCAGAGCTAAGAATAGAATGCAGGAGTCCTGATTTCCAGTCCCCCACTATAACCACTTGCAGTGGTTACCTGTGCTACATTGTTATTGACTCTGTAAAGCCATTAAATTGAATTTTATTGCATACTACAAGGTTCTGCAACTGTAAAATAATTGTGATTGAGTGCAATGAAAAGGGTGTGACCAAATTTTAGTTGCTTAGATCCTTGCTTGTGAAGTCTGATTTAACTAAATAGGTTCAGCTAACTAAATCAGACCCTTGTGTTGCTTTCAATCATCTCTGTGGCTTGGGCTACACTTCGGGGGAGGTTCGAATTAAGATACGCAACTTCAGCTACACTATTTGTGTAGCTGAAGTTGCAGTATCTTAGTTCAACTTACCTTGTGTCTTCACAATGGCAGTGGGCTCCCCCATGGACTCTGCTTGCACCTCTTAGTAAGCTGGAGTCCTGGAGTCGACGGGGAGCGCCTTTGGGGATCAATTTATTGCGTCTAAATGAGACACGATAAATCGATCCCCGAGAGATCAATCACTACCTGCCGATCTGGCAGGTAGTGAAGACATACCGTTGTTACCTCAGCACAATTCACATTGTAGCGTTACGTGTATAGGGATAGCCATCCCCTTTTGCGTAAATTGTTGGGCTTTGCCAGCACAAATGCAGAAGACGTATCAAACCAAAGTCAACTTTAAAAAGAAGATGGAATTCTACTGTATCAAAAGTTAAGCAGCCAGGGCCACATACTTCCCTGGATTTGCACAGGGAATGCCTGTTGGTGACTCTGGGAGTTCTCTATATGAACTGAGGGCCGTATGTAACAAAGAGGCTGCAGGCCAGATCTTACACTTGACCTATTACAAAATTCAGAGCTATGCAACGTGCACACAGCAGGAGAATCAGACCAGTGTAATAGAAAACTTAACTATTGAAAACCTAGATCTTTTGGTTTTTTGCTTAATATTTGGTACTGCTATTGTGCTTCCCATCTGAGGATCTCAATGTACTTTATAAACATTACGTTATTGGCACACCTGCCACAGAGATAGAGAAACTGAATCCAGGGCTATCTCTTCTTTAGAAATGCGGCAGCAGCATAGTGGCACTGCTGTTGCGCATCAGTGTAGACACTCTCCAAAGTGACTGACAGATGTTAGCTAGGTTGATGGAAGGGGGTTAGGTTGGCTTAATTAAGTCACTCATGGGTGTGGATTTTTCACACCACTGAGCAACGTAACTGGGTTGACCAACATATTAGTGCAGACCTGGCTTAAGTGGCTTGCCTAACATCCCACTACAAGTCCATAGCCGATCCAGGAATAGAACGCAGATAGCCTGATTGCCAGCCTGTGTTTTAATAACCAGATCAGACTTCTTCTTACTCAGTGCAAAAAGTTCTCTGAATTATCCCTCCTCAGGCAACATTTTTGAACAAGTAAATTGTTGGGGCTCTGTATTCCTGTTCATAGAAGAGAAAGGAGCTCTGTGTGGGTTTCACAGTGGTAGCTGAGTTAGTCTGTATCCGCAAAAAGAATGAGAAGTACATGTGGCACCTTAGAGACTAACAAATTTATTTGAGCATAAGCTTTCATGGACTAAAACCCACGTCATCAGATGTATAGAGTGAAACATAGAGTAGGAAGATATCTATCTATCTATCTATCTATATACACACACACACACAGAACATGAAAAGATGGGGGTTGCCATGCCAATTCTAAGGTATGTGAGTTTGTGTGTGAGTGTGCATATGTGTACTATATGGGGAGAATTATTATTATCCTGTTCTGTGCTATCTTATTACTATTCTATGTTAGTTAGAGAACAGTTAATTCCATGTGTTTTCCCAAAGCCACAGAAACTCTCATATTCATCACTTTTCCAGACACCATTAATTTCAGGTTTATTAACTTCAAGTTGCCACCATGAAGTTTTATTTTTCAGCCTACACCATGTGCTTTAATAGCAACTTATGAAAAGAATCTGACTGACTTCAATAAGGGTACATGAGTGTGAAGGACAGAATTTCACAGAAAACATTGCAGACAGAGGAAAAGGCCACCCAAATGCCTTCTGCCCACCCCTTTTTTGGTTGCATCAGTCTGTTTGAAAGGGAACTGTTTTTATCATCTTTGATGTCTCCAGTTCAATGGTCGGTCCATATTAGATTCCACAAAAGGCAGTGGGCCAAATTTGTTCTAACACAATTCCATTGATTTCAGTGGCTTTACCTGGGATAAATCGGGCCCAATACTACAGTAGTAGATTGTGTGTGTGTGTGTGTGTGTGTACTATCCCATACTCTTTGCCTGAAATCATTCAGTAAAAAGACTGATTGCTGTTGCAGTTGCAATTTGCACAGTAAATCTGAATCCTTTTGTTGACCTGCCCAACTTCACGTTCTAAAAAAGTGTGCATCTGAATTTAGATGCATTTTGCTAATTTGTTTTATTATGCATGGAAATATTGGTGTAAATGGTGTTTCAATTATTTCTAAGGCAGGGACCTATGCATTCTCTGTAGTTACAAAGACTTTAAATGGAGTTATTTTTCTCTGCCTATAATCATTCCCCCTTTTAAGTATCCAGGCAGAAAAAGTAAGTTTACTGCTCCTAGCACAATGGCCCTCTTCACTTTTAGGTTTGGGAGACCTGGGTGACCTATGAAAGTTAATTAGAAGGTTAACAAAGACTAAAGCAGAGTAGAATACATCGCCTCTCCTCCAGCCAAAGATGTCATCCATTAATTAGGGAAATCGTTAAGGTGGCCTTTATTGAATCCATAGAAAATCGGCAGTTGGCGGTCGACAGTTTTGATCAGATTTTCCTCTCCCCAGTAATGCTCCCCTTAATAGTACGAAAAGCAGAGGGCTCGGGGTGGGATGCGGGGGCTGGCCGGGGGAAAGTGGGGGGTGGAAAGTATGTGTTTCAGCGACATTACAGTTAAACAGCCGCCAATTGTGATGGCTTTGAGTCTCAGGCTACATTGCATACTTTCTCCATGATGTAATCTTTATTGAACCTGGAAGATGGGGTTGGAGGGCGGGGGAGGGCGGGGAGAAGAGCAAGAGAAACTCGTTGCTGCTGCTGCTGCTGCCTCTCAGCCCTAGGAGTTAATATCCCAGTCTTCCTGGGCAGAACTTATTGCTTTTGCATGGTAAAATGCTATCCATCCCCCTTCCCTTCCTAACATTAAACCAGCCTGTTAAACAGTTGTCAGTGGACATGCATCTGTGCCGCAAACATTTCATCCTACACTCAGACATTCACTTTAACTCTGAGGGGCCTTGATGGAGACTATGGCTTTTTTGCCCTCTTTGAACCGCTGCAGCTCCACGATGCCATTGCTGTGGAAAACACCATGTGAAACGTTATTGAATCCCCACGTTTTAAAATGAGACTATTTGCTTTTACCTACCAGGGGTAAGTGGCAGGGACATGATTTCTGTGACTATTTTATTCATATTTTAAACAGATGAGGTGCTTTTCTGTACATGTGTCTCTACATATCTGTTGTAGCAGTTATGGAAAATCTGATGTGCAGTCATTGTCAAAGAAACCCCATTGCATGTCTGTCTCTCTCCAGTCACCCTCTCAATGTATTGCCCATCACTGTACTATCTGAGCGAAACTTCACGTGGACATGAGGGGCTGTCATTTTCCAGAGACTAAATGCCTGGGCAAAATGACATATTTATGTTTAAAGCCCCAACTCTGCATCCATTACATCTGTTGACCACAGTGAGAGTTCTGAGTACTTCAAAAATACAGGCTCAAACCTCATACGAATGTGCAGGTACCTTCAATGATGCCAAGTGAGAGAAAATGTATTAGTAACCTTTAAAAAATAAAATAGTTGCATGACTAGCACTTTATTTCATTGGCTTTCTCCAGGATAAACAACAAATGTATACACATTTTCAGGCCATTCAATATTACCGGGACGTTGAAAGGATCTTGTGCCTGTGCTGGCACTTCTAACTCAGACAAAACTTTTCCCGCCATCAACAGGAATTTTGCTACTATTCCATTATACCTTGAAATAGGCTAACTAACATTAGAAATCTATCGCTACGTTTTTGAAGTAAACATTAAATCAGACACATGCAGGACAACACCACTTTACTGCCTCTATTGGTTACACTCTATAGCAAAAGTCAATGCTATATTTTGTATCACATCTTTCATGCAAGCGGTACCTTAACACATTTTAGAGTTAAATAATACCATTACCATAGAAAGCAATTTGGCCAGTTGGAAAGGGACTGACAGCATCTCTTCCATATAAATGGTGTAGAAATCTCAATATACATACTAGTTCATGGGTAGGCAACCTATGGCACGGGTACCAAAGGCGGCACGCAAGCTGATTTTCAGTGGCATCACACTGCCTGGGTCCTGGCCAGCGATCTGGGGGGCTCTGCATTTTAATTTAATTTTAAATGAAGCATCTTAAACTTTTTAAAAACCTTATTTACTTTACATACAACAGTAGTGTAGTTCTATATTAAAGACTTATAGGAAGAGACCATCTAAAAATGTTACAATGTATTATTGGCACGTGAAACCTTAAATTAGAGTGAGTAAATGAAGACTCGGCAAGGTTGCCAACCCCGGTACTAGAAGCTCTTCACTGCAACCTCCATTCATGTGAGTAGTCACCTTGCTTTCAGAGGAACTGCTTGGGGAGTAAGGATTACTTGGTGAGTAAGGGCTGTAAGTCTCAGGGCCTCTAAATGGACATTATTAAATGTGATCCCAGTCCTAAGCACACCCAGCTCCATAACAGCATTTCTCTCCTGTGGAGTGTGATCTGAAAGGGAGTTACACACCTCTTCTGTTTGGGTCCTGGCTAGGACTGATCATAAATTATTATAGAGTTCATGGACCACATGCTGTGGGGCAGGAGGGGAATATGGGAGTGATGTAGGCCAGTGGATAGAGCAGAGGTAGTGGGGAATATCTTGGTTCTAGGCCTATTTCTGTCAATAACTCACCATAGGCCAAACTTTTCAAAAGTGCCTTCTGATTTTGAACATCTCAACTGGGATACGTGGAGCCTGACTTCCAGAAGGGCTGAGCATCTACAATTCCAGTTTTGGTCCTCTTTGTTTTGTGTCTTTGTTTCTCACCCTGTAAAATGGAACAGATACTTCTCCACCATTGCAAAACACGTTGAGAGAGGAAAAGTGCTATGTAAATGCTCAATATTATTATTATTGTATTATGTAATAGCAGTAGGTTCCACAACAGTAAAGGAACATTAAGAGATTTATAGATTTTAAACCTACAAGGGACTATTATGATAATCTAATCTAACCTTTTGCATAACACAGGCCATGGAATGTTACCCAGAGATTCCTGCATCATGGCCATAACTTGGGGTGGAGCTGGAGCTTTAGAAAGACATCCAATCTTGATTTAATAACTTCAAGTGATGGGAAATCGACTGCAGCTCTGGGTAGGTAAATTGCTCCAATGGTTAATTATTCTCACTTAAAAATTACCACTTTATTTGTAGACTGAACTTGTCTAGTCCCTGGATTGTGTTTATGCCTTTGTTAACTAGCTTTTCAACCCCTACCCTTAACTTCTCCTAAAAAAACCAAATTCCTCTGCCACTTCCCAACTGAAAGGAGATTTTTTTCCAAAAAGTCTAGAAAAAAACTGGAAAGCAGTTTTAAAATGATGGGGTGGGGAAGGATTCCCCTTCCTGCTACACGGGCTGTGAAAGCCCCCTAGCTAGCCAGGGAGAGTTTCTTTGGAGGTGTAATCCTTGTGTAGGCTGCTGTTTCTAGGCCCCAGTGTAAGGAATGTGCAAAGGTGTTACCCGCACAAATTTTTCTATTCCTTTTACACTATGAGGACACACGCCTTTACCCAGTTCCTAGGGCTCAAGATGCAACCCTGTTAAAGGGCAGAAAGGGATGTGTCAAGGAGAGACGGACAGTCCTTGTAGCTCGTGCAGCTCTGTGGCTTCTCCACTGGTGTGGACTGTAGAGCAGTCCCTAATTAGCTTAGGAGGTTGGGCAGGGTACTGTGCCTTAGACTTCTGGCTGCTCTGTCTTATGCTAAGAGGCTGTGGTAGCTCCAGGAGGAATCCACAATAGGGAGGACAAAAAGGTGGCCCAAGGCTGTGCCTTTTTGCACTGCTCCTCCTGGGGTTGTGTCCCAGAATCCCACCTTTCATGTTAAAAATATTTCCTTGTTTTTTCACTTTTCGAAAAACTTCCTAATTTGTCCTGGTTTTGGTTCATCCTGGCTCCAGAAGGGTTGGTCTAGAACCACCACATGCTTTCTGTTTTGCTAACCTTGCTGAGGAAAAGCAGCTTGTAGTGTTCTGAGTGGCTGTGGTGGAGTGTATACACCACACGCTATGGTAGGCCAGAAAGGAGTTTATTAGAGGCACATTAACGCAGGGATATAAAAAGGAGATACAGCTAAAGCACCTTCTTTCTCTCACCCTGCAGCCCCACCTCCACTCAGCCCAGGTAACAAACAGCTTCAGGGAGTTCCCACGTCCAGGCAGCAAGGAAACTTGGCCATCTAGCTATGCACAGGTAAAGCCTGCAAGGCAGCTAATCAGCCGGGCTAAATCAGTATGGCTCCATCCAATTCTATGGAACTATGCTGCTCTACCTCAGCTGATGATCTGGCCCTCTCTGCTCTTTTCATTTGGCTGAAGCAAGCTACCCTTTCCTGGCACTTTTTCTTTTTTGTCTGGTTTTGGTCGGGATCCCAGTCCTGATTCCCCATAAGTGGAAGGAAATGCTAGGAGCAGACAAGTGTGTTCTGCGAAGAGAATCTAGGGGTGGGCTACCAATATAATTCTTTGGACCCACTTTTTGTGCAGTGAATCAGGTAGGAATGTGTGTGTGAGTGGGTGGGCGGGTATGTGTGTGGGGGTGTGCGCGCACATGCACAAACAGCTCGCTGATCCAGAAAGGAAGCCCAGATGTTTGCCTCTTTCAGCCGCTGCAACTGGTTTACGTCAGTTTAGCTTTTCAAGGCTGCTTTCAAAAGGAAAGGGCTAGAAACTACACTGATGTGCTTTTTAAACTGAAAGCTGAGAATCTCTTTTCTGAGGCCCAAAGGTTGCCTCTGCTATCAAGGAGCCCTCCTGCTCCTCAGTGACACAGAGCAATGGATACGATTATTTGATAATGTTTATAACTAATTAGTTATAATAACTAATGCTTAGTTATTAGTTATAATGCTTAGTTATAACCTATGCTTCTGCAGTTGTGGGGATGGGGAATGGCTGAGGGGTAGGAGAGCAGGGGAAGATTTGGAGGGGTTGGAGTCCGGATGGGGATATGAATGAGGGCTACAAAGAAGGAGCAAAGGATGACAGGGACAAATATCAGGGACCCTCTGGTTTTATTGCGTTTGTACAATACCTAGCACAACAAGACACTGGTCCATGACTGGGAATATGTCTACACTGCAATTAGACCAGGGCTCTCAAACTCAAATCAGCACAAGGGCCACATGAAGACTAGTACATTGGCCCGAGGACTGCGTCACTGACACCTTTTCATATAAAGATACAAAAGCCTTCCCCTCTACCTCTGCCCCCAATTCACCCTTTCCATGAAGCCCCACCCCTGCCCTGCCTCTTCCCACCCCTTTCCTGCCCCCATTCCACCCCACCTCTACCCACTCCCTATTCCAACCCCTTCCCCAAATCCCCATCCCTCCCCCATCTCTTCTCCGCCTCCTCCCCTGAGCGTGTCGCCCTCCACTCCCCACTCCCTCCTGGAAAGCACTAAGCCCCTGGAGGTAGGCAGAGGAGCAGAGACGCGGCGCACTGGGGTGCAGGGTGGGGGCAGACGGTGAGGGGAATTTGGTGGCCACAGGAAATAACCCCGGGGAGGTGAGGAGCTTGGCAGGCTGCAGGAAATAACTCCACAGGCTGGATGTTTGAGACCCCTGAATTAGACACTTGTAGGTGGCCCATGTCAGCTAACTTGGGCTCACGGGGCTCAGGCTAAGGGGCTGTTTAACCATGATGTAGACATGGTGTAGTGTATTCGTGTCTACACTTAATGTCTACACCACCATGGTGTAATTGTGGTGTAGACATTAAGAGTCCTAGAACTTGGACTCAAGCCCAAGCCTGAAGGGCTACACTGGAATTAAAGAGCCCCTTAGCCTGAGGCCCGTGAGCCCAAGTCAGCTGGTACAGGCCAGCCGTGGGTTTTCAATTGCAGTGTAGCTATACCCTTGAGCCCTAGGTTCTACTACAATACAAATAAATACAAGACCAATTCATAATAAACTAGAGGTATGGTACTGGGGGCATACAGAGGGAAGATATGGAGCTCTGTTCCCCATTCTTGGAATGAGTGATCCCAGGGGGGATGGGGGGGGCGTAGAAAGCTGGCATACAAGGACTATCAAGGGGGTGCTGGGAGCTTGGGGATCATAGGGAAAGGGTATGGAAATCAGAGGAAATAGGGAGTGGGGACTGGACAACTTGGAAGGAGATGCAAAAGCTAGAGGCATGGAGAAGGTTGCAGAGAATTGGAGAGCATAGAGATGGGGGCAAAAGGACCAGAGGAGGTAGAGAATAGGACTGGGAAAGGCAGAATCTCTCTCCATGTTAAACTTTGCACACTTAAAATTTCTAGATCTAAAAATGCAAATGGTTTACACATCCCTCCACTGTCCATCTGCCTTCTGTTTTACCTGCCTGTCCCCACCTACCTTCTAAGGACTCACTAACATTTTCAGGAGAGAAGCCCTGCTTTGATGGGCATCCTGAGACCTGCCAGGCAAGGCTTCCCTCTTGCCGACTGTAGACACGTATGCTAAGGTAATTTAAGCCTTTCCTGTTCATAAAAACACAGGCAAATTCACAAACAAAACCCTACGTTCAGAAGAGTCACAGTTGCGAGTGTGTGTCACTGAAGCCCTGCTAACACACCAAAGCAAATGTTCATTTTGTTTGTATAGAATTCCACCCCTTTATAAAGTGTGGAAATGAACAGCGAAGGGCTCCAGCCCGGTTCCAAGTACCAGATAAGCCTTCATCCTGCACCATCCCCCACCGCATTTCCTCTCCCTTCCCAGCCTGAACGTTGCCTCCTGAAGTTTGTAAAAATAGATGCAGTGGTCCCAAATAACTCACTGTTATGGGCTCAGCTGTGCCTTTTTCGTACGCGCTGAATATGAGGCAGCACAACTACAGTGAAGACCTGAAACCAGCTTGTGACCCGGAGGGTCTGATCCCTGGTTCCCTCCTTGTCCCAGAGGGGAAATGATCTTTGCCAGCCCTATCTCTGGAGCAGATTGCTTCCCGCTCCACCCCAGCAGTCCAGCTGTGTATTCTAGTGCACGGGGGCGAGGGGGCAGAGCCAAGATTTCACCTGCTCCCCGCCCCTGACTGTCTACCTGTGTGGGCTGGGCACTAATAGCCCCACGGAGGCTATTGTCTCTCAACGCTGACATCCATCCCACAGAGGAGTTACAATCTCAGCTTGTATTAACATTAGTACTTTTATTATTACAGTAATGTCCAGAGGCTTCAGCCGAGAGCGGAGCACCATTGTGCCTGGCACTGTACAAACGCAGAACGAGAGACAGCTCCTGCCCTTAGGAGCTTACAGTCTAAATAGACAGGACAACAAAGGTGGGAATTCTAAATTTCATAATCAGAGGATCTCTTTCCAGTGTACTGTGAAATTAATAATAATACTTACACCACAATATTACTTGCTACAAAAACACAGCAAATATATTTAAAATACAGACTGTCCAGGGTCATTTACTATAACACCATAGAACCAGCACACTTCATAACACCAAACACAGCAGTCATTCCAGTTGTAGTTGGTAAGATATTCATCTACTCCACCATCGCATTGTGCCCTGTAGAAACGGATAGAAAACTGAGATTGCTTAACATTCTCTGAGCCTGCTGAAGTTCCTGAGACTCTTCCATTGACTCCAGTGGGCTTTGTGTCCCTTTCGAAATCTTTACAAATGAGTTTACCCTGTAACCAGAAACCAAAATTAAATGAAGAGGTCACCTGCCAGCAGCGTAAACAAAACAAGGGAAATATTTTCTAACCAGAAACCACCGTGGAATAAGAGTTTTGACATAATAGCAAAATCAGGGTTTGGGTAACTAGTATTCTTCAACTGACTTTGTAGACATATTCCCTGGAACAAGCCCTAAAAGAGACTCCTAATTTAGGCTATTCTTTTTCAGATGTAATTGAATTCCCTTGCTTAGCTTTCTGCCTTCCCCCACCTTTTCATTCAGTGGTAATGTGAATTCTGCTAATCTCTCCACACAACAGTCTGTCTCCTTTACTTTTACCAATGATCATTCACACAGCCGGTAATGTAAAACAGCTTTAATCTGCCTCTCCCTGCCCGCCCTTTCCTGCAGCTCCAAAAAAATAGACTTGTGTAAAAAAAACAAAAAACACCTTTCCTTCATAATATGTATCATTTGAAATGATCTCTAGGGTTTAGTATGTTTTTTCCTCTGCACTGAGTTGTTTGTGAAATTCTGAGACATTCAAAGAAAACCACAGGAAGGTCCCAGAACTGTGGGATTGGATAAAAAGTATTCTGATATAGGTGGCAAATGATCACCCAAACCAAGGAATGAAATATGGAGGAGGGAGGGGAAAATATTGAACATTTAGGAAGCAGATTACTTGGGGAATGTCTTTGGATACATTGCTTATCAATAGATCTCTCTTTGTCACTGATCCTTCACACACATCAGAGTGCAGCAAAAGTCCTACTGCATGCAGCTACCCAGTGTAGTATTCATAAGATGTTAGTCCTGATAAATTGGCCAGTGTTTCTGATATCTATAAAGTGAAGAGGCATAAAAACCATCTCCACAGGTGATAACATTACTTGCCAATCAATATACACTAACCAGTCTGGACACTGCCACCACATTGAGTCAGGGCTGCTTGTTGGCAACCGAGATGCCCTTATTTGATGCATTTTTCCATAAGGTTATTTAAAAATATTAATTTTACATCTTCTCAGTCAGGTTAAAGTATTTTCAAGGGGCAGGGAGGGGACACACACACACAAACAAACACACACAGGTCTCTACTCTATGCTTTTCTTGGGTAAAGTATAGAGTTGCAGAAATTGTTAGAACTTTTATTTTTGTCATACAAATGCATCATTCCCCACCTGTTTTCTCAGAATCCAAAGAGGCTACATTTTCATAAAAAGAGCCAGTACTTTACTTTTAAAAGTGGATGAAAATTCCCATCTCTCTCCCTTCCATATAATACACAACTAATTTTATAAGCCACGAGGGTGCACTATTTCTGCAGTAAGCCCTTGCAGTCCATGAGTGTATTTTTGCGGAATTATTTCATGGTAAATATTATTTTAATTTTCAGATCTTGGGGTCCCATTGTGTTCTGGTGAATATCACATTTTCTAACCCATGGGGAAAGTGTCACTATACATTTTTTAACTTAGATAGCACTCTTCAGCCAACACTTGCAGAGCATAGTGCAAACATTAACTAATAAAGCCCTTACTCATAAAGCCACAAGACCCTTACAACACAGCAAAAGCCAGGAGAATGTGGGTAAATCATTTCACCAACTGACATACAAATATATTTATATACACATACAAATGTGTGCGTATGCATCCTTTTATTTTTCATAGACGAATTGGTTTTGGTTGCCTAGCCATTGTTGTCATCTTCTAGCCCTGTGCTTTATGGCAAGGGCTGTCACTGAAGAACTGGACTTTTTAGCCATTTGTGATGCTGCAGCAAGACACACAGGGACTGAACGGCTTCGGCACTTACCCCATTGTCTTTCAAGATGGCCAGTTGCCATTCAAAATTACACACATCAGTGTCAGTGGCATGAAGAATTCTTCACTTCCTCTCCTAAATTGTTGCGTGCAGCTAAACAGCTGCTGTGTGGTTGATGTAAATAAAGTTCAACAGAATAGCTGGTGATATAAAGTGTTTTGGCATGCGTTTAGGAGGGACACGTTACTCACAACTGGCAAAACCGTGAGTGGGTTATGCAGCTTCTGCCAGAAGAGATTCACTAAAATCTGTCTAGCACACCATACCCTTATGTACTTTGCACATGGCACATACATTACAGAAATGCTAACTGACACGTTTCAGAGTTTAAAGACCTGTCATTAGGATTATTTCTTGTATCCCTCCAGCCATAAAGTGAAGTGCCTTAGTTATGATGGGCCAAATCATGCTCTCCCTTGTCAATACCCATAGGAAGGGTGGCTAGAAGAAAGAAACCTGCCAAGAAGTCCCTCAGAGAGATTCCTCACATCACGCCACCAGTGGAAGTCAGGTTTGCCCCTCCTGGAGTAGGACATAGGACTGGAGCCCCTGTGCTCCTTGATATGTCAATCACGTGGATTTGCAATATATCGCATGGATATTACACAGGTGCAAATCTGGTGGTGATAACCATCATCTGCAGAGTCATGTGATTAACAGCACTTACAGTTCCTCTTTGACTGCCTTACCTAATTAGTCCTTCTTTGGAAGGAACAGACTTCAAACCTCTGGGCAGCCTCAAACAGATGCCTTATTAAAATGACCATAGTCCACAGTGGCTCCTTCCGTTTGCACCCCAAAATGACACTGGTCCAAGGCCCAGGGTGGAGAACATACAGGCCTGCACCCATTGCAGATATAAGATCTGCTATGCTGAGACCCTGCAGACTAGAATTCACGCAATACACTTTTGTTTATGTTAGCACACACGTCTTTTTGTTTGCTGCTATCTTCAAAGTCAATGGGAGTTAAACGGTTCAGCTGGGAGTCACATATTCATTAATTTGCAGCAGTGACACATACAGAGTTTAGCGCATAGAATAGTCTTATTAATAATGTAAACAACTTTCTGCCTCACAAAACTGTTCAGAAATTAGGCCCCATTGTAGTGAGCTGAAGGGAACGAGTTAGGAAATATTTCCTTTGCAAAGCAAGCTGTGCCCTCTGAGCGACAATATCATTACACTGAAGTAATCTTGGATGATCTCCACCTGGCTAGCCAAAGGCTTTCTGCAGTGCCACAGTTCATTGCAGCACAGCATGGATTTAGCATCTGTTAGCAAAGACTTGAAGAAGTCCTTGACTTGCTGTGAAATTCCTATGGAAATAGGGCACCTGTAGGAATACAAAATACTATACTGATTCAAGGGCAACTCCAATTGAAATGTTACTCAGTGAAGAGGGAGCCGGCCATGGCCTAGGGAGGGTTTCTTTGGGAGGAAATTGTCACAAGCACATGCTCTTGGGGATCCCCTCGCGGCCAATGGGTGCGGTTTGTCTGTTTGTGGAAGAGACCCGGGAACAGCCCCTCCACAGTAGACCCCTTGGGTCTTGAGAGAGGATGGGGCTATTTGCACCAAAGCCCTTTGCCTCTGCCTGGCTCCTGGCTCCCTGAGACTGGTTATTGGAGCTAGTGTGCTTTCCCCAGCCCACCCCTCTCATCTGCCAGATCTTCCCTGCACAGACCTCACTGATCTGAGACGCTTTCCAGGTCCCCAAGGGAAGCAAAGATGGTGCAGGGGATGTGGTTGAAATCTCCTTCCACGACAGTGCCTCCAGCTCAGAAGCCTGGAGGGGGAGTGGACAACCACCACCCCCCGCCAAATATCCTAACACTTGCACCAAGTTCCATAGGCTGCAGAGCGAGGGGATGGGGGCCTGGGCCTGGCCACTTTTAAGCAGTGATCTCAGGCTGGTCGCTATGCCACTGGGATTTGACCCAGCTGCCTCTCTGGCATTGTCCCCAATGCAACTTAAGCAGCTCAAGTTGCTGCTCTCAGTTGCAGCTGCACTTGCCTGGGCTACCTATAGTCATCCCTGCAACCCAGAGATACCCAAAATGGCTGTAGCAGCATGGCCTACGCCCCCTTCCTCGGTGCACCCTCTGTGATCAGATTCGGAGGGGCCCTGCTCAGACCAACCTATGGCTGTCTAAGGTAGTTCCTGCCCTCGGGGCTTTCTTCCCCAGCCAGTTAAGAGGCTTTTACTGGGCAGAAATAGAGGGCCAAATGCCTCTCAGTGACTCTTGAGTCATTCTAGAAGGGATCCCTAGGCCATGTTTGCTGTTACATTATCTTAAACAGATTTTACTCTCACAATTCCCTTACGCAACCCGCGCCCTGTGTTTATTGTGAAGCTACAAAACTGCAGAAAACTTGCAACGCAGGCATGCTCCACTTCACTTAATTACAATGTAGTAAGAACCCTGTGACATCCTGTATGAAATGCCTTCAGAATATATTATCCATGACTTTAGCAGTGGAAACCGTTAAAGGAACGCTCCCATTTTCACTAGGAAAGCCATCCTCTCTCTTTTCTGCTTTTCACTGCCCAGGCTTGCTCTTGCAATTTTGTATCACAGCCAGATTCCTTCCTTAAACACACTATAAAACCCCAACTCATGGTTCAGTAAGTTTCATGGACACCTGACCAGTCCAGGAAGGGCCATTTTACAGCAAGACAAGAACCTTCCCTCTTGGTAGAGGAACGGCCAGATTTTTTGTCCCCATCCTTCCCCAGTCAGTCTGGGGAGCACCTGACTCATTCCACGTGACTCAGAGTGCAGAATCGGGTCCTTTGAGTTTGGCCATGCTGTGGCCTGCTTCTCTTGAGCTCAGGGGGAGTTTTGCCGTTGAGTCAATGGGAACAGGATCAGACCCATAGGAAGGCAGATGGTGAAGGATTCTTTTAGGCTCTTTCTGATGCTGTCTGCGCCTTTGAGGGAGGTAGTGTGTACAGATCTGATTCACCTTTGTTCTGTAGGAAATAAAGTCAGAAGCACCTAGCCTGCAAGCTCTCTCGGGTGGCGACAGCCTTCCTGCTCCTTGTCTGCAGTGTGCCTGGTAGAATGGGACCCTGGGGTCTTTAGTGGAGTTCCTGGGTGCTGCCACAATAGAAGTCATCCGAGGGTAGAAACACTGCTCCAGCTAGGTGATTATTAAATCAAAGCCTTACAGCAGCTCATAAGGAAAGCTGATGGCTGGGCATCTCTGGAAAGGAGGCTGGCATGTTTAATATCATGAAGTGGCTGGATTGTTGTCTTATTTCTAAATGACAAGGCGGGACCGTCAGCATTCGCCTCCCTTCACCCTCCCAGCCACCCCCTTCTTCAGAGATGCTGCTTGTTTCTTCTTCCTTTTTGGGGAGAGAGAGAGAGAGAGAGGGAGAGAGACATTTTCTTTCACACGAGCCCTCAGAATTACAGTTCATGAACTATTCAGTAAACTGACCGGCGTGAACCTCCCCTTCAACGGCCTAATCTAAGGGGTGGATCTATGTGTTTTGTTGCTTGTCAAAAACAATCACTCCTCGGCCCATTACATTTACAGCACGTCGTCCTTTAATTGGTGTAACACACTGAGGGCTGAAAGGAAGAAAGTCCTACAAAAGAGCCCGAGTGAATGAACCCTGACTCACACAAAATACTCTTCAGAAGTTCAGAGCTGGGCACTAACAAGGAGGTAGAGAGTTAGCTTGAAAAGGGGTTAAGTTCAGAAATGTGCCACCTTGAAGACCCTCCCATCAAAGCCATGATAGCATTGACAAGATGCAAGGGGGGAAAAGGTTAATATTCCAGACTTAGGGGTGGAGTGAGGGGGTTAGTAAAAGGGATCGAGGATCCCTTTACCTCCCCCCCTCCCAGATCTCTTCATTTTCATGTACACTTCCACCGTGCATAAGAAAAAAAACACTCTGAGCCTGTAAAGCATTAAAAATGTCCCAGATGAACAAAACCGCCTAAAACTGCTTGTATGTTTCATCCCCTTCGGAATATAATCCCCCTTTCTCTTCCTCGCCTCTTCCCAGGACCGCTTTCTCTGGGCCTTAATGATTGGACTGATTCAACAACATCCAGGTTTAAACATCTCCAGCCACACTTCAGGCGGGGAGTCCGGTGCAATCCGCCTGCCAAGGGCCAGAGCGAAGGGCTGGCTCCTGGACCTTTAACGCTAGGAAAGCTAAACTGGACGTGATCCGAGGAAGGCAACTAAATAGCAGCGGCTGGGGGCGGAGGGAGGGGAGGGGAGGGGAGGGGGGAAAGTCGAGTCCCATTCCCTGACAAGTTTGATTAGTGTGATCCGCGTGGAATCGTTACAACATCTCTTCTGTGTCCCAGCGTTCTGGGGCAAGACTCTTCATTCGGGGAGCTCCCAGCCATCGCTTTGGGTTAGCGGCTGGCAGTGATGCTGGGGGGGGGGCTCATTGCTTTTAGCCTTCGGTGCATCGGAGCTGAAAAGAAGTCAGATTCCTACATTCTGCTCATCTGTTCCTAATGTTCCACTGGGGGTCCCTGCTTTTCCTCAAACACACGCACACCCGCTCGGCCTTTGGGGGCTCTTGGCTTTCGGGGTACTGCGTTCCACCTCTGCCCCCTATACAGCTAAGCCCGCTGTTTTCATGAGTAGGAGTATTTCGTTTACCAACCGGGGGGAATTACAGCCACGAGGACTGAGGCTCCCTCAGGCACCTCTCTGAAGGCAATGAGGAGTCTGGCCTGGGGGAGGACTGCAGAGTGGGATCTAGAGCCGGGGCGGGAGAGAGATCTGTAAGGCAGTTCAGGATGGGAGGAGGGGGCGGGGGTAATCAGTGTCTTCTTGTGAAACGCCCTCTGCTCTTACTGGGGACGAAGTCAACTTCCCTTTCTCCCCAGTCTTAATGAACCTTCCCAGCAACTTGCACAGCTCCGCTCAATGCAGCTAAATCCCTGTCCAGGATTCAGATTGCTGGTTTTCTTTCTTTCTTTCTTTCTTTTCTCCGAGCTTTTACACGGCGTTTTGGTGCTGGGGGATTTTTCTGTCTAAAGCTACAATTACTATTTTGATGTAAATGGCAGGCTTTGGGTGGGTGCCTGGGGTAGGGAGTTAATGATTCCTCTTACACTGGCCCGTTCTTTCACTTTGCCTGTGTGCACCATGTTAATAAATTAATGCACCTTTCATTACTCCTACATGCATCAACCCCCCGCTTTGTGTTTTCGGGACTGACCCTCGTTCCTATACTTTTGTGAGCAAGCTGCCCCCATGCTAAGGCTGGGGCACTTTTAAATGCAGCTCCATAGTTCTGTCAAGGTTTGTAATCCGTCAAAAAGCCGTTGATTGCTGCAAGCGTTACTTTTCATTAAGAAAACTTAGAAGCAATTTGGGAGAACCCTTCTCAATGAATACATTTACCCCCAAATGCTTTTTATTCTTCGCCTAGACTTGATGAGTTTCTCTGGCACAAATCAGTGCTTACAGGCACAGAATGGCCAATCCCTTGATCCCCATCAATTGTCATCCAGAGTTTGGGCCACTTTGACCGCCAATAGTGGGGAAGTCAGAGCTAATCCGCAGAAGGAATCACGGGAAAAGAAAAGCAACAATAACCAAGTCAAGCGTAAAAAATGAAAGAGAAATCTCTATTATCACCCACTACATTTCCCAGCGATGTACTGAAAAAATCAGCTCGTTTGTCATTCGAGTCAGACACCCGGAGAAGAATATGGGGTCGTGGTGGGTTGGTAGACTCACACGACGTAAGGAGCAATATTTGAGAGCAAAAGGGCCTCTTCATGTGCCAAATCCTCCTCACATCCGCCATAACCATTAAATACAGACTGACTTTATTCTGTATGGGGAGAACAAGGGGGAAAGGAGCCCTTAGGCACAGATCTAGACAAAAAGTCCAAAGAGCGAGGGCTAGGGAGGCGAGGCAGAAGAAATAGGCAAGGCTGTAGCCTCCGCACAGAGGGAGGGGTGTGTGTGTGTGTGTGTGTGTATGTGTGTGGGTGTGTGTGTGGGTGTGTGTGTGACAGAGAGAATGTGTGATGCATGTGCTTCAGAGAGAAACTGGGAGAGGAAAGTGTGTGTGTGTGTGCATCAAAGAATAAGTGCGAGTGTGAGCAAGGGAATCGGTGTGTGTAAGGAGGTGTGTCTGTGAGGAGAGAATGTATGTGTGACATGCCTGGGAGACTGTGTTTTCACGGGTCCCAGAGAAAGAAAACGAGAAGGGGTGAAGCTGTGTGTGTAAGGGAGGGGGTGTGTATGGGGTAACAATGTGTATAGGCGGCAGAGTGAGAAGATCTGTGCTCCGAGCGCTCCTCTTTCCGCCTCTAATCTCAGCCTGATCTGATCTCTCTCCCCCGCGCTCCCCTGCGCAGACAGTGCGTCTAGACGAGGAAGGGGCGCCGCACTGCTGGAGGCGGGAGCTGTTAAGGGGGAAGAGAGATGGGGGACCTCTGAGATCCCCTTTCCCCGCTGATCCCCGCAATGACCCCTGCCCCCCCGCAGCCAAGTGAGGGGCAAAGCCGGCCCCGAAGCGCGGGCTGCGAGCGCCGCGCGCTCCTGGGAGCGGCTGGTGTAGACGAGTGGCCCGCGGCACAGCTCCGAGCAGCGCTGTCACACGCGCTCCCTTTTCCTCACTGACCCCCCCTCCCCCCAGGTCACCTCAGGGTTTGTTGGTGGTTTGCGCGGCCCCCCGCGTGATTTCTGCCCTTTGAACGTCCCGCCTCGCGGACCAGCTCGCGCCAAAGCCCCGGGACACGACCAGGGCGGGCACCTGCGCTGCGATCGGGCTGTTCGGGGCGGCTAGAGGAAGGGGCGCGCGCGGGGTGGGGGGTGTTTATGGAGCCGAGGCCGACTCCCAGGGGTCTAATTTGGGGACGAGAAACTCAGCCGTGAGGGGCCGGGCTCGGCCGGCCCGGGCCGCTGTCCCTCGCTTGTGCCCGCTCGGCGTGAGTCTCACGCCCCCCCCCACCCCAGGCTTGGCCCCCAGCTCGCAGACTGGGGCCGGCGACCCCGCTGGGAGCCGACAAACCTGGGGCACCCGCCTCGCCTTCTCCTCCCGCCTGCAGGGTGCGCAGCTGCCGAGGAACGCGGCCCCGTTTCGCTCCCTGGAGGAGCACAACGATCCCTGGAGGCGGGACGCGAAACCCCCCTCGCCCGTTTTCCTTCAGCACCCGGAACATTGCCAGCAAAAACAACCACCCCCGCCACCCCCCGGCGAACAAACACTGGGAAACTCCAAGATCAGCCCCCCGCACTAACAATGTCGTGCACGCCGCTTATTGATCATTAATATTGGCGTGTTCTGGACGGTTTTTAGAGTGGTAAGGACCTGGACGGGAAATGTAGCAACTTGTTAGACCTGGCTACTGAACTCAGCAAACTCTGCTCGCCCTGCTTTGTATCGGCATCTCCCTGGGAGTTTCTAGCACCAGCATCTTTTGTCTAAATCATTATACACGTCTATACGTGTGTATGCACCCCCGATGTGTACAGAGACACAGACACACACACGTGGAGATATATTCACACACACACACACACACACACACACACACACACACACACACACACACACTCCTATTCGCTCACAAAGCTATGCAGCTAAAACGGCGCATATCTATTTGTCTATCCATCCATCCACCCACTTTTGAAATGCTGTGAACATAATCACTGAGGTCTAGTTTCCAAAAGCTATCTGCTAACAATAGATCCACTTTCTTTACTGACTATCTTTCCTACTCTTTTCTCTCAACAAACCCGAGGACTAGAATTCTTTTTAAAGTCGGATCGAGATGAAATTATTAATGAAATTAGCCGCCCAGGGACCACTCGCTGCCAGGACAGTGTTTGGTTCGGGGTATGGAGGGAATTCAAAGTGTAGAAGGGGAACGCCGTCAAGTGTATCCCACATGAGTAAGTCCCCCCATCCTCTCCTTGCTGTCTCCTCCTTATTCATTTTAGTGGCTGGTAGCGTCCCAGACTCGGGGATCTCTCTAGTACCTGGCCCCTTGCTCAGGCCTGCCCCAAAGAAACGGTGTGGTAATTGACAGATGCGGGGAGCAGACAGAGGACCTTTCACAGGGGGCAGCGAGGGAGACAGGCCACTCGCAGTTTTGAACAGAACCAAATGCCCTCTCTAGTCCTTCCCAGCTCTCTCCCGGGCCCTTTTGCAAAGCAGGTGTGGGCCATAGCGCTAGAATTGCACATTATCTAATCTATCTATCTATCTATCTATCTATCTGTCTGTCTATCTGTCTGTCTATCTGCAGGGCTATAACCCCGCTGTCCCCTGGGGCCGTCAGGCGCGCTCAGATAATCGCTGCTCACAAGCAACATTTCCCCGGTGGTGTCCTGCCCCAGATTTCCACAGAAGTGCGATCTTTGCCTGTCTCTCCTCTCCAGAGGGTGCTTGAAGAGCGGGAGACACTCTGCAATCCTAATTAGTGATTTTTGTCCTCTTGTTACTGGGCTCAGCAGCTCATGCAAATGAACTCTTCAGCGCAGGCACCATTACCCGGGCTCCCGAATTAACTGACTCTTATCTTTAATGATATGCCGCTGAACTCCTCGGAGCCCGGCTAGCTTTTTCTCTTGATTACTCTAATCAATAAGAAATGATAGAGTCGAATTATAAACTCTATTGGCTTTTAAACGTTGCCGACGAGCCCTCGAGATGCGCGTCCCTGTCATTGTTATTTATTAAAATGATCTTCAGCTAACAGCGGATGCAAATAGGAAAATGAACAAGGGGAAATTACCCGGAGGGGCTCCCCCACCCCCGGCCGAGATCCCCGCTGGTTGTTGGTTTAGGGCTGGGGAGGTGTGAGACGGGAGCGCTTAGAAAACCAATTGCTCCTTTACGAGGGGCGAGAAAAACAAAACAACAAATTAGGGCAGAAGAGGCTCCCCCCCCCCGCTATCCGATCCCAGCCCAGCGAGCGCCGGGGCACCAGCTCCATTAGGTGGGTGAGTGTAGGGTGACCAGATGTCCCGATTTTATAGGGACTATCCCGATTTTGGGGGGCTTTTTCTTACATAGGCACCTACTACCCGCCCCTCCACGCCCCCCTCCCGATTTTTTGCACTTGCTGTCAGATCATCCTAAGTGGTTGTGTAACTGGGGCACACGCTCAATGTGCCCGATGTGCAAGGCCAGGTACAAGGGAGACCGAGGGTAGCGGCGGGAAAGGCGATCCGCGCCAGCCCGCCGCCTGGGGGATCTTGTCGGTTTCACGTCAGGGGCCCGAGCCTCGCCTTCTTTCTCCGGCGAAACTGCTGGGAAGCAGGGGTCGGTTTTGCCTCCCAGGGCGGGATCGGAGTCTCGCGGAGCAATGGCATATGGACCCGCCACGTACTAGGCAATGCTGGGGCCGAACCCACAGAATGGGCCGGATCCCGCAGTCCTTACTCAGGCTCCCCTCTTGACTTTCCCGGGAGTTGAGTCTGGCTGCTCGGCCGGCGGGGGACGTCTCCCTCCCTCTGCTCCTCGTGTTCCACCGCCTCCTGGGGCAGAGGAAAACGTCTTCTGTCATCTGCCACTCGTCATGAGCCGCCTCTCCGCCGGGACACAGAGATCCGCAGCACCGGCTACTTTGTTTCAGAGAACTTGCTGGCGGGGACGGGGGGAGAGGAATCGCATCCAATATATATAAATCCAGCAAAATCACAGTGTCTTTTATTGCAGACCCCAGATAACATCCAGCAGCGGGTTCCTGTTGGAAATCTACAAGGAAGAGACAGGATGGAGCGAATTTCATTTTCACCGAGTATCTGATTCGCATGCAAACATAAGTGCTTGGCATAACTATGAATGTGTGGTCTCTCTGATAAAATGTGTGCAATGGCTGGACTATGGAAACATCCTATCCTAATAGCCCACTGGCATTCCCCTAAAAGCAGTCCAGTCTCTTCTGGCGTGCTCTTTGCTTGCATTTAGGAGTGTGCTTTATATTAATACTTGAAATGTATCTAAATTGTTAGCTGGTTAAAAGTACATGATTTTACATGCAAATTCTCAGCGACGACTAATAGCAATTAATAGATGTAATTAGCTGTACACAAGTGGAATCCCCCTGAAACGAATTCCTGGCAGTTAAACACTTTGGGGGAAGGAATCGAGGTCCCATATTAGGGGATTCCATAGTATTTCCAAAACACAGGGCGGAAGATATTTAAAACAAAGACTGTACTTGTGTGACTCTGCGTGTCTCGCCATTTGTAATCATGAATAGGAAAAGCACTGCGCATTTATCCCATTTCGTAGTATTTTAACTCCCTCCATTAAATAAACTCTTGCAGCAAATCATTTTTCATATCGTTTGAATTACCTTTCATGAATGTGTTGATATCATTCTGTGTTACATACAAAGGTATTCTCTTATGCATATAATTCATAAAAGATTTTAAATAGTTAAAAGGCTAAAAAAGAGTTTGATAGAAAAATCAAAAATACAATTGCATGCCCAATAACGTATTGTTTGTCTGTTGGTATGCCAGATCTATCTATCTATCTATCTATCTATCTATCTATCTATCTATCTATC
>ML677333.1:54900626-54963087 GCA_007922305.1 Dermatemys mawii | reverse complement strand
ATGAACCTATTTTTTTTTATTATTATTATTCATATGCTTCATGGTAATTTAGGGGCTGATTCTGCAGGAAGCTGAGGGACTCCAGAGACATCTTGAGTCCTTTCAACTCCCCTTGATTTCCACTGACAACACTTAGTAGCATGGAAGAAACAGGCACCATATTATGGAACGGGCATATGTTTCTTTTCCTGAAAGTACAACTTTTATCAACATCTCTTACTGAGGACAAATCAGCAAAACTAAATAATAGTGATGTTGTAGACAGGTAGCCTCATTGGTTGAATTGGTGAAAATGAACAGTCTTATACTAATGCCTTCATAATACAGATCTATATCATCTTCCAGGAACTAATTGGAAGCCTGATTTTTTTGTTGTTTTTGATCCTTCAGGGATACCCTACGGCTATACTAAACCCTACAGGCAAAACGTGAACTATAGGACTGGAAGTGATAACCTCTTGGTCATCAAGTCAAATTCCCTATCACAGGCAATCCAGTCATATAAACTTGTTCATAAATTTATCAAGCTCCATGTTTAAGCTAGTTAGGGTGTTTGCCCTTACTACTTCTATTGAAAGTCTATTGCAGAAAATCACTCCTTTGATAATTAGAAACTTTCTTCTAATCTCCAGTCTAAATTTTAATCCTGGCCAGTTTATATCCACCTGGTTTTGTGCCAACATCATCATTTAGCTAATAGTCACTGCTGAGAATTAGCATGATTTCTGCACTCTTAGAAATACATATTTCTGTTTCTGACTACTACTTCCCCACATTTTGTGGGCCAGGAAGACTCATCAGTTTTTTCCCTTCAACACCCTCTGTTCTGCCCATCCACATCCTGAAGGCCATGTGATAAAGCATCATCCTTTGGCTGAGGAGGGTTGAAGAAATATAGCTGCCTCTACAGTTCTAGTCACCAGTTCAGGAGTGACGCTTAGAGTGATCAGTGCCGAGAAACATGAAGCTCTAGTATATTTTGGGTGTTGTATAAGAAATAAAAACAATGATGCATTCCATATGCTATGCTCCCAGACAAAGAAGACAGAGAACAGTATAGAATGACACTTTGTTATGAAACCAAAAATAAAGGGTAAAGCTAGGAACATAAGCCCTTTACATACTGTCTCCTTTCCCCATCCTCATATTCTGGCATAGCAATTAGGCTGCTTCCGTTTTTGTCGTCTTTTCCTAGTCTTCAGCATCACTGCAAGTAAAAGCATCAGTACCTCATGACAGAAGTAGTTCCCTTTAGTTGATACCCCTATGTCACTCTTCCTGAGTTATAGCCTAACTACTATACTGCAGGTGCCACCTTACAGTTAGGCACAAAACAATAGCAAAGCCACATCATTCTCTCTCAACAAACTACATTCTTTACACTAACTTTGGCCCCTTCAAGAAGCTTGGTCTTAGTGGTTAAGCTGGTTGTGCCACCAATTTGCTGTGCAACCTAGTGCAAGCCAGTTAACTTCTAGGTTTGTTTCTCCGCCTGTAAAATGGGGACAGCTACTTATTGCAAAGCTATGAAGATTAGTCTTTAACTACTCGTGGTCACTGGATGGAAGTTGCTACACAACTGGCAAGTTTTATTCTAATGGAACCATAAAATGGCATTTCTTTGGGGAGGCTGGGAGACCATCCTCCTCCCTCACTGCTCCCGCTGAGGGAGGGCAAGCTGTGGACTCTTTCTCTTCCACAGTCTTTTGAGAAGGATGTTGGAGTGGGGAATCGCCCTCTGGCTGTTGTTGTGGAGAGGTGGTTCTTCTCCTAATTATTTTCCCTTCCACTTCACATGAAGGATTTCCAGTGGTTCTGAACTGATTAGTCCTGTTTGCACTGAACACACCTTTGATCAACCAGTGCCTAAAGTCAGGCAGAATGAGTGGAGCATTTGGTAGTCTAGTTTTTGGGGGTCATTTTTTTTAATAAATAAAAGGTCATCTTCCCCCTTTTAAACTGAGACCAAAAGTTAGGACAGGACTTGCTCTGTGATAGTCCCTCCATTTTTTTCTTTCTTTGAGCAGATTGTGTTTCCTTTTCACAGATGCAAAAGGGCTGTGGCATGTAATTGTGCTGTCAACGGATTTGCTAAGGACACTTCTGGGTCAGATCACTGGTTGCTATTGCTGCTCATCCACTAGTGGAACCTCAGACAGACCGTTTGAGAGAAACTTGGGGGTACATCATGTTTCCTGGGGAGCCCCCATCACGCCCATTTCACTTTATTTGCACAACTGTTACATTTGTTTTAAGGACCCCCTGAGCTCAGGGCCCCTTCAATTGTCCCTCCTTCCCTTCATCTCCTCAGCCCTGACCTCAGAGAAAAGTGAGATTTTAAGCTATTGTATAGGACTCTTCAAAAGCTTCCAGACACTTCATCCTTACAGTGTTTAATGAAATACAAAGCTAAGACCTTTGCAATCTCTCAGTCAACAAGCAGTTCAAAGGAAGAAGTATTTTAAGTAGTAGTTAGTTCACCAGACTCTCAATATTCTTTCCTAATCCATTCCATAAATTGCATTAGCTATTTAAGGGAGCTAGGGGTCATGGATTTCTCCTTCAGAATAAACTTGGTACTTTAACATCCTTGTTTTCTGAATCACATTTTCCTCTAGAATTTTGATCCCACTTTGGTAACTCCCTTAGATAACCTATGATAGATGAACTGGATAAAACAAAATTAGTCCATATGACTTAAAATTATTTATTTTTTAAAAAAAGTTTGTGACACAATTAAGAAATTGGCAACTGATAACAGAGGCTTCATACAATCATTTGTCTTATCTCTTCAAGCATTTGTGTTTTTGCCTGACCCTGCCCAGAGCTCCTTAAACTTGCTTCAGAAATCAGTGACATCTTCTGTATTAGCCAGAGGAATGCTTTGGGTCTGCCAAGTGTAGGTGATTCCTTCTCTCTCCTACCTGTTTTAAACAGAGATTTGTATTCCTTCATTTCCTGTGTAACCATCTTCAGAATGTTCTTTACCAGAGTTTAACTATGGAGATAAAAAGAGAAACAGGCGTACCTTTTCTCTCTCCTTCAAAACAGAACCAAATATAAATATAGCCCTTTTAAAAAAAAATGTATTTTGGTTTCCAGTACAAAAGTTTAGGATAAGCTTTCGTGCTTCAAGGGGCTCTTCATGTTCAGGTCAGAAGAAGAAAAAATTTCTCTATCACCAACAGAAGTTAATCCAATAAAAGGTATTACCTCACCCACCTTGTGTCTCATTCCTTTTCATATCCAGACTACAATATTTTACAACTAGATGGTTGTTTCTTTTGGCATTTTGTGGCAAAATACTCCAGATGAGATATTCAGATTTATTTAAAAGCATGTACTGGATGCTGTCATATATGTAGGAGTAATCAGCAAAAATCTGAAACAATTAAGGATAGCAAAGAGGGTGATCCGTACCCACATGCGTGACGTGAATGCATGTGTTTTAGAGAGCTTTACTTATGAGGTTTTCTGTAGACTGGCTTCTGCAAAGCAAGGACATGGTTAGGAAATGAACCATTTCCCATCTTGGCTCGTTTTGATGAAAGCTCTCCAACTTGCACATTGTGTCTGAGCATTTCTTCATTCATAGCATGTGCCCAATATAAATTGTTTTCTGTTTGCAGCATTTCAGATGTACTATTTATAATCTAGTTAAACAATGCCAACTAGAGGCAGTAAAAGGTGTGTATTTCATATGCAAATCACTAGCAATAATTTTGTACAATTACACTTAGTTGCTTGCATCATTATGTTCAGCACCAGCATGAAAAAATGGGTGTAGTGGGGGAGATCATTATAAAAAAAACGTGTTTTTTGTCTGCATTAGTCAGACTTTTCTCCAGCTTATCAAACAACATTTTGTCTTGTGGGCAAGTAAACTTTTTACATTTTTTAAAATGCGTGGATACACAGAACTTATGTATCTTCCCCAAACACAAACACTATATCCACACTTAGTGTGTATTGATATAACAAAATTCCATTAAGAGAAAGCATATGAAGCTTCTGCAAAATATACTTTTTCAGAATGGTCTGACCATTTTAAAAGTGGGGAATGGAGTAAGAATAGGTGCATTCTCAACAGTAGTGTCAGTACTAAAACTGTTATAAGTTAGAGCTAGTTGGAAACATTTTTTGACAAATTTTCATGAAAACTAGTTTTTTTCCAACCAGCTGTGATTAAGTATAATTTGCTTAATAGCACTAGTTACAGTTCTGTCTAGTCTTCTATTATAAACTCATGTTTTCACTGCTCATAACTTTTTTGGAAGTATTTTTTGGATGAAATTCTCATTGGCCTTTTTCCAAAAGTGATTTTTTGTTTTTGAAGTTGAGTAAAATCTGCTCACTTTTTTTAAACATGAGGTTGAGAAAATCATATTTTTTTACTGCCATAAAAATTAAATTTATTTTTTTAATTTGTAAAAAAAATTCCAGGTCAACAATTGTGGTTCTCTCTAAAATTAATCTTCAATTACCAAAATTAATTTATTTTAACAAATGAAATGTTTAAACTTAGAATTTTATGTTAAATTAGTATGATACTACACTGTAAGACTAAGAGGAGTTATTAATTACTTAGGGAATTTCCTAAAAGAGAAAAATATTTTCTTTGAGAGAGAGTCCCTGTGGGTGCTCCACATCTGTGTGCAGATCTTGTCACCTCATCTCAAAAAAGATCATTTGGAATTAGAAAAAGTTCAGAAAAAGACAACAAAAATTATTAGGGGTATGGAGCAGATTCCATATTAGAAGAGATTAATAAAACTGGGACTTTTCAGCTTGGAAAAGGACAACTAGGGTGCAGTATGATAGAGGTCTATAAAATCATGACTGGTGTGGAGAAAGTACTTAAGGAAGTGATTTTTACTCCTCATAACACAAGAACTAGGAGTTAGCAAGGTTTAAAAAAAACAACAAAAGGAAGTATTCACACAATGCACAGTCAGTCTGTGGAGATCACTTGATGATTACCTGTTCATTCCCTCTGAAGCACCTGGCATTGGCCACTGTTGAAAGACAGGATACTGGGATAGATGGATCATTGGTCTGACCCATTATGGCCATTCTTATGTTTCGTGTGTCAATTATAGTTATTGCTTATGTACCCAACTGAGTGTGTGTACATATCACCCTCTCTGCCTGATCCACAGAGGATGTTAATCTGTTACAGCTCTTAGCTAGATGACCTTTTATTTCTGGAGGTCCTCTTTTTAATCACAAATGTTTTATAGGTTTTCTTAACCTTCCTATAGGATTTGATAAAGAGTGTTATCCCTGCTATGGAGTTCTATAGCACAGTTGAAAAACCTATATCAAGCTGTTTGGATAGAGTCTCACCTGTGCCAAATATGTGTGAAGCACAGCTGAGTGAAGAGGCCTCAAAAGAGCCATTTCTGACTCCCCATTTTTGCACCAGCCCAGCCCCTACTATGGTTAAAGCAGCCTTATATCTGCTCTAAACTGTTAACTTGCTATGATTTCAAAAGCCTGGAATAGTACTGCAATGCTCCAATCTTGCCACCTTTCTCCCACCAACAGTGTAAAAGCCAGCTACACTGGTTCTGTTACCCATGTGAGAGGACTGCCCACAGAAAAATTCCTCCTTTATTGACTTATGGATCCTTCCTGCCAGTGGACTGGCATAAAGGGGCCATAGCTTAGGGTAGAATCTGGATCCTATAGTTTGTTAGAGTAAATTTGTATAGAACCTTATTAGTTTCATTCTTATTAAATTCTATAGGACTTTTGGATAGGGATGCTTTCTACCTTCAAACCACTTTGAAAAATATTAAACTAGTTATTAGATTCCAACAGTTTTTGTTCACATCTTTACAGCTGTAACCTAGTTTGACCTGAAGAAGTGGACTGTAGCCCACGAAAGCTTAGGCCCAAATAAATGTATTAGTCTCTAAGGTGCTACAAGTTCTCCTACTTCTAGTTTCAGTTGGGTCAAGTGACAAGTACTGCATTGTTTACACTTAATCTTGATAATGAGTTTTCCTTTAAAGTTCACTTGTATGAAATAGAATGGATTTTTTTTTCCCATGCTGAATTGGAATTTTCCAGAGTGTGCCATAGTGTCACAGAGTGGCTTTTGAGCCAAAGGCATGAAACAAAAAAGTGCACATCTGAATAAATGACTTATGTAGCACGTGTTCAGATGGTGGAAAAAAAAAATGGGACTTAACTGGCTGGGAAGTCAATCTAAACTTGCTATCTGCATTGCCTGGAGACAGTGTGCTTAGTAGTGTTTCTGCATCAACTTGATCATGCTGCTGAATGCCTAGCTGAGGCCTTCAGGTCTCCTCCTGGGTGTGGGTCCCCCAGTAACTGCAGTGCCTCGGGCCAGCACCATAGAGTAGAAATGAGATGGAATTCAAATTGGCAAGCATTTTCTCTAGGGCTTTGAAATTGAGTTTGGGATTGCACTGGTTGGCTTTTTCCCTCCTCTTTCCCTTTACTAAATCCCACCATGTAAAGCATTCAAGTAAAATCAGACTAAGGCTACAAGACTGCTTAACAGCTGTGGCAGGTATTAAAACATTTAACCCTTTAATAGCATGTTCATTTAGCTGTACAGTACTGAAAGAAGATAAATCACACAAGACTTGGTCTAGTTTATAGTGATAATACAGTACAGTAAAAATAAGACCATGAATAAAGTTCTCTGGAACTGCTTTTTATCTTGAACCACTGTTTAGAACTGGATCCACTGCAGGGAATATGTCTTGTTGATAATGTATCCTACATTCTAGTGATTTATCAGAGGAGCTCACAGGTAATCTGTGCTTTAGGGGCTCTCATAAACAGTAACCTGTAAATAGTTAATTTGAAGGGTTTCATTGCTTTTTCCCCCTCTTTATTATCTGTTGTGATTATTCATAAAATCTGTCACTGTAATTCTGCCAGCAGCTTGAGCTTCAAGAGATTTTGGCAGAGTTATGCATTTGCAGGAAAGAAATCTCAAAGAAATACTTTACAAGCAAGCCCCAAAAATCTGTTACTTTAAGACTTCAAAAATCTAAATATGTCATTAAGAGGTTCAATATATTTAGTAACTATTTTGCTCCTTAGATCAGTGGTTCCCAAACTTTAACAACCTGTGAACCCCTTTCACTAAAATGTCAAGTCTCTCAAACCCTGTCCTAAAAATGAGTATTTTCAGGGATTTTCTCCTTTACCTGAATATAAATTATAAAAGCAGTGATCTTGGAAATATAAAATTTGTTTTTATGACATGCTTATTACACACTATTATTATTAATCATTACAGTATTTTTATTACATTATGAAAATGGCCACACACTTCCAAGATGTCACTTTTGTAGCTTGTATCACTTTGAATAAACCTGTTATAAGACAAGGCTCCTATGTTTCATCAAGAAATATCAGATGTGAAACAGCAGGAAGGTATTTAAGAAGCCAACTCAAAGAATTCCTCCTACACAAGCATTCAGGTCTTGAGCAGTCCGGGCAAACAATGCATATTAACAAAGTTGAAACTTGTTTTTCATCATTTTAAAAATACTAGCTGCCTGTTTAATTTTATAAACAGAAAAAAAATAACCACCTCCCTTTCCATTTCATCTGAGGACTCTTGAAGTTTAAATTTCCTCAGAGATAGATATGCTTGCTTTGATCAGCTCAGCTCTTGGAAGTCCAGTGATTGCTGGCCCCATGCTGCCTGAGATCCCTAGGGACAGCTCTGTCCGCCAATAGGGAATTTTTTCCCGAGAATCCCCTGTAACATTTCATGAACCCCCAGAGGTTCACGAACCCCAGTTTGGGAACCACTGCCTTAGATCCACCATTTAGCATGTGACTGTTCTTTTAAAACTGAACACTATCACCTTAATTCTTTAGGAAAGTATTAACTTTAGTGATTCTTAGGTGAATTCTGAGTAGTTTGACTTATAGAGGATTTTGTTTTTTTCAAAAATAAAACTAGATTTTGTTGAAATTTCTTTTCACTAGGTTACAAACAAACTGTAATTTTGGGTTTAACGCCTAAATCTGGATGTTGCTGAGCTCAAGGTGTTTTACCTGTTGTTTTATTAATCAAGAAGCAGTCCTTGTACTTTGTCACTTTCTGTTTTGTAGCCTTTAATTTTGCTTGCCCTGTGTATCTTATCACAAAAATGATTGTCTATTGCTATGGTTTTATGTATATTTTTATTATAAAGTAACAAGTGTGGCATCATAGATCCTCCTCTCTGGAAAAAGGACAAACCATATAAATGATGACTTCATAAAATGAAACACTCTTCTAAGTAAAAGGAAAATCCTATTAACAAGCATCATAGGACACCTTCCACTCCTATCAACAGGGCCAAAGACTCTATCCTATCTAAAGAAAACACATATAAAAGGTATCAGGCTTGATGTCTAACTACTAATTTCAAAGGGTCGCTAAATAGGGGGAGGCATTTCAGGAAGATAGCCCTTTCGTTTTACTTCAAATCGCCAACAATTCTGCGGGGCTGGAAATTTGTATTTTACACACATTAAATGAGAATAACTTCTGCAGTAGGAAATTATTTGCTTTCCTCCCCATCGTCCCCCTTTAACAGCAAGGAACAGTAAGAATTGCTGCAGTAATATTGGATATGTTTTATGATACTGCAACTGTCTTTTTTGTCAATACTTTTTTAAAAAAGTTAGGATTCCTAGCAATGTGTAGTTAGTTAGTTTGGGGAAAATTATAATGTACTCAGGTACTTCACACAGAACGATGCGATTTCCATTAACTGTAAGTCATTGCAGCCCCCTTCCGATCAAAGCTGAAGCAACTGAAAAGATCCTTGTTCAAACGACGAATGCTTGAAGGTGTTAAGTGATTAAACTGCTAAACACTTCAGCTTGAAAGTGAACCAAACAGCATTTAACATGTGAATAAATGTAAATATTTTAAAATAATCTAGTGTTTGTAAATGAAATTGCACACTCCGGAATTAAACTGCATGAATAGCCTTTCTAAGCTGGCCGTAGGAAATTTAGAAAATATCTGTTCTCTGAAGTTCTTCATAGAAGTGAGGCATATTAAGTGTAGCTTTTATGTAATTTCAAGGCATCGTTAAAACTGATTTCGTTAACTAGGTGGTTTACTTTCATGACAACTTACCCGAAAGGCAGTGTTTGTGGGCTTTGGTTGTCTATAATCTATTATGTACAAATGTAATCATTAAGTTCAGAGCCGATGCAGCCCTGTGTGAATCTCTCTATATTTTTCTTATGGATTGTTCAAACATTCATAATTGGATCCGGATGTTAGTTACAGTTACTATGACTTCGGCAGGGGAGCTTATTAAATATTTTAATCGTATGTTTTGTGCCAAACCAAGTATATCCATTCTTAATTCTTGAAATAGGAGTTATGAAAATGTCCATTATCTTTGAAAACCTTAAATGAACCAAGTACATGCAATTTTTCATTTCCTTGAAGCAGGTTTCAGAGGATGCATTTTTATGTATAGAGGGAAACTCGATTTTGGAGTTTAAACTGAGTCAGTCCAATTCTGATGTTCACGGATTACCCCAGAAAAGTGCCACTTCCTTAAAGTGTAGAGCCCCTACCATGTCAAAATGCTTGTTAGTGTTTGATTGGGCTGTAAGTGCGGCCAGCCCTGGCTTCGTGCCGTACCTAACAAAGGAGGCCTCGAGTTGCTCCTGTAACATCATCATGATGAAGATGGAGCAGCGGAGCGGGCTTCACCAGTCAGGTGTGAAAGGCGAGGGGCGGGGGGAGCTCGCCGCCAAGACGGAGGATGCGGGGAAGTGACCGCTCAGGGAGGCGGGGAAGGAGACGTGCGGTTCGGCCTGGGAGGCTCGGGCTGGTTTTCATCCCCGGCGCGGTTTCCACACGCCCAGTGGCGTGGAGCCGCGCGCGAGCAGCCCGGCCCCCACCCCGCCGCTTCCCAGCCCACTGGTGCCCCCGTTCACTTCATGGGCGAGACGCTGGGGCCGGCCCGCCCGGGCTCCCACCCACGGCAGCCGGGGATCGGTCCCGCCGCCCGGCTCGTGTCAGAGCGGGGGCTGGCCCGGGCTGTGGCCGGCAGGGGGAGGCTGCCAGCCCCGCTCCGGGGAGGTGGATCCCCACCCGCCGCGAAAGGTGTCGCAGCCCTTTGCTCCGGACGCGGGGAACGAGCTCAGCCCCTGCCCCGGCCTCCCCGCCGACCGCGCCTGCACAGGGCCCGGAGGGAGCGGCGGCTCCCCCAGGCTACGGGACCCGGCGGCCGTCGCGCGGGGGCGGGTATTTCCACGGGCGGTGCCCTCCCACCCCGGCGGGGGCAGGAGCCCGTGGGCGGGCGGGCGGGCGCGGGGTCCCCAGTGGGAGCGGGCGGCGGGTGGCGCCGGCCGCGGCTCGGGGCGCTGTGTCCTTGTGCGGAAATGACACACGGTCCCGTCACGTCACGCGAGAGCGCAGCGCGCGGACCCTCGCACACAAAGAGCGGGGGGGGGAACCCGGGCACCAGCGCCGCCGCCGCCGCTCCCGGCCCCGCCGCGACCCCAGGTGAGTGTCCCCAGGCCCGGCCCGCGCCTTGCTGCCCCCGCAGAGCACCGCAGGCGGCCCCGGGGTGGGGGCAACAGGCCCCGACCCCTCCGCCCCGCTCGGGTCCCGGCCGCTTCTCCCCCCCCTCCCCGGGGCCCTTTGTTGGCTGCGCTGGGGACATGGCTGTAGCGCGATGGCTCGTGGCAACGCTCAGGGCGCGCGCGCGGCGGCGGCGGCGGCTTGGGCGACTCCATCTCCCGAGCGGGGCGGGGGGGGGAGTGGAACGGTCACGCCGCCACCCCACCTTCCCCGGACGTCTAGATCCGCCCGGGCAGCGGTCGCACCGGAAGCCGCCGCTGCCGCGCCGCGCGCGCGCGCTGCGCTCGTCGTGGGTTTTCACCGCCGCGTGCGCAGGGGGAACGAACGGGGCTGCCGCTGCCTCCGCCCCGGGGCGGGGTTTCTCTGCGGCCCGCCCTGCGGGGCGGCGCGCACGTGGCGGGAGGTGAAGCCCCGAGGAACCGGAGTCCCCGCGCGCGGGCAACTGCCCCCCCCCCCCCCCCCCCCCCGTGGGCGCGTGCAGGGAGCCGGTTCCCCAGGCCGGAGACCCGGCGCTGCCCCCGCCTGCGCGCGGGGCCAGGCCGGACTCACCCCCCCACCCCACCCCACCCCTCCGGTCCGCACAGCCCGGCCTGGCTCGCCGTCTCCCCCGGCGCTACAGGCTGTCCCCGCCCGCCTGGGTGCCCGGCTCGTCCCTGCCACCAGCCGCGCTGGCGTCCCCCGCTGCCACGGGGCCAACTCGCTCCAGCCTTGCGGCGTCTAGCAGCCGGGCTCGGGCTCTGCGCTTTATCCTGCGCCCTCCGTAGTCCCCGGGGCGGATCGGCCCCGATTCCCGCCTCCTGCCCAGATTCAAGGCAGCGTGAGTCCCACCCGCGATCCTAGCTGCGCTGCCCACGAATCCGGGGGTGCCCCAGCGCGTCTCCTCGAGTGGGACCAACGCAAGGTTAATCCCCAGTGTGGAGGAGGCTCTGCCTCCTGTAGGCGCTGCCAGGGATGTGCCGGCATAGTCCCCTGGTGTAGACTCAGGCTACAGCGATGGAAGGGTTTGTAGAGCCCAGTCGCAGAGTGATGGAAGCTGGGTGGGTCTACAGAAGAATTCTTCCATTGATCTTGCTGCCTCTGCCCCAGGGTTAGGGTGATGTAGGTACACTCTGGGGTGTGGATTTTTCACACCGTTGAGCTTGGCTGCTATGTCATTGTAGATAGTAAGTGTAAACCAGCCTCCCCAGTGTGTCTGCATTCTCCTTCAAATTTCTTCTCAGGACCCATTTTTACAGTAGTGCCTGCATAAGTTAATCAGCTACATTTAACGGGATAAAGAAATAGTTGGGGGTTGTTGGTAATTATTTTAAAAAGTCCAGTTCAGTAAAGCACTTACAATATTTTATTTAATCCCCCCACTCCATCATCCTCTATGTTTACAGTTTTAAATTGTTCATGTCAAGGTCTGTGTCTTCTGTGTATGGCTAGGACCTACCACATTATTACCAGAATGACAATAGTAAATGTAAAATCCATAAAAGTAATATTTTGTTTCTTTGAGCTGTTTTGCCCTGAATAAATTAGGTGCTAACATGCTGACAGTCATGAATGCTACTAGGTTGTAAGGACTCCAGGTGTATATTGATTTATTTAGGTTCTGTATCATTGCTGATAAATATTATAATTATTTTCGTAAATAAACCCCTACAAATCTGTGGCTATCTTCTTTATATCCGCAGATCATTTCTGAAGATTGTGTATTAGATGCGGATACAAATTTTGTATCTGTGCAGGGCTCTATTCATAATTGTGCTCTGCTGGGCAAATCTAGTCATCCTCTCAATGGCCACTTAGAACTGTAGCAATAGAATTGAAACCTCATCCCCTGGAAGAAGCAGAGATCCAGGGACAGTCCCTGAGCTGGTGTAAATTGGTGTAGCTCCATTGAAGCCAACAGTGCTATGTTGACTTACACCAGCTGAGGATCTTGCTCCAGGTCTGTAATATGATGGAAATGTGGCTAGAGGATCTGGTACTACATGAATCACCCTTTTCTTCTCCTTCACCCCCACCCTCCTTGAAGTGAAGAAATAAGGACTGGGCCAGACGATCTATATTTTTCCCACTCCTCCACACACATCTAGTAGTGCCTGCCCCAACTGCTCGTGCTGAGCAGTAGACTCTGAATTTGTCTGAGTAAATATGTCCTAACATATCTGTTTTGCAAGGTGCGATTATATTTTTTCATGTATTGTATGTAGTACACAAATATGTTGGTATTATATTTTTAAAAGTAGAATAAACTATCTAATACAGTGGTGGAAACTTTCTGATGCAACTGGTGCCAAAAAAGGTGGTTAACACCTTTGTAACTGCTGTTCCTGCAGTGATGCTGAACATCATTTGTTCTTATCTAATTAAACTATGTTGAGCACTGGCCCAGCTGTTTACCTGGTGTCATTAATGGGTCATTTTGATAGTGCAGGCAAGTCCTGTGGGTAAAAAAGAGGACAATTAAATATAGTTTGAAGAAGACACCAGAGCTCCCTTTTTTCAGGGAAGCAGGAATACAGAGGTTCAGGACAGAGATTAAAATAAAATTGGAGACATCTTGTCTAAAAGAATCTTGTTGCTTTTCTCAGAAAAAGATTGCCTACGTGAAAAGCCAAATTGTGGTTAGCATGTTTCTGGAAATAAATATGTCTAGTGTGTTAAGCTCCTGAAGATGAAGTTGTCATTTGACAACATTTTAGGAAGAGGCAATGGCAATGCAACTTGTGGGGAAAATTTCAGTGGTTGAAAGGGGATTGATTCTTTTTTTTTAAACTGCATCTGTAGATGTAACTAAAAATAAAAACAAATTGAGAGCATGCCCTATGAGTCCTATTGGCAAGATGCCACTACTAGAGAGCAGCTTCTGTGGAGCTGTGAGGCTGCAAGTATTCCACAGGACAGCAAACAAGGCTTTTAACCTGAATAAAATATTGGTACGCTTTTTGTCCATGGGTATAACACTTTGATTTTGTCTCCCAGTGTTTTAAAAACAGATAAGGTTTTGAGTTAAAAGCTTTTATCAGAGAGGTAGCCATGTTAGTCTGGAATAGCAGAAGTGGCAAAGAGTCCTGTGGCATCTTAAAGACTAACTAACTTAGGTAGTCTTTAAGGTGCCACAGGACTCTTTGTCACTTAAGCTTTTATCGTGCACTTAATGTTCTAGTATTGGAATAGGTTGGTAATATGCAGTATGTTGTCCAAAACGTTTAATTTTAAGTAGCACTTTTAGATATTCAGAATAATAAAAATATCCAACATTGGATAATTAATAACATCTTGGATTATTAAAAGTGATAGAACTGTAAACATCTGTTTTAGTGTACTTTTATGCAGTCTGCTTACATGCAGTTTGCTCAGCTTTGGCAGTGAAGCTGTACTGGCTCGTTTCATATTTGTTTCAACTTAAAATCTTTTAATTCATTTTTAATAACTTACTAATAGTTTCAGGTACCAGATATGCCCTTGAAATCCCTTGCCTTTTTAAAGTAATTTTACAGTCATGTTTCCTATATAGGTTGGGGATGCTTTTCCCCCCTCCAGAAAGACCAACACAAACTTCAGGGGAAACTGACTATATAAAAAGTGCTGTCAAATGTACAAAGTAAACAAAATAGATTTTTTTGGTTTCCTTTTGGTAGAATCATTTTGAGTGTTACTTGTAACACTAGCAGATGAAGACATTTCAGCCAGAAATGTAATATGCTGACAATAACGATTTGTAGTCAGTTTCTCATGCTGGATGTCATGCAGACAATTGCAATGCTGCTTTGCTTTGTGTTTCCCACAGTAGAGGAATGTTTAAATTAATACATATATATTAGTTAAAATTCCAAAAATCAGAAGAAATCTGTTCATAGTAGACTTTTTAGGAAATATTTAAATATGAAAATGCTTGTGGCCAAATTAAGGTTCCAGTGAAATGAATAGCATAAGCTCTGTTTTCAATGGAACAAGGACTTAACATTTATGAGGACCAGCTCTTTTGCTAGTGTAAAATTTCATAACTCTGTTGACTTCCATTAAGCAACAACTATTTACAGAAGTTGAGGAACTTGGCCTTTAATGAATAACCCATATGTGAAATTTATCTGCAGGTTAGTCATAACAGTAACTTCACTTCCTATGTATACCTGCAAAAAGATAGGAGTAAACTGGTAACCTCTCTAAACAGAAGGTACGATAAAGTATCTTAAGGGAATTACTAATCATCCAATAAAGAGGAGTTTTGCATATTAAATACATGTTCCAATTCATACAATCTTGGCAGAAAAGGAACAGATTTAGACTAAATATACAGGGTTCCTGTGAATACACTAAAGTTTTCATACAGCTGCAATATAAACATTAACCCTCACTGAACATTAATGTTTACACAAGAATTTTGGTCTGCTGGTGTTCCAGGTGTCAGTTCTCTAAAATAAATATCTAATACAGCACTCTTCTTGTGGTGTTCTGATAAAACTGCTACAAGGATGTGGGGGGGGGGGGGGGGGCAAAGAAGGGAAACAAAAATTCCTTAGTACATCAGATCTGAGGAAATTAAGCAGTGGCATCTCCTTAAGGCATCAGCTACTCCAGCCACTAATTAAACCCCAGTACATTATCTGATCCTTTGAAAAGAGAACGTTTTCTCCCCTCTGCTTAGAACAAATGAATAATTTTTTAGAATAATTTTCAAGAGTCCTTATTATCACTGAAATATACTGGTGCATCCTGCCCTTTGATTGAAAAAAATAGAGAATCAGCCTCTTCAAACACAAGTGAAACTAAAATCAGAGACAATACTTTCGGCAGCCTTCACTGAAAGGCATAAAGTGGTGTACACCGTGAGGCCATCAGAGGCAGAAATCATTCATACAACAAAGTAATATATGACAGCAAGTGTTTTATATCATGTTTTTACAGTTAGTATGGAATATGAACTGCTGCAGATATTAGTCAAATGTTTGTGGTATGATCTGCATCGAAGGAAAAATAAGTATGCACTTCACATGCATTTGCGAACTAAACAATAGAGTCAGGTGCAAGGATTCTAATTGTCAGTATTAAACCTTTTCTAGAAAACTAGAAACATGAAGTCTTGTATATATTAGTATAGATACAGATAATGTTTTAAACTGGCAGAATATATGATTGTTATATGTTTTAATATAATACAAAATTACACCCTGCATGTACCGGGCACACACCTTTTAAACTACGGAACTCTTAAAGGATGAATTTTGGGACAGAGAACAGTCTTGATCTTGTATTGGCAGGAAGATATTCTATGTGACTTTACAGATGATTGTCATTAGTAGTCTTGCAACACTCAAATATGATAGGTACTTTACAGTACAGATAGACCTGGTCACTGCTCTGAAGTGCTTACACATAGGAATAGCAAACAGCGGATAAGGCCTGGAGTGACAAGCAGCAGTATAGTCACACGATTATTCAGGTTAGGCTTGTACATGCTGGTGGATAAACTGAATATATACATCTTTAAATAGTTACTGACTTACATATTAAAGGTGTCATGATTAAGTGAGAAGGAAGTGTTTGAGGTAGTGTTGTACCATACATACAGAAGAAGGCATCAAGGCTAGGTCTATAACATCTGTAAGTTCCATGACTCTAAGAACGTATGTAAGTACTTTCTGTCTAGAGGATTATTTTTTCATAAAATTGAAGATATCTGACAACAGTTAATATGTTTTCTTGGTTGTAATGCAGTTGATACTATAGGGCTAAAATACATTCAGAACTTGCTTTGCTGTTGCTCCTCTGTAATATTTTATGAAAACATCATGCCAAATTGTTGAGTGTTTGAGACTTATGTTTATTTCTGACATTTTTCATAGAATGGACATCTTAATAGCTTGTCTCATGAATCACGTCTATTCTTGATTGCATAGTTTCTCTTTTAACATTACAGGGGAGCAAATAGCAAAGCAAATTCTGAATGTATGTTAGCCCTGTAGCATCAACTGCATTCCACCAAGGAGACACGTTTTCACACGGTAAAGTAACATTAGGAAGGTACTTAGCGCATATTTAACTTATTTTAATACAGTTTAGCATCTGGAAGCGAGGAGACCCAATGCCATATGACCAGACCATTTCTGTGGACAAGTGCTTCACAGACCAGTTTGAAAAGTATCGACTCATTTCATCATAAGATGCAGGAAATTTTTTTCCTGAGACATGGATAAAACTATTTAGACAACTATAGACTATCTCAATCAGAAGAATGGAAACTTTTTTTAAACTGGGGTGACGACGTCTTTTCAGAAATCTGAACATTTTGAAGTATGTCTTAGTCTTGAAGACTGAAATAGTAAGCTTAGTAAAAAGGAACGTTTGTTCGTATGTGAACTACACAAACAGTGGCATCTCACAGGACGAGTGCAAAGGTGAATACTTTACACCATGCCACCTTCACCAAAACAGAGTGCCAAGAAAAACATTATGTTAGTCTTAAAAGTGCAGGCATTAGGAAATCCTGTTCAATGACTTATTGCTTACATCCTGGGGCTGGAGTCCACTGTCAAATGATGAGACTGCTCTGCCTCTTCTTCTGAATACTGCACCTCTTTAAGTTTCTCTTTGGATAGATAACTTGAGCTAGGGACTCCAATAGAAACAAAACTGCAGATGCCTTTAATAACAGGCACTTTTGGGTGCAAATTTGAGGAACGATCAAGAGTAAATACACTTGCTTCATTTTCAGCATGCAAACCCATGATCCCAGTTGTAAGAATTGATTGTCTTTCTGAATAATTTTCTTTATGCTAATAGTGGATTCTTTGGGTAACACTGTTAGTATTTCTGTTATAGACCTATTTTTTAGACATTTATAAATAAAAATTCTCCAGAATGAAACTTTGCATGCAACATATGAACCCAGAAATAAATGTTTTATCCAAGAGCAAACATTTACAATGCCTGAACCAAGTTGTTGTTTTAAATGTGTTCAAAGAAGCAAAAACCCTAAAAATTGAAGTTTACCAGTTTAAGATACTTTTTTGTTTTGTTTAACTCAAAATGGCTAGGTAATTACAAATTAAATTTAACAAGCAATTTCAGCTAAATCCTGATGCCACTGAAGTCTATTGCAAAACTGGTGTTGATCTCCACAGGAGTAGGATTTGGCCATTAGTGTAGAGTATGGTTTTCTTGTTGTGGGTATTTGGTATGCAAAATGGCTATGGTCTCTCATGCTCCCAAACCCAGTTTCCTGGGAAACGAGAACACAAGCTGCCGTTCTGATCCTTTTCTCAGCAAGATACTGTAGCTATGGGTGGATGTCCCTGAGTTCCCATCTCTGGTAGTCATGGCTACAAACCCAAATTCCCAGGCCACAGTACATAAGTACTTCAATACTAGTGTTTCCTGCCCTGCAGCTGTTTATTCTTTAGAACTAGTTACTGTTTTAGAGAAAAAAGGGTGAGGGAGAGAGATTTAATTGTATATTGAAACAAGACACATCAGACAACATTTCAGTTCCTTCATACCCTCGGTGCAATGAGAATCAACAACCAGGAGCTCACTTACCTTCTCAGATGGACTTTTCAATTTGATTACTTGTTGAACCATTTTTTCCTTGATTCTGTTGTCTTCTGTCTTTTCCCTAGCCCAGTTCCCTTTGACTAGCTCTGGTCCGGGATTCTTAAAAAGATGCTCTGTAACTACATACCCTCTCTCCATATTCCCAATTCCAACTGTGATTCTCAAACCCTCAGGTACCTCTTGCTTCCAATCCACTTGTCTCCTGTCAGAGAGACCTCTCCCAAAGTGTTCTGCCTGTTGTCTGAACTGCAGATATAAAAGAAAAATATCATCCCATTTGTATCACCCTACAGAAGGAGGCTGTACACTGATTTTCTTATCTTTCTATTTTTTCTTTACATATATATTTATATTTGTCAATTCTTTTCTGTCTCTGGCTCTCTGTTTGCCACCTCTGTCAGTCAGCATGATCCTTGACAGTGCTGCCCCAGGAAGCTGCCAGAAAAACCTAGAAAATCTGTGACTTGCTACATAATACGTGATTGTTGTAAGGATGTCTGCTTGGTTGTCCACTTGGGCCTTCCAAAAAATACAAATTTTTCAGCAGCTATATTCAGCTGTCATCTTCTTCCTTGTTACTCCCACATTTTTGGCACTGTGCCGTGTCTTCCCAAAGCTATGCTTTCTACAATAAAATGAAATGAAATGTAATAGTCACTCATCTGAAAGTTTAATGTCATATATGGGATATCAAGGCAAATTCAATTAAATTTAATTTTCTCCTGGAGCCCAGGCCATGGTTCTGTCCTTTTAGGATTTTCCAAAATGGATTGTACAGCCCTTGCCTAAACTCATAAATTCCACTGGTTGAATTAAAATCCATTTTAAAATAGATTTTGTTAAACCAGCACAAACCCATGGGACGGCACACTTTTAAATTGGTTCAATAATTTTCATAAGCCATTTATAAATCAGTGTAAGTGTCTCCTCACAGATGTTTGCACCGGTTTAACTAAAGTGACGTAAAACCCCCTAATTTTAGTTACACTGGCATAAATTGTATACAGGCAAGTTAAGATCAAACCAGGTTCATTGAATTTAAACATGGGGAAGGGGAACACGAGGGAGAATTATGCTGAGTAAAAGGGCCAAAGCAGAGTACTGTCCTCCAAGAACCCCCTCCTAATTCCTTGTATAGAGGGTGTGCTGAGGACAGGAGTGGTCCTGGAATAGTCCAGAATAAGGAGAGCACAAAGGGGACTTAAAGGCACTTTAGCCCACCCTCTGTCCCGATGGGCTGTGAGTTCTGTGTTGTGCCTGTTAATCACATGTACAAAATCTCACACTGAATGTATTAATTATATTTAGTATTAATAACTACCAGCTGCTAACAAAGAGAACTCATGCAGTTACAGAGTATCAAATGTTCGTATTTAATACAAAGAATTTTAACTGTCCTTGTGATTCTTTTAAAATCATTTTGTACACAGCTATTCGATAGTAAGACTACAATTGCAATTCTTTATATATAGTCTTTCAAAATTTCTTTTGTTTTATAAGGCATATTCATGGGGGGGGGGGGTGCACGTGCGCGTGTGTGTTTAACCAGAAAATCTCTGGTTGTGGGTAACAGGCAATATTGATCCATTCAGAGCTTGACCGGGGAAGGGTATGATTTGGTGAAATAAGTCTATTTGGAAAAGCCATGTAGTTATGGAAGTTTTTGTGTATTTCAAATAAGATTTTTTTGGGCCAAGTGAACTATGAGGCTAGACATGTATCTGGATAATCTGAACGATGTACGGCTGATTTAATGGGTATCCAATTTTGGTTGCCACTGTTGGTGGATGTGTTCTTCTAAATGGCTAGTGAGAGGTGGGTGAGGATGCTTGCTCTGTCTGTCCTCATTTGAGTTTGAAGCCGCCTTTTTTGAGATGTGCCAGGAATTTGGAGTTTAAGACAAATGACTTGTGATCTTAGGTTTAGGGAAATTGAGAAATGTAGCTTAGTGATAATGTGGTAATTTTGGCATGAGAAGTAATATTAAATCATTTTAAGACAGTTGAAATATTTTGTTTTCCTTTAAAAAAGCATTCTGTTGTTTGGAGGCCACCAGTTAACAATTATAAAAACATTTGTTATTGTAAATCCGTAGGTTGCTGGTTTTTCAATATCACAATCCTCATCAAAATAGTCATTTTTAATGGAAATATATTCAGACAGCCTGGGCATATTATAGAATCATAGGGAAAGGACAGCACGGGTTATCTAGTGTAACCCTTAGTTATAAAATAGTTTATGTTGCATTTTTCAGCTGTGGTGAACACTGGAAATTGACCTACAATGAAACTTGTTGGACACTCTTGGGCCTCCAAAGTTTTTTGGCTCATAACAGGTGGCTAGTTAATACAATATGGCCAAAAAAACCCATTCAGAGAACTTTTATTTATGCACAGCCAAGACACTTCTACTTATACAGAAAGTTAAAACTGAACTAATGTTCTTCACATTAGAAAAAATCTTCAGTATTAAATCATCTTACTTTTCTGGCCGTCTCAGGTTGTTTTCTGTTCAATTTACACTGCTGGGCAGATCTGCAGGTATCCAGGAAACACATAAGAAAAGTGGCTACCTGCTATGATGTGAATAAAAATGGAGCAGATAGGAAATTGCCCAAGGACTGTTAATATTGTCTAGGGATAGCAAATAGTTGTAGACAGCAGGTTTCTGACCTTTTTTTAACAAAAGACTGAAAACACAACCCACGCACTGTATCTAGAAAACTACTGATGATGTCTTTTTCTTTTCTTTTTTTTTTAGTGGGCTAGAAGATGAACTCAGCTGAATTCAATGATGATGATGAAGGTAAAATGCTATATCTTGTTTATTTTCTAGTCAGATAAAAAATACTAGTTGTATGAAGACTTTGTATATTTAGATGACAAATGCATTGTGATAAAGAAAAGATTATAACAATGGCTGAAAAGTTAGCTGCTAAAACATCCCATTATTATTTTTCTTACTCATCATCCTTCTCCCTCCTCCCAAATCCTGCCTACTGTACTACCTGCCTACTCACCTACTATATATTGTCTTTTAGGTTGTAAGCTCTTTGGGGAAGGAACTGTCATTTACTATATGTTTGTATAGTTCCTACCACAGTGGTGCCCCGACTTGGGGGCTCGAGGCTTCAAGGTGTTGCCATTAGATAATGATAAATAATAATGACACCATTCAAAAGGCAGTTTCAGAAGAACAAACAGAAAGCACATTTCCGTAAAGATATCACATATTTCTGGAGGAAGTGTTTGATTATTCTAAACCTTCTCTTTTTCTAGTTAAAATTATAAAAAATAATCTTGTGAAAGTAGAAACAGAAAATGAAGACGAAGTCCTCGACTGCTCCGTGACATCCAGATCTCCTGAGAAACACTCACTGGATGGCTCAGTTACTTGCCTACAGGATTCCAACAAACGGAAACAGACCTCACTTGGTTGTGATGGTTCAGGGAGCCAGCAAGAGGTTTTACCCAGTGTGAAGAAAAGACGCTTTACTCAAGAGGTGATTCTCTACATGTGGTTATGCATGATCTACTGTTCAAATTTAATGGGGCAGATTTACTGCTGGTGTAAGCAGAGCACAACTCTTAAATCAACTCACACTAGCAATTAATTTGTTTATAGTCGGACATCACTATAATCTTTGCCTAGTTTACCCATAGTTCTTATCTGGATATTTTGTAATGATGTGAGCAGTATCCCATTTTACAGCATAAATTTCACCATCAACTGTTTTTATCTGAAGCAATTATTTGTTTCTAATAATGCTTATAAACATGGAATTCTCAGACTGGTTTGGATTAACTGGGTCTGACGGTGATCATAGACCCCCCTGTCATGTCCCTAGAGTAAAGATTTTGTTAGTATTTTCATTAGAAATTTAGGCCCCAGTCCTGCAATCACATCCCTGTGGGTTAACCCAATTGCCAGACCAGGGTTGTAATTTTTCCAGATTATGTACAGGATTTACAATGGGGCCAGAACCTAACTCAATAAGTATCGTGAAAATTTATTCTTGACTGATTCTAGTGATGAATCAGTACGTTTAGAATAAATAACGAACCAAATCTTAGTCTGAAGTTCTAACAGAACCTTTGAGAGACTAACTTTTTTTAATTCTAATGTTTATATCTGAGCACCTCTCTCTACTTTCCAGTTCTGGAGGTGACCAAAAAATCAAGTTGTTAAATATTTTGAGTAAGTCAGCGGGACTTGGGCTCATAAGTGCCTGAACCACTTTTAAAAATGAGTTTTAAGACTTGCAATGCTGAATAGAACAAAGCCTAAATACTTTTTAAAATCTGAGCCTGTGGTCCTAAAATATACTATGAAAGATTAGTCCACAGTAGCAAAATACTGCATTTCATGAAAGCTTAGCTACAGTATGTAATACAGTAGCTTCCTATTACAGTCTAGGCAGCATGGTATTATGTGCCTGTAGCTCATATAGAACAATCTGCCTTGTAATTTTTTGGTAGTACAGTAAACTGATAATCTTTTTAACTGTGTATAGAACTATGTGAAGTTCATACACACGTCTGTGCTTACAGTCCAGGGTCATTATGGATAATACAAAAGAATGTTCCACAATAGATTATTCTGAAGTTTCTCCGTGTGTGCTTCAGATAATGCTATACCCAGCTGACAATATAATCTGTATAGTGCCAAGATTATTACTGGAGGCAAGGAGAATGTCCTGAAGGCAGATCACGGTATCCCAGATTGACAGAAAATGCTTAAATCTAATCCCAGATGTGGCACTAGCTGTTAGCTGAACATTGACCGTGTGTTTCTGAAATGCAGATCTGCAAATTCCTCCCACAACCAGATCCAAACATCGTGAGCTGCATTAGTGAAAGGGCAGAAGTTCTGCTGCCCTTACAACATACAGAGATCTGCCATAATTCTCAGCGTAAGCACTTCTTTTCTTCCAAAGGGCCTCATCCAGCCCCAGGAATGTTAACTTTCATGTGTTCATTTTAGAAGGGCGAAAAGGCACTTTAGATGATGACTCTATGCTGATTAATACACTTCCCTGGTATTGCCTTGTTCCTGCCTCTTCACTTGAGCTGAGCATTAATCAGGACTACCCTTTGATTGTCATGTTTTATTGCTTCATTGAACACAAAAAAAACCCTATGATGAAACCTGAAAAGGACTAATAAATGATTTGCTTATCATAACAAGCCTTCTAACAAAGATGGAGCCAAATTGTGCTCTTTATGTATGAGGATAATTTGGGGATAACCTCTAAAGACATGAGGTTACCAAATAAGAGAAAATTTCACTGTACGTTCAAATCTCTTTAAAATACTGATTTTTTTTTAATCTGTAAAGCCAGAGATCCCTGTTCTTAATTCTGTCTGTCGTGCTTTGGTATTACTGAATCTTATAGTAGGTGCTTTAGTTAGGTCACTTCATCCCACTTAACAAGGGCACTTTTCTGAAAAGTGGTGTTTTAGTGTTGCTCCATGTTTATCATGTCTCATTTAGTCCATCTCAAATGTGCTTTGTTTACAAGTAAAACTGGAGAGAAAAGTTTATAATTGCTATCCCTGCAGAATCAGCTGGGATCTGAAAATCAAGCTTCTCAACCTTATCACTGCTGATAGGATTTTGCACTTGAAATTGAACCCATTAACGCCCTCAGTTATCACCTGTGCAACCTCATGGTCTTCAGTGTGCTCATAAACTTGTCTTCACTGGAGTTACACTTGTGTAAATGGGCAAGATATGGCACTGCAGTTGGAATTTAGTTTATTCTGGTGATGAGGAATGAGCTAGAATAGAACCCAGCTTGATCTCCCCTACATGTTTGGGCTCTGCGTTGCTTATAGGACTAAAAAGTAGTGTAAACTTATTTTTGTCACTAGGGTAAGCAGATATGAGTGTGAATACACATAAGAAGGAGAGTAGCTGAGTAATAAGCTGCTGCCATTTGTTTTACACTGTTGTTTTTCAGAGAAGATCCACAGTATAAGGGCCCAATCCTAGGATGGGACTTACAGTTGCTCATCATCTCTTAACCTCAGGCCCATAGTCTGTATTTCATTGCTTTTTAATATTTGAATGCAAGTTCTTTGTTTATTGTCTAATTAATATTCTGTATAGCAAGCTGAGGAAAATTCAATATGGTCAGACTCAAAATGTGTGTGTGTGTGTTCTCACATGTTTTTGAGTTCTGTGTATTGTAATTTTTTGTTGTTGTTCACCTACTTAATTTTCTAGGAGTTATTCACAATATCCATGTGCTTGCAAAAATAAATAAATGATGAGCTAAATATTTACAGTGAGTTAATGAAAACATTTGCTTCAGAACTCAAACAATGAGGAACAGTTAGGAAATGCAGTGCTTCAAAATAATTTACAGCATGAATTCTTAAAGGATTCACTATTAGCTGGTTTAGAACCATGAGGAACTCAATGTATACAAATGTTTCTGCCTTTCAGAAACAGATCATTCTACTTTTATTTTTAAAAGGCCTTTTCACTAATTGTATTGGGGGGGGTTAAGTTGGGTTGGCATCATAAAGCTGTCCCTGAACTGGACCACTGGAGACTGGGGATAAATACTTGCATACATTTTTCAGAGCCAAAGGAGAAAAAATTAACACAGCTGTGTCAAGGCTGTTAGACCACAGTGTCCTCCTTAACTGGTAATAGGGAGAGTAATGAAACATTAAAATACAGTTGGGAGAGCAGTGAGGTTGGGGCTAGATCACAGGATTCAGAGTCAGAAAACCTGAATTCTGTTCTTGGCTCTGCCACTGACTTACTGCCACTCAACTTCTCTGCCACCCAAGTTCCTCAGACACGAAGTGGGAGGGAATGATATCATTTAAAGCTCTCTGGGTAAAAATGCTAAGTATTATAATTGTATAGTTATCCCATAGCAGAGGTCATGAACAAAGAAGTAAAATAATACTTTCCCTATAACACGTTTGATTGTTTTCCTTCAGTACATTTATGAAGCTGAGTTATTGGATTCGTTAATTGGATTCAGTTGGATTCATTGGATTCAGTTGGATTCACTGATGAAAATTAGGCAGTGCATATTTATTTAATGACACCTAGCTGTGGAACACAAATTTGTAGCTATTATTTTAAAGCAAACTGCCTTACTAATACAACATTTGTTGATTCATAGGGCTTCATATCAAACATGAAGAACCGAGATATTGGGTCACCCACTCAGGTAAACATAGAGCAGCCTAACAAGAACAAGAATCCCAATATAACGTGGCTGTGTGAAGAAGAACCCTTCAATGACATGACCACTCCATCCTATAAGAAACCTCTCTATGGCATCTCACACAAAATTACAGAGAAGAAGAGCACACCAGGGGTGGAGCAGTTTTCTTCTTATGAGCTGTTTGAAAAGGTCAATCCAAGCAGCCCCTCCCATCTGCGGAGTTTGAGTGATCAACGCAAAAGGGATTCTGCTGCTACCATCGCTATTACAGCTTCCACTGCAGATTCTGATCCAAACATATATTCTTTGATACAGAAAATGTTTTACACCCTTAACACCCTGAATTCCAATATGACTCAGCTTCATAGCAAAGTTGACCTGTTGTCTCTTGAGGTCAGCAGAATTAAAAAGCATGTCAGCCCAGCAGAATCTGTAGCAGAGTTCAGGCCTCCCCCAGAGTATCAGCTGACCACTGCAGAACTCAAACAGATCATGGATCAGAGCACCTCAGGTGGAGATTTGGCTTGCCGGTTACTAGTTCAGCTTTTCCCAGAGCTCTTCAGCGATGATGAGTTCAACAGGAGCTGCAGCACATGTGGCTTCCTTAACAAAAAGAAACTTGAATCACTTCATCTGCAGCTTATCCGAAACTATGTGGAAGTTTGTTATCCTTCTGTGAAGAACAATGCTGTGTGGCAGGTCGAATGTTTGCCCCAACTTAATGACTTTTTCAATAGGTTTTGGGCGCAAAGAGAAATGGAAAATAGTCAGCAAAGTGTGCAGTCATCCAGTTTTTATGAGTCTGAACAGGTAGAGTCCTCTCATTTCATTGAGGATAAAGAACAGGAGGAAGCTTTGTCTCTGGACAGGGATAATGCCACCACCTCAGATTATGTTCTGGATGCTCAGGATCTCAATGAATTTTTAGATGAAGCTTCATCCCCCGGGGAGTTTTCTGTGTTTTTGTTACACAGATTATTTCCTGAGCTCTTCGACCACAGGAACCTGGCTGAACGATATAACTGCTATGGCGATTCTGGGAAGCAAGAGCTGGATCCTCATCGACTTCAGATAATTCGAAGGTACACAGAAATTTACTTTCCCGATGTGCAAGAAGAGGAGGCGTGGTTGCAGCAGTGTGCCCAGCGAATAAATGATGAACTTGAAAGTATGTATATGGATGGTAGTGAGTGTGAACAGATGAGAGACGATTGCTATGATTCTTCTAGTTTGCCTGATGATGTATCTATCATAAAAGTGGAAGACAGCTTTGAATATGAAAGGCCAGGAAGAAGGTCAAAAAAGATTTGGCTTGTGCCCATAGACTTTGATAAACTTGACATTCCCCCTCCTGATTTTGATGTTCCTATCCCGGATTACCTGTTGAACAAGGAACAAATTAAAAATATATACGAAAGTAGTCTGTCCATAGGAAACTTTGCATCTCGATTGCTTGTTCACTTATTCCCTGAACTGTTTACTCACGAAAATCTAAGGAAGCAATACAACTGTAGCGGATCACTAGGCAAGAAACAACTTGATCCAACCAGGATTAAATTAATTCGACACTATGTGCAAATATTGTACCCCAGAGCAAAGAATGATAGAGTATGGACATTGGAATTTGTTGGGAAGCTTGATGAGAGATGTCGACGCAGAGATACTGAACAGAGGCGCACATACCAACAGCAGCGGAAAGTTCATGTGCCGGGGCCTGAGAGAAGAGAATTTCTTACCTATGCAATAAACCCAGAAAGATTCAGAGAAGAGTTTGAAGGGCCACCACTGCCACCAGAAAGAAGCAGCAAAGATTTTTGCAAGATACCACTTGATGAACTTGTCGTTCCTTCTCCAGACTTCCCTGTGCCTTCTCTGTACATGCTGTCTGATAAAGAGGTAAGAGAGATAGTACAGCAGAGCCTTTCTGTGGGAAACTTTGCTGCCCGGCTTCTAGTAAGACTCTTTCCAGAGCTCTTTACTCCAGAGAATCTCAGACTGCAATATAACCATTCAGGTGCTTGTAACAAGAAGCAACTTGACCCCACCAGACTCAGACTGATCCGTCATTATGTTGAAGCAGTTTACCCCGTGGAGAAAATGGAAGAAGTGTGGCATTATGAATGTATACCAAGCATTGATGAAAGATGCCGGCGTCCCAACAGGAAAAAGTGTGACATACTGAAAAAAGCCAAGAAAGCAAAAAAGTGACAGGCTCTCTAAATTCTTCAGACTTTGACCACTAAATTATTTGGGAAGAGCATAAATTTGTTTTAGACTGGGAGCCTGATCTTACTATGGAATCTAAGGGCGATCAGCCCCTACAAATATTAGGCACTAAGAATGTTACTTTTTAATAGGTGTATTGCACATACAAGGGCACTGCAACAGTGGGAAGTGGTTTACTACATTTGTACATGATAAAGATCATAAATGATCAGTGATGAAGTCGCTAATGACTCAGTAAGAGCATGACTTTTGCTAGTGCAAATACATATATTAAGTGGATTTGTCCTCTCCCCACTTTTGCATCTTCCATTTTTATCACTTTTTTAATAATAAAAAAACACTTTTTAAAAATCATTGTGCTCTTCAGGGGCAGTTTTGCATTAAACCCTTTTAAACATCAAGGTTAAATAATTTGGAATCTGAATTATTTTTTAACTTGCAAATTTTGTTTTTGAAAGTGCCATGTTCACTAAGAATGATTGAAACATCAGACTTGGTTAGTACAGGAATTACAGCTATCCCTTTGTTTTGTTCTTGATGATAATGAAAATAACACGAGGTCAATATTGGGTCAAATGTGATTTCCAATTTGACTGTTACCCATGTATTACTTCCATTGCTATGAGAACTAAGACTTGATTAGACACAATGTGTTTTTATGCTGAGATCGTAGATCTGATCCTTTACCCTTGCTCATGTAAGTTATTACATTGTTTTCAATATGACTACTGGGAACTGCTTCAGTGAATAGGGTTACAAAAACGAATCAAGCTCTTTACCACTGGAATGTGTTGCTATTGTCTGTTAGTCTCTCTCTTTTTAGAAAAAGTACTTGAAACAAGGAATGTAGAAAAACATTTAAGTCCTTATTCTTCATCAGAATTATGATCCCAAAATTTCCAGTATTAAATCAAATATTTAATAAGTAAAAGGTAAATACAAAGATTGATTCTGTGGTAGAATTGAATGCTGCAGGGTTTCCACCTGTGAGCTGTGGTGATATGGTGTGTTTGTGTGAATCCAGCACAACCTGGAGTTTCCAAATGTCATAGAGATATTGAAAATTCCTTTGATTATCCAAATTGATTTAGTGTAATTAATAGCTATCTGGAAGTGTAATCTTGTATGATTAACTTAGGTTCAGATGATCAAGCTTGCATTGTTAATATGATCAGTTATAATTAAGAACATCCTAACTTCACTGTGACTTCACAGTTTGTGATCTATCCTTGGAGAGTTCTGCATTAAAATCAGAACCTAATTTTCCTCTCAATTACGTTGCTGTAAAGCAGGATGTCCGTTGATGTCCACGGTGTAAGAGAATCAAGCCTTCCATTAGATGTTAGTCATGGCAGTGATCATTTAAGACAGACCATCTCTTGAACATTTCAAGATTTGTTGATGTTCTGTGTGGTCCTCCTTTTGTTATTTACTTAGATGGGTGATAGTGTCACATTTCAGTTAAGCCACAGTGTAAATTTCTATTTTAGCAATTGTATTAAACTACAAAATACTTGATATTTTTACTTCAGTTTTTTAGAATTTACTGTTCTCAGAATGTTGACCCCTTCCTTTTTTAAAAAAAATATTTTTTTCTAATGGCAAGAATTAGCAAAGTTATTTTACCATGTTAAAGCAGTAGTAAGTCACAGCAGATAGTAGTACTCACTCATTTTTCCGTATGTGCTAGCAACATCCTAAAAGAATGTATGATGAGAGTCATGATTGTACTGAATAATCTAATACTGTTCAAATTCACTTAAATGTTTCCTGTTGGCATAAGTAATAGAAGACCATGCGCAAAATGGATATCAGCGCAAATATGGCTATAAATAAAATGAGAACATTTTACCAAAGATAATGAACTTATACCACAATACCTTTCATTTTTGTACATATTTTTAGCAAACTGATTATATCAGAAATGCAAGGTTTTTTATCATGATATGCTACCTACCACCTCTTTGTGAACTATTATACATGCATTTTTATGGGCTATATAAAATATCATGAAAATGGTAAAAGTCTTTTAATTTAGAGTTGGAAATGGCTAGCAATTATTCTGCAGCCCAAATGGTAAGGAATGTTATATGCAGATTTTCTTTATAGTTTGTTTATCTTAGTGTCACATTTGTTTCAACAATAAAGTATGTCAAATCCCATTGAGGATTTCAGCATATCTTAAATTTACACATGGTTGGTAAAGAGATTATATGAATGTACAGTATTTTCTACCTAACAACATCCCATTTTAAGATATATTGACATTTTCAATGAGTTTTGACATGCATTTGGTTTATTTGGCTTCATAAGGCAATCAAATGAATATTTATATGACACACTGATCAATATATGAGGGGTTTTATTTTTAAAAAATTACATTATCAAAAGTGAACATGTAATAGCTCCACAGAAATGGCCTTTTTCTCAACTTCTGGTCAAATTATTGTAGTCTTCTCGTATATTATATATCCTTCTGATTTGATTATTTTGTTGGCTTGTCCACGATCTTTTTATGACCTGACATTCTTTTGAAAGGCTATTTGATATAAAGGCAATATACACGTGAAAATGACAGCAAGCTTGCAAAGGAAACTTCTTGAGGTGCACTTGGAAGTGAATTCATGCAATTGGTCAAGTAATGAAATGTATATATTGTTACAAAAGAAATGCTGGCTCATGACTGACTCTGAACAGACACACAAACTGTAAGTTTCCACTATTTAACTTTTCTAAGGGCTGTTACTAAGATCTGGAATAACATTAACCAGTCAGACTGAATACACAAGTGAGGGCATCTTGATTAGTTGCAACTGCTCTAATGTCATCTCCCTTTTAGAATGTTATTTTAAAAGGACAAACAGTTACTGATTTCAAACTTAGGCTATCTGGAGAGATTCAGCAATATTAAATGAAAACATTCAGAACATACGTAACCATACATACACTGACTTCATATTATTTTACTGCCTTCATACATTGTTTTACTTCAGTAAATCCTGTTGAAATGAATGTCAAGGTCTAAGTATCTGCTTATTATAACTTTAATATAACACTTTTGGTACAACTTTCTCCTACAGTGATTCTAAAGGAGACAGCATAGTATTCACTGAGACTATAGTTTCCAGTGTGACTGTCAGAATTTTCCCAACAGAAAAAAAGACTGCAAGCCTGCTATGAAATTAATGTAGAACTTTTTTTATTAATGTCTCACCAGTTTCACACAAATGAAACACTTAACTAAGGAACTGTGCAAGGCTTTTAAAAAATAGATACACTTTTCTGAAATTTGAAGGGGAAGATGAAACTACTGCTTGTGGTTATCCAGGGAATCTGGCCACTGTATTAGCAATAGCATGTTTTCAAGAGAGAAAAATACTTCCTATTTGAAAGGATTACATTTGATTACTATTAAGAGTAAGATGTAGCCAGGAGCATTTTGTCATGATTCTGTGATATGAATAAAAAAGTACTTTAGTTTATCATCTTAGGAAAAATGTTCAGAAGCAGTTCTGTTTTTCTATCTTCAAGTTAAGATAGTTTGTATATCAGTTTTATTTCTGAATGCATTTCTTTTAAATTTAGCCACATCTTGTTTTACTATTGTATAATATTTTTGTAACAGTGGTGCCTAGAGGCCCCAATCAGGATCAGGGCACTCTAGTGCTCAGTACTGTACAAACACATGAAGACATCAGTGCACTGAAGATTGTGAAATCTTAGGAAAAAATCAAGGGTAGTTCAAACCTCTGACTTTAAGAGCAAGTCACTGAAATTTTGGGATTGCCGTTGACACAAATTTATATATTATTTGGATGCTGTAACTTTCTTTCTCCAAGTCAGTTGTTTTCATTGTTACCACTATTCAGTTGGCTGCTAATGCAAGTATAAACTTTTTCCATCAGTATTCCAAAGATGAGGTTTTATAAAGTATGTTCTGGGTGCTTTTACTGCAAATCTGAATCCTGTTTTTGCTCCCTTCTCTAACTCCACGCTCCCACATGATTATCATCCATTCCTGGGAATCTTTTCTTCTGCCTGTCCATGGACATAATCCTACAGACACATTTTAGTTGTGGATCAACTGTCTACCATCTCTCCCACCTTGTGCTTTCACTATCTAGCCACAGAGAATCTGAGGAGAGAACCTCAAGATCTGCCCTACAGTGCTTTCATAAACTTCATTTTGTTTCTCTTGCCCCACAAGACCCATTCAAATAAATCTATCATTAGAAATGAAATTCTTAATTTCTTATTAAAATGAATTATAGTAAAATGTTAGTAATTATGTTTGTCCATAGTTCATACAATTTCTATTCTGAGTAGTTGTCAGTAAGCATATAATTAGTTCCCTCTCTCTACAGAGATCTGTCCCTGGATTACCACATCTACATTAGCAACCCAAATGCAAATAATCTCTCATTAAAAAAGATAAACCAAGTTCCATCATACTTCAGGGACTTGCTTTTTCTAGCTTTACCTCACCTGGTTGCCAGGCTATAGATTCCCACCTCTCAAGTCTTTTCATGCATCTTCCTTAGTTAGAGCTATATGCTCCCTTCTGAAGGTGTCTTCCCGGTCCTTTGAGACTTGACCTGCTGCTGCAAGGACAGAACTTCTACTTGTCCCATTTCCTGGTCTGTCACACTATGTGGCCATGGTTTATGTAGCAATTTTTCTCCTTTAGTAACTATTCTGAAAGGGAAACCTTGATTTTCATTAGAGAAGCAGAGCTTGTAAAAGGGATCCCCCCAAAAGTAGAATGGCGGCGGCGGGGGGGAGGAGGGAATGATTTTTTTTCCTGTGAGAAAATTTTGATAAAACTTAAATTTGTTTTAGTCAAACTTTTTTCTGTGGAAAAGTTCAAATTTTCATCTAAAAAGTCTTGTCAGTTTTCAGCTATCAAAACAAAAAAATGCAGTTGATCAGGTGAAATGTTTTGGTAGAAATAAAAAAAATAATCTTCAAGACATACCAAAATCACTGGTTGCTGGAAGCTCCACCCCAAAAAAAAATCCTTATGTGTTGCCTGCGAAAACCTGAAAACTTTTAAAAATTGACATTTCCTGCAGAAATTTCCATTACAACAAAATAGCCATTTTTCTATTAAACTTGAATGGAAAAATTTCAATGCACAGGTGTTTAATATTGGTCTGCTACAGGGCTTTGGTAATTCTGCTGAGCTTCCTTCTCTTTAAGGTGATCAGGGACAATTCTTCAAAAGTTTCTTTGTCCTTGCACCTCCAAAGGAGTTTATCAGTTCATTAAATGAGACTTAGGCCGCCGGATTGTGTGTTGCTGTAGTGTGCAGAGTCTGGTGTTGTTCGTATGCATCTGCTATGAACCTTGCAATGATTGGTGTGTGCACTGGATAAGTAAAGTGCTTTACAATACGTTAAAGTATCACTTGTGATAACATGATCAGATATTGCTAAACACTAACACAAGACATGCACACAAGTGTGTGTGTGTGAGAGAGAGAGAGACAGAGACCTAGTTTGTGTTTTGGGGGAGTATGTATATGAGATTGTGTGGAGTTGGGGGAGAGTGAGCGTGTCAGCTCGCTGGCTCCACATTCAGACAGCAGCTAGAAACAACCAATCCGGGGGTAGAAGCTGTTGCACAGATAGCAGGTGTCCTCCTATTCCTCCCCTCCCCCCACCTGCCCCAGCTCAGCAGAAACCAGTGCATGGGCAGGGAAAACTCAGCTGGTGGCTCAGACTGAGTCTCCCCGTTCCCCCTACTAGCAGCCCACCCTGCCTGCCACTGCTGATCTAGTGCTGGGAAGAACCAGGTTCCATGATTCCCTCCGAGTTCTCCCACAGCCTCCCCACCCCACAGACCAAGGAGAGCCACCCCCTTCTTTGTAGTCCAAGCAGGAGTGTGTTTGCTGCCAGGATGGCTTGCTCAGCTGCAGGGCAGGGCAAATGGTTCTGTAGCTGGATGCAGGGCAGCAACAGCGAGCAGAGCAGTCAGGGTGGGCATCGTGGGATACCTCCTCAGGGCCAGTTACACCAGTTTAACAAACAGCAGCTACACTGACACTTTTGTCAATCTAACATTGCCAAAAAACCCTGTGCCTCTTGTTGAGGTAGTTTTCTTTTGTTGGCAAGCAGGCGGGTTTTGTCACTGGGAAGATCACTGTAACGCGTACACCTCCACTGTTTTGCCCACAAAAGCTGCCTTTTGCCAACAAAACTAGTGTAAACAAGGCCTTAGAGCAGGTCCCTCCAACTGCTTTTAATTCAGACATCAAGTGCTTCCTTATATTTATAAAAAAAATTGTTCAACTGGATTAGGCACCTGGGAGTCTAGTGGGATTTTCAGAAGCTCCTGTGTGCATTTTTATGCACCAGAATACCTTTAAATATCTGGCTCCTACTGACTTCTAAATAGTGCTGCATTATCTCATTTATCTTACCTCCTTTCCCATTTCTACTAAGAAACAGCGGACTCAGAGAACCTGCTGAAAATACTATGTCAGTGTAGCTCTACAGTTTATTGAAAGAAAAGTGGAAAAATAACTAGATTATAGAAAATATTGTCAGATTATTTCCTTTTAGAAAAAGATATGATAAATTACTCTAGTTCATACACTCTGTTCTTTTACGTTCATACACAATGTTCTATTGCTATCCAGTGCACTTTCACTCTTGTGTTAATGAACAATTTGAATCTGGAGGGCTAGGTCCTGCAGTCTTTACACCATTGACAAAGAAATGAGGGAGATATGCCCCAACCTTTAAAGATAAGAAAACTTCTTTTTCAATTATGGTTTTTCACTTAAGATGAGAATGATCTTGTATTTAATATAATAGCAACAGCATGTCTGTGATTATGTATGACTGTCATTAAATGAAGCATTTCTCGCTAAGCGTTTGTGCTAAGAAAGACGGACATGAGCTTTTTAGCAATTTTTTTCCTTTTTATTGTCATACAGGTTTTAGAGGAACATTGTACGACTAATTCCCAGTTTAAGCATTAAGTACTCTATTTAATATTCAATTAATTGAGGGCATGTTCTGCACAGCTACTATAGAATATAAAGTGATAGTAGTGTAAGCTCCCTCTTCCTGATCTTCCAACGTGCGTCACAGTTATGACATGAGTTTCTCCTCACCCATTCTTGTTCATTCTAAAATAGCCAAACTGGCCAGTAGTAATATGGACATGACCACCAACACATTTCACAGGCAACTGACAAGAACCAGATGGTAGTGACTCTGTCACTATCAACTGAATCCGATTCAAATCAGTGACCATAAGAGAGGAAAAAGCTATTAAGTCATCCTGTCTCCCTTCTTTGGGTTTTTAGATTTGAGAAAGGTACAAGGGTAGAAGGCTAAGTTAAGTAAAAAGTCTCACAGCCAGAAACATTCTTCCACTTGTTATGAGACTAGCTTTAGTTTCAACATAGTCATTTTGATTAACAAAATCAGAGACAACTGTCAAGCAGTTAAGATCTATCAAGCCTTTACCCAACCATTATATATCTTCTTCAGGAAACTGTCTGGAAATAAAGCTTTTTCCAAATTACCATGAAATAAAAATCAATAGAACAGAGTAAACTGACAGACTATCACAAGATATTAATGGTGTATATGGCAAGGAGGTAACATTCTATCACAAGCCCTTAAAAAGGGTGCAAGAATTTTGTTTAACCAAAATTAATATTTGGCAACAAATGAAATGGTTTTCCACAAGAGGTCTCATGCTGCCATATGCAAATCCTTGTCACTTAAATACATCCTGCTTGGGCACTTTTAAATTTTTCCAGCGCCGCAAAACCACTTGGTATTTTTCACTTTCAGTCTTTTCTGATGCTTTTTTAAGGACAACTCGCATAACTACAGCAGTTTCTGTTTCTTTATCCTCCCCTACTATGAGATCCAGTGTGTCACCAACTTTCACCTGAAAATAGAGGCAGAGAGAGATAATGAACATTCATTTGAGGAAAATAACCCTTAAGTTTATGTGCAATTTAATTGTCCTCTTTCCATACTGATTATTCTTATCATCTTATAGAGAAGTGGTTAGAATGGTTCTATAAGCCATGTCTACAGTATAGCAGCCATGTTCCTCTAATGCAAGCCTGTGAGTGAGTGATGAGGAGTGAATCCCTGTGAACCTTTCCACCACAGCTCCACCCTGGCTGTAGAATTCTCTGTAGTAACTCAGATTCCATCCCATCACAGGCCACCAGGCACACCTACCATGAATAGTCAAGGATCAAGTAATTGCCAAAATTATGTTATCCCATCACACCATCTCCTCCATAAACTTATCAAGCTTAATCTTGAAGCCCAATAGGTTTTTTGCCCCCCACTAGTTCCCTTGGAAGGCTGTTCTAGAACTTCATTCCTCTGAAGTTAGAAACCTTCGTCTAATTTCAAGTCTAACCTTCCTGATGGCCAGTTTATATCCATTTGTTATTGTGTCCACATTGGTACTGAGCTTAAACAATTCCTCTCCCTCCATGGTATTTATCCCTCTGATATATTTATAGAGAGTAACCGTATCTCCCCTCAGCCTTCTTTTGGTTAGGCTAAACAAGCCAAGCTCCTTAAGTCTCCTTTCATAAGACAGGTTTTCCATTCCTCGGATCATCCTAGTAGCCCTTCTCTGTACCTGTTCTAGTTTGAATTCATCCTACTTAAACATGGGAGACCAGAACTGCACACAATATTCCAAATGAGGTCTCAGCAGTGCCTTGTATAAAGGTACTAACTTATCTCTAGTGGAAATACCTCGCTTGATGCATCCCAAAACCACATTAGCTTTTTTCACAGCCATATCACATTGGCTATATGATGGATACTTTCCAGGCATTCAAAATGCATTAGTCCCTGCACCAAATAACTCATACTGCAATAACAGAAAGACAACTAGACATAGGTTAAGGAAAGGGAACAACAACAACAACAAAAAAAAAAAGATTCACGGCAGTGATGCAGAAGTGGATTTTAAAGGACTTCAAAACAGAGAGGGTATAGTTGCCACAAATAAGAACATTCAGAGATTGGGGCTTATAAAGAATGATATCCTGAAAGAGAATTTGAACAGAAACAATTCCTTTAACTGATGCTTCCTGATAAGAAAGCAGATAGGAGTTATTTAATACTGGGGGGAAAGTGTCAGTGAAACTCTTAAGAAGGAATGAAGTATGAGTAGGAAGTAATGATAAATATATGGATCTTTTCCTACCTCCTTTTTTGTAACAATATTTTTTAAAATAATCTTTTTCTCTAAGTAGCTACTCTAACCCATGCGACCTTAATAGTGGATAGGCTGCAGGGATTACCAAAAAAAGCCAAACATTTATGAGGGTTAATTAAGCATCAATAAGCCTGTTTAATGCAGCTACAAGTGCTTTCCTCCCACATATCTCTGGCAAAGTCTTCTGGGGGATGCAATTCCTTTCAATTCTTTTCAGGAAGGGGAAAAGAATAAGCTGTCCTCAGCTTACAGAGCTACTTTTACTACCTCTGTCAAGATGGAGGAGTAGACATAGAGTAACTTGTTTTGATTCAACCATCCCCCAGTTAACGTAGATATACTTAGAAACTTCATGAAACCTGGACATTGTGTCTCCTTACATAAGTCTCCGTTTTTTACATAGTGTTATCTTTTAACCCCAGGTATAGCAACTCACATGTTACATGCAGGATAACTCACTGTTTTATACCCTCTTATAATGCCTGCATGAGTGCTATCAGAATAAGAGGGAAGAGAAAATGTCAGCTTTAGTTATGATCTTGTATTATATTAATTTAAGGTGTTTCTTTAAAAGCCTTACAGTTCTGCTTTTCTTCCACAATTTCTCCCCATTCAGCCTCAGTTCACCATTATAGAACGCATCTTCCACTTTGCTAAAATTAAAAAAAAAAAAAAAGTTTGCTTTATAGGGCTATGTTTACAGTGCACAGTAAACAAGTGCAATTGTTTCCTAACAGACAGGCAAAAACGCAGTTCACCTGCAAAGTGTAGTCCAGAAGGAGAATTTGTGCATAAAGCATACATATATTTCTGTGAGGGTTATTTAGAGATTGACTTAGGCTGGAAATCAAGGATATTTTTTTTTATAAATGCTGAATAAAAAAAATCATTCATAACTGATCTGTACCACAGGTACCAGGCAGTTTAAGAGTGTTTATAACAGTACCCCTTTTGTATACCACCAGTCATTTTAAACTTAAGAATGTTGTCTTTGGATATCAGCTTCAAATCATATTAATGTATTTTAACTAACAGGCTTCTTAAATCCTCTGTAGGTTCCATAGGTCATACATTGTGATGGACTTGTTAATAAGGTTTATGTATATCTGGTGGAGGTAGATGTGGCAGGTTTATATATACTATAGAATTGGGTTAGCCTCTTTCTTCTAGTCAATCTAACGTATTTTTAAAAATCCTTCCACCAACTAGCAGAAGCTTTTCTATTCTTAAGCTCCTCCTTTTTAAGACAAAAGTAAAAAGCATAAATGCTCGAGACTGATTAAAATTATCAATATCTCTTTAAGTAGTCTTAGTATTGCAGACAGTGATAAGTAGCAGAATTCTGGGAAAAAACAGATTCCAAGAGACAAAGTAACAATATACCTCCAAAGACAAATATGGACTCCTGATTAAGTTTAAAAAAATTCTTCACTAAGTTACTGCAGCAAGAAAAAGGACATCAAAAGAACATTTAACTATTTGCGATGACAATTTTCTTTATCAGTAAGCTATATAAACCTTTCATACTTACTTTCTTGCAATATCTAGACCAGTTTTCATTATTACATCATAACGAAAAGACTGGACTACTTTGTTAAGATCCTTGTAATCTTTCACTATATCCGGGTCATTTTCAAATTCATCTTCTGAATCACTTCTCTCTTCATCTTCATCCTCATCCTCATCCTCCTCTTGCAGGGTTTGTTTTTTCTTTCTAGAACTTTTAAGTCGTACACAAGGCACTGAAACACACTGTGAAGGTGGTCTTAAAAATACGTCATGTTTCACAGGCGAAATGTTGAAGTGTTTTCTGTAGTTTATTATACTGGACTGGTGGCTAGAGTATATACATCTCCTCCAGGACACGCAGAGTTTATTAGAGGGGAATTTCTCCCAGACTCCAAGCCAGACATTTAATTTTCTAAAGGCAGTGACGGGCAGTCTGAAACCAGTCATAGCATACCCTGAAATAAAGAGACAGATTCAATTTTGTTTGGGACTCTTTGCATTCTTTTTTAGTATTGAAAAAATTGGTCAGCGAACACTGACTATTACAAAAAAGGGAAAAAAGGTGCTGATTTTAGTAATGATATAGTTCCTTTTGCAACCATAAGGATTTATTGTATCTTTCTGTGAAATGTTCTTTCTTCTCATATATCAGGGTAGGTAAGTTTCCTATTCATAATCTGTATTTTTCATAGTTAGTTCCCCATTATAAATAGGCAGCATGTTACACTGAAAATTAGCAATGGAAATTTCAGTGCAATACTCTATATGCAACTCTCTTTTTACAGTTTGTTAAACTACTAACTTTCTTATGGTTTCTTCCTCCATTACTCAAATACAATATTTTTAAGGTGATAATTAACTTCCAGCCCAAGCTATTTAACAAGAGCAGAAAAATGCCAGTGGCTATATTTATTAGGGATAGTTCTCGACAGAAATGACTTGCCCAATACCAGGAACAAGAGTCAAGAGAATGAAAAAAGAATTAGGAGTACTTGTGGCATCTTAGGGCTGGGCTACACTGGGGGGGAGGATCGACCTAAGATACACAACTTAGGTCGACTTACCTGGCCGTCCCCACAGCAGTGAGTCGACCACGGCCGCTCCCCCGCTGACTCCGCTTACTCCTCTTGCCGAGTTAGAGTGCAGGAGTCTATTCGGGGATGATCGGCGGGTAGTGATTGATCTATTGGCAATCGATTTATCGCATCCCATCAAGATGCAATAAATCGATCGCCAAAGGCACTCCTGTCGATTCCGAAAAAGTCCGAAAAGGCACAAGCTGGAGTCGACAGGGGAGACCGCTGCCACCATGAGGACGGCAGGTAAGTCAGCCTAAGATGCGCCAACTTCAGCTGCGTTATTCACGTAGCTGAAGTTGCGTATCATAGGTCGAACCATAGAATATCAGGGTTGAAAGGGACCTCAGGAGGTCATCTAGTTTTTCCTAATAGCCATCCTAAGCCTCTCCCACTGCAACTTGAGACCATTACTCCTTGTTCTGTCATCTGGTACCACTGAGAACAGTCTAGATCCATCCTCTTTGGAATCCCCTTTTAGGTAGCTGAAAGCAACTTTAAGTGAAACGATGTTAAGCAAATCCAATTTCAACATAAGAATTAATGTAAATAGAGGGGGATAGGTTCCAAGGAAATTTTTCCCTAGTGTAGACCAAGCCATAGAATATCAGGGTTGAAAGGGACCTCAGGAGATCATCTAGTCCAACCCTCTGTTCAAAGAAGGACCAATACCCAACTAAATCATCCCAGCCAAGGCTTTGTCAAACTTGACCTTAAAAACCTCTCAGGAAGGAGAGTCCACCACCTCCCTACATAACCCATTCCAGTGCTTTACCACCCTTCTAGTGAAAAAGTTTTTCCTAATAGCCAACCTAAGCCTCCCCTACTGCAACTTGAGACCATTATTCCTTGTTCTGTCATCTGGTACCACTGAGAACAGTCTAGATCCATCCTCTTTGGAACCCCCTTTTAGGTAGCTGAAAGCAACTTTAAGTGAAACGATGTTAGGCAAATCCAATTTCAACATAAGAATTAATGTAAATAGAGGGGAGTAGGTTCCAAGGAAATTTTTTTCACCAGACCAAAAAAACTATACATATATATATATATATATACATATATACACACACACACACACATACAGTATACGTTTTAAACAATGTAATACTGTACACAGCTATGATGATTGTGAAGCTTGGTTGAGGTGGTGAAGTTAGAGGGTGGGATATTTCCTAGGGAATACCTTACTGCTAAATGATGAACTAGCATTTGGCTGAGCCCTCAAGGGTTCATACGTTGTTAATGTAGCCTCACACTCTACAAGACACAAGGCAGACAGAGATACACACCGTGTGTGAGAGAGATATGCACATTGCCCCTTTAAGTACGCTGACCCCACTCTTAAGCACATTGTCTTTTTAAGTGGATCAGGAAGTTGAGACAGCAGCTACTGCCCCAAGCTCTCTCTGTTTCTCTCCGTCCCTGTCCCATCCTGCTCTGTATGGAAAATGGGTAGGTGGGGTGCAGGAGCAGGGGGGAGGGAGACACCCTGACATTAGTCCCTCCCTTCCCCCACAGAAAGCAGGAGGCTCCGGGGAGCAGCTCCAAGGCAGAGGGCAGCAGCAGCATATGGCAGTCGGGGGAGGCCAGCTGAACTGCCGGCAATTGATAGCCTGCTGGGTGGCTGCCACACAGGAACTTAGAGGAGCGAGCAGCTGATATGGGGGCTGCCGGTCCAGTCTGGTTCCAAGCCCCCACCAATTAGCGTCAACGGGTTGCTCTTCCTGCAAGCAGTGGACAAAGCAGGCTGCTGCCAAACAACTTTATAAGGGAGTACTGCACAACTTTAAATGAGTATATTCCATAATTGATCAGCAACTTAACACTGAAACAATGTTAACCGGGCCAACTTTAAGTGAGGAGTTCCTGTACTTATATCAAGAGAAGTGAAAATGGATTTTAAGTTTTATGTACTGTGTTGTGAGCGCACTCCAAAATCTCAGTCAGGATCAAGGCCACACTGTGCTAAATGCAGTGTGCATGTGTGTGTAGATCTATGTACATTTAATGATTCTGATCATAGGGCATAAGCTTTCATGGGCTAAAACCCACTTCATCAGATGTAGAAGTTCCTGAATTCACTTTGTGCTCAGACTGCAAAGCCAATAGATAAGAAAATGGTGCTTCTCCTAACCAGACCTTTAATATTGCTGAAACATTTTCAAGAAAAATGCTCTTTCCTGCTGCAATATATGTATTCATCTTCTACTGGAAGAAGAGCAGACAATAGCAAGAACAAGAGAAGTGAAAATGGATTTTAAAGTTCATGTACTGGGTGGTGAGCGCACTCCAAAATCCCAGTCGAGATCAAGGCCTCACTGATCATAGACTGCACCTGCTAAGGGGCCAGGACTGGAGATGGGGAGATCACTTTTTAAAACTTGCTGTTTTTTTCCTGCCAAAATCACGTCTTAAGCAGACTCGCTCTCCCTGCCGTGCTCAAGGGGCTGATTTCAATCCGCGCCGACATCCTGTCAGGACTAACCTCGTGGGACACACTTACCCTCCGCAACCATCCCCCTGGCTGCAGTTCGGTTCCCACCGAGCTTTTCTTCCGACCATCCCGCCCAGCCCTGGGGACACCCGGCCCCGCGCCAGGAAAGCAAAGGGAGGCGAGGAGCCCAGGCCAGACTCTCACCACCGCACCGCCTCCCGCCTTTAGCTCCAGGCCCAGGCCGCGCTCGATTCGAGCCGCGGCGGCGCCAGGGAAACTCCCGTGTCCGCCGGCTCCGGGCCGAGCTCCGCACCACAGGCCCCGCCGACTGTGAGCGGGGGTCCCGGGGCCTTGGGGAGCCCGGCCGGGCCCGCCGCACGCGGAGCAGCCGGAGAGCAAAGCTCCGCTCGGGCCGCGCTCCCTGCAAGCCCCGGCAGCTGCCCCCGCAGCGAGACCCGGCCCGGGCACGTCCCCGCCGGCCGGGAGCCCGGGAGGGGCCGCTGTTACCTGTGTCCGCCGGACGCTGCGGCCCGACCCCGCTAATCTCCGGCCCCTTCGCAATCCCGCCGCCGAGGCGCTGCGCAGAGAGCAGGGCGGAGCCGCCGGCCGGGGCCCGCCGCTGGGGATCTCGCTGCTGCGTCCAAGCCAAACCCCCTTCCGCGTGTGCGGGGCCGGGCCCAGCTCCCAGAGGCGGGAGGAGGCGCCCCTGCAGCCCCGCTTCGCTGCGCGGCTCCCGGGAAGCAGAGCCCGGCCTGGCCCGCCCGCCCGCCGGGATGCACCTTACAGGGGCCGAGCTTTCCGCGGGGAGTGTCGCTCAGTCCCTTTCCCTTCCCGGGTTTCGGGCTGGGCACCCACACGCTGAGGCAGCCTGTGGGGCGGGAGAGGACGAGTTTCCCGAACCCCGCCAGCTGCTGGGCGGTTGTTCAACCTAGGTGCCCTTTGGTCCCTTCTTCTCCTGTGTGTAAAGACAGAGCTGAGCCGAGAGGCCTTGTCTCTTCTGGGGCACTAGACCTGAAATCACGAACTAGTCTAAGGGCTGAGCCTTGCCTGTGGTGTGAAAGCCAACCCAGAAAAGGGAAAGGTCCTAAGTCTGCCCCTCGACCCAGCAAAATTACTAAACCTGAAATCACTAAGCCCTGGTCTATGCTGCAAACTTCTGCCCCTCTAACTGTGTTAGTCACTGCAGGGGTGGGGAAGATCCATACCCCTGAGCAGGCAATATACTTACATTGACCTAACCTCTGGTGAAGATAGCGCTGGGTGATGGAAGGGCCTCCGGGCTGATCTACACTAGTGCTTAAGTCAATGTATTTACTTAGGGACTTGGGCAGTGTTGGGATGTGAAAAAGACACCCCTCCCCACAGTGATGCAAGTAACAGTGACCTAAGTGCTATCTACACCAGCACTATCAGACTGATAAAGTTCCCAAATGACACAAAAATTGGAGTGTGGTAAACAACGAAGAGGACAGGTTGCTGATTCAATGTGATCTGGGCCACTTGTTAAACTGGGCACAAGCAAACAACATGTGTTTTAATATTGCTAAATGTAAATGTGTACATCCAGGAACAAAAAAAGGAGGACACTCTCCTGGGAAGAAGTTACTCTGGAAAAGATTTGGGGGTCATGGTAGATAATCAGGTAACATGAGCTTCCGCTGTGAAACTGTGGCCTAAAGAGCTTATGCAATCCTGAGATTCATAAACAGGAGAATCTCAAGTAGGAGTTGAAAGATTATTTTACCTCTATATTTGGCACTGCTGGAATATTGTGTTCTGTGCTGGTGTCCGTAATTCAAGAAGGTTGTTGATAAAGGAAGAGAGTTTAGAAAAAAGTCCTGAGAATGATTAAAGGATTTGAAAACATGCCTTATAAGTGATTGAACTCTTTGTATCTTTCTGTAATGGTCTCTTCAGGATAGTGGAGAAAAAGGTATAAGATGATCCAATGGCTGCCAGCTGAAAGTAGACAAACTTAGACTGGAAAAAAGGTGTAAATTAACAGAGAGAGTAATTAACCAGTGGCAGACTCTTCATCATTGACAATTTTGAAATCAAGAGATAAGATGCTTTTCTAAAAGGATATGCTTTAGAAATACTTTGGAGGAGTTCTACAGTCTGCTTTGTCCAGGAGGGCAGACTAGATGGTCACAATGGTCCCTTCTGGAATTTGTGAATCAAGTTTGTAGCCTGGGGCCATCTGTTTTCCTTGCCTCATGCATCTAGTCTGTGTCTAAATCCTGACACCTCTTCCTCAAGATCTCTGAGATCTACATGACTTGTTCACACAGTCACTTGCATGCACAAAAATAGTTGTGCATTTGAAATTTTAGCCAAAAATGTTAAATTTTCCAAGTAGTGCAGTGAGGATTTAACTGTGCAACTTTATTTTATTTTCACTGGAAACTGCATGACTAGGTCATGGCAGGTCTTTGAGAATATATCATTTTTAAAGAGTTTAATCCTGTATTATGGTATGCAGATAGAAATAGCATGTAATGGAAAATGGGCTACTGTACTTACACAGCCACAGATATAACTGCATACTGTGAGTCAGAAGAGGGATCAAACCTTACATGGGGAGAAAGGGGTACATCCCATGTACCAGTATGTATAGAATTTTGTCTTTACTGAATATTATCTTTAAGATTTGACCTTTTCTCTCTCTCAGTTTCTGGAGCCGAAGCTCTTATTCAGGCCTTCCTCTTCAGCTTTTGCAACCCACATTGCTCTCTTTCAGTCTATACAAAATGCAACTGCCGAATTCACCTTCCTTCCAAATCTCTTTCTGACCATACCAATTACCACCCTCCACACTCTTAAATTCTTCTGTCTCCTCTACCACGTCAGTTTAAATTTGGTTCCACTCATCCCTATTATCCATCCTTTCCCTTCTTGTGTTGACCCCCCGAACCTCTGGCTCCAAAAATTATACCTCTACACAGGGAGTGTACTTCCTGAACTCATTCATGAGGTCACTATCCTCTCTTCTCCCAAATCCACTGAAAGCCTGACTTCTACCATGACACCTACAAAAAAATTCATACTAATAGCGGCAAAGTAGAGAGGCCATTGGGGATAGTTTTTTATTTCTTTTTAAAATTATATTAAGTAGCCTCAAGGCATAGTCAATAGCCACCTTGATATCTACTTGTTTGTTATAGTCCTTTCCCTTTACCTGTCTGTCTTTGGAAACATGCCTTCCTGCTGTTGTTTGTACATTGTCAGTAGGTAGCACATCAGACTTTTAATCTGAGGGTCCAAAGTTCAAGTCCCTGGTGAGGTAGTGATCTATTCACTAAGATATCTTCATACATTATGGGTACTGCCAGAAAAAAAGCTAATAATAATTGCTCTTTTGCAAGGAAGCTATGTAATTTCTGCTTTTGAGCCTGTTATAGCAAATCAGTTGCTAATCACTCTTTGTCAAGCTGTCATATTCATCCCTAGCTGCTCATAGATGAAAAGTTCCACATATCCGGATGCTAATCCCTGCGCTGCCCAATCTTCTTACAGTGAGTTTTGTTCATCCTTGATCTTACCTTGCTCGTTTACTTGACATTATCTAAATTGTAAAGACTGTCTCTTAAAATCACCCATTTCTTTTGCAGGGGAAAAAAATCACAGGCTAAATCATTCATAAATTCTGCAGAAAACCTGACCAATCCTTCTGACTTTGGCTGTTGCCCTCAGGGTTTATCTAGCTGAAATTAACAGCGGTGACTGATGCAAGGAAGGGTGAAAGCAATCAAATTAAGCATTAGGTTATTTTGAATTTCCTTATTAGCCATGACAGCTACACATTCCATGAGCAAATGTTAATTAGTTTGAATTATTTGTTTACTTTTGTGTTGTGTTGATTGCCGATGAATTGCTTTACTCCTTAGAATATGTTCTTTTCACTAATTAATGGTAACTAATTTAAAATATATATGCTAGACTTACACAATTAGTTTGCAATGAAGGAAATTGTTCCCCCATCTGTGTGCAATGAAAAAAAATCACTTTTCCTGTTTTAATTTTTGTAAGGGGTTTTTAAAAAATTATTTGGAGTACTTCAGTGTCTCTAATGACTGAATGGCAACGCTCTCTTTATCTGGGACTGAGGAGGAATGTTGGACTAGATTAAAATTGATATATTTCTGATATGGGAAATATAAGAAAGAGTGACTCCACAGCAGACCCCAGAACTTGCAGTTGCTCAATTTTCTTAGAGGCTTTAACTTGGTCTCCCAGGAATCTTTCTCTCTCTCTGCATTTCTGGAATGCCTCTTTTACTATCTCCAGCTGACTCTGGGTATTTGTAGCCAGCACCTTCCAATTGCCTGCTCCCTTCTCCATTTGGTTTAGCTTTTCCTGTAGAGATGCCTTTTCCTCTTTACAGGAAGCTAAGCAGAGGTAAGAATCATTACATGCCTCCCACAACAACCAGATTGCTGCTGCATCTCTTTTGGCAGCACTAGAAGGTTTGCATATGAGGATATACTGAGCCAATCTATCCTCTAGGTCCAAAATAGTGCAGACATCAGTCAGTGTTTGCTCAGTCCAAGGACTGTGACCAAATTTTTGAAGGATTTGTTTAAAAGGAGTGATTTCCTTAAGAAAAGGTGGGGTCGAGGCTGCCTCCGGTGTTATTTCCCCTTCAGGTGAGAGTTTATCCTGCCTTTTCTTGAACATTTTTAAAAGCTTGTTCAAACTTTCTTGTCACACCTGACAGTTGAGCGAGTGACTTAACCTAGGTTTTGTAATCTTGTCACACCTGACAGACACGGCTTGGCTTCTGAGCCTTTGTCACATCTGACAGTTCAGCGAGTGACTTTAGCCTGGATTAATAGTATGCGCTTTATACCTCTGACTCGTGGAGGCCAGAAGGCTGGTTAACTAAATAGACAAGACAAGCTCACTAGAGCTGGCGGTGTGCACACCAGTATTTCACAATAACCAGGGCATATGCCAATATTCCCCCTTTCGCAGTTCTCCACCAAAATGTTATACCAATAGAATAAAAACCAGCAGGATCTTATTAAGGGGAAAAGGCAAAATGCCATATTTATTGTGGATACAAAAAGAATCAGAATAAGCAATCAGTTATAAATACAACATATCATTCTCTCACACATTCATTCATCCATTCACACGAAGTTCTGCCAGGCAGTTATAGTTACCAGCCTGAAAGTTGCTTGTGCAAAGTCACTGGCCAGGTAGCCTGGACATGAGGATGGAGCCAAGTCTTGTCAGGTGCGCACCTGATGCTCCTGAAGGATGGTGGCAGAGCCAGACTCAGAATTCTCAGTCTGCTGGTTTTGTTTTTATAGGAATTCATCCCTATACCAGTCTATGGAATCTGCTTCATCATGCTGCTTTTATGTTTTAAGTGATAATGAATCACTGTTCCCATGTTTGAAGTGATGTTTAATCAGTAGATGGAACATCCATCTACTTGGTGTTATCTTGTTCTTTGGTTCTTCACATGCTCGGGTGCTTGGGGATGGATTGTGGATTCTGGTTTGCCCTTGGGGTCACCCAGCCATCTCGTTCCGTGCATTTCTTCAGCCAATTGATGTCAGAGCTGTAATGGCATCTTAACCTTTAATTTTTCATTTCTTATTCAATCATACATACATACAATCACACTCCAACATATATCCTGTCACATCTGCATTTTAATTCTTTAACATAACCATTTTAAAATCAGTGAGACATGGCAGACTTCAATAAGTCTTTTTATCCCACTTGTTACATGTAAAAGGAAACAAACAAGATAAGTATGCAAGAGGGGGGTTATTCTGGAGTTCAGGGGAAAAAAAGTTGTACCAGCCATAAAGGACAGCTTTGTCTTGTTACTTTTAGAACAAACTCTTAGTCTCTGGATGTGCTTTTACAATTAACACTGACCTTGTAAAACTGAAAGGCAATTTCAATCAACACAGACTTAGCAGGGTGGCTGATAAACATCTTTCTTTTTAAGGGTCAGGCCAAATTCTGGGGTTTGCTTTAAGTTCTGGGGTCTGCTGTGTACCCTCTTTCTTATATTTCCCATATCAGAAATATACCAATTATTAATCTAGTCCAACTGAAATGCCTACCTTTGAAATTTGGACTGTAGGCATTTTTGACATTACTAATGGTACAACAAGAATGCTGTAACAAGAGAACAGCCATACTGATCAGACCCAAAGTCTGTCTAGTCCACTATTCTGTCTGTGGCAGTAGCCAATCCCAGATGCTTCAGAAGAAGGTATACAAATCCTGCAGTTGGCTGATGTGGGATAAATTGCCCTTTATGAAACTCTTCTTTTTATCCTTCATAGTCAGAAGTTGTCTTAAGCCCTGAAGTGTCACATGCCTTCCAAAGCCCTTTCTTTTTAGTACCTACTTATTATCCAAGTAAGTGTTCAATCCCTCTTTGAATGTTGCTAAGATCTTTGCCTTGATATCTAGTGGCAATGAGTTCCATAGTAAATTATTTGTTGTGTAGGAAAGTATTTCCTTTTATAAATTCACCTTTCCATTTCATTGACTGTTCCCCTTTTTTTTTGTTATGAGATAGGAAGAGCAGATGCTACCAATATACTTTCTCAGTTGTATTCATTATTTTATCATGACCTCTCTTATTTGTCTCCTCTGTAAGATAAACAATCCCAATATTTTCAATCTCTCCCTGCCCCTAATCATCCTTGTCACCCACAGCTTTCCAGACCCCCCCCCCCCCGCAACCAGAAAATAACCAGCCAGAGATTAATTCAAACCCAAATAGTACCTCTAAGACCTAGTGGGTCTTGAAACCAGGCCTGCTGAGTTACTAGGCAGCAAATACCTTCATGCTGCAACCCAGTAACAGTTGCAACCAGCTTGTACTCCTCTATCCACAGCCTATTGCAGACATAGACCACAGAAAGTCCCACCTCAAAGGCTCTTGACAGGAAGCAGCCTCATGGCTCCTGATTGGCTCCCTACCCAATATAAACCCAAGGGACGTCCCAGAAGTGTCCTGGCAACAGTGGCTCTCCTGTAGCTAGCAGGGTCATTCCTGCTCTTTAATCCCTTTGACCTTAGCTTTATTTGGACCTCACCTCCTGACCCGGACCATGAAACCTGACTCAGACTCTGATCCTTGATATCAACGCCATCCTGTAGTTTGACTATGAACTCCTCCACTACTCTCTGCCTCAGGTTTGACTCTTCTGTGACCCTAGGTCCCGACTGCCATAGTTAGGATCTTGACAATACCCCAAAATACTAGCCCTTATCCTGTCACTCCCCAAAAGCCTTGGTGAAGAGTGAGGCCTTGCAGCATGAATTCAGGCTATTTCAACCCAAGGGTGGGAATGAAAACCAAAACTGAGGGCCCCTTACAAAGAGTATCTCCCTTTTATACTCAAGCTGCTTGAGCATTTTTCAGGTTAACTCTGGTTACAAGCCGATCCTGGTTCAGTGGTGAAGTAAGGGCAGCAATTAGAAATAATATCTAACAAATAGGAAAATGAGAAATGGATAGCAATAAATATAAATTAGAAGTTCAGAAGTGTAGAAAACTGACTAGGGAAGCTAAAGATGTTAGGAGAAAAATCCATAGTTGGCAGGGGTTAAGGAAAATAAGAACATCAGTAAGTGTAAAAGGAATAAAAGAAATCCCAACAACACTGTAGGCTCAGTACTAAATGGAGATGGTAAAATTGTTAATGATGCAGAAAAGGCAGAAGTGTTCAATAGTTATTTATGTTCTATAACTGGAAAGAACTAGAATGATATACATGTGTAATATGAAGATGATAAAGTACTTTCCAGTCCTTTAGCAGATACGTATGATGATAGAATGCATTTGCTGCTAGGAATAAATATTTTTAAATTGGTAGGCCTGGTGTAGGAGGCTGGAAGACATTGTCACGATGGATTGCTAGGGTTGCTCTCCCCCACAACTCCAGGGAAAGAAAGGGTATTATAGGTCACACTGCTGTTATTAGTTGCTGCTCTGTTATTACATACTTTGCATACCAGTGCTTTTTGGTTCTCCTGGCCTGCTCGCCTTGTGCAATACTAATGAGACACCTGCTTGTATTATGTAATACTAACAAGATAGAAATAAGGTATTAGTTATTCATGAGGTATGCATGAGATGCAAATGTTCCTGTTATTTCTCTGCCTGTGTTCCCACGTGCGGTGGGCTTCACCCCGAGCATTGCTCCGGTGCGTCGGGCTTTCCCCGTCTCAGTGGCAGCAACGAAGGGAGCCCCCGTTGCGGGTGTGTCACTTTTGCCTTCAATAAACTCACTACTTCTATTCAGCAGCTGTGTGTGTGCCTCGTTCCTATGGGACCCCGAGTACCCTGCAACACCTGGGTAGTTGACTCCCAAGATTACTAAAAGGAGTTGACTGAGGAGATCTCTAGCCTGCTAGTATTTAATTTTTTAATCTTGGAATAGCAGGGAAATTCCAGGAGACTGGAAGTGTGTTAATGTTGTGCAAATATGCACAGAATGACCCAGGTAACTATGGGCTGGTTAGCCTAATGTCATAGTGGAACATCTGGTACAGGATTCCATCAATAAAGAATTAAATGATGGGAATATAATTAATGCCATTCAACATGAATTTATAGAAAATAAGTCTTGTCAAACATACCTCATTTTTAATGACATTTAATTTGGTTGCTAAAAGTAACTGGATACATGTAATCTATTTAGACTTTTGTAAAGCACTTGACTTGGTACATGCAACATTCTGATTTTAAAAAATTAGAACTATATTATATCACAGGGCACACATTAAATGGATATAGAACTGACAGATGTCAATAAGTAGTTGTCAAAGGGGAATCAACATTGAATGGGGTTTTTCTAGAGGGGTTCTATAGGGATCAGTACTAGGCCCAATGTTCAACATTTTCACTGGTGATCTGGAAGTAAATATAAAATCACAGTTAATACAATTTGTGGATAACATAAAGATGGGTAAATAATGATGAAGATAAGGCATCATACAGATTGATCTGAATCGCTTGGTAAGATGGGCCCATTCAAACATAATGTGTTTTTAATACAGTGTGACAAAGTCAGACTGGATATTTGTAAGAGAATGGTGGAAGGCAGGTATATTAGTGTAAGTGGAGGATGGTATTGCTATTGTGGGGAATTTTCCAGGCTTATACACCACCCTGGTGAAATGGGCTAGCAAAAGAATCTGAATCCTTGCTCCCACTCCCTTTACCCAGAGGCCTGCCTGACCACGAGGACTCCCCTTCCACTCTCCTGGGTAGCAGAAAACTTGTAAAGCTGATAACACTGGGTCCAGGATTCCTGGGGGCCTTGATCCTAATTTTGTCCTTGTCACTTAGGACAGGGGCTAGGATGTCCCCACTCCGGGGTGCTCTCTCTGCACTGGACACTTCCCTAGCCCACTGATCATTGCATATAATTCAAAATAAATACAATACAATTTATTAAACAGCAACTAATTTTTTAAAAATGGAAAAAGTTAAAGGAAAACATATAACCCCATTCTGTGGCACAGGGAGACCACAGACAAACTCTGTGGAACATAGGGGCAGTTCACAGTCTGATCCTCACATGTGTCAGGCCTCCTGTCCAGGCCCTGGCTGTGCTGCAGGAATGCTGCAGGTTGGACACTTGCTCTGGCAGTAGCCACACGTCTTGAATCTCTAGGTGGCAGGACCCTACTTCCCAGCATCAGCCCCACTGTTGGGGTTAAGAACATAAGAATGGCCATGTTGGGTCAGAACAAAGGTCCGATCAGCCCAGTATCCTGTCTACTGACAGTGGCCAATGCCAGGTGCCCCGGGGTGAGTGAACCTAACAGGTAATGATCAAGCGATCTCTCTCCTGCCATCCATCACCCCCCTCTGACAAACAGAGGTTAGGGACACCATTCCTTACCCAGCCTGGCTAATAGCCATTAATGGACATAATCTCCATGAATTTATCCAGTTCTCTTTTAAACCCTGTTATATTTCTAGCCTTCACAGCCTCCTCAGGCAAGGAGTTCCACAGGCTAACTCTGTGCTGTGTGAAGAAGAGCTTCCTTTTATTTGTCTTAAGCCTGCTGCTCATTAATTTCATTTGGTGGCCCCTAGTTCTTATATTATGGGAATAAGTAAATAACTTTTCCTTATTCCCTTTCTCCACACTACGCATGTGAGTGTAAAGACATATCCCCCCTTAGTCTCCTCTTTTCCAAACTAAAAGTCCTGACCTCTTATATCTCTCCTCATATAGGACCTGTTCCAAACCCCTAATCATTTTAGTTGCCCTCCTCTGAACCTTTTCTAATGCCAGTATATCTTTTTTGAGAAGAGGAGACACATCTATACACAGTATTCAAGACTCTGGAAAGGATTAAGCATCACCATACATTAGCAACTAAATATGAACTCCCAGTGTGATGCTATGGCAAAAAGGGCTAAAGTGATCCTTTGAAATATAAACAGGAGAGTTTTGATTCTAAAGAGCGTTTTTTCCTCTATATATGGCATTGATGAGATAGATATACTTCATATAGTTTAGTGTCCACATTTTAAAAAGAATGTTTGAAATTTTGGAGAGGATGCAAAAAACAAACACAAAAAATGATTCAAGGGTTCGAAAAAATGTCTCGCAGTGAGGGACTTAAACTAAACAGAACTCTACTCTTCTCCTACTCTACTCTAAACTAAACTCTTTATCAAAACAAAGATTGAGAGGTGACTTGATTACAGTGTATGAGTACCTTTATGGAGAAAAAACACCAGGTGCTTTAACCTAGCTGAGAAAGGCATAACAAGAAATTAAAGCAAGACACATTCAAACTTGAAATAAGGCACTTCACACTTGTAACAGAGAGGCTGATTAACCTTTAGAACAAACTACCGAGGGAAGGGTGAATCGCCATCTCTTGAAGTCTTCAGATCAAAACTGGGATGCCCTTCTGGAAGATATGCTTTAGCCAAACAAGTTATTGGGCTCAGTACTGGAGTAACTGAATTAATTTACATGTCCTGTGATAAACAGGAAGTCAGAATAATTGATCAAATGGTCACCTCTGTCTCTATATCAATGACTCTCAACCTTTCCAGACTACTGTACCCCTTTCTGGAGTCTGATTTGTCTTGTGTAGCCCCAAGTTTCACCTCACTCAAAAACTACTTGATTACAAAATCAGGCATAAAAATACAAAAGTGTCCCAGCACACTAGTACTGAATAATTACTCACTTTCTCATTTTTACCATATGAATATAAAATACATCAACTGGAATATAAATATTTACTTACATTTTAGTGTATAGTATATAGAGCAGGCATTGTATAAAATTTTTGTATGTACTGACTTCATTAGTGTTTTTATTTAACCTATTGTAAAACCAGGCAAATATGTAGATAAGTTGATATAACCTCTGGATACCTGCAAATGTATGCATACCCCTGACTGAGAACCACTGCTTTATGTGACCTAGAGAGAGAGACTAGGTTCTGAAAAGCCACTTTATTTATTAAAGGCTAGTTTTCTACTAGACGTTATACTTAATCTTCTTTGTGAATGCATTGTAAAGACAGTCTAAATTTTGCTTCAGCTCCCAAGAATCGGAGTTATGTCTGCAATTTTGCCTCTGTATAAAAGATGGAAACAAAGCATGCAATTAAATATATTTAAAAGCCTTTGAAATGTTTTTAGTTTCCCTCCTTTGTTTACTTTTTAATTTAGTATGTTTAATAGAGGGGATTATTCTGGCACAAAATGAAAAGGCTAAGGGAATTGCAGCTCTATTTCACTCTCCACACTGATCTGTGCTGTGGATACAGTTAATTTCTCCTGTAAAAACAATTTTTTTGTTTTGCTTCTTTCGAAGGAAAGTGTTGCACTTTTGACGGAGGAAGCATCAGGAACACATTTTGACCACCTGATGGCAGCACCTCACCATGCAGCATTCCAGTCTCAATTATACTGTTTTTGAAAGATCTGTGTATTAAATCCACATATACTGGATGAGTAACAGACCAGTGAAGATTGGATCTGTAACTCTTATTGACTTCAGCATAAGTCTTACCTCAATAGGGGCAAGTGAAGAAGTTAGAACCCGGTGCATAGTTGATTGCTTTCTTCTTCAGGAAAAAGAACAGGAGTACTTGTGGTACTTAGAGACTAACAAATTTATTTCAGCATAAGCTTTCGTAGGCTATAGCCCACTTCATTGGATGCACAGAATGGAACACACAATAGGTAAGATATATACACACACACAAAATATATAAAGGTGGAAGCTGCCATCCCAATTCTAAGAAGCTATTTAATTTAGATGGGCTATTATCAGCAGGAGAAAAAAAAACCTTTTGTAGTGATAATCGAGATGATCCATGTCAGATAGTTGACAAGAAGGTGTGAGGATACTTAACATAGGGAAATAGATTCAATTAGTGTAATGACCCAGCCATTCCCAGTCTCTTTTTAACCCTAATTTGATAATGTCCAATTTGCAAATTAATTCCAGTTCAGCAGCTTTTTGTTTGAGTCTGTTTTTGAAGTTTTTCTCTTTTAAAATTGTCACCTTCAGGTCTGTTATTGAGTGAGCAGGAGATTGAAGTGTTTTCCTACTGGTTTTTGAAAGTTATGATTTCTGATGTCAGATTTGTGTCCATTTATTCTTTTGTGTAGAGACTGTCTGGTTTGGCCAATGTACATGGCAGAGGGACATTGCCAGCACATAATGGCATATATCACATTGGGTCAGTTAAGAACATTGCAACTTTCCTGAATTAGGAGATTTGGTCGTAGAAATAGATAAGAGAAATTAGGCACCAGACTGGACATTTGGAGGGAAAATTTTATCTGAATCTTTCTGGTATACTACCTGTAGCATTCTTACCTGCTGCCAACAGTTTCCTGTATTAACATTTATTATTTCTTCCTGTTTTTCAGGAAGAGGCATTGCTCTTGCCCACAAAATACAAAACTAACACAGTCATGTTCTTTCAATCATTTGTTCTCCATAAAGTATTTCCGAACTATTGCATTTGTCGTTGACTTTTTAAAACTGTATATAAATCAATCACTGTTATGAATGGAATGATAATACCCAGCTCTTAGAAAGCACTTTTCATCAGTAGATCTCAGAGCGCTTCACAATGTTTAATATATCACATCCCAGTGAGATAGGGAAGTGCTGTCATCCTCATTTTACTCATGCAAAATTGATGCATAGAGAGGCTGTTTTGCCTAATATATGACTTTCTCCTGTTTGTTTAACTGTAGCCAACTAAAACAAATATTATAGCACTTTATGAAAATATAATAATGCTTATCTCTTGTCCCATTGTGACCAAGTGCACCTCTGCATTCACACCTTACATACTATTGTAATAATCTTTGTACAAAATATTCTTTGAGAGGTATAATTTGAAAACTAATAACTCACGGGTCAAAAACAACATGGTGAAATGTGTGTAGCAACATTATATGTAAAGTGATGAACATAAAATAAAATTATGACTACAATGTGTTTACCAGAAAAGTTTACCAGATAACCTGTTTCTCAAAGACAAAGGACAAATTGATGTCTCTATCCAGCTGTCCACAAAGTTGATGTGGTACAACCAGTCAGGTGACCATTTTTGGCCAAAAAATGTGGGGGAGGAACATATCAATCTGTATTTGAGCAAACAACAACATGGAACCTCCTTCACCATGGGGCTGCATGTCTCCTTCCTCACAGTGGGAAGGAACTTTATCTAGAGGTAGGAAAATGCATTGCAAAGAGTGACTGGACTATAAAAATGAGGGGCAAGAACACCTCAGGATGTCTCTTTCATTCTCTCTCTTTCACCTAAGAAAATAAAGAAACCAGAATGTGGGAGGGGTTCTGACCTGAGAATTTGGTCAGTCCTGTTGTTGGGATCATGCAGTAAAGATTTTACCATGAGCCAAGTCTAGCTTTTTAAATTCAGCTACCAGAAAGTGTTTTATTGTCATTTCTCCCGTAACCATTTCTGACTTCAATGTCTTAGATCAGGGGTCTCCAAACTATGGCCCGGGGGCTGGATCCGGTCCACGGCTTCGATTTGTGTGGCCCTCCAGCTGAGCAGGCATGCGAGTAGGCACATGGAGAAGCCACTGCTGCCTCCCCCGCCCACGAGCTGCTGCCTGCGGCCCCATGTGCAGAGGGGTGAGTGTCCCCGCAACTGCGGCCGGAGGAGTAAAGGGGGGGGCGCAGCAGTAGCCAGAGGAGCATGGGGAGGAGGGGGCGGCAGTGGCCGGAGGAGCAAAAGAGGGGATTTTGCATATATTTGCATATATTGAATTTTTTCACAGTTGCTTTGGCTCACGAAGCCCCTTCAAAAATCTAATATGGCCCCCGACTCATAAAGTTTGGAGACCCCTGTCTTAGATTTTAAGTGAATACAAGTGTATCTCTTTGTAGTTAAATAAACTTGTCTTATTTTTAATCAAAGCTAATCCAGTGCTCTGTGTAAACTGAACTGTTTCGTAACTCTGATAAAAGTAGCAAACTGTTGAATACTGTGACTCCCTTACAATTAGGGTGACCAGATGTCCCAATTTTATAGGGACAATCCCGATTTTTGGGTCTTTTTCTTATAGATGCTCGTTACTCCCCACCCCCATCCCGATTTTTCACATTTGCCATCCGGTTACCCTACTTACAATGGCAACAGACCCATAATAGCTGAACTGGCCTGGAGAGGGCAGCACACACATTTTGGGGAAAATCCAAGACTGGGAGTGTGTTGGGATCACCCGGCAGGTAGTAACCAAGGCTGCTGGAAGCCAGAGTGTGGCTAGTGTTTTGCTGACAGTCTGCTGGGGCAGAATCACTGGACCAGGGCTATAGCTGTGCACAAAGGCACTCAGGATATGACTCGCATGCTGGTTGACTGTTTGTGAGTGGCCGAGTTTAGAAGCTAGGTTGCAGGGCAGGTGATGACACAACTCCTCACTGATCTGGATTGCATCTGGGAATGTGACAACAATAACTCTCAATGTTTTCAGCACTTCATGACACCCCAGTGAGCACATCTGTATCAGCCACATTTTTCTTGGCTGTAGCACCATATTCTCTCCTGTAACAAGATACTCTTGACACAGAGGGAACCATCAGGTAGCTGATTAGACTCTTGGATTCTCAAGCTGCTTCAGCTCTGACACAGACAAGCATCCTATGTAATTTATTTATGATGCCTATGGGAGCATGTGACAGCTAAGAGTTGTCATAGAACTCTGCTCCACCCCCTCCTTCCCTGTCATACTTCTCTGCCCCTACACCCTATATTCCCATGTACAGGAGGTAACAGGTTGGCATTTAGACCAGCTCTGTGGGCTTTACGCTGGCCAGCTGCAGCCGAATTGCATCCCCTTTGCATTGTTTGACTGACTCAAAAGGGTTAGAACTGGTGCTGAGAATGCATTTGCAACCTTTGACAGCAAGATGATGTAACTTGCTAAAGATCAAACAGCAAATCAATAGCAGAGATGGAATTAGATCTCAAAACTTTAATACTCTCAACCCTAACTTAACTCCGGTAAACTATTCTGCCTCACTAAACGTAGACCTAGAGATTTGGGGTTCTCAAATCTTTACCTAGTGTGAGCCACATCTTAAAAGCATTTCCCCTCCCTTTTGTGATTGTATAATGTCCCGGTGAAAACTAAAGCAAATTATTTATGAGTGGAAAATAATATTAGGGATAATACTTATATATTTTAACTTCAGTAAGTATATCATTCCTCTTAAAAAAATTGATCTGGGGCGTGGTCTGGGGCAGAGCAGGAGTGGAGTGTGGCTGGGGGCGGAAGAGGCAGGACAAGGAGCTCGCCTCCTCCTGGGGACGTTTCACCCACCGCACATGATTATAGCAGCTATTTTTTCTTGAACACACTGATCTGGTTTTGTTGTTATTCAAGAGCTGTGAAATACAGAATGTCAGGTTCTTCCTCTTTTTAAATGAAAGTGTCCATCAGTTTGTCCCAACATATTTAATACATAATTCTGTACTTTATACAGTGTAATGTGTTAACAGTATATTACTGTAAACAGACTTAGTAACTATCCCTGCAAAGCATTCAAGATTGTCTTGGGAGACTCTCTACAACATATATTGTATAGTACAATGTTACTTCAATCATACACTTAAATAATATACATCAGTGCAGTTGCTCCCTTATGGAATTGTTGGCCACATTTTATTCATTTATAAACACACATCAAAGAACTAGGAAAGACATCTTGTATACTTGTATATTGTGAGGCATTAGCCAAGAGCTGCCTTCATTCGCCTACGAAGTGAAGGTATTCACTATACCCAGACTGTCTGCAGTGCTTTAAATTGGTGTTTAATGTATTTATAAACATATTGTATATGTCTTTAGTTCTAGTGTAAGATCACTTAGTAGAAAAAATATTAAGCATGTGTAACTATTTGATACAACATTATTTTGAGTTAAAATACTCTGGTTACAGTATAGTTACTCAGAGTTCCAAATTTATGGAGTCTGAAGACTAGTTGAAAGCCAGCATCTACACCTCTCAGCAGCAGCCACACATGAACTCAACAAAAGGGGAATAAGAGGGTATAACAACCCACGTTTTGGCTGCTGTTGTTCCATCAAAATGGACAATGCTTTGAAATAACAACAGCTTTTCTTGCCCTTTCTCCCCCACTCCCTAAAATTGGAGGCAGTCATTATTTTAAAACACTTTACCAAACTTTGCCCTGTTTTGTTCATTGTCTCTGAAGCACCTGGCATTGGTCACTGCAAGAAGACAGGATACTGGGCTTGATGGACCATTGGTCTCACCCAATAGGGCCCTTCTTATGTTGCCTTGTGGCTGTTGGCTTAGTGCCAGTCTTCAAATAGCACCTATTGCCTGTCCAGAAATGCCTTCCTTAAAGAGCCATTCCCAGGTAATGTAAGCCCAGACTTAGGTTTTGTTTAATAAAATAAAGAAGGAGGAAGGAGAGAGGAAATCTTGTTCACCAGATGTTATATCAATAGAAATGTTTTCATTTTAAACCCTGTTTTTATAGATTTAAACATTACTCTAAAGCAGTGGTTCCCAAACTTTAACAATTTGTGAACCCCTTTCACTATAACCCCTTTTCACAAGCCCCTTCCTAAAAATGAATATTTTCTGGGATTTTCTCCTTTACCTGAGTATAAATTATAAAAGCAGTGATCTTTTATAAAAGAAAGGTAAGCCAGGTAAGTCAACCTAAGATGTGCTGACTTCGGCTACATTATTCATGTAGCTGAAGTTGCGTATCTTAGCTTGACTTCCCTCCACTCAGTGTAGACCAAGCCTGGAACTCTATAAATAGCTACCTAAGGGCTGGTCTACACTGCGGGAGAGGGGGTTGACCTAAGATAAGCAACTTCAGCTATGTGAATAGCATAGCTGAAATCAAAGTATCTTAGATCGACTTACCTGACCGTCCCCAAGGCAGCAAATCAACCGCTGATGCTCCCCCATCGACTCCGCTTCCTCCTCTTGCGGAGATGTAGTTCCGGAGTCAATGGGGAGTGCATTCGGGGATCAAATTATTGCATCTAGATGAGACATATCCTAAGAAAAAATGGCATTCCTGCCCTAGCATCGCTTTTCTGTTTTGCAAGTCATACTGATTGGATTCATCTGAGAGAATGCACATTAACTAACACACCCCAGTACCTCTGGCTAGCTGATATTGCAGTGTCCTAGGCAATATCAGAAGGTTTGTTAGTCCCCCAGCTGCACCATATGTAATTCACACTCTGCAGCTCCCTCTCTAGACACACTCAGCTTGTTCCTCTCTGTGTCTCCAGTAGCATCCGCCCTTGCTTTGGTAGTGCAAATCCACATGCCAGCTGAAGGTCCAGGGAGAGATTGCAGATAGGAGAGGGCAGCCCAAGGCAGAAGTAGGGGGAGAGAGATGCACAGTAAGTGAAGCTCTAGACCAGTGATACTTCAGGGCCCCAAGTTACAAGGGGCTCTTTAATGTGTCGCCTGTGGCTCTTGCAGCACATGATATTAAAACACTGTGTGATTTAATTATTAATCAGTCAGGATGCTTTTATTATGTGATTACCCAGAATAATACTTGGTCAGTCGTGTGTGGGTGTGGGTGTGTAACTATCTGTCTCACTGATTAAAGATGAATATATTGTGCTATAGTAAATGACACAATTAATTCTTACTACTGTGGCTCATTTGGGTGATCACTAATTCTCCGAGTATCTCTGACCTAGAGCAAGGGGCAGACTTGAAGCCAGAGACCTGAGAGGCAGGGTCAGTGCTGAAGGCAGGAATGGGGGCCAGAGACGGGGGGAGGTGACTGGGAGGAGCGGGGAGGCAGATGCCAGGGGCCTGGAGGAGAGGGAAAGGAAGGGGCGGAGGGGGAGGCCCGGGGAGGGAGGAGGACGAAGTGGGAGGTGCGAGGGAAAGGGGGAGGAGAGTCCCGGGGGCTGCAGCTCCCCTATAAAGGCTGGAGCCGGGTCTCTCCTCCAGCCCGCCCGCTTGCAGGGAGAGCGGCCGCAGCAGCGGGACCAGAAGCGGACGGGACATGGGGACGGCGGTGGTGGCGCAGCTCGGGCTGGGGCTCCTGCTCCTGACGCTTCTCTTTCCCCCAGAGGTGAGCCAGGGCTCCCGGGGTGACCCCAGCTCCCTAAGGACCCCGCTCCTCGAGCGCCTGGTGCCCCTAGAAGGGGGGATCCCCGGAGCCTCCCTCCCACAATCCCCTCTCCTGTCCCCGGGCAAGGGTCCCCGGCTGCCCCCAGAGGAAGCCCGGTCTCTGCGCCGCCCACACTGGGGGCTTCAGGTTTAATGCCCCCCACAGGCTGCAGGGTGTGATCGCGGCTGAGGGGCGGGGCGGGGGGGGAAGGATGCCCTGGGTTGGGGACTGGGGGGTTATCCGGAGCCACGGCTGGTGCGAGCGCCTCAGTCTCCAGCAGCGCCCGGGGGCTGCATCCCGCACGGCCGGGGGCCGCTGGGCCCTTTGCAGGGCGCGCTCTCCACGTGCAGTTCAGAGACACTGGATGGGGTGTCCCCCGCCCCTCGATCTCCCTCCTCCCTGCGCCCCCCATGTCGGGCAAGCGACAGGATCTAGTCCCGGCTGGCCATGACCCCCGCCGCGTGCGCGGGGGGTGTCTGTGGGGGGGTATTTCGTGCTCCCGTTTGCAGGGCCTTCCTGGGGCAGGGTCAGCTTGGTGTGGTGTTTGGCGGCATCTCCCTGACTGACGGGCAACGAAGCAACGGGTCTCTCGTCCCTTTTTAGAAACAGTTGGGAGTTTGACTTTCTTTATGTGGGACTCTGGAAAGGAAACGCCAGTGCGGTGTTACCCAAACGAGTCTAGCAACCCCCAGGGGAGACACGGGGGCCAGGCGTCGACACAACTAAATTCCCATTGCCAGATGGTCAGGGGTGATCCTGATCCAAAGCCCCTGGAAATGAATGGGAGACACGCTTCTGATTTTGGTTGGGTTTTGGGTCAGTTGACAGAAAGGGCAGTCTCTGAATGGCTACCTGGCATGTTCTTTAGAGCCCACTAGCCAGGTGGCTACTCGCCAAACAGTGATCGCGCCCATAGAGGCTGACTTGGCAACAGCGTTCAGCTAGCCCTGCATCCCCAAGTCCTCCTCTATATCGTGTAATAAGGTCTCCGGCTGGGGCATGGTGAATAAAGCGCCAATAAAGCGCCGTCTCTCAAGGAGAGACGATTGAGCTATGAAGACAGGAAAATAAAAGCTCGCTTGGACATGTTTCTGCTATAAATACATAAGGTGCCTTTCCTCCTTCCTCTGAACTGATGGGGAGTCTTGCCCTTGATTTCAAAGGGAGCAGGATCAACCCCTAGGTGTGTGTACAGATACTTATAGTTTTTTGACCTGTTGCAGACTTGCCTCTTTGTACTGTGTGAAGTTGTAGAATTGGCCACTGAATGGAGCTTGAGCTGCGGAATCCGAGCGGTCAGGGTGGGGTGGGGAAAATTTAGCCATTGCTGTGGCGAAGAAAGGTTTCCAATTGTGAAGGGAGAGCAAACTGATGTAGAGATAGAGATGTCTGCTCGGGTCTAAAGAGAGGCTCGCTTGTCTCAGTGAGGGAGAAGGGGCTGCACTGCAATCCAAGGTTGACAATTGTAAATGTCAATTATTTCACTGGTGATTGTGTCAGAAACTTCCAGCCAATGCGCTTATTTAATAGATCAAATAGCCTCCCCCATTCCAGCACCTTTCCAAAATCCCCAAACTGCCCAAAACTTGAGCTTCCCTCCTGGCAACTTCTCCAATGTAATGACCTGTTTTCAGTAAAAAATGCTGCTGCACACTGAAAAGGTAGGTGCAGCATAAAAGTAAAATTAACATCAAGTTTCTGGATCCTGAAAACAGGGATGGTGCTGGTCTTTTCTCCTTGAGAGATGTAGCTCATTCTGGGTGACATGAAAGAATAAACACAAGGACTGTTTTACTGATAGTATTATTCTTTGTCCTAGTCATGTCTCTAAAATACTACTCTCTTTATTTATGTGAATCTGCCCCAGCATTTCACATCTCCTGGAGTTCACAGAAACACAAGCCTCTTGTCCCAGATATTAGCTCAAGCCGTCAGTAAACGGCTCAGAGGGGTAGCCATGTTAGTCTGGAATTACAGAAGTGACAGAGTCCTGTGGCACCTTAAAGACTAACTAAAGT
>ML677333.1:54670702-54900226 GCA_007922305.1 Dermatemys mawii | reverse complement strand
CTACAAGAGCAGTTTCTCTTCTCTCGCTGTTCACACCTCCAGTTCTAGAAGGAATACCTCACCCTCCCTGATTAGAGATAACAAGCTGGTTCAGCCTCTTTGGACTAACCCTGTTATCTCTAACCTGGTTCTTGCCTACCTATTTATACCTGCCCCTGGATACTTCCACTGCATGCATCCGACGAAGTGGGTATTAGCCCACAAAAGCTTATGCTCTAAAACTTTAGTTAGTCTTTAAGGTGCCACAGGATTCTTAATCATGGCTGTATTTTAATCTGCATTTTAATCATGTGCAGGGTGTGTGTGTGTGTCTTTCTCTCTCCTCCTCCTTTTGTTTAATGAATTAATTTAACTTTGAAAAGTTTCTAGTGTGCATGACAAGTAAGGTCCTGCTAAGGTGAAATAGTGTTCAAAATGGGCCCTAGCCCTATAATCAGAAGCCATAATGGAAATCAGCATAGATTATTTTGACTTTGTTGCCCTATAATATAGATCGTTACCTGCCAAAACTGTACTGGACTTTCAATTATGTTTTCTTTAGCTATGTGGCTCATTATGCCAGCAACAGGTATGTTCTCATCAGTACAATTCCATGGTTGTCTTATCTCATTACAAAGAAGCTGAACTGATACGAGACCAGGGAATCTGAAGATATTTAATACACTTGCATTGACCTTGACATCTGCTTCAAAGTAATCACAAAGTCAATGCAAGAGCTAGTACTTGACTTTTCACTGTGAAGTGTTTATATTTTTGTATATGAGTTAAAAATCTTAATTCAGACAGTTAATATAAAATTTCTCCACTTAAAGAGAATGAAGCAGGACTTAAGATGAGCTGGAGCTGTTGCAAATGTACTTTGCTTATGTTAAATTTTTAGTATTTTTAATAAAGAACTAAGTTAAATAAATGCAGACAGAAAGATTGAATGACTCCCTCTTGCACCATCTGCATACTTAGATGAACAAACAGGTCCCTATAATAAATCATTTGGATCCTTTGGGGTACATATTTTGTAGGGAACCAAGAATAAAATTCAGCCATCTGCACATTCCTACATGAGGCATTATTTTGGCTTGTTTCCTTTTAATTTTTGCTTAGATTTTTGGGGTGAAATTTTCAGATGGAGAGACTATTTCTCTGTGGTATTTGATTTTGTTCTCAGTGCACACAGTTTTGATACCGTATGGCAGGGAAGCTACAGTCCGAAAGCATCAGTCACTGAAACTTGTCTGCCCGCTCCATGAAATTCAAGTTGTCTTTGTCCTTAATAATTGAATGATGGGGGACATATATAATTGTTAGTGTGCATCATGTCTGAGTGGCGCTGACATGGATGCTCCCTTGTACTCCATAAATATTAACATCAGGTGATGGCTTTTAATGAAAAATATAACCTTTTTCCCTCTTCACTTTTTTTATACATTTATACGTTACAGGCTTACTGCAACACAGATGGAACCAGCCTAACACCCTCTAGCAATAATTCTACAGCAAGTTCCACTTATATGCCAGCTGTCACAAATTCACTGAACAGTACCATCACGCGGGGACATGGAAATTTCCTGCATTCAACCACACCTCTCCTCTTACTTCTCTCAATTTCTCTTCTACATTTTTGCTGTTAAGAGACTCTGGCTGGGAAACAGCTACCACTCCCCATCCAGATCCCTGAATCATTTGAGTTGGCTATGTCTGCAAACCCAGCATGAAAATGAACCAGACAAAACTTCTGCATCAAATCAACTTGATTCCATTCCATAATTCAATTGGTACCAGTCTGATCTAGAGAAATTCGCAGTCTCTGATGTTCCAAACCTGAGTGACATGAAAAGGATTTGACCAACTGCAACCAGAAGGTAAATGAAGGGGCTCCAGCCCAAAGCCAAGAGGAATTTGAAAAACAAGATGGAAGCGTAAAGAGATAGTGTTTAGAATCTCTGATTTCAAGATGAGAACATATAAAATGCAACAGTAAACACAGATGGTAAAGACTACACCAAGGGGGGTGGTGGTAAAAAAAGAGGGTAGATGGTTATCCAACTGTGCAAAATAAGGACTTGAAGAGATTTATTTTTCACTTAAATTCATTAAAATTGTTGCTCATAAAACCACCAGAAAATACTAAAAGCTTTATGATTCTGTTTGTATCTACAGTAATTGGATTTAACCCAGCAGTAACAAAAAAGTAATAACATGAAAATGCATTCCTCCTAGTTTCCTCTTTGCATGGGATTGCCCTGAGGATAAAACAGGGTACTAAACTTTTATATATGAAATCCTCTCTGTGAATTTTCAGCCATGCTAATTGAATGCCTGTATAGTCAGGGCCAGTATTAAAATGTTTAGGAATCATTGTTTTTCAGAAGAGCTGAGTTATTTACTGTGGGACCTTTAATTTGACACTTTATTTAAATGATTGTATATTAAACTATATGTGCAGAGGAAGGAGGTATTGGAAACTCAGAAAAGGACCAGGAACATTTTGTAAATGTGGTTTATACAAAATAAAGTAAGTCAAGGGAAAAACCTCTCTTTCCCCGCCCCACCCCAAATTCAATATGTTTTTAAGTCTGTTTGGCTCCTGAATCCCTCCTTAATTATGAAGTGTGTGTGGTATCTCTTGAGTAATTTTCAAATGCTGTTATTTTATTTTGGCACAAATTTGAAAAACTTTTACTGTTTGGAGATTTTCAATTGTGATGTTTTACTTTGAAAGACTAGCTAATAATTTGGGTTTAGGGGAAAACACTGAAAGCCAGAAATCAGAAATGAAATGAATGGATGTTTAGAATGTGAAGACTCAAGTTTTAATTGAATCAAGTTTTAAAAAATAATCTTTTGTATTACCTCTGTAAATACTTAAAAAAATTATGAATCAACAGCATTTTCACAGATTGTTTATTTCTCTAGCATCAAACATTTTAGTCACAGTACTCAATCTAAAGTGGGCTCTATGGCAAGTTGAACTACCTTGATGCTAAATCTTGTCCGGATTTAAACAAGTAATGACCAGTGTTGTTGATATATTCAGATATGAATATTTAGATTGCCCAATACAAAATCCTGTCAAATCACTAAGATGTTCAATACTTTTAAAAATTCCACTATCTGATTTATCAATGATTTATTACCAATAAAGACAGTAAAATATTAAGGGTGAAATATAATAAATTATTGCCATTGGGTACGTATGGACATTTCTTTAGTTTTTTGTAAGCTATTAATATTTGTGCAATTATGCTTTGATTCATTAGCTATTGATTTTCATTTGACATAAACTGTAAATAAAAGGAAATAAAATGATGAGAGGGCAGTGCACGGTATCTGCCTTCTCATGTCATCCTTCTCAAGAATCTTGTAACTCACCTGCACAGTATAAATACATTGTCCAAGTAAGACAGTATATGTGATTAAAACCTGCAAAGTCTAGAAATGCTGAAGCATAATTAGTTTTATTTCTCCTTTTCTCTTAGGGTTTAGTTGCACTGTAAATCTGGATCCTGCTTGGCCGTGGTAATGTGAGACTAGATTTGTCACTCTCCATATATAATAACACTAATAGTATTAGTAGCTATTTTATATAATGACTTGAACTCTTCCTTTTTAGAGTATTGTTCCTTTTACTACTGATTTCAGACAAACACTAGCTAGGCAGAGCTATTCTTTATTGTGAGGATGTGATTATATCCTCCCCAGCAGCTAAATTTGTTCTTTGAAATGAACAGTTTCTGGGGCTAAGCTTATATAGTAGATGCCCACATTTTCTATATGTAGGCAAGTATTTTCTATATACAGTGCAAAGATTGTTACAGGGCTAACATAACAACACAAGAGTTTATTATGGTTGGGATGAAGAATGCAGTCTTGACAGGAACAGCTGCTCGTGAAATACTTTCCTTAAAGTTAAAGTTCACCAGATCAAAATCCAGAAGCCTGTTTTGTAGCTCACGTGGTTTATTCATTGTTCTTAAGACATAACTCCTCTTCAACACTCTAAATCCAAATCCATTCCAGGAGCTTGTGCTATTTTTATTCATTGTATAGGAAGAAATGCTTTTTCAGAAGGGCTTGTTGCTCAGACATGATATTATTCCATAGCCCACAGTTTTCATCTGGAACGAGACCCCTCGCCTGGCCTCTCCATGCTGGGAAGGGAATGTTGAGAGGCAGGCCTTTGATTACTTTCTTTTACTTTTCCAGTAGACTGAACAAACCCAGAAGCAGAATAAATACATCAAAGTACACAGTCGGACTCTATCATGGAATCTGTTGGGAGTATAAGAGTGGAAACTCAACTCTTACTAATTACTGATCCTCTCTCAGTGCTCTAGAGGAAAACAAAGATCAAATACTGCACCCACCTTTAAATGGCTGTAGCTGTTTTAGAAGTGTTTGATAAACCTTGCATGAAAGTAATAGCTGAAAAGTCACAACCATCCGTCCCAATTCAGCAAAGCATAATTCAAGCAAATGGCACTTAAGCCTGGGCTTAAAGTTAAGCACTTATGGATGCTTTGCTGAGTTGATGGCTTTTGGGGTGGGGTAGAGGTTAAAATTAAATGGCCATGTTTCTTTTTTTAATACCGTCTAAGCATTTTAAAGTTGTCTGAGTTTGTCAAACCAGACTGATGAGTTAGAAAAGATGATCCGGTAATTTATACTCTTTCTGTAATTTAATCACAGAACAAAGGAATCACTGATGAAGAAATCTACACAGAGAAGAGAACAAACTGTCTTTATTTAACAAGAAGGGGATGTAATGGGGACCTACACATTTAATACCCTCTTCAGTTTTTACAAAAGGGCTATAATAAGTATTATTGTGACTCTCTGTGGCTCTTGTTTTCACAGAACTACCCAACTGGAGTGGATCTGGATAGTAGTAGCTTGAAAAGGCTCTTTGCAACAGTTGTGCTTCTGTTCAAAGCACGGCGCAACATTCATAGTAAACAGATGCTAGTTGTGTGGAGCCAGCATAAAGTCTAAAGTAATCATTAAAATTAAATGGTCTAAAATGAGCACTTACAGTTTGTGTGCAGTACAAGGAGTACGACTGCTCCTTCCTCTGCCAATATTAGATCCTGAATAGCTTTTTGTTTTTTAAATACAGTTTGTAACTGTATTTTGGAAGCAGTGGGGCCTCTGACTGGACAAGTTCCCATTTAACATAAAACTACCAAGTAAATCACTCTGGGCTAGCACTTGTCCAATTGACATCAACAGTGTGTTTGCTATCGCTCTATGGGAGAGCAGGATTTGGGGCCCCCACTCTCAACAAGGTACAAATAAAGTAGTACTGGCTTGATTCCCTTTCAGTGGGCTTTCTCAGCATAAGGGCAGGTGCTTTGCATGGCATGGCCATAGGAGCTAGGTCAAGCCCCTCCAGGACTGAATGGAGATACTGATGTCTCAGCATCAAAAGAAAAACCTGCTTTCAGGTGAGCTTGGTAGTACTTTGAACAGACTGTCTCAGTTTTGGGCCCGATCCCTCAAATTCTTGCTCATGTGAGCAGAACTTACTCGCACAGATAGGCCTGTTGACTTCAGCGGGTTTGCTTGTGTGCATGAGTGTATTTAGGATCAGGCGCTTTATTCGCCATGTGTTTACCCAAGTCAGCTTTTTTTCGTTGGCTCGGGTTCCATAGCAAAGCTCAATGCACGTTTGTGCCTGAGAGCTCCCAACATGCGCACATCATAGTCATTCTCATGCGCTCTGCTTTTCGCTTAAGCCAGTCTGCTAGAGGCTTTGACTTCCATATGTGACTGCAATGATTTAGGTAGCAGACGGTCATTCAGCAACTTGATTGTCATGTGAATAATTGCAAACGTTTCTTCTTTTTGGATTAAAAAGACCTTTGAAAGAGGATCTGTGTCTGCTCTGCTTGTTAGCTGCACAGGGTGCCGGGTTACACCAGTCGACCCTGCATTTGTTACAGGATTGAAGTCTACTATTACTGAGCAGAATGAAGAGAACAGTTATTTTAAGCCCATTACTTTGTCTACAGTAGTTTAAACAGCAGTGCTAGACTTTTTGTGATATGTGTTTTAAACACTATGGTTTTCACTATTATGCTGTAGCCTCGGGAAAGGAAGCTGATGCTCCTCCTTCGGTTATCAGCCTTTGGTTAGCCAAGTGAACCTCTCAGCTTCCTGCTCAGGATTGCATAATTGGTTTTAGTCTACTTCAAAAGGTTCCTAACGAATTACCCAGAGCTGCAGATGAAACATGACTGATTTTGTATAATTCAACCAAAATTCTAAACAAACAAAATCACCCCATCTAGAAGGTGATCAGTCAGTTCCTTCAGAATCTAGTTACAACTGCTACAATATTTATGCTGTAAAATGAATAAATTATCTTCTAATTTTTTCAAATGTCATCTGCACCCTTGTCTCCCTATGCTTCCTGTTTAGCAAGCCCTGAACTTTAAAGACCAATGGGACCACACCATAAAAAAAATTAACAAGTCAGCACGTGTACATCATGGAAACTTTGTTGTGCTGGGTAAACTGAATGTTCAATTTCCACCAAAGTCACTCTTAAATGACCGAGTCTGAAAGTGATTCCTTGTGTGACACAAATTATTACAGGGAACAATGTTTTTGTAAAGCAATCACTTTTGTTTTAATTTTTTGGAAACTCTGAAAACAGTTGCTAGGGTTCAGCTCTTTTGCCAAACTTGCTTACTGAGTATAACTTGAGATTGCAGGTTTATACTGAGATCATCACAACATGTAGGCTTTACGTGATGTTACTCATTTAGTTCTATTTCAACAGGGTATATGAAATGCCAGGTGTTTTGCTTTTTTGAGGTTGAAGTTAAGTACAAAGTAAGGAAAAAAGGGGAAATATTCTAATTTAACAAGGTTCCAATGTAGTTTGAATGTTTTCAAGAGGAGCTCTGTTTTTTTAAAAACAACATTTTGGGGGATGGGTGGGGAATATTTTACACTTATAGTCATTACTTTCTCTATACATAGTAATATTATAATAAGCATTGAATAGATGAGCAGGAGTCAAACATCTATACAGCTAACAATAACTTTCAGAGTTACAATAGCAAGCACTGGGGAAAAAGTTTGGAAGAGTTACAACCTTCATGCTTCAGGGCATAAACCAATTTTTAAATAATGGGGGCCAGGAAGAAATTTTTTCTGTGAGTAGATTATCTCATAACTGTCTAGACTGCAGCACTTCCTACACATTTTTCTGAAATATCTGGTGCTGTCCACTGTTGGAGGCAAGATACTGGATTAGAGGGACCTACTGGTTTGTTCTAACATGGCAATTCCTTTGTACAAAATCAGCATGTTTTCAGAATAATCCCAAAAGAAGTGATGCTTATAACAAAAGAGGGATGTCTATTACTGTTTGAGAGATCTGACCATGCCTCATACACAGAAATGTGATGAAGCTGCCTGTCACTCATTTTGTGTTACATATCTATGCCAGTAAGAAAGTTCCTGATGCATCTCTTAGCATTTATTTTATTTTTGTTTGCTGCACTTTCATAGGTTTACTACAGTATTACCAAATTACTTTTGACCCTATTTATACTGCTTTGATTTTATAATTTTTCATGTGATGGAAAAACAAGTGCAGATTTTTACATCTCATGGTTGGTTATTGTCAGCCATCCTAGCCTGTGGTAAAAGCCGCCCAGGGACCTCCACCTGCCTTGGGAGTAGGGCTGGGATGCCTGAGAGCAGTCCAGTCTCCCTGGGAAGTTCTTATCATGGCCCAGATTCTAGTCAGGCCATGAGATAGGGTTATGTGGGGGAAAGGAAGGAGCAGGGGGCAGTACACATGGCGGGGAGGGATGTGGGGGCCCCAAATGTTTTGTGTCCCAGTAAATCTTTGGGCCCCAATAAACCTTAATCTGCCTCTGCACAGCAGTTGCTGGAGTTGATGCCACTGAGAATAGCACATCACATGATAAGGAAGCCAGTCTCCCAAGGGAATAGCAGGTGGCAGTGGCTGTTCATCACAAACTGTATGGTCCCTTTAACAGGGAGTGGGATTAGTCCCCTGTGAAGAGGTAGCTGCCTTTCAGTGGGGCCAATTTAGCCTATTTGAGTACACCTGAGACTAATTCAGTTGGTGTGATCAGTCTCAGCTGGGAGGATCTAGAACTTATGATATAAAGAGGAAGCCCCCAGGGAGAAGAGGATGGGCAGCAGGTGTTCTCTCTGGCACAGACAGGCAGAGTTGTCTGGAGCAGAGGCCCAGATTTAGGGCTGTACAGCTGGAAAGGGGTTGCTGGAATTTTCTTGAGACAATAAGTGGTCCAGATGGGGTGAGTTTTAATTCTGGGGACAATGGCTTAACTTCTGGGTGAGAAGAATTATTTAAATTCTTCATTTGTCAGCAGGGCTGGATGAATGCTCCTGTGGGTCTGGGGCTATTAGATTTTGTGGGGTCCCTGGGGCTTTGGAGTGTGGGTGGGGGCTCAGGGCTGGGATTGGGGTATGAGAGGGGGTGCAGCTCCAGCTGGGGTTTGGGCTCTGGGGTAGGGACAGGGGGTTGAAATGCAGCAGGAGGTTTGGGGTATGGGCTCCAGATGGAAGTTTATGTATGGGGGGAGGGGGCTCTGGGCTGGGATAGGGGATTGGGGTGCAGGCTCTGGCTGGGAATTGCTTACCTTGGGTGGGTCCTGGTGCAATGGGGCTAAGGCAGGAGTCTCCAGAGTTGCCAAATCTGCAGAAACTAAGCTGAAATTGGGCTTGTTTTAGGCTGAGTGGGCTTGTGCTTGGTGTGTTGGCTAGCTTTTTGACTTTCAGGGCTTTTCAAGAAGCTACAAGCTATTGTGTTTTTGATTGGCTCCTGGCCTTGGCCTGCCCCTGATCCTGACAATCAGAATGAAACCTTGAAGCATATGTGTGCATCCCTTTGGTGTGCCTGACTGTGTGGCAGCTTGCTGAGCATCTGTGTGCATCCCTACTCCTGAATGCCTCTTGCCTAGGTGCCACAGGGGCATGTCAGCAAGCTGGCACTTATGACTCTAGCTCTGTGGTGTTAGGTGCAGACTGCTTCAAGGGTAGCAGTGTAAGAAGCACGATTTGCTGTTTTCCTCCATGTGATGTCCATAAGGTATGGAGCAGTGCCTCAGTATCATGGTGATGGGCATTTACAAGTGTCTTAGGGCTTGGTAACACTTGCACATTATACCGCAATAAAGCTTCACAGAGCGCTCTACCTTACTCCATATTGGCAAGGCACGTAGGGTGCTCTGACTCCATGGCTGGAGCACTGCTGGTACTCCACCTCGGTGAGCGGGATAACAACATCCAATGAGTATTGGGTGAGATGCCCCAGCATTATCGTGAACAAGGAGTTGTATTACTGCACTCTGACCTCTGGAAATGTCCCCTAATTCCCTTAAGTCAAGTGGCCACTGTTCTCATTGTTGTGAAATTGGCCGCAGGAATGTGGAAGTGCCCTTTCAAAGCTCCGTTTCAGACAGCAGGCTGCTTATCTGCTCTGCTCACATCAGCCAAGCCATCAGAGACTCATTCACCTGAACATCTACCAATGTGATATATGCCATCATGTGCCAGCAGTGCCCCTCTGCCATGTACATTGGCCAAACCAGGCAATCTTTACACAAAAGAATAAGTGGACACAAATCAAGACGTCAAGAATTATAACAGCCAAAAACCAGTTTGAGTGTCCAGGGAGGATGAAGTTTTCTCCATTACAGACCTAAAAGATGCAATTCTTCAACAAAATAACTTCAAAAACAGACTCCAATGAGAAACTGCAGAACTGAGATTTAATTTACAAAGTGGATACCATAAATTAGGCTTGAATAAAGACAGGGAGTGGATGTGTTACTACACAAACTAAAAACTATTTCCCCATGCTAATTTTCCCCCCTACTGTTACTCACACCTTCTTGTCAACTGTTTGATAATGAGGATGGCCCATTTCACTAGGAAAGGTTTGGTTTGGTGTTTGGCTTTTTTTTTTTTTTTTTTTCCTTCCTACTGATAATAGCCTACCTTAATTGATTACTCTCATTAGAGTTGGTATGGGAACACCCATCTTTTCATGTTCTGTGTCTAGATATAACCTTCCTACTGTATTTTCCACTCCATGCATCAGATAAAGTGGGTTTTAGCCTAAGAAAGCTTATGCCCAAATAGATTTTTAGTCTCTAAGGCACCACAAGTACTCCTCATTCTTTTTATAATAAAATAAAGCAATTAATATTTGTAACTTGGCAGATCAAAGTTCAACCAGCTGGAATATTAACTGGGAAAACATGGAAACTTAATCTGTCTCAATTATTCATGTGAAATGGGTTTAGGCACATTAGATACTTATCTTTGAGCATCTAATTTTCAAGAAATAGGTTGTCAATACCTTATTACGAGAACTCTGAAAACACTTAATGATATGTCATATAATAGTCATTCACTGATGTACAGTAGCTGTCAATAAATTATATTTTATAGTCTTCACACTTTCCTTTGTTAGATGAGGCCCAGATAGAATAAATGGGGGAGGGATTTTAAAAGCACGTGACATTGGCAGAACTGTGCTTCCACTGACATCCATAGGAGCAGCACACTTAGGTAAGTGCTCAATACTTCTGAATATCATACCTTAGGTGCAGGACAGAACTGATCATGTTTTAAAAAAACAGCCAATCAATCATCATTTAGGTTGTGACAGCAAGTGCTTGAAAGTTAAACACCAGAAGTTCAGTTGTCCATGGAACTTTAATTTGGCCCCTTTAATTGATCATGTGACAGTCCTGTGGCACCTTAAAGACTAACCAGTATTGAAGCATAAGCTTTCGTGGGCTAATACTCACTTTGTCCGACACTTCATGCCACAGGACTTAGTCTGGATTTGCAGAAGTGACAAACATGGCTACCTCTCTGATTCTTTAATTGATCATGGCTCTTATGATGATCCTGTCAATTAAACTACCTACTACTGCTGCAAAGGAGTTTTGCCTAAATAAAAACTGCAGATAAAATCAGGTGTTCATAAGTTTAGTACCTCAGACCCACTGTCAGAACTGTTTCAGCTTACATTACAGAGATCAGAATCTGGACTAATGTAAATCCAGAATATATCAAATGTGGTCAATGGTGTTAAGAGGGGTGGGGCTGGAAAAGCAATTAACAGAAGGGAAGCTGAGCAGAAAATTATGAAATATTGTTTCCATCTATTATGGAAACTTTCTGGCCAACTCTGAAGACTAGTCATGGGAGCAAGGGATCTGGAATTTGGATCCCTATGGCACTGCTGATTTAAGAAGATGGCTTCAGATTAATTTTCTTTTGGTTTGCTTTGTTTCTTGCAAACATCTTGATGAAGGCATTGAGCTGCTTGTCCCTTAATATTTTGAGGGGTGTTTTGTACTAATTCTCCAGTAAAAGCTAGTTTATTTTGCTAGTTACCATATTGAACAGTTTCTGATGGAGATATCAGGGCATCTAAACAGCTCTCCTGTTGTCTTTCCCCCCAACCCCTTTATTCCCCCACTTTTTTTCAGTGGGGGAAGGGGGAATAAGAAGAGGTGGATGAGTGTTTCAAGGCTGAGTGATACTGTTTCACCTGTGCTCCACTTTGTGAGCATGCTGATAGAAGCAGGGAAAGGAGCTCCCAGCAGGCTGGCTGCTCTCCTTTTGCCTGAAAGTTCAGTCTGCCCTAGGCACTAAGTTAATCATTTAAAACAGCAGGAACTTATTTTGCCTATTTCCAAGCACTGTGGGTACAGAAGCTTGACTCAAAGTTGTCAGGTTACATTCCAGTTAGAGCAGGGGTGGGCAAACTTTTTTTTTTTTTTTTTTTTTTTTTTTTTTTGGCCCAAGGGTCACATCCTGTTTGCAAAATTTATATGGAGCACTGGGTAGGGAAGGGCCCCCCCATCCGGCCCCACTTCCTGCCCCCTCAGAATCCCCAAACCATCCAACCCCTGACCTTATTCCCTGATGACCCCTTCTACAGACCCCTAACCACCCCCCAGGACCCCATCCCTACCAATTCCCCTGTCTGCTGAGTGCCCTGAACTCTATTCACCACCCCAGAACCTCACCCCTTATCCAACCCACCCTGCTCCCTGACTACCCCCTCCAGAGCACCCTCCCCCCCCCCCCCGCAACCACCACCGCAGAACTCCCCCTCCCTTACTATAGCTGCTGGCTGCAGCTCCAGGGAAGGGGGGAGCGCATAGCCCTGGCCCCCAGAGCGCTCCCTGCGGTGCGGCTCTGGGGGAGGGGAGGAGCATGCAGTCCCAGAGCGCTGCACGCGTGTGCGGCTCCAGGGAAGGGGAGGAGCAGGCAGCCCTGGCCCCCCAGAGCCCTGCCTGTGTGGCGCGGTTCCGAGGGAGAAGGGAGTGTGCAGCCCCTGCCCCGCAGTGGTGCCCGGACAGCGCGGCTCCGGGGGAAGGGCCGGGGGCAGCCTCCCTAACCAGGGGCCGGACTGGAGGGGCTTGCAGGCCGGATGTGGCCCGCGTGGCATAGTTTGCTCACCCCTGAAGTAGGCAATACCTCACTGGTAGTTTACTTGTCACAGTGCAAATATAAAAACTGGAAATGTCAACTGCATGAGCTATTGGCACAGTTTCAACATGAAATACTTGTATTGCCCAACACAGGTAATTGATTCATCTTATTCTACCTATAGGCACTGAATGGGGGTGTCTGACTGCATTGCTTCAAAAGGTAACATCTCAGACAGCATCTGTAAACTGGGTCCCAGCTGCCACTATTTTTGGAACATCTACTGGAGTAATAAATCTCCAACAAAATAATTAAAATATTATTGCTGCTTCTCTCAGGAGCTTAGTTAACAGCTTGCTGCAAGATGAAAATCAGTTGGCAGTCACAATGCTGTAATACAGAGCCTCTATGTACCTACATTAATCAGGATATCTAGAGTATCCAGACTGAATATAGTCTCAGACCATACAAAGGACAAAATTCCTTTTGCCATGGTGCAATTGACTTTTGCTGGTATCTCCTTTTTAGTACTATTGCAAGAGATCATTTATTCAACTCCCCATGGCAATCCAGCTGATGGATCTTCATTTCCATAGCTGATCTAATTAAGGATTATAAATGCATTTTGAAAAGAAGTGGTGCTGTCTAGTTTATATGAAAACAAGATTTTTTTATTTATTTGCATATCTGGATCCTCTCCTAGTGACTAATGGCTATGCTTGATAACATTCACAGGGGTGCCCAGTCTCTTACCCTTTCAGCCCCTGGACTGATGAAGAAACACTTGAAATGTATGGGGCTATAGCAATGCAAAGAGATTAAACAGTGGTACCCAAAATGAGAAGACTGGGGACCACAGTACTTTGCCTAGATAGGCCTCCATGAGGGGAAGGCACAATGCAGAAAATTCAGTACAGAGAGATCTGAAGAGATGATACAAGAACAAGGGAAGGAAATACAGCTTAGATCTTGCAGCTGAACTGTAGTCTTGCACAGATGCAATTAATTCAGTTTTTGGGTCAGAAAAGGAAAAATAGATGACTAGGATTATGGTACCTTCCTGGTTGAATATATTAGGGGGAGGGGGAAATTGGGTAACTAATAGTGAAGGTGGTCACCATTGAAAGACTGCCAAGGGAAGTGTGTGTATGTGGAGGGGGTTCCTCCATCTCCTGATACCTTCCAGAAAGGAAGGTAGTCTTGATGCGAAGACATGCTTTAGCCAAACCCTAGTTGTAGGGCTCAGTACAGGGGCAACTGAGTGAAATGTAATGGCCTTTGATAAAACCAAGAAGTCGGACTAGATCTAATTGTCCCTTCTGGTGTCTGTCAGATTTTATCTGACATGAGTTCTCATTGCAACAAAGGACAAAAAAGCTAGCTCACCTTTTATAGTAATGAGACTGAACAGACTATGGGTATGGTTACACTTACAAAATTATAGCGCTATTGCTTATAGCGCTCGCCTTATACAGCAATAATAATAGCGCTATTGTATGTCCACACTGAGCTGCTCCAGCGCTATAGCATGGCCACATTTGCGGCAGTTAATACGGCATTAAGAGCAGCGCATTAGGGCAGGTATCCCACAGTACACCTCTTCCTGATCTGGCGCAATGGCTTGTGGTAGGGGGGGCGTCACTTGCGGGGCATTCTATATCCTGTTTGAACTACCCATGATGCTTTTTGGCATATCCCAGCAATCCCTGTGTTTCCTTCCACCTCCGGCGCCATCTTTCAAGGGTTTCAGCAAGGCACGCTCCGTCTTCCATTGTCGAGTGCTGCAATGAATCCAGAACTGCTGAGGGACATGCTGACGACTGTCGCCAGCACATCTCTGTGTGCAGTGGAGTTATTCCTTGACATGCAGGATGACAGTGATGATTCTGAAGACGAGATCGAAGCGGTGAATGCATTCGACACAAAGCTGCTTGTCTCATTAACGGACATGCTCACGGCTGTTGAACGCCGCTTCTGGGCACGGGAAACGAGCACAGAGTGGTGGGATCGCATCGTCATGCAAGTCTGGGACGACGAGCAGTGGCTGCAAAACTTTCGAATGAGAAAAGCCACTTTCATGGGACTGTGTGCTGAACTCGCCCCTGCCCTGCGGCGCAAGGACACCAGACTGAGAGCTGCCCTCCCGGTGGAGAAGCGGGTGGCTATCGCGATCTGGAAGCTGGCTACCCCAGACAGCTACCGATCGGTGGCCAACCAGTTTGGGGTTGGAAAGTCGACCGTTGGAGTTGTGCTGATGCAAGTGTGCAGGGCCATCAATCGCATCCTGCTACGAAAAATCGTGACTCTGGATAACGTGCATGACATCGTGGCTGGCTTTGAAGAAATGGGTTTCTCTAACTGTGGTGGGGCGATAGATGGGACCCATATACCCATTCTGGCGCCCGCCCACCTAGCTGAGGAGTACGTTAACCGAAAGGGGTACTTCTCCATGGTTCTCCAGGCGCTTGTGGATCACCGTGGGCGTTTTACTGACATTAACGCTGGCTGGTCTGGAAAGGTGCATGACGCACGCATCTTCCGCAACACCGGCCTGTTCATGAAGCTGCAAGCCGGGACTTTTTTCCCAGACCAGAGGATCCCCGTGGGGGAAGTGGAAATGCCCATAGTGATTCTTGGTGACCCTGCTTACCCTTTAATGCCCTGGCTCATGAAACTGTACACAGGGAGCCTGGACAGCAGTCAGGAAAGGTTCAGCTACAGGCTTAGCCATTGTCGAATGACTGTGGAGTGTGCTTTTGGGCGTCTGAAGGCGCGCTGGCGTTGTCTTTATGGGAGGCTAGATTTGGCCGAGGGTAGTATCTCCGCGGTTATTTCCGCATGCTGTGCCCTACATAATCTTTGTGAGCGGAAGGGCGAAGGCTTCACTCAGGCATGGTCCTCTGAGGTTCAACGCCTGGAGGCCACATATGCCCAGCCAGAGAGCAGGGTTCATGGAGGGGACCAGCGCGAGGCTGTTAGGATCAGGGAAGCCTTGAGGGAGCATTTTGAGGCTGAAAGCCAGTTCTGAAGTGAGGTGCAGATGGAGGGAGGGAGGGAGGGAGCATTCTTTTAACAGGAACAGGCATTTGCTTTTCTGTAGCCTGTAATAATGTATGTACACTTAATAAAAAAAACCCCATTTATTAAGAAGACAATTCATTTATTGAACAGGTACTTCGGTTGCTGAAAGAAAATATTGTGATGCATGTGAGGGGGAAGGCAGGGGAGGTGCAATGGGGGTGTCGTGGGGTCAGTCAGAGATCGGAGTATGTCTGGGTCTCTGAGTCTCCAGTGCCCTCAAACTGGCCATGTCCCCCGAACCCCATTTGCGGTGGCCAGTAAGGCATGTTATTAGGGGTAGACTGCAGTGGATAATGGTCTGGGGTCTGGGGGTTGTCCGGTGAAGACAGAGGGGTTGGAGGCAGCTGTGGATGGTGATAACCATTTGGCTGATGATACTGGCCTGGAGGGTACAGAGGCAAGGAAGGGGAAGGGAGTTGGGGCAAACGATAATTGGGGTGGTGGGTGCGGAGCTTCTGCTCCTGAAGGGTGACAAGCCGCTGCATACTCTGCAATTGAAGCTGCAGTAATGAGCAGCTTGTCGGTGCTTTTCCGGCGGTGAATCGCGTTCTCCTTCCGCGCCTTCTCCCTCAACTTGCTCTCATTCTCCCTCCACCTCTGTGCAACTCGATTCTCCGTTACAGCCTGTTGCATTACTTGCTGTACAAGATCCTCTTTGCTCCTTCGTGGCCGCTTCCTCAGTCGCCTGAGCCTCTCAGCTGTTGATAAGAGCGATGGCGAAGGGGTGAAGGACGACCCTTCTAAAATAAAAAGATACATTTCACAGTGGTTCCCTTGTAAAGAGCAGACATGCCTATCATTCCCCCGCATTCCCCGTTTGCCTGTCCCGCAGACAGCACAGATACAGCAACGGAGCCCCTGCCATGGTGAGTGGACTCCAGAGGCAAGGGAAATGATTTTTTCCCTGCCCTGAGAAGCTGTGGCGGGGGAGGGGGTGGGGAGTGCCGGTACGTTGCAGGAGCCACAGTGTGAGCAGCAGGCAGAGGGAAGGATTTCTTCCCTGCCCTGAAAAGCTGTGGCGGGGGGCGGGGGAGGGTGGAGTGCCGGGAAGTGGCAGGAGCCCTACTCTGAACACTGTTCCAACATTCTCCGTAGGTGTTTGTCCTGGAAGATATCTCGTTGCTTCGAGTCACTGAGGAGCAAAGGGAAGGGATTTTATTAAGATGCGGCTTCCGCCCAGGGCCATATGCAGCGTGCCTATGTGCAGCAATGCTCCCCCCACCCATTGTAGCACAGTGGCAGGGACTAGTGCCCGTGACCGGGACGGGGACCACGCTGGCTCTCCCGGGAAACCTGCGCAGGCGCATTGCAAGTGCTCTTATTGAGACCTTTGAAGAGATTACTGATGATGACTACCGCGAGGTGATAGACTACATCAGTGCACTATTCCACATGTAGGCAAGCATGCAAGCATCCCCTTCCACCCCAAGCTGCCTGCCTTCCCCATAGAAAAGCAGCTTTACCGCCGCAATGCACTGCTGAGCTGGCCCCTGCAACTGCCGGACGCTGTGGCTGTCCGCCCTCCTCCTGGCTTTAGAGGAGAGCTCCTGGCTGCATGCCCCCCCTGCCCTCCTCCTGGCTTGAACAGAGCACCAGGTGGAATGCCCCCCTCATCCCTTTCCACCCCAAGCTGCCAGCCTTCCCCATAGAAAAGCAGCTTTACCTCCGCAATCCGCTGCTGAGCTGGCCCCTGCAACCGCCGGACGCTGTGGCTGGCTGCCCTCCTGGGTTGAGAAGAGCTCCTGGCTGCATGCGTCCAGGGACTCCTCCGTGCCCTGGATCACTGCTGCCTCGTCCTCATCCTCCTCCTCTTCTTCATCCTCCTGCTCTTCGTCCTCCTCCTCACCCCCCCCCCCTTCACTGGTGGGCTGGGAAGTGTCCGTGGTGGTCGATGGAGTGACTGTGGGATCACCACCAAGTATCGCGTGCAGCTCCTTATAAAATCTGCAAGTCACCGGGGCTGCCCCAGAGCGGCCGTTTGCCTCGCGGGCTTTGCGATACGCATTCCTAAGCTCCTTTACCTTAACACGGCACTGCAGAGTGTCCCGCTCATGGCCTCTTTCTGCCAAGGCCCGTGATATCTGCCCATAGGTGTCAAAATTCCTGCAGCTAGACCGCAGCTGAGACTGAACAGCCTCTTCCCCCCAGCAGCTGATGAGGTCCAGCACCTCACTATTGCTCCATGCTGGAGATCGCCTATTGCAAGGAGGCATGGCACGTGGAGTCATGATGATCAATGAGAATGATCACCTGCAACGATTCCCTGAGACCACGCCACGCAATCAATCTGATCAATGAGAGTGATCACTTGCAAGGGTTCCCTGAGAGCACGCCACGCTTGGCTGGAGCAAACAGGAAGGGGATTTTCAAATTTCCCTGGAACTTTAAAGGGCGGGTCTGACGTCTGGTCACCTGAGGACAGGACAAAAGAGTTTGCAAGTGATGACCAGAGTGGCTCGAACGGGAATTATGGGACAGGCTGGAGGCCAATTAATACGCAGTGGGTGTCCACATTCTTCCTGTAGCGCTACAGCAGGTGCGCTACAGCCCTTATTCCCCATGAGGAGGTGGATTTATAATAGCGCTATAACTCCGCGGTTATAGCGCTATTAGTGCCTTGCCAGTGTGGACGGAGAGTAGGTTATAGCGCTCGTAGGGGCTTTATAGCGCTATAAAGTGCCAGTGTAACCATGGCCTATGTCTACTCTATACAGCTTTTAGCAACATGGCTGTGTTGCAACAGCCGTGCTGCTAAAAGTTGTGCAAGGTAGCTGCTGGCTGTTTTGCTGACCAAAAACTTCTACCCCATTGAGCAGCATTTGCATTGTCAGCTGGAGAGCGCTGCTGCCAACAACACGCTGTTCACACTGGCACTTGTCAAAGCAAAACTTTGTCTTTTGGGACAGGGGGGCTTAACACCTCTGAAAGACACAAGTTTTGTCATTCAATAGGCTAAGTCTACACTGGCAAAGTCTTAACCACCTCTCAGGGCAGGGAGAAAAGAACAGAGGTATTCAGACATACACTGTCGTGGCTCTTATGCCTCCTAAGTGTCTGATTTACAAATGTCACTAGTCTACTGAAGCCATTTGACAGTGCTGAACGTGGATCCTAAATCCAACTAGTTGCTAAAGCATGGGGAAAGTGGCACTCCAAAATGCAAAGAGATGTGTCCTTGGCTACCTGGATCATGCCCTGGTGCTATAACCATATGGAGAAGTGACTCTGAATGGTATTAAAGTATAACTAGGAGGGGGAGCATTTTGAAGTCCTACTTGCTCAGTCAAGAATGCACCACTCCTGTCTTCTGGATGCTAGTGTCTGGCCCAGCCTGGGGGCCTATACTGAAGGCTATACAGGACAATCTGTGTTGGTTTTAGAGGTACTACAAATCAGTTTAATTGCAGTTCAGAATCAGGGCTTCTGAAATAAGAACCCATGAATCCTTCTTGATCTTTATTTTTGATTTTAAATAAGTGAAGTTGCTGACCTATGCCAATGGCTGCCCCTACTGAGAAGCAAGAGACCCCATTTTGGGGTTTTTTGGCTGGTATTTCCTTGTCAGTCTCTGGGGATTTGCTGAAACAACTGACAAATCTTTCACAAACTCCTTGCCCTTTTAAAAAGAGAGAGGGGGTGGAGAGGCAAACTAGCGACCCCAAAGGTTAACTCCAAGCCCCTTCTTTCCCCTGGCCCAGTTAGAGTGAACTAACAAAAGTTGGCTATAACAGTAACACTAAAAGCAGCTGTAATCGTGACACTTTTGTTGTCTTGGTGACTCATAACAGTTCTGGAGTTGGCTCACATGTCTGTAACCGGGCAAGCTGCGGGATCTTGTTTCCCATCAGACTCTTGTAATGTGGTGCACAGGTATTACAGCACTGACAGTTTGCTTAAACTAAGCATTTTAGTGACCACAGTGAGGAAGCATATTTGTATCCTCCTACCAGGTTTGTGTTACCTTTCCATAGGGTGACCATATTTCCCTAAATTGAAAACAGGACTACAGGTAAGTGGTGATGCCAGGCAGCTCAGGCCCCTCGTCCAAAGCTCACTGAATTGTTGTTGTTGCAAAACTGGGCATTTGTCCGGTTTGTTATTGCCCAAACATTCCTCCATGCCCTTCTCCCCCCTGCTCCCAACCCCAGGCAAGAGCAAATGAGACAAATACCCAGTTTTGCCAAAAAAGTCATGCGATCATGGAAAGATCTTAAAAAGGGGACTGTCCTGGCCAAAACAGGACCTATTGGCACCCTATTGTTTTTCACCCCATTATTCTACCCCTGTGGCTTTGCACCCTGGGTGACTGCCCCGCTCACTCCACCATGGTTAAGAAGCAATTTGCAGGGCCATATTTGTTCTTGACTGCTTGTGTTCTGAAATCTCTACTTGTCAGGAGTCGGAGGGAGGCAAAACACAGATCTCAAAGCTGCAGATCCAGCATAACACAATTCTTCAGAAAATGAAGATAGGACTGACTAGTAAAGGCCAGATCCAGGACTGACCTTTTGTAAAGCTCAAGGTGTTCAGATTTAGGATTTGAACTTGGCCCCAGACCTAGACATCAAAGGAAAAACACATTCCAAAGCTGGGAAGTGATTAAAGAACTAGTGGGGTGATGGATTTCCTCCTCTCCCTAATCTCAGTGAATACATGTGTTGCCAGGCCATGCACTAAACAATGTTTGATAGTTGTCTAGGACCGTAAGACAATTAATGTCACTTTTTGAAAAAGCCTCCCCTTAAAAATGGAAGATAACCTGATGGGAGCATTGGGCAGATATTGCCAACTGGTGTTCACAAGCGTTTGCTTGAACAGCTGGTGGACTGACCATGTTTGTTTGTTCATGTAAACCAACTCTCATTCATATGAATCTCTGGGAATAGTTGCTTTTTACACAAGTACAACCAATATTCATATGCAAGCATAATTCACTACTTATTCTCCTGTCTAAAGTCTTCTAATCAGGAAGAAGAAACATTGCCATGTGGTGTGTGTGTTTCATTTGTTGTAAGGTGACTGTGACATACCCCTCTGGTGTTATCCGGATCAGTGATCTGCTAGGTCACTCCAGTCCTTGACTCTGGGAGCCAGCCTTACCCTGCTCTGCTGTGAGAACTGCCCCTTCCGGGCTGTTCATGCACTGCTTCTGGCATATAAACTGCTTGCAGCTACTGGCAACTGAATGACATTAGCCAATATCTTCAGTCCGAGACACAACCCTAGGAACCTCTGTCTTGCAGTGTCCAGTTATGCCCACAGGATGCTGCAAGCTTATGAGTTCATCAGTTTAACATAGAAACTGACATGCACCAAGCTTGTTATCCCAAGAGGAGTCTCTGAGATGCTTCAAACCAAACACACTGCTTCAGATAGAATAAACAAACAGATTTACTAACTACAAAGATAGAATCGCTTAAAATTTAAAGCATACCAAGTCAGATTTGGTCAAATGAAATAAAAGGAAAACACATTCTAAGCTGATCTTATACTTAGGGTAGGTCTTCACTACCTGCTGGATTGCCAAAAGATCGATCACTACCTGGCAATCGATTTATCATGTCTCATTAAGACACGATAAATCACCAACGGCGCCCCCCTCGACTCCGGAGGTCCAGCTCGCCAAGAGGCGCAAGCTGGAGTCGACAGGGGAGTGCACCGCCGACCTGCGCCACCATGAGGATGGCGGGTAAGTCGGCCAAAGATATGCCAACTTCAGCTATGTGATCTTTTGTCGATTCCTCCCCCTACTGTAGACAAGCCCTTAGATTTTTCTCACCACAGGCTGGCTGGTTGCTCTTCAGCCAGGCTGTCCCCTTTGATCAGTGCTTCAGTTGTGTGGTGGTGGTGATTGTAGATGTAGGTGGGAGGAAGAGCCTGACAAACATCTCTTCCCTTTTATCATGTCCTTTCTTCCCTCTGGGGTGGGGTGGGGAGCTTCAGAGTCAGGTGAGCATTATCTCATCGCAGTCCCAAACTGACCAAAGGAAGTGGGGGTGACTAAAGAGTCCAACAGATCTTTTGTTGTTGCCTAGGCCAGTGTCCTTTGTTCCTAGGGGGCTGGCCTGGGTTCTCCTGCTCTTGCAGAGGTTTTTCCCTGGGCTTACTTTAAGCCATGGAGATACATTTTCAGCCTCATAACTATATACATGACATTATAACATTGCTATACCAACAATGCTCAGTGTAGCATGAGCCTCCTGAAGATACCTGACATGACAAACTTTGGATTGGATACCACACAATCATTTTTACAAGAATGACCATGGGCATGCTGGGTGTTCCCCCAAGGTACAGTATGTCAGTGACCAATTGCATACCATGAATAACAGGATGATTGAAATGAGCTGTTTATCCAGCCCCTTATGAATATTGCCCATACTCTTGCTCCTCTTCAACAGAGATGTCTAGTAAAAGTTTAGGGCCCTGGAATATTCCTGCTGGGGGTAGAAATTGCATAAGAGGAAAATATCTCACTCATCAATCTTGTTTGTTTACAAACATTGGATAAAGTTCTGCTTCTCCAAACACAGAACCAAAAACCAAGGGATAGGTTCTCTGCTTATAGCCTGAGCTTCTTTCAATTAGCAGCAGACTCCAAAGTCCCCTCTCACTTTTTCCAAGGTCATACATCAGGCTCACTGGTTCCTGCTTGGCTTTGTGTCAGTTCTGTTTGTCTCTCTGCACCCTACCTTGTCTTACACACCCATCCATCCCCACGTGGTCAGGACAACATCCAGTGGAAACTCCCACTTACCTGGTGCTAAGTTCTGGTCAGATTATATTATGCCTTTAACTGCTTACAGCAATCTTGTGTGAATGTTCCCTTACCAGTTTTGACAGGATTTTATCCTGACCCATAACAAGGCTTAACCCAGCTCATAATAGACTAGCACTACAGAACATTTAGTGCCCAGTAGCAGGGGGCTCATAAGTGGAGTTTGGGGAGCATGGGCACTTCTCCCCCTGCCCCAAATTGCAAGCCTCAGGCAGGCAGCCTGAGTGTGCAATGTAACAAGTTCTGCAGAGGACACATGAGACCAGCTGCTCTCACCTCTGAGGCAGGGAGTCAGAATTTTGTTTATAAACAGAGTGATTAACAGATAACTAAGAGAAGAAAAAGCTGGTAGGTTGTTTCCTAAAGTTAAATATGTTCCAAGCTTGGTGAACTGCAAAATGTGACAGGTTTAAGATTAGCAGCTGTATTTAATTCTCTGTAAAATTGAAGTCTTTTTTAAACCATCGTTCGAGGACTCTAACTCAGCCAGAGGTTTATAGGTCTATTTCAGAAGTGAGTGGGTGAGTTCTGACTTTTGGCAATAGGGCTGTGTCTACACATTTTTGTTGCTAAAAGCTGAATGATGATAACGAGCCCGCAGGCCACATGAAACTAAACTTAAGACTTAAACTTCCTTCTCTTGTGTGATGATCTGCAGGCACAAGTTCAGCAGGAACATTGGGGACATAAATAAATTCTGGTCTTTGGTTATTTAAACTTATGCTACGATCCTTGTTTGCCTAAAACCTTGTACAACTGAACAAGTTGCTGAAATGTCTCTTGGACAGCTAATTCAGATAATCAGGCACATATGCAAATATTACCAAGCATCTGTATTACAGCAGATACAAACAGCCACTAATTGACTACTGTGTCTTCCGGAACAATATAACTGCTCCATATAATAAAGAAGCAAATTAAATTTGCTGCCCAGTGAACAGCTTTTGTTCAGATGATGATCCATCAAAATTAGGGATGCAGACACAATGCATGTATAAATGCACAGGCAATTGTCATTCAGTTTTTAAAGTGATGTTTATCCTTTGAAATAAACTATTAAAGCTGTTTATAAAAGTATAGCTGTATTCAAATGAATTACATTTAAAATAAAGAAATTTAGAGCCACACTCAGTAGCTATTCCACAGTTAAGGTTGAAGACTCATCTCTTTCCTTTTGGGGCAGCAAATGTGGGTTCAGATTAGGGGTGTCCCTACTAAAGTAGATGAGGAGTTAACTGGGGATTCATTAGCTCAAGGATATAGAGTTCAATGGCAAACTGGGGGAGGGACCTTGACAGGAACAGAAAGCACACTGCTTGCATGGCCAGGGACAAAAGGGAGTCAGGAAACATCTAAGTCTGTAACTGGTTGATTACTTTCCTTTTTGTGGAAGGACTAGATCAGGGGTGGGCAAACTTTTTGGCCCAAGGGCCACATCTGGGTTGCAAAACTGTGTGGAGGGCTGGGTAGGGAAGGCTGTACCTCCCCAAACAATCTGGCTCCTGTCTGTCCCTTCCCACTTCCTGCCCCCTAACTGCCCCCCCCCCCAACCCCTAACCCCTCCTTGTCCCCTGACTTCCCCCCTCTGAATCCCCAACCCTCCCCCATGCTCCTTGTGCCTTGACTGACCCCTCCAGGACCCCAACCCCTATCAAACCCATCTGCTCCCTGTCTCCTGACTGCCCCAATCTCTATCCACGCCCCCACCCCAACAGGCCCCCCAGGACTCCCATGCCTATCCAATCCCCCAGGTCCCTCTGCCCCTTATTCAATGCCCCGGCCCCCTTACCACACCGCTTCGATCAGTGTGTCTGGCAGCCACCCAGCTGGAGCCAGACACGCTGCCCCGCTGATCCACAGGAGCGCTGCCCTACCCCTCAGAGCACTGCTCCATCCCCCAGAGCGCTGCCTGTGTGGTGCGCTGAGGCTCTGGGAGAACAGGAAAGGCATGGGAGGGGCCGGGGGGAGCCTCCCCAGCCGGGAGCTCAGGGGCCAGACAGGACAGGCCTGCAGTCCAGATGTGGGCTGTAGTTTGCCCACCTCTCTTCTAGGGAGAAGGTCAGCCCAGTGCAAATACAACAAACCCTGTATTTTCTGACTTGTGTGGTGGCTTTTTTGTTTTGTTTAACTGTGAACTGTAATCAACACTCTTTTTTATGGACCAGATCCTCAACGGGGGTGGGGGGGGGCATTGTTCTATCTGTAAAGTTATGGAGCTATAGTGACTTACACTAATGGAACACCTGCCTGTATGTATTTTCACAAGTTGTATTCTGCCCTCAGTGACACTAGTTCAATTACATTGTCATCATTAGGTGTAAATGAGGGCAGAGTCTGATCCTCAGTCCACACTGAACATTTAAGCAATAATGTTGAATAATATAATAGGCCAAACAGTAAGCAAAAAATTAATGCACATCCTCAGATGCATAGAGGAAGGAGGAGAATTTGGGGTGAGGGGAGAGGAAGGAAGAATGTGCTCTTGAAAATTAGTTAATAAAATAAATGAGTACAGGTTTAAACACAGTTGCTTTCTGAAGTAGTGTAAGTCACCTTTGCTGCTGCTCTTGCTGTTTAATTCTGTTTTGTGTTCAAATAATTCCTATGTGTACACTACAAGTAAAAATAGACTAAGCAAGAACATCATTAGTCTCCATCTACGCATTTCCCTCCCAACAAATAACCGAAGCCCAATAGTCAGTTCTTTCCTAACTGTTTGAAACCCAGAATAGCGTACCCTGTAGCATACAATATAGTTAGCAGTATAATATTTATTGGATTAAGCTGAAGAAAGTCATACCTCAATTTTTTGTCAGAAAAGAGAACGCTTCTGAGCTCTGAGTCATTTTAGTATGTGAAGAATCTAAAATGTATAGTGTACCTATCCTGCAATACAGAATCTGTTATACACTTGTTGCTCACATTTGAAAGAACCACTAATTATTTTTGCAAAAAATTTAGACAAAGTAACTTGCACCAGGACTTCTGATGACCATAAGTGAACCAAGGGAAACTGTTTTCCATCATTAATTTTAACCTGTAATATTTTATCAAAATAGTCTCTTTGCTGTGCTCTTCACCTCTGCAGCTTCAATTTGTTCTGCTGCTTTCAGCATAAATTATGTGGTCTTAACTTTAAAAGTGTGATGTGATATCATATTTTAACTTCATTTAAAAACAGCATCTCAAGTGTTCTCAGACTTGAATTGGTTCTGTCATTCTCACTTTAGGAATGCAAATTTAAACAAATATTAGAGGGGTCATAACCTTATAGAAGCGGTGTTCCATTCCACTCCACCCCAGATAGGTCAGTACATTAACTGGTTAAATTAATCAACTGATGAACAAATACATTTGGAAGGCCATACTGAAACTCTCCTAATGATGCTCTGGGCTTGTATGAAGCCTAATATTTACCATATTTCTCTAAAAGGCCAAATAGGCAAATATTTTTGATGTACATTAAATCATTCTATAATCAACTTTCCAGTATTTTTCTTATCACAGCACACATTTTGCACTATACTTCTAATTCTTCTACCAGCTCTCTTCACCGCACTCAGTCCTCTAGCCAACTCAGAAATAGCATTTATGGGCTCCTTTGTCATAAGAACGATTGACATGACACACCATCCTAAAGGAAGAGGTGTGAAGTATGGAAGGAGAGGGGGAATGGGAGAAAATCTTCAGGCCTCTTGCAGGGAGATGCTGGAACCCCAGGGCCCTCAGTCTTAAAAACTGGATGTACTACTTGGATAGATAAAGAGCACCTTCATTAGTTTTCTGTATTAAGTTTATCTGAGATTTAAACCTTTGTGTAAAGTTAATGCCTAACTTAATTTAAAGGGAGGGAGCAAAGGGAATAGAGAACTAGACTGGGTCCTGAACAGAAGCCTGACTGACCAGTAAAATAAACAAAGGTGATCAGATCAGGAGATACAATGTAAAGCCAGTCACGTAATGTCACTTAGGAATAATCCAGCCATAAAAGTTCTACAGTACCGGAAATCATTTGGGTAGAAATGTAGCCAAATATTCAGTGAAGTTCTCAAAACTTCATAACTCTAGGCCTTACAGTTCCAATCCTCACTGGCTTCCACTTCTTGGGTTTATGAAATGGTCAGCTTGCTTCATGCCAGAAGACACTTGATGTGATAGATTTGAATCTGTTTGCACTGGAGTCTCTGAATTGGCATCCAGAAAAAGGTTGGATGTTGGATGGAGGATGAGCAGCCAGGAATGAAGAACCACACACCTGGTAAGGAATAACAGTTGAGGTATACTGTGTGTATGTGGCATAGATGCCTATCTGCCAGAGTGCTGGAGATGCTCTTGTACTCACATATCCTCACAACCCCTAAGAGGAATTGCTGACACAAATTCCTAGGAGGTCTAGAAAAAGTGTGGCTTAGCAAGCATCCTTGCGAGCCTATATTTCATTGGGTGGTAGGACATCTAATTTTTTATCAGAAGAGTAGCATTTCCAACTGTTTAGTGGTTCTCTAGTGCTGAAGTCTTAATACTCCACAATAGGCCATATCTTAAGGTTGGACTTGAACCCCTGGGATTCTGGACTAGCCCAGTGAGAGCTACTGACATGACCACAATAATCCCTACAGTAACAACAAATTTAGAAGAGCAGCTTCTTATATAGAGAACTTGAGCAGCACAGATACTTTAATAGTGGAATTATTATTCTATTGTGACTTTATTCAGGAATAGTTGTGTTTTCTACATTGACGTAAAGTGGAATATCATTCTGAAATAATTACCACCTTTCTCCCAATAGTGGCACTTTCCCTCTGTTGTGAACAAAACAGTTGTCCTGATATTAAAGTACAGGAAATGGCTGGTGAAAAGGCTGCAAATGTTAGCTGTCTACTGTAGCCAGGCTTCACATTACAAAGAGCCCAGCTCTAACAAGCCAGCCCAGATGAGGCAATGAGCATTTGGGCTGACTTATTCCCCTCCTGTGTAGAAATCGTACTCGAAGGAGGGTGCAGTAAACAAACAAATGCTAATGCCCACAGCTCTCTAAAGACAGCAGGGGTGTGGTGAAAGTGGGCTCAGAAAATCTGAATCCTACAAATGACCAGTCGGTAGCGAGGAGGCACTTCCCATCCATGCAGCCCAGGCAGCATGCTAGACTACAAGTGTGATCCTTCTGAAGGGGTGTGTCAGGGCAGGGTACACTGGGGTGCTCCTACCCTTTTAACCGGAGGGTGAATGTGGGGAATGTAGCACATAGTGCATCTCCTCACTAAGCCCTCCAATTTACCCTTTTTCACATGACCTCTGGGTCACATCATATATTTTTACATGGGGGGGGGGGGAAGAGATGGCACATCCTATGTAGCTGCCTTTCCTCTGCATTTCCTCACTGCAGCTTCTCCACCCAGTTCTTCCCTCCCTTACTGGGGGAGACGATAAGACATTGTTTTCCAGATCTCTGTTGCATGTGAAAAATGTTGGTGGTTTTAATCTGGTGACCATACAGTAATTAAAATGTTCTGCTAAATGAGGCATTTTCTGTCTTCCCACAACACTTGATCCTTAATCAAGCGCACATGTAGCTTTCTTGTGCTTGCCAACTCTTATTCTTCTGCATGTTACAGTTGAGTCTTGGGGTGTTGGATTGTTTGGGTCAACTCTTGATCGCATAGAAGTAAAGGGCAAAACTCCTCTTCAGTGGGACCAGCATCTGTCCATTAGCTTGGCTTCTGGTCAGTTGAGATTGGATTATTTTCTTTTCTTTTTTTACATGCAAGAAGAAATATTCTGGCAGCCCAAGAGGATGGAGCTATGGTATCCCAAATCTATTTTATTGAGATCAGGATATGTGGAGTAATTCTATAGGCCACCATCTGCTACACAGTAGAAGTATGGACTAAAAACTCTACCATATTCAGATAGAAATATTATATTTGCAACACAGGGTGGGCAGATCAGCTGTAATCCTGTTTTCACTTTCCACATTGACCCAGATCTTTCCAGTCTAAGGGGACTGGAGAGGGAAGAACTGGTTCTGTGTGTGACTTGTTTTGCCACCTATTTTTTTTTAATAGTTTTGCTACTAACCTGTAGAACATCATAATGTAATGGTTGCAAAAGTGGCATGAGCCAACACAAATCCTCCTTTGTACTTTGAAAAGTTTGTCTAAGAACATTGGGTTCTACTGATTTTTAACAATCTCTCAAGTATGTGTACACCCTTTTAAAGTAGAATTGCTGTGAATTACAAGTATTGCTTTACAACCTTATTTCAAGGTGCTGAGGTCAGTGGAATTTGGGGTGGGGAAGAGGGAGGGTCTCCCAAGACACTCTATCCCTTTCAGGATTGAGCAACTAACTTTTATGCAAGGTAACATTGTTTACACAGCCAGGGTGTAATCGGATCAGTCATACTGCTGGATTTATTCCAAACTAAACTGAAAGAAACAAGAACACGAATGTGCTGAAGTACACCATTTATTTATTTTCCTGTTCTCTGTCACTTATCTAAATGAAGCTGTTTTTTCTGTTTTAATTGTAGCAGATTGGCAGCATTGTAGGTTTAAGTCAATTTACTAATCTCTGCTTATTCCTAATGTATTTCACTGATAACTTTATTGAAGTGTAGAAGTCTGTTTAGTTTACTGTTAATACACTAAACTCCTGCCTTTCAATTGTCCTGTTTTAGGTTTTCATAAGCATGCAATTGTGCCAGCACCAGTAGGATATCTTAAAGAACAAAGGCAGCTGCTTTGTAACATAAACATTCAAGGGCACTTTAATTATTGACCGAATATGTAAATAATTGATGGCTCACAAAGGCATCAGTGTGAGAGCACTAGAAAGTTGGCTTGGAAGGTGGTCAGGTCAGGGCTCTGTAAAGAATAATGCTTCGTTCTTTCCTTCCTGGTTTGAATGTTGCTATTGTTCTTGCAGTTCAAAAAACATACTCTAAAAACAAACAATAGAATACATCCTTGCTGCCCCTCTCAAATATCAATCGAAGTATGAGCATCATTAGATAAAGGTGCTTTTTTGTGTGTGAGATAACAAATGTGAATTCCATTTTGTCTACGCTCACAAAAACTGAGAAATAAGGACAATCTACTTGTGTTTTGGGCTGCAGGTTTGGAGATGCCACCACTCACAGTAACACCTCAAGTGAGAAGAGGAAATGTGCCAGCTCTCACACCAAAAAGTCAAGTTTCACATCAATGGAAACCCAACTGGTTACTGACTTGAGCCTAGCAGCACTGCTTGAGTAATGAAGACAAATGGTATGAATTTCACTTTTTCCATAAAATAACTGTGGAAAACACACTGCAGTTAGAGGTCTGTATTTATGTAGCTCTGATTCTGCTTTCCATGTACTTACTTCATGGAGCATTCCCATATTACTGAAGACCTGACCATGCAGCAATGGGTGGTATTGAACCTCTGAGAAAGGGAGTCTGTGGCATCCAGATAGGGCCAGTGTAACCACTAGGCCAAGTAGGCAGCCAAGATTTGGGGGCACCAAAAAGCGGTGCCCCAAATTTTTTTACACTATTGCTGGAAAACGAATGAATAAAAAAAAAGAGAGAAATCATTGAACGTGCATTTTAACTTGTCGTTCTCTCGTACATAACAGCTATAGCCTATGCCAGATCTGCATTGTGGGCACAAGTGTACTGCTTCACTTCGGTACAAAGTGGAAATGACATCATTTTTCTCGTGGCGCACAGCCGTAACCCATTCTGACAGGCTGTTTATAATGCTCAGTTTACCAGTTTTCAGAGGTTGGCAAAAGAGGCTAATTATTTTTGTTGAGTTGTTTCAGATCTAAGATTCTGGCAAGTGCTGCTGCATCACTTCACCAGTACTTTTTGTCAATTGTGTGTGTTAAGTATTTGAGTGTGTATGTTTGAAATTTGTCATATTGATATTGTCAGTTGTATGATGGAGTATCTGCCATTCTAATTTTATAAATTTTATTAATAACAATAATTAGATATTCTAAAGGTAGAATAAAATGTAGTAGATTTTGATGAAGGAAGGGAATGTACGTGAATAAAAAGGGTGTATTTTTGAAAGTATTTTGAAAGTTTATAATAAGCAATGCTCCGTGGGGAGGTGGGATGGAGGGTGCAAGGTGGAAGTTTTTCCTAGGGTGTAAAATATCCTTGCACGGGCCCTGCATCCAGGGCAGACCACAAGATGTAGAGAGAGAAATGGAAAAACTGGGTTAACTGGTAAGAGATTGAGTAGTGAGGGACAGGTGAGCTTAAATGGTATGATGGGGGCATTCCTCTGTATGGGACAGGAAAAGAGAACTATTCCTAGAATACATATTGAGTTTTAGTCCAGATTTTTATGGTCTGACCCATATTATAGTACTAAATTGCATTGGGAATGTTTGGAAGTAGTGTATAGAACACTTACTAACAAACAGAGGATTAAAGCAGTGGGAATGGTATCTACAATTTCCCTGTCACCACAGCATAGAAGAAAAATAATTTTGTATCAGAACTTTGCCAAGCTATCTTGGGCTCGAGCACTGATATCAAGTGATTGGGGTTAGTCTCAACATTTTTGGATTGTTAGTCAAAGGTTTTCACCTTGTATTTAGCTGTGAGACTGAGTCCTTGTCCCAGACCTGAAGAGCTCTGTGTAGCTCAAAAGCTTGCCTCTCACAACAAAAGAAATTGATCCAATAAAAGATATGACCCACCTTGTCACTCTAATATCTTGGGACCAACAAAGCAACAACACCGCAAACAATTTTTTCCCCCTTCCAGTCTATTGGGCTGGGAAGAATGTAGCATGGTTCCCTCCCCCGACACCTACCAATAAAAAAAAATGAGCAGTAAATTAAACAAAAAAATCATTATTCAGATCATGTTGGTGGGTTTCACAATTAACTGAAGTTAATAGAAAATCATCATTCTTACTACTTAGAACAAAGACTTGATTCTAGTTTGTCACGAAGTGGCTGGGATCCCCTTCAAGGGAAGTGGGGTTCAGTTCCCAAAGGGCCGTTAGGCAGGGGAAGGGGAACTGTGACGTAGTCCAACATATGTCAAGTTAAATATTCATTTATTCCAGCCACCAGACAGTTATATCTATCTTTTTAAATAGTCTGGGAGACACTTATCAGTTGGTTTCTCCACTCTTTTAATCTTATGTAGAGAATGGACACAAGTGGGTTTTTTGTCTTAAACTTCTGCTGCTTTGCATTTAGCATCATGCCCATGACATTACACCCCATAATGCTTTATGGAGGTATGCTTATATGACATAACTGGAATATGTTTTCTGTTACATATGCCATTTAACAGATCTCTGTGTAAAGGTTATGATCTACTGAATATATTAATCCTATTTGTATGCATGTATCATTTTTGTATTCAAAATTATGAATATTGGCTGTATACTTGTTTGATTTTAAGTAGCCTTAGTGAGGCATTTAATCAGCTTCTTTAGAAAGGAATTTGCAAGTAAGTGCCCACTTAAGCTAACAATTAACTCTGAGATGCCGATCCTCATCTGAGTTTTTTGGGGAATGTGACCTGGCTGGTAAGTACTGAGTCATGCATTGACCTGTGACTTGCCCGTGTGACTCAAACTCCATCTTGGACCTGGATTCTGCACATGAGTAGGGTGACCAGACAGCAACTGTGAAAAATCAGGACTGGGGGTAGGGGGTAATAGGAGCCTAGATAAGAAAAAAAACCCCAAAATCAGATGACCTATAAAATCCAGTCATCTGGTCACCCTACACATGCGAGAGGAGGGGTCTCTACCGACAAGAGAGCCTATTTAAGCCCCTGGGAAACCCCTCCATTTTGTCTTCAGCTCACTCAAGAGGTAGCCTTTCCACCCCCAAAGGATACCTGACAGCAAGTGAAACAAAGGACAGTAACTACTGGGGTGAGAGTGATTGATGGACCCAGACTAGAAGGAGGCTAGTCTGTAAAAGAAGCTTGTTGGAACATCTCCGAGGGTGAGATTTCATCTGTAATCAGTTTTCTGTCTGTATTAGGTTTAGATTTGCGTGTTTTATTTCGCTTGGTAATTCATTGTTCTGTCTGTTACTTGGAACAACTTAAATCCTACTTTTTGTATTTAAAATCACTTTTTACTTATTAATTAACCAAGAGTAGGTATTAATACCTGAGAGTGTAAATAGCTGTGCATATCTCTCTATCAGTGTTATTAGAGGGTGAACAATTGGGTTTACCCTGTATAAACCTTATACAGGGTAAAATGGATTTATTTGGGGTTTGGACCCCATTGGGAGCTGTGCATTTAAGTGTTGGAGACAGGAACACTTAAGCTGTTTTCAGTTAAGCCTACAGCTTGTGTGGGAGGTGGTTCAGACCTGGATCTGTATTGTAGCAGGCTAGTGTGTCTGACACAACCAGGCAGGGTTCTGAAATCCTAAGCTACCAGGGAAAATGGGCTAGAGTTAGTCCCAGGACATCAGTTGGCAGTTCCCAAGAGGTTTTCTGTGATCCAAGCTGTCACAACTGGTCTCCAATTTGTGAACTAATACAGCTCTGGAAGGTGGTGTTTCCTAGCTTCAGGGGTGCTCAGCCTTCACTCTGGTCCAGGCCCTGCCTCAACTCCACTCCTTTCCTCACCCTTGCCCTGCCTCTTCCCACCTAGTTCAGTCCCCTCCCCCACCAGTGTCTCCTGTACACACCAGAACAGCTGAGCCTGGTAGGTGGGGAGGCACTGGGAGGTAGGGAGGGAGGGCTTGATCAGCAGGGAATGAGGAGGAACTGGCTGCCAGTGGGCGCTAAGAATCCACTAATTTTTTTTCCATGGGTGCTCTTGCTCTGGAGCACCCATGGAATCCGGGTCTATGGGTGGTGTGCGATCTTGTGGGGAGCTGATAGAGATGTGGGTTTCTAAGGAATATTGCAGTTGCCATTCAGGATCAGGCCAGTGGTCTATCTAGTCTAACATTCTGTTTTTGATAACAGCCAGTAATAGATGTTTCAAGCAACCTCATTAATGACTATTAGAATAAGCAAGCTGCAGGGGTAGCTCTAACCTCTGTCAATTAAAATGGCTTATGCCATGGAGCTTGAAGACTTAGCTCCATATTGTTTTTCAAAAATAACAGGAGAGGGTCTTGTCTGTGTATATATCTAATCTTTCTCTTAATCTTGCTAAGATCTTGGCCTTAATGATAGTTGGTGCAAATAATTTAAATGGGTTAATTATGCTCTGAAGAGGAAGTACTTTACTTTTTATTTTATCAGTTCTAAATAGTCTGTCTTTAAGTATCATGAAATGTCCTGTTGCTTTTGTATTATGATAGAAAGCAAATAGGAGATCTAACTTAATTGCCCTCCTCTAAATCATTTTGGTTATTGTACATGCACTGTCAGGTCTCTTGTCTCCTCTCTAAACTCAAGTGGATGAGAACTTTTGTGAACAAGACATTCTTGTCTTTCTCAAAAAAGACATAAAAAATCAATTTCTTTTCAAATGGAAAAACCATTGATCATGTGTTCAACTTTCTTAACCACGAAAATTAGCAAAAGGGTGAAAAATTTCAAATTCCTTAATGGAAAATAGAAACTACTTGAATTTCAGTTTCTTATTTTTTCAACCAGCTCAACTCTAAACTAAACAAATTAGATCATTTTGTCTCTTTTTTTTTTTCATATGAAACTCATGGAAAGTCTTTCATAACTTCCATCATTCATCTTTGGATTCCTTCCATTTTCTTGCTGCCTTTCTTGAGAAGGGGAACCCTGAACCAGAACATGATATGACCTGTTAAGGTATATCACTGATTTCCTGATAATAGCATATTTTCAGTAGTAATTTTGTATCCTACTCTCTGTACAGCTTAGCATGTTAATTTGTTTGACCAAAGAGTACTGAACAGATATTTTCACTGAGCTGTGTACAATATTGCCCACTTCCCACCACCCTCCCTCCAAATTAGTTAACTCCGAGTTCAGCGATATGTGTTCATATTATTCCTTCCAATGTCCTTGCACTTGTCAACATTATATTTTGTCATTCAGTGTGATGCTTAATTGCTCTTTTGGGGCCTTCTGGTTGCCTAGCCTAGCCTAACCTGAATAACGTTGTCCTCTGCAGATCTTGCTACCTCGCTGTTGGCTCCCTCATCCAGCTCATGAATACATTAAACACAGATCCTAGTGTTGAACCATGGGACACCCCGCAGGTTACACTTTCCTATTTTAACATGCTCCTCTTCTTAAAAAAAGAAAGATTAGCCAGTGTGCAGTCTGTCAGAGCTCACCCACCCACCCAAACCTATGAAGCTTCCTTAACTACTACTTCTGAAAGATGTCTTTCAGCAGCTTTAACAACTGGTAAGATTTTGGGAGGCCTGAGCCAGCAAGGGAGGTTTTCAGGGGAGGGGAAAGAAAAGGGAAGGCCTATATGCTGAGACATCAGCACTTTAAGGGCTCTCCTGGCACTATTGCCTCAACTCTCCTACTGTTCTGAGGGGGAGGCACCCCTGATGCTTTGCTGCAGGAATATGTGGCTCCTCTACCTCTACTGGTTCCTTGTGCAATAGAGTTAAGGTGGAGATAGTGATGCTGCTGCCATCAGCAAGTAGAGCTACTTGGCCACCTCTCCTAATTCACAGTCATGCTGGGGCTTGCGGATGCTGGGCTCAGGGTGCTGTTTTTGTTGTCACCAAGAGCCACAAAAGGGAAAATAGAATAAAATGTTTTAGGTGTTTTGTATAAGGATTCATTTTTTCACTAACCTCTGGGAATGTTCTGGATCTTTGTAGAATCTCAGAAAGCCTGGAAGGTTCTATGAGAACTAAATTTTCCTTGCACCTTATAGAATGTTGTCAGCCATGCCCTAGTGGGTATATAAGGGGTGGTGCCATGGGCCCATGCCAGTCAGTGAGATGGGGGGGCACGGGCCCTACCTAGGGTTCCTAACTTTCTACTCACACAAAACCGAACACCACGGCTGTGCCCTTCTCTGAGGCCCCATCCCCACTCACTCCGTCCCTCCCACTTGCTCTCCCCGCCCTCACTCCCTTGCTCATTTTCACCAGCTTGGCTCAGGAGGCTGGGGTGCAGAAGGGGATGAGGGCTCTGGCTGGGGGTTCAGGCTCCAGGGAGGGGCAAGAAATAAGGGTGCAGGAGGCTCTGGGCTGGGGCAGGGAGTTGTGGGACAGGGGTGCAGACTCTCGGCTGGGGAAGAGGGGTTTGGAGTGTAGGAGGGTGCTGCAGGCTCCATGAGCCACTTACCTCTAGCAGCTCCTGGAAGAAGTGGCCTGTTCATGCAGGAGACAGAGGGGGGACATGTAGGCTGCCCCATCCACAAGCGTGGGCCTTGCAGCTCCCATTGGCCACGATTCCCAGTCAGTGGGAGCAGTGTGCAGAGCCCCCTGGCCGCCTCTACAAGTAGGAGCGGGAGTGGGGACATGCTGGCTGCTTTCTGGGAGCCATGAGGAGTGGAAGGCTAGCAGGGAGCCTGCCATCCCCGCTGCGCAGTTCCACCAACCAGCCAGTCCATGGTCTGGTCAGCGCTGCTTTTCAAGCAGGTGATCGGGCTGAAAACCAGACACCGGGTTACCCTAGCCCCACCACTTTTACTGTCCATAGGGACACGATGGGGAGCGCAGGCCTTTGTGGGGGAGGGGGGGGGGAAAGCAGGGGGGATTGGGGGGGGATAGGGCCACGGTTTGACTGCTGGTGGCCTCCCTCCCCCCACTGTTAGGAAGCATCCATTCTCCCAGTGAGAGATGAGAACAAAGTGAGAGCCCAGCTGTGATATTGGGAACCTTCTTTTATTCTGTAACTGGGAAAATGTACTTGCCTTTTAAGACTTGAAGAGTGTAAATAGTGACTAATAAAGCACATTTAATGAGATACCGGAGAGATCTATCGAACCCCTATCTATGCAATAATAGGAAAGTACTGTATCTTGTTTTGCCATGCTTACCACACGATGTTTGACTTGATGTTAGTACATTTCAGTTATTTTTAAAATTAAAGTTTCTATAAGCTTCGAGGAAACTTTTATTTGCTTATATAGGGCATGAATTAATACAGCTCCTAGTGTGCAAGTTTATCATCTTAGGGCAGGGATAAATCACGCATGCAAATTGTGCATCAACGTAGTGAAGTGAGCTACAAATTCAATAAAAAAATAAGGTTAACAAATGAAGGGGAAGCACTGAAGATCCTCCTTGCCTGGGGTGCCATTTGCTCTAGGGCTGGCCCTGTGCCCAACCCCTTTACCCCCCAACAGCTGCTTTGTCTCCACGCAACCTTAACGTGAATCAAAATGACCCATCCAATAACTCAGAACCACAAAAAGAGAATTTCTGCAATTGTATCACTCCTCCAAAGTAAGACTTATCCTCCCAAGTTCAACATCCATGCCCACTGCATATTCACAATTCACTGCAAATGTCAGCACTGTGCATATTCCTACTCTCTTATACCACACTCACTTCCTCCACCCAGGAAAACACACAGCTGCAAACTGTTTCAACCCACATGCCTCCTAGAAAGCAAGTTACTTAAGGTCTTGCATCTAGACAACTACCTAGTCCCTCGAGGTGGGAGTTGAGCTTGCCTATTTCCTGGTGAGTATGACAGAGTTTGTTGGTATTTACTGTATTTGAAATGAATGTGAAGCGATGATGATAGAGTGGGGATTTCCTACACTTCTAATGGTGTTGGCTCACAGTGGAAGGAACAGCACTTTCACAATATGGCTTATGTGGGATTTGCTATACTGATTTGAAAAGATAAAGAAGAGATCAGAGGGCAAGTCATGGCTTCAATGAAGATCTACAGGCAAGGGCTAAAAAATCATTTTTATTTTTTTCCCCATTCATACACCTATTTGGAGTATAAGCACCTTGAGGCAGGGCCTGATCTCACTTTGTCTCCTGTCACAGCGTAATCTGAACCTTTAAGGGAGTGTGGGATATGAGGTTTAGCCCAGTTCCCCAGCTGGAGGGAATGAGTACAAGTCATGTGATGGGGCGCATGTGCCTAAGAACCAGGCATGCTAAGGGAGATACAAGGGTAGCCTGGGGTCAGGGAGAAGTGAGCTTTCTGTTAAAGCAGGAGAACAGCCAGCGAAGGACTACTGGGGAGGCCTACTCTGGTGACATAAGAGAAGAGAGGGCAGATTGGGTATGGGACCTGTAGCAAAAGGTGAATGTGGGTTTCCACTATGCTGCAACCTTGGGAGCAACTGCCCCTTCCACTGTGAGGAAGAAGGGACTGACTGGAGCCTAGGACAATGGCTAAAGACCCTCATGGAAGAGGATAGATGACTGAGAGGAAGGTTTGGACCTGGCAAGAGTCTGGGGTAAAAGACAAGTTTTGTGGTTCTCTTTGGCTTTTGATTAACTCCAAAAGAAGTTTTCTGACAGAGCTGGAGGACTAGATCATCTTAGTGGCCCAATAATTCTGAGAGGTGTGGGGAGGGGGGAGCAAGTTGACAAAAGTGGGGAAATTGAGGCACCAGACTGAGGGAAACTGAGGTAGAAGACAGACCTGAAACAACACTGTTTCAGGTCCTACTACAATCTTTGAAGTACCTAACACACTGTGGTGCTATATTAAAAATTATAGTTCCATTTTACCAAGCCACATGTGTCTTAGCTAGAAAATGTTAATACATCCACCAGCATCAATAGAAGAATCTTAAGACCACATTAATGTGCCTTAGCCAGAAGTTGCTAACCCTAGAAGGATTCAGAACACTCCTGTGTCTGTCTGAAAGACGAACTAATTACCCTTGTCAGTTTTAAGGCTTCAAGCCAATGCAAAAGCATTCAAAGCTTATCCATTTGTGCTTTGCAGTCAGTAGAGAAGTAGTTGAACATTTGTTTTCCTGCTCTTTTATGCCTACTTTATTGTATGACATTCAGGAAATAACACACTATTTTAATCAACAGCTCAGAGCTACTTTAAAACTTGATGGCCCATTGCTTAATGGCAAAAATAAGTAATTAGAGCTGCAGCGTAAGCAGCAATCAGAAGCAAACTCTGGTGGGATGTCTAATGCTTGTCAGCACGAGTGTTGTGCCTGGATGGAGGAGGAACTGGCCAAACTACTTTGACTTGATCTGTGCAGTAGACTCACTAGTAATTGGACCTCCATACTCTCATGAACAATGTAGTAGGGTCTGCTTTCATAACTATAGCTCACTGTGAAAGCAGAAAGGCTGCTACCTAACAAACATTAGACTGTACCTGCCTGGTAGTATTACTGATGTAACAAACAAAGCTGCACATGGAGTAATTGCCAGGCATCTTTAGTTTGTCCAGCAGAAAGTGGAGGAGGTGTTGGTGGAGAAAACCTTGAACTGAACATTTCTGCTACAGATTGCTAGGTATTGTGTCTCAGAATAGCTGATGAGAAGAGCAGATTTTTAGAGATTGCATCTGGGAAGAAAATCCTTATTGGAAAGGCCTAGAATAAACTGCGTAATTTATAGGTGAGCGAGGAAGAAGTTCTAGGAAACAAGAGAGAACCTAACCCAGCAACCATCAATGATTTCGTAATCTTTAGCTTCTGTCTACTGTCCTATATGAAGCACACCTTTGTGCTTACCGTACCTTTTTTAAAAATAGTCTTTATTACTGCAAGCATTAGGAATGAGGTGAAAACAAGTCTGGTACCTCTAACAGGCATATTTTCCCATAGAAAGGGCTGTAATTTGCATTCCATTTCCACTGTAACTCCCACATGGCACAGTTCTTTGGGGTTTGAGTGTAGATATGCAGTGCTTAGAAAACTGATCGTGTCACTGGCCACATCTCTCCCAGCCTCTCTTTTGCTTCTTCATTTCCATCTCTGAGAGCAGCTAAACAAAGTGCTGAAAGACAAGTGGCAATATCTTCTGAAGAAATGGAGACTGGATCTGAGATGGCAGCAGGTGCCTTTGACCCCAGTGTGGTAAAGCCAGGGGATTTGGCAAGAACTCTGAAACAGGGAGGAGGAGAGTGTGGAGGAGGAAGGTTGTTAGGTTAGATCAGCCCCCATTGGACCGGGACAGCGAACCGTGGCCAGTGGGAGCCATGGTCAGCGAACCGAGAAGTAAACAAACTGGCAGGGCCCGCTTAGGGCGCTTACTCTGCGGTGCTGCATGCCAATGTTGCCGATCCCTGGGTTAGATCATTAATGTGTTTTGCAGCAGGGTGTCTTAGGTCAGATCATTAATGGGATAGTGTTTCGCAGTAGGGTATCTGAAGCCTTGGTTAAAATTCTGCCACCAAATTGAAAAGAAGGCAAAGAGTTAATAACTTCATGAAGCATTCCCATATAACTTAATAGACAAGCTTTCTCTGTGATATTTAATTCTTTCAGAGACTTCAGTATAAAATTATATCCTTGCTGTAGGATGATTTAAAGCTATAATGGATAATGTTAGAGCCTATAGGTTTTTCTGCATGATAGTTATCTATTTCTAAGGGTTTCATCTCATAAGACACTTTCAATTAGGGCTGCCTCCGGAGATGATTGCAAAAAAAGAGGCTGCTAGAGGATAACTATCCCAAGAACAATCAATATTTCTAAAGAGCAATGTTTTTGGCAATGGAATAGACCAAATTGTCACAAAATTCAAAATACTCATCCCTACAAACTCTTCTTTGAATAATACATACTGAACACTGTTCTTGGTAGCTTCCTGGAATAAAATGTATCTTGAAGTTATCTACTTCAGTAGAGAGAGGTGAAAAAGAATGATTTATTTCACAAGGTAGGGTGATGAGTACTAGTTGTGGGGGACAGAGTTTTAGAGCAATTCCTTAGATTTTTCAGCTCAGCCACTTTGTAGCAGCACAAAATTAGAGAGGAGTGAATGCCACAGAAAAACTGTCACTGATGTTTGCTTGAATAAAAATTTGGCTTGGCTTCACTTGTGTTTGTACTCTATTTTGTATTTTTTTAATAAAAGCTAACCCGGGTGTGTGACAGAGACCCCCTTGGGACTGGCACCTCATATGTCACCTCTGAGCCCCTTTTCCACTGCCAGCTTGGGACTCCAGAACCCTGCTTTGTTGAGCCAGACATGCTAGTCTGCTGCCAGGTCTGAACCAAGCCCCCAAAGCTTCAGACTTTAACCAAAAACTGCTCAGGAAGTCACCTATCTCCAGCACCCAGACACCCAGCTCCCAATAGATCCAAACCTCCAATACATTCATTTTACTCTGCATAAAGCTTATACAGGGTAAACTCAGAAATTGTCCACCCTCTATAACACTGATATGCATAGCTATTTGCTCACCCAGCTATTAATCACTTACTGTGGGTTAATTAATAAACAAAAGTGATTTTATTAAGTATAAAAAGTAGGATTTAAATGGTTTCAAGTAATAACAGAAGAACAAAGTAAGTCACCCTGCAAAATAAAACAATTACATGCAAGTCTAATCCCAATATATTTAAGAAACTGAATATAGGTAAATCTCACCCTCAGAGATGTACCAATAAGATTCTTTCACAGACTAGACTCCTTTGGAGTCTTGGCCCAATCATTTCCCTTGGTACAGTTCTTGTTAGTTCCAGCTCAGGTGGTAACTAGGGATTTTCTCATGACTGCAGCCCCTGTGTTCTGTTCCACCCTCTTTTGTAGCTTTGGCACAAGCGGGAATCCTTTGTCTTTCCCTGGGTCCCCAACCCCTCCTTTTAAATGGAAAAGCACCAGGATTCCAATATCAGGTGACATGGTCACATATCGTGAAGACCTCATTCTTCATTACCCACAGGCTGGCCCATATCTCCACAAGAAGGCTTGCAGATAAATAAACCATTTACAACCCATTGTTCTAGTCAATGGGGGCTGTCAAGATTCTAAACCCCCATTAATGACCCACACTTGGCATAGTTACAATAGGACCTCAGAGTTATATTTCATATTTCTAGCTTCAGATACAGGAATGATACATTCATACAATAGGATGAAAACATTCAGTAGATTATAAGCTTTGTGGTGATACCTTACAAGAGACCTTTTGCATAAAGCATATTCCCATTATAATTTATTTGCATTCATAAGCCTATTTCCATAAACATCTGCAATGCAACATCACATCAGGAAAGGAATCGAGATCAAAAGACAAAAATGAGTATATTTACATAAAGTCTCACTGGTAATGTTCCAGTGCTCTCTGAACCCAGGCTGAGTAACTCTTGTTAATTATAGTGGAATCTGACTTAAAACTGTCCTGTACTGCAGATACATCTATGAAACTGAACCAAAGGCCCATGGAATTTATTGTTCCTGAAAGCCTTTTTGCTTTGTGATCAAAAGAAAATTTGGTGTGCTATGTTCTTTGCCTTTCCCCTGCATATGCGGAAGTAACTGGAAGCCAGATATTTCTCAGTTCCAACCATTTAGGTGCTTCTCATTTGTGGTTGGCAGAACCCTCAGAGCTGAAATAAATTGTTTACCTGTGTGTGCAGGATGTCTATCAAGCAAGATTCCATCAAATCACCAGGGCTGGCTCTAGCCTTTTGGTACCCCAAGCACCAAGAGAGCAACTGCCCAAGCAAAAAAAGAAAAAAAAAGCTGGCCCTTGAAATGTGCTGCCCTAAACATGTGCTTCCTTTGCTGGTGCCTACAGCCGGCCCTGCAAATCACTCTGCGAGTTATGATTTAAGATAAGGTCTGTATAATCTAGTTTTAAGTTAATCAGTAAACTGGGTTTTATGGAGTTGACTTTTATCTTGCACAATATTTTAGAATAAATTGAAGCAAAATAGAAAACATTTTAGTAATCTTGGATTGAGTATTATAATTTTGAATGGCAACTGGTGAGATCTTTGTGCTTATGATAACTGGACTGATGACCATTTCCATGAATGCAGAATGATTGTGTATCTTTGTCTAATGATATCAACAGGCTGATGGGTAATGGTCTGACAGCATCAATTTTTCTTTTGAAACCATTTAGAGATCCAAAGATAAATTCATTCCAGTAAAAGTAATAAAATAAAATTAAAATAGTTTAGGAGTTCACACGCAACAAATGGGAAAAACATGGTGTTGCTGGAAAAGTATTGAATGAGGTAATCTAGAGAGATGAAGGGTAAAGGTGATGTGATAAAAAATGACATGAATAGATATGGCTGGATATACCTGTATTTAAGACGTTCCTACATGAGTGGGGGGGTTTTTTGTGGTTTTTTTTGGTGTGTGTTTTTTGTTTTTATCCTACAGCGTCATGTTCAAAATAGTCTGGTGGGTTTATTTTTGAAAAGAAGCTAGCTTCAAATTATGCAACAGTCCATTAAGTGTTGCCTTCATAGCCTCTTACTGTGAGTGCAAAACAACTCTTAAACTGTGCAGGTGGTGAGAGAGAGAGAGAGAGCTCAACTATTTGTATGTGAATAATTGGTAGATAACTTTGTAATTTTTTTAAAAAAATTTCCAGGAAGAAATGAAAGGCCTTTAGTTCTTGCTGCTGTTAAGGTTTGTTTCCCCAGTCGGACTTGCAGTATCCAGCCCCATGGATCATGAGTATTGTTCATCAGAAGCAAAAGTACTTGACCAGTCTGAACACTGCAGGAGGCAGTCTATGGAAATCCGTGAGGTGGGAAAAACGCAGCTAACTTGTGTGAATGAGCTCCCAATCCCCTTGTGCTGCTCTCTTCCAATCCCACTTCGCTTGCTAGGGTAGCATGACCTTCGGCACCCCTTTGGCTGCAGTAACCCAGATGCTACACCAGCTTTTATGTGGGGGAAAGGTGGCGTGAAAAATAAGACAAGGACAGAGCCCCTATATTTTGCTCGTTAGAGTTAATTGAAATAGGCGAAAAGGGGAGCTCTCTAGAAGAAAAGAATAATATATTATAGGCATTTATATTCGGGGGCAGAGTTTTGCTGGCATTGGTGATTGCTGAAAGGCCTCACCATCAAACCTGAATAGGGACTGCGTAGGACCCTGAATTGCCTTTAAGCCAGCAATTCCGAAAGGAAACAAGGAGTTCCCATTGAATGTAGCAATTAATCATTTATGTGTTTAGCATTGTAGTTCAGCTAGTGTGTGGCTAAGTCTTTTCTAATGGGTAATTTAGTATTCTCCTTGTACTTTGTTTCAACTCTGTGTTTGTATTGGCTGAGTGTGTCTTGAGGCAGTTTGTGTTCTTTTCTCACTAGCGCTAGACCCTGAAAACATACAGTAACTATGCACTGCACATGTGACTAGTCAGTCAAGTGCTAGTTTCAGCTGGATTTTTTTATACTTTGGTCTTAATGAACTTTTTTCTTTTTTAATAGACATTGAACACTGAAATTCAGAAGATGGCTTAGTTGCCACACACTTCAAAAGCTTATAATATTCATGACTAAATAGAACATGAATTCCATTTTCAGATGGCCTATTTACATACATTGCTAACTTTCCACACTGCAAACTGATCACTGGTATCAGAAGAACCAACTGTTCTGATGGCTGCTTATTTTAATTTCAAAATGGTAGCTCTGCTGATGATATTTACTTTAACTGTGCTACTGTAAAATTCCAAGTATCTGATCCCAAGGATGGGGACTCAGCAGGGGAGCCAGGTGGCTGGAGGAATGTGTTGAAAGTGTGATACACTAATGAGAAGACAAAGATTAGGCAGCCCTAACTGGTGGTTGGGCAGTGGCTTATGTAAATATATTATCCATTTAGCTTCTTATGGAAACGTTTCGGTGTCTTAAAAATCATCATACTTACTGGCAATGAGTGCACAAGGCAAGGACTGAATGGAGCGGTGCTAGAATTTACTGAGGAATTTATCTGGCCTTTGTTATGCATGAAGTCTGACTAGATAATCATAGTAGTGCCTGTTGGCCTTAAAATCTATTCATGAACTTCTCTCTGCATGCGTGTCCCTTCAGGCCAACATTGAGACATGTTCCGCTGCTGGGTCTATGTTCTACTTTGTTTACGGATAAATATTGTGAGTATTCTTAATCTGGCAGCTTTAACCAGCACTAAATGTACATAATGTTTTTAATTGGCTTTGTCAAGAAAAGCAGAAAAACTATGAACATTAGACAGAAGTAAGTAGCAGTTCCCATGCCACTCAAAGAGAATGGAAGTTTCAGATACTACTCAGTTACAAACAGGAGATTGCAATAATAATTTAAAATAAATTTACCCTTGGCACTCAATGTTAAAGTAGCAAAGGCAAAGAGCTCCCTAATGAAATGTCTCTTAACTGATGGAAACTCAATGAGATAAAATTGACTCTTCTTTATAAAAATTGTAGAGAGATCACTTCAAATTCCTCTGAAACTTGTAATCACCAGAATGACATCAGGGATTTGGTGACTCCATAGAGGGCACCTTGTTGGACTCTTGAATATTTCATTGTGTTTCTTTGAGAGGATGTAGGAAGTTACCTGAGACTCAGCTGAGGTCTATTGCATGGATAAATCAACCTCAGTCACAAATTGGTGACACGCAGGGTAGAATTTTGTAATGTTAATGTTGAGAATTTTTACAGTCCATTGTGGACTTCTCCTACATTAACTGATTTTTAGGTTGCATCATTGAAAAGGAAATGTAGAAAATGAGTCTCAGTTAATATTTTATTGACCTATAGCCATGAATTATGTACAGTATGCTGTTGGAAAGATAATTTCCCCTAGACTTTCAATGAGACTTTATGATAGGTCTTAATGTCATGATAGCATGAGTACTACAGTCCCCATGGACTGAAACTTCCACTAGCTTTGTAACAGTGGGCCAAAAAATGGCTCCCTTATTGAAGCACGGACGATATATAAAATGATGCTATTAAACAGTTTCTGGAGGAACCATTGTGAAAGGTAGAAAAGGCAAATTTAGATATGAAACAGACGGAAGAAACTCAGCATTGGCTTTTGTTTTGCCTTTTGTAAATCAGTGGTTAGTTTGCATTTCTTTCTGCGAGGTGTGAGGAGAGAACAAAGGAGACAGTGTTGCTATGTCAAGATAATCTGGGACATCTGTTTTTACCTTAGAAAAGTCATGTTGAGCTACAAGAGCAAGTGTTTGCTCTATAGTCTTTGAGTGTAACTGTTGCTGTCATGCATCTGAGAATGTTACATGGAGCAGCCTGCTATGACTGTGATAACACTTTTTTTGTAGTTTTTCAGTGTTAAGTGGTATTTCTCCATTAAATAAGGTACTAGTGGAAATATTTCTTATTCCCTAATAATATACAGTTTGGATAGCAAATAGAGGACTGTCTATAGGAAGACTTTCTCTTCTGTTTTCCTTCCATTCCATTTTCAGTGTTCTATTTCTGACTTGATCTGTCATTTACTTATTACAATTATGAAACTTATGAATACTTTAAAAGGAGGCAGCATGGTTTAGTGGCAAGAGCCATGAACAAGAAGTCAGTGAATCAACAGTAGATCTGGGAATGAAAGCTATGACTCTGGAAAAATTGCAGCCTCTCTGCCTCAGTGTCCCTAACTGCAATCAAGCTTAGCCTCTTTTGTAAAGTATTTTGGCTGAAACACTGTGTCTGTTTCCATGACAAAACTCCCGTTGACTTCATGGGACCAGGACTGAAGTTTAGTTTGCACTTTTTGTTTATTCGCTAGGCAATCTGCTTTGATCTGTTTGCTATCACTTATAATCACTTAACTCTATCTTTTGTAGTTAATAAACTTGTTTTTGCTTTATCTAAAGAAGGGGGTTGGAGTGAAGTGTGTGGGAATCATAACTCAGGGGTAAAAGCTGTGACAGTATAATTTTTTGGGGGTGGAGGATGGGGGGCCTGCAGAGCTGGAGTTGTCTTAGCTGTAGCCTTCCCATGCAGGGGCAGACCCTACATGTAACTGCAGCTGGGTATGGTCCTACCTGTATGAAGGCTGGTGAAAGTGCAGGCTGGAGGGCTTTCCAGCTTGTCAATGCAATACAGTATGAGAGGGAGCCCAGGCTGGTGGGTTAGGGGGCTCAATGGTGCCCCAGTTCCAAGTGACACCCCATCACACTCATCTAAAATTAAAGCACATGGGTTTTTAGTCCTTAAGAGGAGCTGTCAGCTAGAACCAATAGTCACAAATACCAGGAACAGCAGGTCAGGTGACCGATAACATTTTGTGATACATAACTGACTTTTCTGCACTTATCCCGTTTTGCATGCAAGAACAATGCCTGAAGTCACACAGTTTTCTCCTGAGAAGCCTGGTAATAGCCCTCTTCATTCACAGATCTATCACTTTGCAAAGGAGGGTAACCATTTATTTTTCCCATTTTACAGATGGAAAAATGAGGCAAAGAGGCTGAGTGATTTGCCCACAGGGAGAACTGGAAATAGAACCCAGGTCTTCCTCACTCTTAGTCTCATGCCCTGTCTACTAACTCTTACTGCCTCTCCTATTAATACAGCACTGCTCATGCCCAAATTAGCACAGTTTGTAGATATATCAAGTATTTTAGAAGTCCCTGACAAAATGCTATATGTGTAAAGTACTCTTTTTGTTTCAGCTAGTCAGCTCAATGTGACCTTTCTTACTAAGCTGTGAACTGTCTCAGCCAATTAGACTCTGAGTGGAAGGCTTATGAATAAGAATTGTCTGATGTCTTTTTTTCTGTGCTAGCAATCAATAAGGGTCACAAATTGGGCAAAGTAACACCAACTTGTTATTCAGCCTTTCCCTGTTCATTAAAAATACAATCATACATACCTCAGTCCAGACTCTCCCATGATAATAGAAAGCATTGCTCTGTAAAATGTAAGCAATAAACAAACCTCAAACTCTTTAAAAATCAATATATTCACACTAACCATCTGTGCATCATAGGACCTAAAAGATCTTTGGCAGCAGCGTCTCAACTTACTCTTCCATCCCTTTCTGCCTTCTACTTGGAATATGCCATGAGTGACACTGTGGGTTCGTCCAGTGTAGACTGAGGTCACTGGAAAAATTAGTAACACAGAACTGCTGGTCTGTTATCATAATCTTTCTTCTTATAGCAACTGAGTAAAGAAATGTGGCTTTTTTGCCATGCTCTGACAACAGTTCTATTTATTCTACTGTCATGGACTAGGACAGGGGTCTCCAAACTTTTTGAGATGAGGGCCATATTAGATTTCTGAAGGGGCCTCATGGGCCGCTGCCGCTGCCACCACCCCCTCCCCTTTGCTCCTCCAGCCGCACTGCGGGGGCACTCGCCGCTCTGCACATGGGGCCGCCGGCAGCAGCTTGCATGGGGGGCAGCTGCTCAGCTGAGGGTAGGGTGATCAGATGTCCCAATTTTGTAGGGACAGTCCTGATTTTGGGGGATTTTTCTTACATAGACTCCTATTACCCTCCATGGCCTGTCCGGATTTTTTACACTTGTTATCTGGCCACCCTAGATGGGGGGCTGGACAAATCGATGCCGCAGGCCGGATCTGGCCCCGGGCCGTGGTTTGGAGACCCCTGGACTAGGATGTGGGCAGTCATGCCTACAGGTTGGAGCAGTGACTATCAGGCCTAGGGGTTGGAAGCAGGAGTTAGAGCTACAATCAGGAACCAAGTGGGTGGGACAAAAGCTGGTAACAAGGCAAGCACAGGAGTGATTGGTGCTGCAGGTGTAAGTGTTGAGCTGCTTGTGAATCTGCTGCTGCTGGGCTTAAGAGCACGCCTGCTGGTTCCCCTTGGCTAATCAGGTGCTTCTGCTGTAGCTCACCCATGTTTATTAGCGTAGGCTTGCACAGCACATTTCATTAGGGAGTGCACCCAGCAAATTTTTTTTTAAAAGGCACTGCACTCTCCATTGAAAGCTATTTTTTTTTTGAGACATCAGGGTGTGCCTGGGCACACCTGCCACACCCCGTGCACACACCTATTTTCATTAGTTTGCTTGGCCTAGCTAGTCCCAGGCTCAGCTGCAGGCCTTCACTCCTGCCACTTTCATCACATATGACCACACCACTACCACCGAGGTGGCCCAGTGGTTGGATGAGATCAGCTTTTGGATAAAGAACAGCTGGCTGGAGCTGAACCCAAGCAAAACAGAGGTGATGCTGGTGGCCAGAGGGAAGCATTTGGAAGAGCTTGCAACCATAGTGCAATGTCACTTTGTTCAATTCAATCCATATCCTAGGAGTATTCTTGGTTTGCTTGCTGATGTTGAGCTCTCACACAACAACATCCAGGAATAACAATTTCTACCCATCATCTTCCCTTGGCTAGGAAACTCTGTTCTGTACTGGTAGACAAAGAGTTGGCCTCCAGAGTGATGAAGGCATGAACAACTCAGCTGGCTTACAACTCTGCAGCATGTCTTCAGCAACACAGGCTACTGCAAACCTTTCCTCTATGCACTGCACTGGCTTCCCATAGATTTGCGAATTAAGTTCAAGGTCTCAGTCCATTCGTCTCTTCCAAGCGCTTCATGGCCTGCGCCTAGCCCATCTACAAAGACCATCTAAAGCCCTGAGATGAGAACAGTGGTCAACAGCTACGCTCCTCTGGAACAATGGGATTCATCAATAAAAATAGAGCTCATTTATGGGGGAGAGACAACCTTCTCCAGGAATATGCCGAGAGTCTGGAATTAACTCCCCCAGGAGCTAAGGGCCATCACAAACCTCACCACTTTTCACTCCAAATGTGAGACAGTTTTTAGAGGTTTTTGTTTTTTGATGATAGTGGGGATAAGCTAAAAGTGAAAAGGGTGTATTGGGTGTATGTTGAGGGGGCAGTGGAAGGTAATTAACATAGTAGGAAGAAACTGGTTCTTTGCCTTTTAAAGTTTAGCCTAAGGTCACTTTTTCTTCCCAGATAAACCATATTTTTTTAATGCTATATCTCATTAAGTAAGCACTTAATGGTAAATATCATAGGGCACCTACTGTACACCATTACATTGATGCTAAAGATTGCCTAGCTTATCTAGAAAGAATTCTTTTTAACATAATGGCAGAGTCTTTAATCAGACTTTTGGCCTTTTTCCTCACAGTATCCTGAAGCATTTAACTATTCAAGCCTGGGAAAAGATGAGTCCTCATTTTAGAATCTTTCTTTTTAAGCTGCTGAAGAGGAGACCAAACCAGAAGATTTTAGACATCTAACTGAATTGCTTGACATAAGTTTCATTTTAAAGTGTGCCTGACTTACAGCAACTGATATGCCCTAGTAATGAGCTCTTGGGGAGGAATATTTCACAATTCCAAAAAGCCTGACTGTCTATTCTGCAAAAACTCAGAGAAGTAATTTATTAAGTGCAGACATCCTGGTAGTATGTGTAGCTTGAGTAGTTGTGAATCCAGGCAGAATTCAAACTGATGGTCTAAAATTGAAATCCTCATATATCCCATGAGTACAGTTTTGATTTTGACTTATGCTGAGATAATATTTAAAAGCAACTTCTATTTAACACTTTATAGAGAAATGTAAAACAACGTTTCTTGGGTGATGAAGGGCAGGAGGGTAAAACTGTGCTTTGGGAGCAGATGTACAAAGAACCGAATACTGCAAACAAACTTTTATTGACATGAGTAGTACCACTGGCTTCCTCTATGAGTAAGGCCCACTTGTATGGATAACTATTTGGAGGACTGAGTCCTCTAACTTAACCCCATAACCAATATTTTCTAGCTGTTTATATAAAAACACCTGAAAATCAGGCCTTAATTGAATTTCCAGCAGATCAGGCACTGTGGTGTTAAATTTGACATGACAGCTTTCATAGCAGCAGCAATACAGCCACCTGCTATGAAAGCTGAAAATGATTAGCTGATTAAGAACCTGATACAGTTCCCATTGAAGTGTATGGGAGTTTGGCTATTGATTGCAGTGGGAGCAGGAGCAGGACCTACATATTGAGAAGTCTGAACCCTAGAGCTGTAAATAGAAAATATGTTCTATCCACAAAGGCATACTGCAACTGGCCTTCTAGTCTGTTTTATGCCAACAGTGGGGAAAACCGTAGTTAATAAGGTTGCCTGTTAATAATGTGAGTCATTCCTCCAGTGCCTGAAAAGAAGTACTTAATTTATTTGCCAAGAATAAACTAACGCTGCTGTGGCTGCTTTGCTAGTCTTATTACCCACTCATGCTGAAAGGAAAACAAAGCTGGTTGTTTCCCTATACCTCGTTCCTTGTATCAGAACCATTTCAACTGTTTGAATTCAAACAAGGTAGAGGAGGTCACATCTTTTACTGGAAAAGCTTCTGTTGGTGAAAGAGACAAGCTTTAATGCTTAAAGAAATTGGTCCAGTAAAAGACATTGCCTCTCCCACATTGTATCTCTAGTATCCCCTGGGATCAACATGGCTACAATACTGCAAATAAAAATAATAGAGGCAGATGTGGAGAAACAAGATCCGTGTTTTGCTGTAAACAGAGGTTTGATCATAATTATGAAAACCGATAAAGGAAAAACAGAGAGAAGACAGCTTTGTTTAAAACAAGTTAAGCAGACCCAAAGGGTCATCAGGTGGCTGTGATAGAGACCACCTTACTCAGCTAAGATATTGAAAGTACAGAGATTTTTCCTTTCACTGTTATAGAGGCTAAACAATTCTATACAGGGCAGACTAACTACTAATGTGAACATATTTTAAATGAATATGAAATATTCATCATTCATGCCTAGGGATGCACCTTCTTCACCAGGTCAATATGCTTTTTTTTTGGTACAAGATACAAATGAACAACTGTTTGGCTCAAGGTAATCATTTGGACTCATGCTGTAAAATGTCATTAACAATTGCTCAATCCTTTGTTGGGAGAGAGAGAAGAGAGAGCATGAATTTTTAGTATCAGTTGCCCTGGATTTCCTATTCCATATCCTCCCTTTCTCAACAGAGGAAACAATTCAGAAGATGATGGGAGAATGGTAGTGGTCACTGGCACTGGGATATGCTACTTGGTTTGAAGTGGGATGAATAGTAATTGAATGCAAGGTGACAATTAGCAAGTAGAGACCTATATGGACAGAGTCAAACTCCTCTAGTACAATTATCAGAGGCTTGTAGCCAAACATTGCTGGCAGATTCTGAGTTTTTGCATGATTTATTTGGAAAACAAACATGCCAGCTAGTATTAAACCACGTGAAACTCCGCATAAAGGTAAGACTGGCTTATTTATCTGCCATAATAGACCAGAGAAGTGGAAAGAAATGAACAAAGGCTACCACAGCTAGAGCATTTATACCTGCAAATGTCAGTTCAACCTAGGAAGTGCTGTGACTAGGCTTGCAGACATCTGTTGTGCCACTTAGATTGTTGTTTATTTCTTAATCACTCCAATGTCTAACAGTGAATCCGTTTCTTGGCAACTGTCACAATTAACATTTATGATTTTAAATTAACTTGATGAAAAGATGGGGTTCAGAAACATTAAAGAAGTGACATATCAAAAAGGCAACTATAATAGTTGATTTAGGGCTCTATGAATAGGAAATGTTCAATTAGTCTTTGGATAGCGATAGATCTAGACGGATAGAGACAAATATGGGAAATCTGTCCTGTGAGAAATAACTTCAGTACGCTTTTCAAAGTCCCTGCAAGTTTTTAATATGGCATCTGTCACCTCTTTCCTTTTTCCCCTTGTTATATCTCCCAAGCAGAGACAACAGGGTAAGGAGACAAGCTCAGTATGTCACAGCTTGCATGGAACTTGGAGGGAGGAACAGAGACTGCAGGAAGGAAACGTTTGGAGCGGACAGAGAAGTCTGTCTGTCTGGCACATGCCTGAATACCAGTTGCAGAATTTTTGTAAATAGTTCTCTTGAATAAAGAGCCAATTTAGTTTTAGAAGCCTGGAGTCCTCTTGTGTTGTGATGCAGAATGCGTCACAGTAGAAAAGTTTCTGCAGGAAGGTGGTGAGAACTCTCAGTGTATCTCTATGCTGCAATTAAACCCCTGTGATCGTCCAGTGTCAGCTGATTTGGGCTCCAGCTCCTGGCTGTAAAATTGTGGTGTAGACATTTAGGCTCTGGCAGGAGCTTAAGCTCTGGGACCCTGTTGTGGGGGAGAAAGGGGCGGGTTGTTTCTCTCCTCACAGCCCTGGTTGCATACACCATTACCTATTGTTCGCAGTGAGGGAGTTTTGTTTCAAAATTCTTTACTGATCACACAGCTTCAAAGGATTCCTGAGAGAATAGTCAGCCTTTCTAACCAGATGGTGCTGATTAACAACTAAGCTATACTCACGCTCAATATCACCCTGGTGGGTGCATGCATAACCTATTAGGCTGGAATGAGTTGAATCTCTTAAATGTTCAGAATGATTGTAATGAGATATTGAATCACAAGCACAGGTTGAAAATTTAAAATCTTTAATAAAACAAATCACATTAAATCCTGATGTCTCGGGGAAAATATTGCAAAGTCAAGTAATATTTGTCTGCATATTGTTTTGATAAAATTAATGGCGCTTTTTGAATAAGCTTTAATTTTAATTGAATTCTCTTGCCAATTTTTGATTTGTTCTGTTTCTTTTAAACATTCAAAGTGCTTTATTTTTTATGGTTCTATGCTCTTACTAGAACAATTACTGTTACTTTGGGATTAACTACTGACCATGACAGAATAATGAACCAAGTTGGGAAATCCAAGAGATACTTCTTAAATATCAAGAAGGCTTAAATATTTCCTAAAATAAGCAGAATTCCCCAGTCAAGGAGGGAGGAAAAAAATCCTTGCTTTATAGTCTGTTTCAGCGGCAACATTTCTATGCATCTATTTGGCTTCCTGTCAAATCTTACGTTTGTCAGAAATGACCCAAAATTTCCCCTTTAATTTTGATCATGCTAGCGAACTTTATTAAACACAGCAAGGAATACTTGTGGCACCTTAGAGACTAACCAATTTATTTCAGCATAAGCTTTCATGGACTATAGCCCACTTCATCGGATGCATAGAATGGAACACACAGAAGTAAGATGCATTTATATACACAGAAAGCATAAAAAATTGGAAATTACCATTCTAAAAGGCTGTTTAATTTGGATGAGCCATTATCAGCAGGAGGAAAAAAAAAACTTGTAGTGATCTCTGTCTAGCAGTTGACATAATGCTACACAGAAAGCATATGCTGCACATATGCTACACAGAAAGCATAATGCTACACAGAAAGCATAAAAAATTGGAAATTACCATTCTAAGAGGCTGTTTAATTTGGATGAGCCATTATCAGCAGGAGAAAAAAAAAACTTGTAGTGATCTCTGTCTAGCAGTTGACAAGAAGGTGTTGAAAGGAAATAAATTCAATTAGTGTAATGACTAAGCCATTCAGAGGTTCTGTTTAACCCTTGGTTGATAGTGTCCAATTTGTAGGTTAATTCCAATTCTGCAGCTTCTTGTTGGAGTCTGTTTTGAAAGATTTTCTGTTTTAAAATTGACCCCTTCAAGTCTGTAATAGGGAGATTGAAGTGTTCTACAACTGGTTTTGAATTTTTTCATTCCTGATGTCAGATTTGTGTCCATTTATTCTTTTGCGTAGAGACTGCCTGGTTTGGCCAATGTACATGGCAAAGGGGCATTGCTGGCACATGATGGCATATGTCACATTGGTAGATGTGCAGGTGAATGAGCCTCTGATGGTATGGCTGATGTGATTAGGTCCTATTATGGTGTCAGTTGAATGGATATGTGGACAGAGTTGGCATCGGGCTTTGTTACAAGGATAAGTTCCTGGGTTAGTGTTTTTGGTGTGCGGTTGCTGGTGAGTATTTGTTTCAGGCTGTGGGGGTTGTCTGTAAGTGAGGACTGGTCTGTCTCCCAAGATCTGTGAGAGTGAGGGATCATCTTTCAGGATAGGTTGTAGGTCTTTGATGATGCGTTGGAGAGGTTTAAGTTGGGGGCTGATGGTGACGGCTAATGATGTTCTGTTATTTTCTTTGCTGGGCCTGTCCTGTAGTAGGTGGCTTCTGGGTACTTTTCTGGCTCTGTCAACCTGTTTGTTCACTTCCCCAGGTGGGTATTGTAGTTTTAAGATTGCTTGATAGAGATCTTGTAGGTGTTTGTCTCAACTACTGTGGGAGGGAAGAAGAGAACAAGTGCTGTCAAAGAAGAAGTGCTAGCAAAGTTTACTGTGATTGGCATGGTTGAGTGTATCTTTTTTTTTTATCTTTGCTTATGATAAACTATCCTAAAAATAAAAATAGAAGACATTTTGCATGCCAAATGTCAGGATGATGATTTTCTGGTAGTTATCAACTATCAACTTCATTGTAAGCCAGCAGAAGGATAGATTTGTATTTCTTATTCATCTCTCCCCTCAGGAAGTGAAGGAGTCCTATATAAGGTTATATTTTTTCTCTGTTTTGAAGATTTATTAGTACACTGTAACTTTAACCTTATTTGCTTTTCCTAAATAAGTAGGTATGCTGTAGTTCTCACTATAAATAAAAAAACAAAAAGGTAATTATTTAAGAAGGGGACTTTCTCACTCAGGTGATTTGCTTCTTGTGTGTATGCAGGGCCTGATTTTTCTGACAATTGCAGCCACCCACATTGTGTTAAACTCTGAGGAAGAGGAGGCTGCACTGCATTCTGGAAATCCCTCAAATATTTTTATTTTACTGATTAAAAATAATTCTTCATTGCCTCTCCCCCGGCAGAGCTGACAGAGCTCTGGGAGAATAAGCTGGGTTCAATTATGCACGAGCTAGAATAAACTGAACTGTTAACCAAGTACCACCTTCTGAGCTGAGCCAAATTCTTCCCTCAGCTATACCTGTGCAACTCCATGTAAGATCATGTGTGGGTGCAGCGACGTAACTGAGGGCAGAACCTAATCTACAACTTATTCCTCATGATGCAGAAGAGGAGCCCAGAGGGAATCTGCAGGGTTGACTGCAATGTTTCCCCTAAGCTGCATGTGCAGAGCCATGCTCTTTGTTTAGGCAGGAGAAAGGAGCTTCAGGACTCCGCTTCCTAGCTAAGTGTTGAGAGATCTCTAGCTCTATTTCGCTGCCCACTGTTCCTCACAGCCATTGCAAAGAGAGGAGCCCCCCTTTCATGGCCATGACCGGGAAGCCCCAGAGTTCCCTCCCCAGACAGATTGTGAAGACATTTTCTAGAGGAGTAACATGGCCTAACAGAGGAACAAAACTATGATTTATTTGCTCTCTTAGAAATGATCACTATCCTTAACCATATAAGCAGAGGAATATTGATTAGAAGCAGGGGGAAATCTCGTTACCAAGGCATCAGTGAGACCACTATTGGAATATTGTGTCCATTTTGGGGGTCCACACTTTAAAAAGGGAGATTGACAGATTGGAAAGGGTTCAGACAGCTCATTATAGGACAACTTGCATTACAATGTGGAACCACTCTATTTAGTTTATCCAAGAGGTTACGTGATTTGATCTGTCTCACAAATGCCTACATGGAGAGAAGAGTTTGGATAATAGATTGCACTTTAATCTATCAGACAGAGGCATAACAAGAGCCAAGGTTGGAAGCTGAAGCTAGACAAAATCATACTAGAAATAAGCTAATTAATAGTGAGGTAATCAAACATTGGACCAATTATCTAAGAATGTGGTGGCTTCTCTCACTCTATATCTTTATAAAAAGAAATGTTCTAGCTCACCCAGAAGTTATTGGTGTGATTCCGGGATCACCGTGTGAAATTCTATGGCCTGTATTACGGAAGAGGTCAGACTAAATGATCAATGGTCCCTCTAGCCTTAAACTCCGTGAGAAAGCCCCATGGATGGTGACTTGCAGTAAATAAATAATCTGGCCTACAACTGTCAAGCCTGAAATGTGGTGATGTAGGTTCCTCACAAGCATGTTGGTGGCTCTATTGTTTCGAGAGTAAGGAACAGTCCTTTGTACGGAGAGGCCTCTCCACAGACCACTAAGCTTCTATCTAGCTATCTTATATCTGTTCCTCACCATAACTCTAACACAAAGTGCTCAGTGCTAAGTTTCTCTCTGCAAAGAAGACTTTCAAGGAGGAGATGGAATGCAAAGACCTGCTAATGGACTAATTTTGTTTTCTCCCACTAGGTAGGCTGTATTGGGAAGATACTTACTAGTGTGCTATGATTACATATCTTCTCCTCCTTAAAAACAGTTGGTATCCAAACCATTTTCATATAAAATGTTATTTTTTCCCCCTAAAATGCTGTGGAACTGTGAGTCCTGTAGTCAAAAAAATTTTGTTTTCCTATTCTGTGAATTCAGGTGGGGAGAAAATAATAAAGGGTGGTAATGCAGGCTTTGCTTGATATTATGGCTACAAATCACAGCTGCTTGTCACACAAATCCATACACAGCATTATTGACATAGTGCAGCCCCTTCATTAGAACTGTTATGTTTTCAAAGGAAATCAAAACACTGAGCTCACTGCTATTAGAGATGACCTCAACTGCTCTTTCCTTTGCTAGTTTTTCTTAAATTCTTGTTCTCATTTACTATAAATAACTTTTAGCAGTGCCTAGAGGCCCCAGCCCCATTGTGATAGGCACTGTATAAATACAGCAAAAATGGTCCCTACTGTGTTGCTTAGATACCCTCTTAAAATAAAATTATAGATCTTACCTGACTTGTTTGTTATTTAATAATCATTTGAAGAATCAATTTTAGCGGGAGCACGAGCTAGACAGGTTTTTGCTTGGTTTACACTGATCCAACTTATAAGCGAATGTTGGAATACTGTGTAAACCTACTTAAGTTCAACTCCTTATTCTGGTAGCTGTGGCTTGTTAAGATCATCCTCATTCTGAGAGATGTGGGAGTAGTTCTCTAGGGCAGTGGTCTTCAAACTGGGGTGCACGCACCCCCAAGGGTGTGCGAGCCCACCCCAGAGGGTGCGTGAGACCCCGGATCTCTTTTTGCTGATATTATTAAAGGATTAAAGGAACTTTGAAATTAGTGGCCCAAAATTCTCTTGGGAGCATGCCTTGTTGGAGAAGGTATAATTACAGTAACTACAGTTACTGTAGAAGAAGAAGTAGGAAATGGGAAAGATTTCATGAGACCCCTGTGGAATCATGTTCTACCACTTCTGAAGATGAAACAGCCTTCATTCAGAAGGAATGTGTTCTATGCAACATTGGACAACATTATCTGTGAGTTGGTGCACCAATTCAAAGCAACAAATGACATTTGTTTTATGTTTTGTGCAGTCCTAAAATGGATCCTGTGGAACTGGGAGAAACAACCAAATGACTAATTCTCAAGTGTCTTATAGGTCTTTTGGAGAACTTTCCAAGTGAAATGTTACATCTGAAAAAAATCTTCGTCTGCTTTTGGAAAAGAACATGAACTGCCACCATTTATCTATCTTAATGAGATTTAAAACAAAACAACTTTCTCTGGCAAGTCACCCTGTCCCACCAGCGTGCCACATCCCCGCTCCTCTGCCTACCTCCAGGAGCTTCCCACCGCTTAACAGCTTTTTGGAGATGCTTAGCGCTTTCCAGGAGGGAGGGGGAGGAGTGGGGAGCCGCATGCTCAGGGAAGAAGGTGGAGAAGAGACGGGGCAGGGATTTGTGGAAGGGGTTAGAAAGGGGGCAGGGAAGAGGTGGGGAAAGGGTGGGGCCTCATGGAAGGAGTACAGTGGGGTTGGGGCCAGGGGCAGCGGGGTGGGGTGGTCAGTGATGTGGCCCTTGGGCCAATGTGCTAGTCTTCATGTGGCCCTCCTGGTGATTCAAGTTTGAGATCCCTGGGCTAGAAATACCATGTGAACAATCAATCACCATCATGATGTCTTGGTTCTTCTGGTTTCCAGCTGTAAACAGAACTAGAAGCGGAGGGAAAACATATCTGAAGATATGAAGGGCATTCTTCATCCTCTGTTGTTTGATATCTAGTGAAAGATTGCATCACATCAAGTGTATGTTAGCAAAATCAGCAACTAACTTTCTCTTAGTTTGCAGTATGCCATGAGTGTTCATGGATGCTTTTCTCTTCAGCAACTGGATGTGATATTTTGCAATGCACTGTGGTTTTGAAACTTTAAATTAAAGGTAACTGGAAGATATTTACACTGTGTTTTCAATTGGCATCTCCCTTTGTTTCCTCAGTCAGGTCACACCAAGTACATTTTGTATTTTAAGACATTGATAGTAAGTAGACCAATTATGCACTCTTCTCCTTTCAAAGTGCATTTATATAATAGTGAGCTCCAGTGTATTGTTCAGTTATAATGGGCTCACCTAAATATTGGTCTCTTGGTTTCAGAGAAGTGAAAGTGTAGATGACTGAGATGAACATTGGTTATTTACATTATTACAAATGTCACTAAAAAGTAAAGCACGGAGATTTTGCTAAAACCAAGACAATAAGATTCCAAAAGAGGAAATAGTAAATGGCTATCTTAGCACTGAAGTTTCAGCAAACTAGGGAGAACAGTTTGTTAGAAATCTCAGCCAGAGGCTCTCTACTCACAAAGCTACTTTTACTCTGGAATGGAGGTGCCCATATGAAGAGCTATTCTGGAATAGTTTATATCACAGTAGTTATGCCGGTCAGCATCACAGCACCATCAACAAAGATTGATGAAAGCAGTTCTGAATAGAACAGTTCTTTAAAACTTAGTTAACATGGGGAAATAGAGTCAATTTGTGTAATGACCCAACCACTCATTACACAAATTGACTCTATTTCCCCATGTTAACTATCCCCCTATTGTTACTCACACCTGTCTGACATAGGCTATCCTGATTATCACTAGAAAAGTTTTCTCCTGCTGACAATAACTCATCTTAATTAATTAGCCTCTTAGAGTTCGTATGGCAACTTCCACTTTTTCGTGTTCTCTGTATATATCTATCTATCTCCATACTGTATGTTCCATTCTATGCATCTGATGAAGTGGGCTGTAGCCCACGAAAGCTTATACCCAAATAAATTTGTTAGTCTCTAAGGTGCCACAAGTACTCATTCTTTTAGGATGTACACAGTTATATTACTATAAAGGTGCTTTATAACACCATAGCTATTTCCATATGGGAAGGGGAATAATTGCCCTAGTATAAGGCACCTTATACTGGTATAATTGTATCCACACTAGTGGTTGTACTGGTATAAGAAATTTATTAACCAAAATAGTTGTATCAGCACAAAACCAATGTTTAGACAAGGCCTGAGAATCTCTTGCAGTTTACCCACCCCGATACTATGTATGCAAACTGCCATTATCATTTAAAGCGAGTTTAGTGCACATATCAAGAGATACAAGCATTCAATTTTCTCAATTTCTGCACAACACTCTAGAGCCAAAACGTTTCTGTTTAAAATGGAACATGAGCTATTTATTTTGCTGACAAGTCAGTTGAATGTTTAAACAACAGACAAAAACACCCATGCACTCTGAGCTGAATCTGAAATGCAATGCAACATTCCTGGGTTGAGTGGTGCTCTCTCATGGCAGACTTGAAATTCTGGGGAAGCTTCACTATATAAACAAGAACAATACACTAAATACAGTTGCTCTCTTGGTGTTTATCTTATATACAGAGGTGCAAGAAAGCCAGTACGCTCCGGTATGGTGTACCGGGGCAGACCGTCTTCCCTGGGCAGAAAATTAAAGGGCCTGGGCTCCTAGCAGCCAGAACCCCACTGTCGGATCCCTGGGGTAGCAGCAGGGCCCAGGGCTCAGCTGCTGCTACTGCCCCGGGTCTTTAAAAGTCCTGCCTCTTCCAGTAGAGGCACGCCCCTTCCAGTTGAGGCCCTACCACCTCCCCAGTACTCTGGAGTACCAGTAAGTCCTTCAAGTTACTTTCACACCTCCTTATATATTTCCTTTTTTATGCTGTCCCTTATATTGAGATGTGCAGGGTAGGCCACAATTGCCAGCATTATTGACTTATGCTGGCTACAGATTGAGAAAAAAATTGCATCACTTTGCACTTGGTTTATATTTTCAAGGTGGCTTTGATAGCCATAAACTCTAGGGACAAGCTTCTTTGGGTTAAGAATGATACCTTAAATGCTGGAGCACAGTTCTGCAGTAGGGGATGGATGCAGAGCTGGCCTTACTATGAAGCGAACTGAGGTGGCCTCCTCAGGTGCCAGACTATGAGGGGGCCACTAAGACCCAGAGTGTAGCAAATTGTGTCTACTGCTGGTGCATATGTATTCTCTCTGCTCTACATGCACAGAGATGATGGGGTGCTGTTCTGGAGGAAGGAGGGCACAAGAGACGTAACAGGCAGGCAGGACAAAAGGTGAGAGGGAGTAACAGAGAGCAGCAAGAGCTGCAGGGAGAGCGCGGAGGAGGGGCCTCTTATGTACCTCTCTAGCACCCCCAGAAGCCTGGACTCATTAACACCAACTTCTCAAGGAGCTTCCTGATTCTTGCTGCTTCCCTGAACCCACTTGAGGAGAACAGGCAGTCAACTGAAGTAGCTGGAGCCAGTTAGGCCCTTAAGACACTGATATCTTCCCTCACTGAGGCCTTGCTACCAGCCTGCTGAGTGTTGAGAGCCACTATAGCTGGCACAGAACAGCAGTCATGAGTGAAAGAAGAAAAGACCCTAGATCTGCATTCAGAAAAAGAAAGCAAGCAAAGGAAGCTTTTCTATCTAGGCAGGAAGAAGTTCTCCTGAGGTACATAGACACAAATGTTCACAGTGACCCTTCCAGCCCCAGTGAGGATGTGAGTGGTGAGGAGATGCCTGATTTTCCAGTTAGTCAGAGTGCAGGTGACCTGGCAGCTACTGCAGCATCCATTTTCCATCTTAAATGGAAGCAACCATGTACATTCCTGAAGAAAAGTGAAGATCAGAGAAGAGTGTGGTGGAGGCACAACAAACAGCTGCTGCTGAGTTTAGTTCCTTAAGTCTAGATGATCCAAGACTGTGGACCTACTTGAGCAGTAGCCTGAGGGACTTCCTTGTACTGCATGGGCCACAGCAAGTGAAAAACTTCATGTTCTCCAAAGACAACAAAAATAGAAGTTTCCATCCAACACATTACTGGCGTGAAATCCCCAATGGTGACAAAGTGGAGAGGTCATGGCTTATGTACTCAAAAACCCAGAATGTTGCATACCGTTTTTGTTGCAAACTCTTCCAGTTTAATGTTCCAGCCACACTGGGTTCTACAGGAACAAAGGACTGGAAAAATCTGGCTAGAAATCTGGCATGTCATGAGAAGGCAGAAAAATCACTACAGGGCGTACCATAGGTGGAAAGAGCTTGAGATGAGACTAAGGTTAAAGACCACCATAGATGATCAACAACAAGAGATGATTGCATCAGAGTCTCTTTACTAGCAAAATGTTCTGAAAAGGCTCACTGGCATCGTGAGAATGCTTGCTACCCAAAACCTAAAACTGCATGGCACTTCAGATCAGCTGTATGTCCCGAACAATGGAAACTTCCTTAAAATTGTGGAGCTGATGACTGAGTTTGATGCTGTACTCCAGGAGCATCTAAGAAGAATCACCACCCAAGAAATGTACATACACCACTACCTTGGAAAAACAATTCAAAATGAGATTATACAGTTACTGGCAACAAAAGTCAAACAGAAGATTGTGGCAGATCTGAAGTCAGCAAGATATTATTCTGATATTCTGGACTGCACATCAGCCATACGGAACAAATGACTTTAAGGGTGCATTTTGTAACAACAGAACCTAGTAAAAATGTCCCTGCAATAGTGATTGTCAGAGAGCATTTTCTAGAATTTATTGACATTGATGATACTACAGGAGCTGGTATGACAAACATGCTTCTTAAAAAGCTGGAAGATACAGGAATTGCAACAGATGACATGAGAGATCAGGGCTACGATAATGGTGTCAACATGAGAGGAAAGAACAGAGGAGTGCAGACATGGATCTGAGAGTTAAACCTTTGAGCTTTTTTTAATCCCATGCAGTTCTCATTCATTGAACTTGATGGTCAGTGATGCAGCATCAACTTCTAGTGAGGCTGCTGAATTTTTTAATGTAGTTCAAAGCATCTGTGTATTTTTCTCTGCATCAACTCATTGATGGCAAATTTTGAAGCAACATTTGGGAACATCCTCTCTGACACTGAAACCACTGAGTGCTACATGATGGGAAAGTTGAGAGGAGGTAATAAAGCCTATCAAACACCAAATTGTGAAGATAGATGATGCCGTATTTGCCATTATGGAGGATAATACTATGACAGGATCTGTTCATGGGAGAACAGTGGCAGAGGGGAATGGAATCACCAGAAACATACATAACTTCAAATTTTTGTGTGGCTTAGTGTTGTGGCATGACATACTGTTTGAAATAAATGTTGTAAGCAAGAGACTCCAAGATGTTGACCTTGATATATCTGGAGCAATGGAATAACTGGACAAAGCAAAGTCATACCAGTCAGACGAGAGATTTCAAAATGTTCTGAAGAGTGCACAGAAGTTGGGAGAGGAACTTCACACTGAAGCTATTTTCCCACCCATTCAAGAATACAAGAGTCACCGAAGAAGACATTTTGATTACGAGGCACGAGATAATCCCATAAGAGATCCCAAACAACAATTTAAAGTTGAATTCTTTAACCAGGTGCTAGATTGTGCAATACAGTCAGTTGAGGAACGTTTCATGCAGCTCAAAGAACACAGCAGTATATTTGGGATGTTGTATGATATTCCAAAACTCCAAACTATACTTGAAGAAGACCTACACCAGCAATGCAGGGCACTAGAGATAGTGTTGACACATGATGACATGCACGATATTGATGTCACTAGTTTACATGATGAACTGAAAGCCCTTTCAAGATACATTTCAGCAGGATCAACTCCAAAAACTGTTCTGGAATATATATACACAAATAAGATGACTACCTTCTTTCCAAATGCTTTTGTTGGTCTGTGCATACTTCTAACACTTCCTGTAACAGTTGCCAATGGAGAATGCAGCTTCTCCAAGATGAAGTTAATAAAAATACATCTAAGCTCCATGATGTCACAGGAGAGTCTGGTCAGCCTTGCACCCATCTCAAGAGAGCATGAGCTGACTCAGACTGTGGACCTTCAGGAAGCAGTTCAAATCTTTGCAACCAAGAAGGCACGGAAAGCGCCACTTTGATTATTCAAACAAATAAAAATGCCAGTGTTTACTATTGTCACGTTACTGAAATAATCTGGGATCATATAGATCATTGGTGCAACCAAGGTCCTGTAGTGGCACCAAATCTTATGCGAAGGGGATCATATAAGGTATCTAAGACCAGGTTATGGTTTGCTAATTATGATTATGCTGTCTGTATGTGTGTATCATTTTTGTAGTTAAAGTTATGAATATTGGCTATCTAATGTCTGTATCTCAAACTTATGCTTTGCTTCTGGGTGACCTCCCAGACAAGCTGCTGTTAGCTCTGCCAGGCCTGTTTGATGGCCCATTAAGGACCATCAGCTACACAACTGACCCATTGAGAGAGGGCGGACACATCCTGTGTCTTAGCGAGGGGTCAGGGATTGCCCATGTGACTCAATACTCCATTTTGCTGTAAGTTTCCACAGCAAAAGACAAAGAGAATTCCTGCACTTGGGGAAAACTATAAAAAGCTGCTTACACCCCTCCATCTTGTCTTCAGTTTCCAGTCTTCAGTCTTGCTCCTAACTCTGGATGGGACTTTGCTACATACAGAAGCTTGGAACAAAGGACTGAAGTCCATGTTGTGGATGTATTCCAGAGACTTTGATTTGAACCTGCAGTTTATGCTACCAATGATGCAAGCCTAAACCAAGAACTGTGCCATTAGTGCATGTAATTGATTTCTTTTAACCATTCCTAACCCTCATCTATATCTTTTTCCTTGTATAATAAACCTTTAGATTTTAGATTCTAAAGGATTGGCAACAGCATGATTTGTGGGTAAGATCTAATTTGTATATTGACCTGGGTCTGGGGCCTGATTCTTTGGAATTGGGGAGAACCGTTTTCTTTTATTGGGATATTGATTTTCATAACCATTTGTCCCCAGGACAGGTGGCTGCTGGTGGTGATACTGGGAAACTAGAGTGTCTAGGGAATTGCTTGTGTGACTTGTGGCTAGCCAGTGGGGCGAAACAAAAGTCTTTTCTGTTTGGCTGGTTTGGTTTGCCTTGGAGGTGGAGAAACCCCAGCTTTGGATCTAATTGCTCTATTGGAAGCAATTTGTCCTGACTTGGCACACTCAGTTGGGTCCCACCAGGAACAGCACCATCACAACTATGCAGACAAGAAAAGTTAACATTTGCTGTTCAGGCGTTTGAAAGTTAAGTGTTACTTAAAAATTTTGAACAAGGCATTTTAAGTTCTCCTTTATTGGGGTAGGTAGCAGAGCAGTACCATGAGAGGAGTAGAACAGGAAGAAGGCAGAACTGAGAACTTTCAAAGTTTTGGCCCAAGCAAGGGAGCATGAGGGTATCATTTGAGCTCCCCGCCTCCGATGGCAAAGTGTTGTGGGCCTGTCTTGGGTGGATGCCATGAAAAACTCCACAGAATCATTGGATACATGAGGTATTGATCACAGAACACAAAATGCTAAATATCAGGAGGACATACATACTTGCCATTTATTTAGCATACCTGTGCCTTTCTTCTAGAATTTCTTCATCAGCATTATCAAAGCAAACACTTCAGAGAATCATACTAGCAACCGACCTGTATTGTTGACCCTAAATTGAATTGAGTCTCTGGGCATTATTTTCATTTACATTAAGGCCTCTTTATGTCATTCTGGCTTTGTAAATGGGCTTTACAATGAGTTCAAACTACTTGCTAGTCTGAATAAAGTTAAGTGGCTATAGAGAATGCAATAAACATCTTCCGCACCAAAGCTATTCTTTTTAGCAATTGTTCTGTATGAAACCACTTTATACTTAATGGCGATATAAATATCTATCCATTATGTCTATGTGGTTAAAAAGATGATTATCTGATCCTAGTGGGACAATGTAAGAGCTCTCAAAACAAAAGACCTAGCCATTAAAAGATCTAGGTTAGAAGGGAATAATTCCTCTTCTGAGAGTAGGGGAATACACAGTTGAAATTTGTATGCTAAAAAGGGCTATAGTAATTTGAGTATTCCCATAAAACTTGAGGCAGGCACCTGTAGCTTTGCACTAATGTACTGGAGAGAAAACAAGGTTTAGAAGAGACAGATACTTATATTAAGTAAATATCTGGAGGCATAATTACTTCCAATAAATCACATTTTTTTCTACCTATTTCAGTAGCTGCAAAAGTATTTGACAATGTAATCTGTATTACAGTCTTTAAGGGTAATTGGTCCCCCTTGATTTAAAAAGTATCCTTTAAGAGCATTTTGCAAAATGTTGACAACGGATTGCGGAGAGGATTTTGGTTCAATGTCTAATGTATTCCAATGATGGTAACAAGTCATTTATATCAGGAGATATGTGTAATGATGGGTTGAAGTAGGTGTAAGTGATGTATAGACCTTATGGTGGTCTGTTTCAGCCACAGGCAATTGGCAATAACCAGGGAAAATCTAAAAGATGACATTTGAGAAGTTTTTAACACATGGAATATACCCCATTAAATATCCATATTTGACATTAATTGTCTTGTTCTGGCTTTTTTTTCCTAGCTTTTCTGGCTTTTCCATCAAGCTACAAAACTAATAGCAAGGAAAAAAATAAAATGACTATTTCAGCTTCAGACGTCCACTATGGGGCCAAGGTACCCCACTAGCTCAGGTACTACTTGGCTAATTTTCATGATATTTAAAATAGATGCTGTTTAAAATGTTTTACTGTGCTGTCAAATATAAATTACAGAAGTCACTCAAACAAGCAGAGAAGTAATAAAGAAGGGATCTAAAATATAAGCAATTCCTTTCTTCCCCTCACCCTTCATTTATCACATTAGCCTTTTCCTGGAAGGAGAAATGGCAAGTGACATGTTTGAGGGGCAGGTTAGTGTCTGTAGAGCTCGCTCTTCCTGCCTCACCTACCAATGGTTCCATGTAAATCTTAAATTACAGAATTCCACAGCCATGATTTTGGACTATTTCTCTTGTAACAACCTGGCCTAGCCTCTCTCTAGATGGACACTAGTCTGTGAGTGGATCCAATTTAATACTATACACAGCAAAGATGATTGTGAAGCTTGGTTGAGGTGATGGAGTCAGAGGGTGGGATATTTCCCAGGGAATGCCTTACTACTAAATTTCAGAGGGGTGGCCCTGTTAGTTTGTTTTATCCAAAACAACAAGGAGACTGGCAGCACCTTAGAGACTAACAAATTTATTAGAGCATAAGTTTTTGTGGGCTATGACCCACTTCTTCAGATGCATGGAGAAGTGGGTCATAGCCCATGAAATCTTATGCTCTAATAAATTTGTTAGTCTTTAAGGTGCCACAAGACTCCTCGTTTTTATTGCTAAATGATGAACAGGCACTCAGCTGAGCCCTCAAGGGTTAACTTGTTAATGTAGCCTCACACTCTACAAGGCAGCACAAATGGAGGAAGGGAAGATAGCATAGCAGACAGAGACAGAGACACACACCCTGTGTATGTGTGTGTGAGAGAGATGCACATTGTCCCTTAGAGAACGCTGACACTACTCTATGTACACTGCCTTTTTAAGTAGATCAGCAAGTTAAGACAGCAGCATGCTCCCTCCATCCTGAGCCCTGTTGTTTCCCCCTTTCCTCTACAGAGAGGGGGTAAGTAGGGTGCAGGAGCAGGGAGGGGTGGGGGACACCCGACATTAGTCCCCCTCTTCTCCCCTCTCCCCCCTACAGCAAGTAGGAGGCTCTCGGGAGCAGCTCCAAGGCAGAGGACAGGACCAGCACATGGCAGTGGTGGGAGGGACAGCTGAACTGTTGGCAATTGATAGCTTGCTGGGTAGCGGTCACACTGGAAACTTAGGGGACTGAGGTGCTGATGTGGTGGGCCTGCAGGTGCACGCTGGTTCCAAGCCCCCACCAGCCATCTGCAACAGGCTGCTCTTCCTGCAAGCAGTGGCCAAAGCAGGCAGCTGCCAAACAATGTTATAAGGGAGCACTGCGCAACTTTAAATGAGCATATTCTCTAATTGATCAGCAACGAAACAACGTTAACTGGGACAACTTTAAGGGAGGAGTTTCTGTATTTGAGTGGCTTGGGTGAAGCCGATGTCTCAGGTAGCTGAGTTTGGGTGCGTGATGCCACCTGCTGTTGTGTTGGGTGATAACAGGGCCTGCATTAGCCTGGCTGAGTCCCCAGGCAGTGTGAGCAGGGCCAACCCAACTGAGTGGTTAGAGAAGCCCAGTGATTCCCATAGCTCCCAGACGTGACAAGCCGTCACTGTCACCTCTTTTCCTACAGCCTGATGCCCCCTGTCATTTGGGTAAATTCCAGGGCTGTGGGGCTGCCAGAGTGCTCCAGAGCTTCACACCCCTCCAGTACCTGAAATCTAGGCCAGAGCTTGTCTCAAGCATGTCAGAAATTGTCCCCTCCCTTCAACACGCCCCCACATGGCCACAGAGCACAGAGACGCTTTGCCCTGCTCTTCACATGAAATTACAGACAGGCTAAATGGGGAGGCTAGAGCATACATGAACATGTCATTTCTTCTGAAGGGGCGTTCCCTCATCCCCTATGGAGCAGTCAAGAGGAGGACCCATAGAGAAGTCAGGAAAGAGGGTCCTATCCCTCCCTGCCCTGGAGCTGTCAGGAAGATGAGGGATGCCAACCCATATTGGGGATAAACATTGACTGACCTGCCTGAGAGTTTAGCGTGCTCCCATTGTCTCTTCTCAGGCTCTCCAGCATCACAGGCAGGGTGAGAAAGCGTGATGTTCAGCCTGTCGAATGCTCTACTATCCGTTAGACCAGTGTTTCCCATACTTTTTTTGGCCCCCGAACACTTTTTAGCCTGGTATATATTTATGGAATATTTATATTATTATTTTGTAGTTATTTGGTTTTCAAATAAAAATTGCATTAGTGATGCTCAAATATATTTTATAAAACAAAGCAAAAATGCAAATTTAAAATGATGAACTAAATTTCTAACTGGAAAGCACATATAAAGTAGTACAAAAATAAAGTGCAAGAGTCAAAAATCTCTTTACGCCATGATATTCAATATGAGATCTATCAATAACAGGAAAAAAGTTTTATGTTAAATTATAGTAATTCAAAAAGAGTTGTAAACTACACTTCAAATATGCCACATTTAAAATTAAAAAAATTAAAGAGCCTTTTTTAAAATTACAATTCTTTCACGGAACACCAGTGTTCTGCGAAACACTTTGGGAAACACTGCTCTAGACCATTATTCCTCAAATGTCAGCACATGGGTTAGAACCAGGAGAGCATTACCATTTGGTCCTCTGCCAGGCATCAGCTGTTCCTTCCTACCTCCTGGGAAGCAGCAGAGATCCCCTCCTTTCCTTTTGGACCCTATCCTGCTCTCCCAGGGAGAGTGGAGAAGCCATCCCTGCTCGGAGGAGGGACCAGAAAGAGCCCTGCAGCTCAGAGTGGCCTTCCCCTCCTGTAAGCATGACTGGCTCCACTGCTTCTCCTGCTCCTGCCTTGTAATACCTGGCCTGGGAAGAGGGAGTGGGGTCAAGAACCACTGGAGCTGCCCCCACCCCCACCTGAAAGAGAGAGAGGAACCATATTGCAGCCCTTCCTAGCCTGGCAGCTGTTGGTGAAGAATCCCGGTAGGAGCAGAGGTGAGGCTGGGGCAAGGGGGGGGCACAACTGAGGAGTGAGCTAGGCAGATGGAGGGCTAGAGGGTAGAACAGCTTGGAGGAGTCAGATGGGGGGATAGGCATAGTTTGACTTCTGTACTTGGGGAGGGAGCTCGAGTCGGGCCATCAGGACTCTGCAGGGGGTGGAGGATAAATTCTGCACCTGCCCAAGGCTTGCAGTTGGGGGAGCAATGCTCCCACACCACTCCAAACTACACCCGTGGGGCTAGGTATGTGCACATCAGTTTATTGCCTTTCGCATTAGCATCATACCACATATTTAATGTAAAATTGTTTCATTTACACATATTAGTGCTAGACTATAGTGATACACTTTGACTTGCAGTGATACTCTTTTTTAATCAGATACTTATGCAAGGATTGGTAATTCACATGATTTCATTAGTTAACTTGATTGCATGCTGTGTAGTACTTTTTTGGGGTGAGAAATTACAAGCATTAACATTTCAGGAAAGAAGAAAGGGGAATTATATAACCCTTCATTTCTTGTAAGTTTATCTTCTAATTTGAATTTCCAGGGGAAGTGTCTGTGTGTGAGAGAGACTGTGTGTGTGTGCTTGATGTGTGTTTAGACATGAGCAGTTGCTGGCAGCTTGAGGACCCCGAGGCAGCAGCACAGACAGATTCTCCATCCCATCAGTGGGGGCTCAGTGGAGACCAGATACATGGGCAGAGGTAAGGGGACACCCCAGCAGCCTCCCCACCCTCTCTGCACAACAGACAAGAGGATGCTCCCAGTCTAGAGCAGCATGGCCAGGGGGATTGGAGGGGAGTGAAACAGGGGCACCAGCAACTGCACCGGGCAGTGGAGGAGGAGCAACCTTGCTGGTCATCCAAACAACTATCCCACTGCAATCTTCACCCTCTCCACATGCTGCTGCTTGCCTGGCTGCTGCCTCCTCCAGCCCAGCTGGCTCTCGGCACACCAGCTGAGAAACAGGCAAACCCTGCACATGGTGCTTTCTTTGGCAGTCTGCCCTGAGCTACCAGCTGGATCGCCCACCCCAAAGGCTGGCCCTGGTACCTACAGAAAGGAGGCCAGGAGCTACTGTCAATAGAGCTCTTATTTTGACAAAAAATTAGGTGCTTGTATCCATTATATAACAGGTTTCCTCACTGGTCTCAGAACTATTCCACTTCTGAACACCTCAGAGAAAGCAAGTCCTGTATTTAAAGGCTCTATTCCTCTCCTTCCCAGCTCACTCTCACCTAGCTGAGGAACACTAGCTCCTCCACTTTTGCATGTTTAAGGGAACAACATGGGATTCTAGGGGTGTAATCTACACCCCATGTTGCAGAGGCCAGGCTGACAGAATCAGGCTCACACTACTGCCCTAGAAGTAGCTGCATAAACAGCTGGGCTCTGCTGGGAGCTCTGTAGCGTAGGGAGGAGGTTAGGGATGTCTACACAGCTACGTTAGCAGTGTAGCATGAGCCTAAGCCTGTCAACTTGACCCCTGAGACTTACTGCCCCAGACTATCATTCACTGTGTAGATGCATCTTAAGGGAGAAATTCTCTCTTCTTATGGGTCTATGCTATGTCTAACTAATATAGTTGACAGCCTTCACTAGACTACTGTACCAGTGGATTGGAATTTATAGGTTCTGAGACATATAGCAAGTCCCAGGACTAGACCAACTGATAAGTGATAGCTACTGGTCCTATATAATTGCTTCCTAGTAGCTGCTGTGCCAGAGACATACAACTAGTATTCAGGGAGATGAAAAACAAGACTTTAAATGGACCATACATACTAAATGTAGCTGAAAAGTGAGATACTTCTAATATAGGCATCCATATCAATCAGAATAGCTCTAAACTGAAACTGGATCCTAAAAAAAAGGATGTCTCATACAATCAGGAATGTATGTTTAAAAAGGACCTTGAAGTCATCAATTCCAGCCTTCCCCACCTCCCCACACCTGAGGCAAAACCAAATAAATCTAGACCATCCAACACGCGTTTATCAAACCTGCTCTTAAAAAAACTCCAATCTTCTAGTCCCTCACCCTAATTATCTCATTTCTTTTTACTATCTTACCTTGTAAGAAAATGGAGCCTATAAAAATGAGCAACAGTTACAAAGAAATAAGCACTCATGTTGGTAAAGTGGAAAACAATATTCCTGAGGGTAAATTTTGCAGATGTTAGAGGCTGTTTGTTAAATCTTCCATTCCAACACCTGGAATGAACAGTCAGATGATACCGTTCTCCAATGAGGAAAAGAATGTACTAATTTATGAAATGGCCTCTGATTTTGGTACCTGAGCTGTGATTATAGAAAAACAGATAGCGAGCAGGAAGAGCAATTTCTGAAAATTAGAGGGTTGTTTCTCAAAGGAAACACCAGCAATCAGCCCTTCTGGTGAAAAGGCTTTCTAAGTACCACAGCAGCCTTTAGGATCTGAACAAAGATGGCTCTTCCACACTGTAGATAGTTTAGCTACCTTCTTGTTCTTGAAAAGATCATTCTTGTGCATTTCAGTTCACACATTCCTACACTCATCTTTCCCACTCTTTCCAATCTAGCTGAGTGCAGATCTTCACTAAGGCCTCCTATGGTTGATGACCCCTTCATGGCTTGGTTTCATTGGAGCCACGTAACCTTGGAGACAGCAGGAGACCAGAGCTCATGGAAACTGTACATGCTTAATGAAGAAGCCCATGTTTGTTCCACCGGGGAATGAATTCCGCAGGTTTCTTTGTATGAAGGGGAGAGGGAGTGGGAAAGCAGCTCTATAATTACAAGACATACACTTTATACCTAACATGAAAAAATATATTCAAACTATACATGCAGTTCTTACAGTTGTAGCATAGCATAGGCCTCACTTCAGTTTAATTACACAGAAGCAAGCTTCCATACTTCTGTTTTGCATTCTGCTTCAATACAGATGTTTTTAGCTTCCAGAGCCTGTCGTACAAAAAAACCTGAAGAAATACATTTATTTTCAATTTGGAACAGTACAAAGCGATTAAGAGATTTCTAAAATCTTCTTTCTGCTACTAAAACCACCAAGTCCTTTGTTATGAAAAAAAGACTGATTTCTGATGGTGACAGATAGTATGACCATGATCCATCATTCCCTGTAATTGTATCATAGGGAATTTTACTTGTTTTTCAAACCATTTGGCTACAGTAAGAAGCTGCTGCTCCTGAAATGCACGTCCAATAAACTGAAGCCCAATTGGCAAACCTTTCTCTGAAAGTGCTGTAGGAACAGTTATGGCTGGAAGCCCTGATGGGAAAAATGCAAAATTATTAAAACATCACGTGCAGGATTAGCTATTACACAGATTGCTAGAATTATTACAAACTTGACTCTTAGGAATGATAACCAAAACAAATGCATATAAGCTCTTAAGGCTAGGTTATACTGCTAAAATGCGAAGAGACAAGATTATAATACTCCTGGGAGAAATCTGCACCATTCATACATGCAAAATTCATGCTCCCCACGGATTCTCCATCCCCGCAGAAAATACATTCTGCCAGAGAGGCACTGCAGTCGCATCTTTCACCCACCAGGTGCTTGTGGTACCAGAGAGTGGGCAGCTGGCTCACCGGTTGGAGCAGCCAGTCAGACAGAAAGGGGGCAGAGGCTGCGTTCCTCACAATGACACACTTGTGGGGCCCAAGTGAGGAGATATGGGAGGGGACTGAGCAGGGCTGCTAGGGGATTGCAAACTGGGGTTCAGAAGGACTAGAGGTAGGCGACAGACTGGGAGGGGGTCACAGGAACTACTGAGGTAATAGCTTTGCACTGGGGTTGAATGGGAGGGGAGTGAAGGGCCACATGGGGACAGGGGCAGATGTGTTGGACAGAAGAGAGAGGCTGGGGGGGGTCAGCCAGGCTCCTACTAGGGGGAGGCTCCTCAATTCCCAAACAATTCCTTCCCTCCCACAAAATACCACTTCTTCCATACTTCTCCTACCCACACCCAACAACCCTCCAAGTTCACTCCTAGGTGCCTTTCCAGAAATTACTTCCCTCTCCCTTAGCTCCCCCATTACATCTGATGCCCCCCAAAACTTTGCACTGCTTCTGAGGGGTGTGGGAAATAGGTTTCTGTACTGTAGTTTAAATGAATTATTACTCAAAATTCTGTATTAATATGCCTAATAAGGAATCTATATGACAAAAAAGTTTCCTGAATCTTTGTATTGTTACAGATACACTTGCCGACAGGTATTTTGAAATAAATTACCAAACTAATTGAAACTTGGGCATGATTGTGTGTTATATTGACAAATAAAATATGCAACATTTTAAAATTGTGTGCAGAATTTAATATTTTGGTGCAGACTCCTCCAGAAATAAATTATATACTTGAATTCTTGCACATTTAATGAACTTCACACTGCTACCCTCTTATGGTCACTATAAGCTTTGCTACTCTGAGAAACAATCTGACAACTTGGTTCAGACAGTTGTTTCTATACAAAGGTCTTATAGAAAGAGGGCAGCTAGCTGGAGAGACTGGATACTAAACTGAAGACTAGTTGAGAAATATGCTAAGGAGATGCACTTCTCTTTCTGCTTACCTGCCATGTTTACAGCCTGTGTAAAAATATCATCCTGTGCACTGCGGGTTCTGTTGTCTTCTTTGATAAACTCCACATATGGTATTGTATGACTTAGCGTAGCAGGAGTGAGCAAAACATCAATACCACTACGAAAAACATTCACGAAGTCATTGGCAATGAGTCGTCTCACTTTTTGGGCCTTGATAAAATAATTCTCATAGTTCCTAGGAACAAATAGTCACTGGTGTTAGAAATTAAGTTTAATACCATCAATAATTTAATTTAAATTGCTCAGTGGCTGTTGGGGGAAAAAGCCAAGCCCAGTGTTCCCTTTGGGTTGAAGGACTCTACCACAAGTACTTAGGGTTTCAACAGAGAACAAGATCAGTCATCAAAGCAGCATGGCTGCAGATGCACTAACGGCACTAAAGCATATTCTTAAAAATGAGCCATGAAACAGAGGCAGGAAGTGACCTGGGGCATACACCACTGAAGAGAGTGGAGAGAGAATATAAATGAAGGAAAACACAAGCCAAGTGGATGGTAGGCTCAAATCAAGATAGTATTTTATGACCCAGTCTTTTTTTGCAACTTTATTGTTTACTTATCTACTGAATTTCATTGCATGATGGTAGTGGTGTCTGGAAAAAAATGACTTGTCTTATAGTTGTGATTTATCAATCATTTAGGGACTCTATTGAGCAAGGTACTTAAGCACATGAACAGTCCCATTGACTTCAGAGGGACTACCCTCATTGCTTAAAGTTATGTGTTTCAGATGTGTGCTTTGCTACTGGTCCTTCTTATTGATATTATAGAGAAGCACACCAGGTCTTTGTCCAAAATTCCCATAGTCATTTCTTTTATGTAAGCAGCAGTTTAGATTGAAGGAGGCTATGAATTCTTCATCTCTTTTTCTGAGTATCTGAGGCAGAAAAACTGACAATTTTATATTTCATTCCTACATCACATGCAGCAGTATCCTAAGTTTAAAGATTTAATGTCAAGTGTAGAGGTTCAGTTTCAAAAGAAATAATTAGTCAAAAATAATTGGTGCTGTAAACATTTTATGGGTAATTTATCAAATGTACTGTAAGTCAAGGGTAAATAACTAAAATGCCAGTGTCAGCTGATAAAACAATTCAAATTATCCAGTACATAACTGTCAGCTGATCACTCTGAAGATCTGATTTGCTGAAGAGTCGTAATGAAAACAAAGTTGAATGCACCTTAACTTTTCAAGGCTTTAAGAGAAATGTCAAGAAAACCTGGTACTTATTCTTCCAAAGTAATTGTAAAGATCAAGATACAATGGATCTGCTGCCAGAGATTAGTGACATTATGGAAAATGGCTCTTTTTCTGGAGTTATTTATGAAACCCCACTTACTAGACTAAAGGAAAGGTTAGTTGCAGAACTAATAAAAATGTTCAAGACTCATGTAAGAGTCTTTAACCAGTTTTCCTGGTTTACAATTCTTTTACCTCAACTACTTTTAAAGAACTTATAGGAGAAGAGACCGAGTGGTTAAATATTAGACTTCATTCAGGATATACGCAGGCATTCATAACTTCAAGCCTCAATCTACTTATTTTATGGATTTTACATCTCAAAGAGAATATTTTGTAATTTGAATACAGCAGAGCACAAACCTGACTCTCTTGCAATCTATTCTGTTCTTGATGTTTCATTTACTGTGGATTGTAGCAAAGTGCTGAGACTGCCCCCTGCTTAGCTGTTGTAGAAATCACTCCTGTTTTCCTTCACAAAAACTGATCCACAGAGGTTGTCAAGCATTCACCCTACATTTATGAAGATGGCCCAGACATATGTCAGCTGAAAACACTAACTTGAGGATGCTTAGCAGTAATATTGACAGTTCACAGGGGCGGCTGCTCATAAGCTGACATCCTTGTCTTGAAGACTCAAGCAAAGAGGTGGGGAAAGTGAGAGAGATATTTAAACTAAGTGCCACATCTTCTGTATTGCCAGGAGAGGCATCAGTAGAACATAAATGTTTCTATACCTGGAGAACTTTAGCAAGATTAAATCGGCTTGATGCTGATAGCCACAGAACATTTCATAATAGAATAGTTAGGGCTGTATTCTGATTTCACTGACAAACCCACAGACTACGTTTTTGCATAGTTTAATCGAAGTGTGCCAATAGGGCACTCAAGATGCAAATCACATAAATGTGTTGTTCCTAAATTCAAAAGGCTTCCAGTTAAGAATAAAAGGAAAGTGTTATTTTTAGCCATTAATAACAGTTTGCTATATATTATACACTTAAAACCAATATAGACATTGCCTTAGCAACAAAGAATTGTTCAACATACGTAATTTCCATCATCAGCTGCTTAACAAGCAAGTCATTAATATTGTACATTTGAGCTTTAAAATATGCTGAACTTACTGTTTTAACAAAAAGTAGTTTCCTGATAGAATTCTTCCTCTTACAACATCATTAAACCCTTCTCGTCGAGTTGCAGCGTACATGACTTCAGTGGACTTGTCCATACTGGAACGGTGTCCTAAAAATAAATCACTAGTGATTTGGAAACAAATCCTGAAGAGCCATGAACACTATTAAACAATATAATATATTACCTTCACACTGACATACTGTGTCAAGTGCAGCAGATGTTAACATGGTATTTTTGCACACAAAAAACTAAATGTGTATTAAATAAATTCTGGAATCATACTGCAACTATACATTTGGGATCTCTATAAGGGAAATATTTCTATTTATCTATACTGAGAAGTACAATGGAGTGTGCTACAATATGAATACTCCTGCCTCTGGATCTTCAGTCTGACATGAAAGGTAGAGAGAATTCTTATACTTCACAACATGAATGTGCAGAAGTATTTCAGTAACACTGATAGCTCACCCTTCAGTTTATTTTAAGTAGAGACTAAAAACTGATCTGAACAATGCATATATACTTTGTGCTGCACAGTACACTCCTCAAAAACAGCTGAGAACATTTCTCTCAGACTAAGAGAAATGAAAAGCAACAACTTCTTTACAAGGGATCCTAAGCCCACTGTATTCAATGGAATGAATTCAATAAACTGTGGATCAGGACTTAATGCTCCCATAACTTAAAAACACCAGGCAGCATTGGTTTAAGCAGTGAAATTCCACTGATTTCATTTAAGCTGCACTTGCTTAAGAGCTTGGCCAATTACTTAATTCTGTGATGCGGAGACAGGTACACAGAAAGGACTGAGTCTAATTCAAAGTCTTTTTATATATTGTGTTTTGGGGGATAGCTACAATATCTCAAAATGCCAGAGTGTGGGCATTAGTTAAATATAAAACAGAATCCAAAAAGATCACATCCTGGAAACAACATTATAATGGTGGGTTTGACACAAAAAGAAAGAAGGGGGAAAGGGCAAATCACAGGAAAAGTATAGTTAAAGGGGAGAAAAGTACCATGTGTCCTGCAATAGTCAGTTACACTGGGACTGTTTAAGGAAGTTATTACACCTAGTTCAAATTACTGTCTGGTAATAACTTAGATACAATACCAAATCTTTTGATAGTCCTGGCTTATTTTAATGCACTGAGAATGACTGACTTTAAAAATGCAGCCTATTTCTGTTTACCAGCATCACACATACCATAATCACAGAATATCACAGTTGGACGGGACCTCAGGAGATCATCTAGTCCAACCCCCTGCTTAAAGCAGGACCAATCCACAGTTAAATCATCCAACAGATTTTTGCCCCATATCCCTAAATGGCCCCCTCAGGGAAGGAACTCACAACCCTGGGTTTAGCTCAATGCTCAAACCACGGAGCTACCCCTCCTCCCTGAGGGATACACTTGTTAGACACGCTAAAATGGCAAACCATTAAAAAGACAACCCATCATGAAAAAGATCTTTTAAGTCTATGAATTAATTTCCCAGCTAATTCAGGACTATTCCCTTGTTTACATTAATTAGGCTGCCTTTTTTTGGCCAGGCCTATCTTTGGATGTTCCCAGTGATGAGGCATTTATTCCTCAAGTGCTTCTAACTTCTAAATATTTTAATGCACAGTATCTCACCCAGTAAGATCGCAAAACATTCACATATATATTGGACACTTTATGCTTTTAATAATTCACAGTTTCTAAAAACAACTTATTTTCATCTTTTCACTACAAGCAGATAGCCAGTGCTGGTTTCATGATCCCTTGGGATACCTTGTAAATGCTTTGACTACTTCTAGTCATTCGCTCCAACTTTCAGTTGCAATAAGGTTTTTACTCTATCATACCTTGGAAAAAACATCTCTCCTAACATTCAACCATGAAATGCAGGTAACCATATATGTTAAATCACCACAGTGCACACACCTATGACAGGCACCTTTATGCCACTTAATGATCAGCATAGTGAATTTTACTTTATAGTATATGTAATATAGCCCTTTTTCCTTTAAAAACTTAAACTTACCATATTCTAGTCCATCAAACCTGGCCATATTTGATGCTACTTCTGCTGTGCACAGCACATGATAGCATATAATTGAATAACGTGTGTGTGGTAGACTCACTTCAATTACCTTGGCACCTGCATTCTCAAAGAGGTCAGCAGCTTTAGACCAAAGTGCCAGAGTTTCATTAGATAATCCTGGTGCATGATATTCCTTAGTGGAGAACAAAAGTTAGGAAATGAATTCTGTGGATAGGCATCTTCACAAATAATTTCATGTGGGTTTACTTTCAGTGGTTCTTAATTATCGGTTGACAGTAAGCAAGCCAAACTATGTAATACACTATTGGATGCAAATACTGTTAAAAAAATGTAGAGATGAGGATTAATTTAAGTATTTATTATAGATTAACATTTTTGCCTACTGTTAGGACATTAAATTGTATTAAGTTCATAAATTTCATAGATTTTTAATGCCACAAGAGACCATCATGATTATCTAGTCTGAATACCTGCATAATGCAGGTCATAACATTTCACTATGCACTTCTTCCTTCAATTCTATAATTTCTGGATAGGAAGCTGCCCTCTTGTCAGTCTATGAACTGGGATTGTGCAGTTCGTGGACAGCACATCTTAAATTTTAAACCACGATACCAGGCCCATTATGAACGTTAAATGAGCAGAAACAATGGCCAAAGCACATCAGTGGCAAGTGTCATGCCTAGTTCAAAAGGCAGCATTAAAGAAAGAACGAGGATACTTGTGGCACCTTAGAGACTAACAAATTTATTTAGACATAAGCTTTCGTGGACTAAAACCCACATCTGATTAACTGGGTTTTAGCCCATGAAAGCTTATGCCCAAATAAATTTATTAGTCTAAGGCAGGGGTAGGAAAACTATGGCCTGCTGGCCACATCCAGCCCACGGGACCATCCTGCCCGGTCCCTGAGCTCCTGGCCAAGGAGGCTCCCTGCAGCCCTCCCCCGCAGTTACGCCATGCTGGCAGTTCTCTGGGAGGGCAGAGCGGTGCACTTCTGTGGGGCAGTGTGTCTGGCTCCGCTTGGCTGCCAGAAACACTGTTCAGAGCAGCATGGTAAGAGGGCCAGAGGGTTAGATAAGGTCAGGGAGTCCTGTGGGGCCATCAGGGGACAAGGAACAGAAGGGGTTGGATGGGTCGGGAAGTGGGAGGGGGTTACATAGGGGATGGGGACCAGGCTGTTTGAGGAGGCACAACCTTCCCTACCCAGCTCTCCATACAATTTTGCAACCCCAATGTGGCCCTCTGACCAAAATGTTTGCCCACTCCTGCTCTAAGGTGCCACAAGTACTCCTCGTGTTAGTCTATATCCGCAAAAAGAACGACTATCGCTCTGAAAGCTAGCACTAAAGAAGAGTCTCATAATACAAGGGTTGGTGACAAGCCTTATTCTGTATATACTCTTTGCTACATGAAAATAACCCTGAATAGCTATACCACAGTAGCTCGCTGCATAGATACTCTTATTCTGCACTAAAAGTGCTTTTTGCCGTTTATTGAATAGCATATGCTTCCATACCATAATAACCTAAACACCAAAAAGTGAGCGAGTGAGTGAGGTGAACCTCAGGTCAATGCATTAGTACTTATGTGGCTTTCTTGGTCATTTGCGTTGGGAGATCCCTGCCCTAGCTTTTTCTCCATTAACTTTCCCTGCAGACAAGCCCTTACCAAGGAGGCAAGGATAACCAGTCTGATTTGCCTAAGTTACTAAAGGTGTTTAGTTGAATATCCACTTTTGTAGACACTTACTACAAGTTCAATGTCAAAATATGGGACCAATCCTGCAGACCCTGACCATAATACTAACTGAGTTGCCTATTAAGAAAAAAAAAAATCCACACTAGTGTGAAAGCAGCACTACTGTCAGTTTAAATATCACTTTTTTAATGAAGTCCTTGTTACCACCACTATTTTGGATTACTAAAATTGAAATATTTACCATATAATTTACAAGTTACTATACATGCTCTTTTTGCACTTCACTCCCATGTGCTGTCTCTGCAGATCTAAATCACTGCAGACTCAGGAAGCAGGACATACCAGAGTAAAAACATATATGCATTTTTTTCCAGTGATAAAGTACCTTTGGTATTCCTATAGAGAGCTTGCTGGCATCTATAAAATTGGTTAGTTCAAATGGCTTAAAGGGGTCCTGCACAGTAGTAGAGTCCTTAGGATCATGCCCTGCAAGCACACCTGAAAGATGAAAAAGGGCTCATGACACACAGGAAAACTAATATAGTGGATTCCTGAATTGAAAAGGTTTGGAGACAAGCTGTATACAAAAAACACATGTACTAGTAATACCCAATACAACTGCCGCATCATCCACACATCTGGTTAAAATTCCTGGTACGTCCATGGAGTTCACTAGTGGAATGAGACCATGACGAGAAATCAGCCCATAGGTTGGCTTTAAACCTACTACTCCACAGTGAGCAGCTGGGTTTCTGGTGGATCCTCCTGTATCTGATCCTAAAGCCCTACGGTTGAAATAGAACCATCATTAATAGATGATCAACACACATCCAAATTGTATCTGTTCTTAAAGAGGTACAGTTTTAAATGGAATTTTAATATATACAAATACAAGAATAATTTAAAGTGCTCCCATTTATTCTAGTCCTTTCTTTACTATTTAGTATGAAGCAGCAGCAGTTTTCAGTTTACAAAGACATGCTGATAAAATATGCCCTTCACATCTAACAACAAGGCTTGTTATTCATCAAGGAATATTACTTTTTTCGTGTTTTTTTAAGATTGAGGCTGTGCATCACAATTTTCCTTCTATACCAAAACTGCACCTGCTATCCCAGGGGAAGGCAAACTATGGGCCACGGGCTGGATCCGGCTCATCAAGGTTTTCAGTCTGGCTTGCAGCACTGCCAGCCCTGTGGGGCAGTGGGGCTAAAGCAGGCTCCCTATCTGACCTGGCCCCACTCCTGGAAGAGGCCGGCACTATGTCCCTGCGTCCCCAAGGGGAGGGCGGCGGGAAGAGGGCTCTGTGCACTGCTCTTGCCTGCAGGCACCACTCTCTGCAGCTCCTATTGGCTGGGAACAGGGAATCATAGCCAATGGAAGCTTTGAGGGTAGTACCCACAGGCGAAGGCAGTGCATGGCGGAGCTGCTTGCCCCACCCCATCCCCAGGAGCCACTGCTGGACTTGCCGGCCACTTCTGGGAGTGGCGTGGGGCCAGGGCAGGCAGGGAGCCTACCTTAGCACTGCTGCATGTTGCTGCCACCTTGGAGCTGCTTGAGATAAGTGGCGCCGGGCTGGAGCCCACATTTTGAACCCTTCCTGCATCCCAAACCCCAGTCCTGAGCCCCTTCCTGCATACCACACCCCCTCCCACACCCCTACATTCATGGCCCTGCATACAATTTCCCCACCCAGATGTAGCCCTTGGGCCAAAAGAGTTTGCCCACCTCTGTGCTATACTCAACATTTTTAGTAGCACTGGTTGCAATTTTGACTGAAATTTGTCACAGCTGGGCTCTGAGGGGCGAGTGTCTGGACTTTGGGGGGCAGAATATGCGGGTATCTGAACAGGCTGGGGGAGAGGGCTCAGTGTATTGGCAGGGAGGGCACTGTGATTGGGCTCAGGGGTGTGTGAAGAGGGTATGTGTTGGGGTTTCTGGTCTCCCAGCGGGGCTCAGGGGGACAGACAGAGAAACGGGAACTGAGTTGTCATAGGGTGTTTTTTTGTTTGTTTGTTTGTTTTTTTGGGTTTTTTTTGTTTTTGTTTTTTTAAAAAAGCAAACCTCTACACTCCTTGGGGAATTTGTGCATCTGTTATTGTTAGAGATACTTGCTGACAGGTATTTTGAAATAAATTACCAAAATAGTTGAAACTGGTATGATTATGTAGTGTTATTTTGACTAAAAAATTTGGTGCAGAATGCCCCCATGAGTAGGATACCCAGCAATGTCAGCACCTTGCTGGATCAGATCCTTTGAGCCCAGTCCAATGGGAGTCTTTCTGCTGACTTCAGTGGAAGCTAGATTAGGGCCTTAGTGGATTCCATTTACACCAAGTGCCAGTGAGATACGCCCTTACATTCAAAAACTGGGGTTAAATGAGGAAAAAAATATAATATAAAGCAAGCTAGGAAAGAAACAAGCCGATTTTAAAGAAAACACTCCTGGGTACAACAAAATTAGAAAATTTACTTCTTAGAGGCAAACAAAACCATTACCTAATGAGTATTCTTAAATAGATACAACTGAAATTTTCTATACAATGAGCAGACATTGCTACATAATTAAAAATTACTGTTTATATCCTCTTCCTATGCAAATACTAAGAGAAATCTGACATTTTGAAACTGCACAGGCTTTGTAAGATAAATCTACAACTAATAGTTCATTACTCCATCTATATTTTCACACAAAAGGTAAACATTTTCCAACATTTCATAACAAGCCAACATCGTCTTATACACCCCCCTCCTTTTCAAATTTACATTTAAAAAAGATAATTTTAAGTGTTTGTATAACTTGATTGTTCACAGTAAATCTAGATTCTGAAGGTTATTGGTCCCCAAATTACAAGTGTGAATTTTTAGGTAACAGACACTTACACGAAGTATACAGGAGAAAGAAATATTACACTTTGAGAGTTGAGTTCTCTAGACAGAATCTTGATTCAATGCTCTCCTCCTTTTAGGGGAGAGCGTGGGGGTGATAACTGAGGTACTGGACATATAATGGATCCCATTATATTTTAGAGAGAGTAGGTGTGAATGATAGCAGCAGCATTCTCTCTTTGTTACTGACACCATAAATTTCAAGCAGTGCAAAAATATCCATGCCACTATGCTCAGAATGAAATGATTTAAGCTTACCTAAATGTAACCACTTTTAATTTGTGTTATGCATTTCAGTATCTCTGTGTTCTTCATAGTATAACTAAACCTTCAACACCAATGCAAATAATCCTACAGTTTCAAACAAAAACTGTATCTTCCCTTCCCCAGGCACTACTCTATAAACTAGGTTACTAGAAGAGTTAAAATCAAATTGAAGTCTTGAGGAAAAGCACACACATTATTATGAAGCATTTAATCAACACTTCTAAAAGGGTTCTTACGCAAAGCATGTGAAAGAAGACACTGCAGCAGCGCTACCTCCTGAGCTTCCGCCTGTTATCAACCAATTGGAGTCTTCATTCTCAGTATGGGAGTTCTGTGCACATTTGTCTCTGTACTGCCTTGAATAACTCCAGGGGTTTCTAACTGGTCCAAATATTCCATCTGTGCTCCCAGATCTGGTATGAGAAATTCAGATACGTTAAATACAGACAACCGTATTTCAGTTATAGACTTCACATTATTAATACAATGTTTTTCTTCCAATTCCATCTTCTACTCCTGGCCCTTCAGGCAAATCTGATTGTGATATGGAAAGGCTGCTATAGGTTTACTTGTGAAGCTGACCTCAACACTGTTTTAAGAAGTTGCAGGAAATCATAAAAACCTATAGTTATAACTTCACTCCTTCCTTCCACAAGCAGACTGAGGGCTAAATTCTCCTCTGATTCACCCTAGTGAAAATTAAGTACAAGTCCACAGAAATTAGAGGACTCACACCCTGCAAGCATCAGGCAAACCAAGTCATGAGCCTGCTTCCAAACCAAGGTCTTCAAGCCTGAGATACAGAAAACTACCGAACTTGGGTACGAGAAAACCACACAAGATGACCACTTGAAGTAGCTGTGACAGTGCACCCCAAAAGGCTTTATGGAAATATGCTTATGAATGTATAGAATATCAGGGTTGGAAGGGACCTCAGGAGATCATCTAGTCCAACCCCCTTCTCAAAGCAGGACCAATCCCAAATTAAGTCATCCAGTAGATTTTTGCCCCATATCCCTAAATGGCCCTCTCAGGGATTGAGCTTTCAACCCTAGGTTTAGCAGGCCAGTGCTCAAACCATTGTATTACATAACTGGAACATTTTATGCTACATACGCCATGTAACATCTCTCTGTAAAGGTTATGATCTACAGACTATATTCACTCCATTTGTATGTGTGTGTCATTCTTGTAGTCTAAGTTATGAACATTGGCTGTATGCTTATTTGATTTTAAATAGCCTTAGTAAGGCATTTGGTCAGCTTCCTTAGAAAGAAATTTGCAAGTTAAGTGCACTGTCAAGCAGCACTTAATGGACAATGGCTCTTGGAAGGCTCCAATCCACATAAGAAGTCTACATGAGAATGTTCAAGGTATCATGTGAACCATGACTGCTACCTGTAACTTCTGAATCATGCATGGACATATGCCTCCAAAACCCCATCTTGTAGCTGGAATTCTACAAAAGGGGAGAGAGGGGTGTCCTCCCACAAGAGAAAGTCTATTTAAACCCCTGGGAATCCCCTCCACTTGGCTCAAGGGATAGCCTCTTCACCCCCACAACGATATTTGAAAGAAACAAAGGACAGTAACTACAGGGGGTGAGTGCGATTGCTGGACCCACACTAGGAGACTAGTCTGTAAAAGGAAGCCTACTGGCACACCTGTATTCAATTTTCTTACTGTTTTAGACATAGACTTGCGTGCTTTATCTTATTTTGCTTGGTAATTCACTTTATGCTGTCTGTTACTACGTGGAACCACTCAAATCCTACTTTCTGTATTTAATAAAATCACTTTTACTTATTTTTTAACCCAGAGTATGTATTAATACGTGTGTATGTCTCTGTGTGTAAACAGCTGTGCACCTCTCTCTATCAGTGTTATAGAGCAGCGGTCCTCAAACTTTTTTGGCTGCGGCCCCTTTCCGAGCCGCGGCACCCACCTGCGACCCGCCAGGGTACGTCTGCTGAAATGCTGCCGAACAGAAAGCTTCTGCTTTCGGCAGCCGCATTTCGACAGTACGAAAATAGAATGCTGCCAAGTTCGGCGGCATCAGCGGTGGTGCCAGGGTCTCGCGCACCCCACTTTGAAGACCACTATTATAGAGGGTGAACAATTTATGAGTTTACCCTGTATAAACTCTATACAGGGTAAAATGGATTTATTTGGGGTTTGAACCCCATTGGGAGTTGCGCATCTGAGTGTTAAAAACAGGAACACTTCTTAAGCTGCATTCAATTAAGCCTGCAGTTTTTGGGACATGGTTCAGATCTGGGTCTGTGTTTGTGGCTGGCAAGCGTGTCTGGCATAACCAGGCAGGGTGCTGGAGTTCCAAACTGGCAGGGAAGGCAGGGGCAGAAGTAGTCCTGGCACATCAGTTGGGAGCCCCAACGGGGTTTCTGTGACCGAACCCACCACAGTAGCAGGTCAACAAGAAAGTCACACAATGAGGGCAATGTAGACTGTTCTGTAGAAAGCATAGCTCTTCCTGGAACAAGACGAGGCAGATTGTGTGCAGAGGCAATGTGATAATTCTCATGCTTAAGTCATGGATCAGAGCATAATTCAGTTACTAAGAAAAAAGAAGCCACCCTGAAAGAAAATACTACTCAATTAATCCCTTCAATATCATCCTACCATGTACAGTTGCTACAGTGTGTGGCCCTCTTTTCATCACACCACAATGGACACACTCCTTAATAGGACAAATATTCAGTGAGATGTTAACAGACAGAGCCATCATGTGCCATTAGACACCACTGGGGAGTAAATATTTACCACCATAACACAAACATGCATAAACTCATCAGTTAAGGATTAGAGATGAATCATAGTAGACACTGTAGTTATATTACTGTGCAATGATATTAAATATTTAATATAACTTACCCCATTGCAAATTCATCTAGGTTTGTTTTTCCTAGAAGCACAGCCCCCTGATCCAATAACTTCTGAACTACTGTAGCATTGTAAGGGGGAATATAACCTTAAAAAAAAAACAAGAAAAACAGATTAAGAAATTGTCTGTTACCATCTGGAGGACTTGCAATAACTACTCCTCCACATGTTTCAAAGTAATCATCTCTACATGGCATCTGTTACTGTGCAGTAGTGATAATCAAAATTCACTGTTACACAAGGAATTAACCTGCACTTTTATTAATTCCTAGATTCTTTCTTCTCCTGAGACTGAATGAATCGTACAGTTAACTCAGACGTTGTTCACATGGGGATGAGAACCAGGCCAATTACAAGAGCACTTAGAATTCCAGCTGAAATCACTCTGTTTAACAAAAACAAGGAGTCCAGTGGCACCTTAAAGACTAACAGATAAGGTGCCACCAGACTCCTCGTTGTTTTTGTGGATACAGACTAACACGGCTGCCCCCTGATACCTGACAGAGTCCTCACAGTTTCTCTGATGAATACTGAGGCAGATATCTTTTTCTGAGAAAGATGTTAGGCACAGTGGTGGGCAACCTGTAGCCTGTCAGGGTAATCTGCTGGCAGGCTGCTGGACTGTTTGTTTACATTTGTATGGCCACCTGCAGCTCCCAGTGGCTGGGAACGGTGAACCACAGCCACTTGGAGCTGCAAATGTTAACAAATAGTCTGGCAGCCTGCTAGCGGCTTGCCTGACGGGCCGCATGAGGCCCGCTGGTTGCCCACCACTGTGTTAGAGTCTATATTAGAGTTTCACCCTAAAGACTTTCATCCACACTCTCCTGTCATTCACAACTGCTTTGGTGGCATGCAGAGGAAATGGTCATTTGAGATAACTTGACGCTTGCAGTTCAATGGGTATAGTCAAATTTTCCCCTTTCATTGTTACAAGTAACACAACAACAGGAATTAGAGGGATAGCTCAGTGGTTTGAGCATTGGCCTGCTAAACTCAGGGTTGTGAGCTCAATCCTTGAGGGGGCCATTCAGGGATATGGGGCAAAAATCTGTGGTATGATTTAAGTAGTCCTGCTTTGAGCAGGGGGGTTGGACTAGATGATCTCCTGAGGTCCCTTCCAACCTTGATATTCTATGACTACGATTTCTACGAAATAAATTAGTAGGATTTCCCCCCAGTTTTTACAGTTTACCTTGTGTATGTGTCAGCACTTTTTTGTATACGAGTTTGGCTCTTTACCCTCATTAGTTAATGTTCCCTGTTTGTGGTGGTCTATTACACAGCTACTTGAGAGAGAATTTTTTTCAAATAGGAAAACAGTGCTTTTATTAATAAAACATATCATCTAAATGGAACTGCTAAGTGAAACAATGAGCTATGGGTATTCAAAAGAAAAAAAAAACCTTTTTATAAAATAAAAATCCAGAGAGCAGAATTTGAACTGACGACTCACATCAATATGAAAGACAACAGTTGAGCTCAAGAACTAGGACCAAGTCTCTAAGAACACAACAGAAATTGTGTTTGCATTTTGCTATACAGAAAGATGATTTAACAAACAGGAAAAAAAACACATTGAATACTCTGCAGTAACAGAGCAAAATGTAACCTTTTGATAAAATAGTTACATTTTATGTATTGATTATAGTTAATATTGCATTGCCTCATGTATTTATATTGTTACAATAGTAATAGTTTTTAAATATATGACTGCAAAAGCCACAAAAGTTTGACAGATGAAGGCAAGGGAAGTGTAGTGCCTGAAAGTACTTGAATTCATTTTTTGAAAATGACTAGGTCTTAAGTAGGCTGTGCTGCTTTAGAGAAAAGAACCAAAAATTCAAAATAGTGTTTGCTTTCCCTACAATGCACTACTTTACCTTTCAGCATGTTTGATGCACATGTTGTTTCAATACCAGCTGTGCTGAAGTTGTCTTTTACTGCAACAGGAATTCCGTCTAAATCCCCCAGTCTCTGACCTGTGTTCGGAATTGGTACAAGGACAGCAAAGTATTAAAACGGACTATTTTATTTTACTCTTCAGCTTCACTTTTACTTGGAAGTAGGAGTTGTACTCAAATGCATTTAAGTTAGATTTTCACAAAAAGGCCTTTTGTTTTGAGATAAAAAGGCATCTTTTAAGAAGTGGAAGTCAAATCCTACTGAGGTAACTAGAGAGGAGCATAAACACTGCCAAATTAAGTGTAAAAATGTAATAAGAAAAGCCAAAATGGAGTTTGAAGAACAGCTAGCCAGAAACTCAAAAGGTAATAATAAAATGTTTTTTAAATACGTCAGAAGCAGGAAGCCTGCTAAACAACCAGTGGGGCCCCTGGATGATAGAGATACAAAAGGAGCACTTAGAGACGATAAAGTCATCGCAGAGAAACTAAACAAATTCTTTGCTTCGGTCTTCATGGCTGAGGACATTAGGGAGATTCCCAAACCTGAGTCGTCTTTTGTAGGTGACAAATCTGAGGAGTTGTCACAGATTGAAGAGTCACTAGAGAAGGTTTTGGAACTAAACTGATAAACTTAACTGTAACAAGACACCGGGACCAGACGGCATTCGCCCAAGAGTTCTGAAAGAACTCAAATGTGAAATTGCGGAACTATTAACTAAGGTTTGTAACCTGTCCTTTAAATCGGCTTCTGTACCCAATGACTGGAAGATAGCTAATGTAACGCCAATATTTTAAAAGGGCTCTAGAGGTGATCCCGGCAATTACAGACCGGTAAGTCTAACGTCCGGGGAAATTAGCTGAAACAATAATAAAGAATAAAATTGACAGGCACATAGAAGAACATAAAATGTTGGGCAAAAGTCAACATGGCTTCCGTAAAGGGAAATCATGTCTTACTAATCTACTACAGTTCTTTGAAGGGGTCAACATACATGTGGAAAAGGGGGATCCAGTGAACATAGTGTACTTAGATTTCCAGAAAGCCTTTGACAAGGTCCCTCACCAAAGGCTCTTAAGTAAATTAAGTTGCAATGGGATAAGAGGGAAGATCCTTTCATGGATTGAGAACTGGTTAAAAGACATGGAACAAAGGGTAGGAATAAATGGTAAATTTTCAGAATGGAGAGGGGTAACTAGTGGTGTTCCTCAGGGGTCAGTCCTAGGACGAATCCTATTCAACTTATTCATCAATGATTTGGAGGCAGGAGTAAACAGTGAGGTGGCAAAGTTTGCAGATGATATTAAACTGCTCAAAATAGTTAAGAGCCAAGCAGACTGTGAAGAACTTCAAAAAGATCTCACAAAACTAAATGATTGGGCAACAAAATGACAAATGAAATTTAATATGGATAAATGTAAAGTAATGCACATTGGAAAAAATAACCCCAATTATATATACAATATGATGGGGACTAATTTAGCTACAACTACTCAGGAAAAAGATCTTGGAGTCATCATGGATAGTTCTCTGAAGACATCCATGCAGTGTGCAGCGGCAGTCAAAAAAGCAAACAGGATGTTAGGAATCATTAAAAAAGGGATAGAGAATAAGACGGAGAATATCTTATTGCCCATATACAAATCCATGGTGCGCCCACATCTTGAATACTGTGTACAAATGTGGTCTCCTCATCTCAAAAAGGATATGCTGGCATTAGAAAAGGTTCAGAGAAGGGCAACCAAAATGATTAAGGGTTTGGAACGGGTCCCATACAAGGAGAGATTAAAGAGGCTAGGCCTTTTTAGCTTGGAAAAGAGGAGACTAAGGGGGGATATGATAGAGGTATATAAAATTGTGAGTGGTGTGGAGAAAGTGAATAAGGAAAAGTTATTTACTTGTTCCCATAATAGAAGAACTAGGGGCCACACAATGAAATTAGTGGGCAGCAAGTTTAAAATAAATAAAAGGAAGTTCTTCACACAGTGTGCAGTCAACCTGTGGAACTCCCTGCCTGAGGAGATTGCGAAGGCTAGGACTGTAACAGGGATTAAAAGAGAACTGGATAAATTCATGGAGGTCAAGTCCATTAACGGCTATTAGGCCAGGATGAGTAAGGAATGATGTCCCTAGCCTCTGTTTGTCAGAGGAGGGTGATGGATGGCAGGAGAGAGATCACTTGATCATTACCTGTTAGGTTCACTCACCCCGGGGCACCTGGCATTGGCCACTGTCAGTAGACAGGATACTGGGCTAGATGGACCTTTGCTCTGACCCAGTACAGCCTCTCTTATGTTCTTTCAACTCTAATGTTAAGGACTTTGGCCAGGCCACATTTACTCCCACACTGCATAATGTCTGCAACACAGGAAGTGGTTTCCAAATTAGGTAAATTATTCCAAAAGATGCTTACTGCTTCAGCTGTGGCAATGCAATGCTTATTTCATCCTTAGCCAGCCACTTAAATTTAGTCAATTTCCAAGCCAGGAGTCAGATTCTGCCTTCTGATGCACAGCAATTGTGCTCAGAATTAGTAGCTGGACAAAGAGTCTTTCGTTGCTGACTGTTAGTTATCCAGAGAAGAATCTCAAAAGGGATAAATGCCTTGAAGCTGAAGTATCCTAACTGGGATTTTGCTGAAGCAATGGGATGGTAGGAACTGTTAGTTAGACAGCAGAGCAGATCTACCAGGTTGAAATTCTTCTTCTCCCGCCCCTATTCATTCCCCGTTTTTTGTAAATGGTGATAACCTTGAGTGTAATCAGTATGTCCACAGAGCCTTTAGTCTCAATAGGCCCCCCATACTGTTGCTGCATATAAGCAATTCAAACGAACAGTAGACTTCACTTTTTTTTTTTTTTAGAAGTTATGAGTGTAACAAAAGGTTCCATCCACTACAGTAAAAAAAATTACGGAAAAACAGTAATTAAATACAAATCTAGGATAACTTACCTCTCCTATATCGCTCCTCCGATTCTTCAGCTTGTTTTAATGCTATGTCTTCTGCTATAGTAATGTAAGCATTCAGAAATTTTGTGGCTTTGATAAAGGAGAGACATCTTTGACAAAGCTCTGTTGGACTCACTTGGCCTTCTTTCAGTGCTGCAGAGATCTGAAAGGACAGTTTCCATTTTTAAACTGCAAGGCCCTAGTTACAAATAGTGGCCTGACTTGCAAGAATTATTTCAGTTAAGTTTCTAAAACTAATTCCCTCCCTACACTTTTAATTTTGGGGATAAATTTGATACATGTAGTACTTTTATGATGGAACAAAAGCATTAGCTAAGAAAGCACTCTGCCAGCTTTCACACATAACTCTTTCAAAGCATTTCAGCCTCAAGAAGCGATACCACTGCTATTCTGGTCATGTCCTGAGCAATTTCTAAATACAGTGGTAACATGAAACACAATCCTTCAAACTTTTATGCATGTGAGGAGTCTCAATCACATACATCATGTGTATCAATGTTTACAGGATCGGGGCCATCATTTGTAACTGGCCCTTATGGATGCAAATACAAGTTTTGCTGCATAATTATGAATAAAGGTGGCTTTATACACAGCTACAAAGCCCTACTCTGCATACAGCCTTTGTTAACTTGGTTCTGGCTGGTGAGTTTGCTCACCAACCAAAGGCCTTGTTCCCAATAGCACCATCTTCCTCTGCATAAGATAAACACAATAGTCCTCTTCCTCTGCATAAATTAAACAGAAATAATCATCCAAAGAGAATGGAAATAGGACTTTAACCAGGCTGTGTTCAGCTAAGATGACCTGTCGTCCTGATATTAGGAGCTCTGTTTTATATGGGACCCTATAACCAACCCTCCACCTATCCTGATTTTTCTACACTTGCTGTCTAACCCCTGGGTCATGCGCTGCAACTAGACACCCCTTGGAGAGGAGGCTTTTATTAGGAGTGCTGGTTGCTGTGTGTCCTGTCAATGCCCCCGCTCCCGAGCTGGGCCGCAGAGCCGGATGCGGGGGCGGGTGCGCACAGGGCTGCGCCCAAGCGCGTCTCCTTCTCGCTGCCCGCTGCGCCACTTCTTGCTCTTGCGAGATTAACAAGCTCCGCCGCCCTCTTGGCCTTTGCGCCGCCAACGGGAGGGAAGGCGGGCGCCTCGCGAGGGCACAGCGGGGTCAGGCGCTGGGAGGGGGGCGGAGTTACACCGGGCACCCCGATATCACGGCGATGGGCGTGGGCTGGGAACGGGCCGGACACCAGGCGAAGTCCGGGATTCCGCGATCCCCCGAGCCGCACCGCGCGCCCGCAGCCTGCTCACTTCTCTGAGGGAGACGCGCAACATCCTCTCCGCGCCGCCGCCGCCACTCCCCCGGGCCAGGGACCCCGCACGGCCACAGCCAGGGCGTCAGGCGCTGCTAGGCCGGCCGGACATGGGCGCTGCCATCTTGAGCTGCACGGCTCAACATGGAGCAGCTCCATTGGCTCGAGTCTTCGCAGACGGCATGATCCCGGCTCTCTATTGGCTGAGGTGGGAGAAGTGGGCGTGGCCCGGCGGAGGGTGACCCTCAGTCTGTGCGCGCTGCGCGAAGGAGACTCAGGCGAGGCAGGGACGCGCTGGCAGCTGGGACCGGGACAAGGGCAAGGGAGCGGGAGAGCTAGGCGGGGGCTGCCGCTCTTCTGGGCGGCTGGGGGTTTGTGGGTGGAGACTGAGTTGACTGGGGAGGGGTCCTTGGAGCACTGAGCTTTGGTGAATTGTAACGGGGGGGCTGGGGATTCCCCCCTTCTCTTCCCCCACCTTTTAATCTCTGGGGGCTGTGATGCTCCTGGGAAAAAGCCAGTTTGTTTAGTCCCCCTCGTTCGCACCCCAAAAGCTGTGAACCTTGTAATTAAAAGTTAAATCTAGATAGCCCCCTCCCATATGGTTGTAAAAGAAGACTTAGAGCAATAGTAAAAGATTTAAAGAAACTGAAGTTGGCAAACATACATGGAGTTGATTGACTAAAAAATTATCTCTGTGCAGATGGGAAGTATCAGTGTAACCAGCATGTAAATAGTTTTACACATCTAGTATAGTAGCTAGAGTTATTAAAGATCCCGCCTTATGCGTTGACAATAATGTATTTAAAGATGCACCTGCTTAGGAGTAGAGCATACAGTGGCTTGCTTTTCATGCAAGGTTCTGTGACAACTTGCCTTAGAAGAGGCAAAAGTTTGATCAAGCCTCTTCTATGTAGAAATATCAGCCTCTCCTGTCAGCGATATACAGTTATGACATCGTGGATAATAGATAGATATGGGCGAAATGATGTGCTACGATTTACAAATAACATGGGATTGCCTGTAATACGTTTTCCAAATGAAGTCATTATTAAAGTCCATGCTGCAAGTTTAAACCCTATAGATGTTAATATGAGAAGTAAGTGATTTATTTTGAGTAGGAATTATTATATATTTGTGTACTTTAGTGTTGATTAAGTTCTTAACATAACATGGTTCATACTGTAAATATAATTTTATTATATCTGTATTATTCTTATTAAATTCTTTTTGTAAATCATAGTCCAAAATGTGCCTGTAGCTCCAATAGTTTTTAAACAGGGTTGTTTGGAAAAATATGCTATGGTTGTTGTGGGAGGATCCTTTTCGTTAAATTGTTAGCAGGAGTGGTGAATTTTAAACTATTGTCCTGCATCTACCAAAGCAAAACTAGGCTGGGTTTTGGCCCAACTAATACAAGCAGCTTGTTGCTGCCCTTCACAGATTTCAAACTCATGATCAGAATGCGAATCAACTTGCAACCCAATTTTAAAGTGGTGTTCTTCTGTTAGTTTGGTTCCTATTGTGTAAGAACCCAGGTCTGCATTGGCTGAGTTCCTCTTGCAAAACACTGAGCTTCCTCAACTCCAATGACAGTTGGCTCGTTGAGTTAATTCCCAAAAATGTTTATTTCTCATCTTTGTCCTAACTTCCTGTTGCATAGGTGCTTCGGTGGCTACTTTTATTGGACTGACTTTTATTTGTGAGAGAGATAAGCTTTCGATCTTAGAAAGAGCTCTTCTTCAGGTCTGCTGTCCGCTGAATTCAAGTCTTTGGCCAATCAATAGATTAACTGACTGAACATTGACATTTGACATTTTTTTAGTCAGACAATTGTTCTCCATAGCAGGCTCGGAAATCTTAACAAAAACCTTACCTTAAACTGTTTGTTCACAGCAAGATGCAATCTTGCATTTCAAATTTTGATATTGGACTTTGAGGAAAATTGAAGGAACTTTTTTTTTTAAGCAACTAATCTTAAACTTTCAGTGATTAAAAATTACTTGCAATTTAATGCACTTCAAAAGCTCTGATCCTGCAATGATCTCTATCTTAGCAGACTCCTGAGCCTACACAGAATTCTGAATGGATCAGGAATCTGCCTGCATGAAGCTCCTTGTGAGAATGAGGCCTTAGTTTGTATTTTGGGGCCAAAACTACTCAAAACATTGCAGGTTGTTTGTTTGTTCATCATGCAACCCATACTCATCTGAGGAGTCCTACTGAAGCCAGTGGGATCATTTGTATGATTAATGATTGCAGAATTAGCCCTGTCAATGCTCATGGTACCTATGAAAAACAAGTTAGACATCTTGGAGATAGACAAAGATTTTAAGGAACTCTTTGGTACATATGACTTGCCAAGCACCCTATTTTCATCCTGAGAAAATATTTTGTGTTTGAGTGTTCCTTTAAGCTTCTTTATTATAATAGTGCATAAATAAGATTGTGATTGCTTATTTTTCTATGACTGATCATTTTTAAAATAAGACAGCTATGCTATGCAGACTATTATATATTTGGTAGGCCATTTACATCTGAACAACTGTCTAATGAATAGAAAATGGTTTTTATTGTTGTTGGAGCATGACCACGAATAGTGCAGACCAGTAACATTTACTTAATAGGAGTTAGAGTTGCTCAGTACCTCTCAGCATAAGGCTGTTAGTGATTTCCAAGATCATGTTTAGATGGGTGCTGATGTAACACTTCCCTCCTTGGGGAAATGAGACACATCTTGCAATTCTTTAGTTATACACCATTAGTTATAGGGAATTATTGATGAATTGTGTTATAAATAAAGATGAAATGTGTTCTCAGCAGAAATTCTCAAGAGAATAGAATAAAGTGCTGTGTGTTGTCACACCTGAAATGATTCATTGTTCTTCTCATGAAATAACAAACATCCGTCAGTGTGATGTCTCATATCATGTTGTAAGTAGCTAACTGGTTTTATGATACTTAATATTTTTAGATGTAATATTCACCAAATGGGACAAAAGAAGAAATATTACAAGACTTAAACATTGATACTTAGTTGTATGAACATTTTTAAAACATAAAATAATACTGTTCTGCTTGCTTCTAGTTCTTTAGAGATGAGAACATTTACAGAACTGTAAAAATCAAATTTCAGGGGTGTAAAATTGCATTATGCACAGACTATACACCTTACTCACTGGTCTGATTTGTACAGTTCTATACAAATAACCATTGATATTTCCAACTCTGTTAAACCATGTTTTATAGATGGTTATGGAGCAGCCGCTTTAAATATGAAACGTGATCCACTGAAATTGAAAAGCACCGGGAGTGAATTTCCTCTAACACTTGGTCGAGATGTATCTGGTGTAATTATGGAATGTGGGCTAAGTGTGTCCTATTTCAAACCTGGAGATGAGGTGATATAACTTGTCTTATTTTTCTAATTTTGTTTGTTGAAAATGTAACATGAAGTCAGTTTTTTCTTTTTCCTTGCAAATATCTATTTTTTTTCTTTTGCCTACCTGCAGCCTACATGAAAACTGGGTTGCAATAACTTTTTTTTTTTTTTTTTTTTTGGAACTTTTTTTTGTTTTTTTTTCCTGCGAAATCAGTATATGGGCTTGTTACCCCGTTCCTTTATGCTATATTTAGGGTTCATTTAATTTGCATATGTTAAAATCCTGAGGTGGGGGTTTCTTACATTAAAAAACAAAACACCGAAAGCTGCTTCATCTTTAAACTAGAATTTTAACAGGAAATTTTTCTCGGATAAGCTTTTATTACTTTGTAATACCCAAAACTCCGACATAGTTGAAGAACCAGCAAATTTCTCGGCCCCCTACAAATCCTTGTAAGACTTGCTTTTAACTTTTTTCAGTTTTACTGGAGGAATGTTTTTTTCTTTCAGGTATTGTACCAGCTCATGGCCTTCCAGTAAGATACAAACTGTTTAATGTAATCTGCTTTCTCCAAAAGTTTATATTATACACAGTACAATATGTCTTAGTTATATGTCCCATCTATGCTTCTATTAATCATTTTTCTGTAGCTTGATTTAAAAGAGCAAATGAAACCTTTTTATAGTGAACTCAGATCTAGTGAAACTGATGTTCTGTATACTTAATCTCGACTTATGATATACTGAAGTTGTTCTGGAGGTTGGAAAATGACTTTTCTATGTTATAGATACAATGTTAAGAAAATAATAAAAGTTGAAATGTGTTTTCTCTTTCGTTTTAGGTATGGGCAGCCCTTCCTCCCTGGAAGCAAGGAACTATATCAGAGTTTGTTGTAGCTAGTGGAAATGAGGTAACTATACCAAAATTTTGATATAAAAAAAAAAATCAGCAGACTTTGTTTCTTCCAAAATCTATGTAAATTACTTTTTCATGGTTTTTAAATTTTATACTTTTAAAAAAAATATTTTTCTAGTTATGTAGACAAGATATTTTAAAATATGGTTGAATTAAATCAGTGATTTAAATCCCTAATTTTAATTGTAATTTAAATTAGCAGGCAGGAAACCTTGATTTAAGTAATAATTGATTTTAATCTTGTTTTATCTTTGTATTTTTTAGTTATTTTCCTAAAGGAAGGTTGATTCTCACTGACTGATAACCATTAAAACTTGTGGATGTACAACTAAAAATAAACTTTACAGTAAATGTGGTTGTGACAGGTTCACTCCGGGGTGCCACCTGGAGCTGAAGTACCACTTGCCCCCACCCCCCCCCCCCCCCCCTTGGGCTCCCTTTACACAGTATTGCTGTGACAAGCTCTCTCCAGTGAAGAACCAAGATGATGTCTCTTCACTGCCTTATATAGCTTTTCAATATGGCTGGAACCCTTTGTTTCAAAGCTTGGTTCCCAGGCTAGTCAGTGGAAAAATACTGATATCCCAAGATGGAGTATAGCACCAGGTGAGCTGGTCACATGTCCCAGTAGTGTCACTGCAGCCTTGACAGGTAGACTGTCTGTAGCATCCTCAGGAATGCCCCCAAGTGGGAGATGAGCTTCGTAAGGCCCATTGTTTTCTCTAATGGCCCTTCCCCACCCAGCTTTTCAGAATGAAAGCATCTTGTCTAGAGGGTGTTCCCCTGGTAGAAACACATTTATAATACAGTTACGTAGTCAATATTTCTAACTTCAGATACAAAAGGGGTACATGCATACAAATAGGATAATCGTATTAAATAAATCTTAGCCTTTTCAATGATATTTCACATGACTTATCTTGCATAAAATACATCATAATTATACTATAGTCATATAATATTATCTCTGTGAAGAATATGAGATGCAGTGTCAACAGTTGTACTATTTTTTGTTCCACATTGGGAGAATACACTATATGCATGTATATTAAGCTATATATTTGTTTAAATTTAATTCAGATTCTAAATTTGTTAAATTTTATTTATTTTAGTAAATGTGAATTCTATATTTCTTATTTAGTACATAATTCATATTTTACTTATGATTTGTGTCGAGCTCTATTTGCATGAAAACTAGGATCTTGTTAAAAATGCACAAAACCAGCATTATTTTTTTTAGTAGTTAAATAAAACTACCTTATATATGTTGAATACATAAGAGAAAAAGTTAATTTCAAATGCAGAACATGTTTTAATAAACTGATTTATCAAACTCATTAGTGAATTGAAAAGATTGTTTCTGGTCACCATGCCCTTCAAGATTCAAGAACTGGAAGATCTCATCCTCTCGCACTTAGCTTTTATTCATAGATTGGAAGAGGAAACAGCTTTCCCACTTTTTTCTGCTCCCAGATGTTTTCTTAACTTTAATGAACTAGCCATTGTACTGAACTAGTTCAGTAAACTGAAGTGAAGACAATATTCTCTGTCAAAAGCTGGGTTAGCAGCTCAGCAAACTCTAGTTTAGTGGTTCTCAAACTATGGGTTGGGACCCCAAGGTGGGTCGTGACCCCATTTTTATGGGGTTGCCAGGGCTGGTGTTAGACTTGCTGGGGCCCGCGGATGAAGCCAAAACCTGAGCCTCACTGCCAGGGGCCAAAACTGAAGCCTGAGGGTGTCAGCCCTGGGTGACGGGGCTCAGGTTACCGGCCCCAGCGTGGTGCTGAAGCCTTTGGGCTTTGGTTCCCCTCCACCCTGCCCACCTGAGGTGGTGGTGGGGCTCAGGCTTTTGTGCCCCCTTCTGTGGTCGTGTAGTAATTTTTTTTGTCAGAAGAGGGTTGTGGTGCAATAAAGTTTGAGAACCCCTGCTCTAGTTCCAGGTTCTTAGCCAGTGACTTCCTCCGGTTCAGTAGAATGACTGAAACATTTACTGCTTAATATTATGTTTTTATTTAATGTAAGTCATTTTAATAGGTTTATTTTTTTAAATGAAAAATGTACATAATGTAAATCAAATCTGATTGTTTTTATTGAAATCAATATTAAAAACTTTATTTTTATCAACCTTGGTAGTCCACAATTATATCATTCATTATGATTTAGACATGACTGATCTTCTATTTTAGATCTCACACAAGCCCAAGTGTCTCAGTCACATGGAAGCTGCCTCCTTACCATATGTTGGTCTAACAGCATGGTCTGCGATGAACCAAATTGGGGGACTGAACCAAGATAATTGCAGTGGGAAACGGTAGGTAACTGGTCCTGCTGCTAATATGTTTGCATTAAGGTTTGTGTATTTAATTTTTGTATAGAGAGCTCACTGAATTTAAATTTTTAAGATCGATAAAATAAAAAATGAATGTGCAGAGTCATTCCTGTATACACAAAATGGTAAAGCCTTTGAATTTACATTAGTATGGTAAAGATACAGGGATGGCATATATGGCTGAAAGTTTATTTTCTTAATTCAGGGCCTGAACTGCTAACCTTTTGTTCTGACAAATAGTCCTATTAATTTCAGTGGGGCTATTTGCTTAAGTAAAGCTTGTAGTATCAGATCCTCAATTGTTTTGATGGGGTCAGAGGTCTTCTCACCTTAGCTTCCTTCTGAACAGAAGGAAAATCCAAGTTGGTCCTGATCTTATAAACGTTTACACATGTTTTTAATTCTGCTTATGTGAGTAGTTCGTTAAAGTCAATGGGACTAATCTGAAAATAAAATTAAGAATGTGCATGTATGTTTGCAAGATCTTGACATTGTACTTTCTGACCTCCTGTTATTATGGAGTACTATGTTTTAATAAAACATATTGCAAAGCACATTGGATTTAGTGAAAATCTTTCATCTACGTCTTTGGAAGTTACTGAAGTAACTAACTGGCTATTGTGTGCCATGGTAAGTTTCATTATGAAAATATCAGACAAAAGTTTGTTCTAAAGGTCAACTATATTTTGAGAAAATAAATTATTCTTTGACATTGCTTCTGCTCTTGAAACTATTGGTATTACCATGTAGTAAACAGTAGAACTTTACACTTATCCCCCTCTTTATGTTTTAAATATTTTAGATAATTTTTCATTTTGCTTAATTTATTGCATGTAAATGGGATTAATATCATTTAATGAGGTGCCTTTGGGTTAAAAAAATGTAAAAATGCCCTACCTAGGTTACAAAAATTACCTAAAACCGAAAGCTCTTAAAAAAACTCTTTTATTAATACTGTTTCTTTACTTTTTGCATTTGCTTCGACTTAATGAAAAAATAGACTAGTATTTTAATTTCACATTCTCAGTCACTATTTAAATGTTCTGTTATTGCTAATAATTACTCATATGTGCTTATAGATTGCTTTAGAAATAGTGTAAATAGTTTCCAGTGTGTAATGTTGGGTTGCAAACAACAGGCTGTGGTCAGCCCTTGGGTTAGGGGGAATGAAAAAGTTTTTTGACTGCTTGTTTTGTTTCTGGAAATTGACTTAGTGCTCTTTGCTTCAGATGTGGAACTCTTGTACCATGTACAAAGAAGACCCATGTATCCTGGAGGCTTTTAGAATAAAAATATAACCCTCACAAGGCTGTTTCAAACTTCCACTAAAATATTTTACTAATTTTCAACTCTTTAGCTGTAGCTTTCTCCAGAAAGTTTAGTGAGAAAATAGCAAATTTTAAGTTAGGAAGAAAATTGGCAAGGTGTTTGATGGCAAAAGTATGTGCCAGTTTTTTAAACCAAAATGTTGAATCCAATATCCAGACAGTATACTACAATCTTGAATTGCAAAAGCAGTTTCCTTCATCCCCAGCATAGTGAGAGGATTTAAATCAGAAACATCCTTTTCTTGAAGATACTGAAACTTCAATGAAACCACCACAGGATACCAGATATCTCAGAACTTCAGTCTTTTAAACAAAATAGTCACTGAAATTCTGACTTGAATATTCCTGCACTGAAGTCAGCAGATGGTTCAAAATTTACAATTCCATTTGTAGGCGTCCGGTAACACTTTTTTTTGTAAGCCTTTCTATTAAATTTTTAATAGAAAGTAACTAGATGAAGTTTGTAAAACACCTCGGTTAGAGTACTGTACTGAGGTTTCATATCACTAAGACTAGATTATTTTAACGAAATATTCTACAGTGTGTTTAGTAATGTGCTATGAGGTATTTATTACACGTTTGGTGTAACATGTAAATAAGTAAAATGAATGTCAAAATAAATGAAAAACATGTTTTATGATGCAGTAGCTCTGATCTTTATCTTATTTGCTCATTCTCAGCATTTGATATTCTGTTATCTCTTCCAATTATAAATGAAAACTAGCAGAATGCTGCTCTGCTTATAGTAGAATTTCCAGAAAAGAAATGTATTTTGGTTTAGTACAGCCTCAACATTAGTTTTGCCTAGTGTACTTCATTCCATGTTTTTTTTTCTGTTAGGGAGCTACAGAGTTTAAGAATATGACCTACATTCCATGAGTTCTAAAATGTCCCAGTACTGTAAATACCACCACTTTAAACAAATATTTTCTCTTAGGTTTACATTGGCAATTGATTTTTCTGTTAAGGAAATATCACAACACAAAACCAATGAAAATTTGATGCATAAAGTATGGATCCAAACTTATGAAGTGCTAACCTTATTCAGTTTTTGCGTGGGGAGGAAGAATGGAAATAGTGCTTTATTTGAGCTGTCTTTTGATGAAGATATTATTGGCCTCTGGTTCCACTGTTGGATTGGTGGAAAACTCATATGAACAAGGCAGAGAACTGCCATGCTGTACTGGAAGATAGTGTTATTGGCAAAGAAGTGTAAGTCGACAGTGTTACCTCACATTTTTAGTCATCTGACAGGTTAACTATCCAAAGGACCAATTTTGAAAGAGAAGCAGAGCTGTTAATTTCACATGGCCTGGTATCCGAAATCTGTAAGAGACATTCAAGTAGAAAGTTATTAAAATTTTGCACTTTTTGTGAAGGTGACATGTTGGCACCTCCTCTAAAATATAACCCTAGGTACTTATTATGATTGCTGCAATGCTGTATTCTCAGACCTTTGTCCTAGCTGCCACTTCTGTACTATATTCATGTTCATCTCCCTGTTGTAATCCTCCCCATCATGTAAATAGGATCACCAAGGAATCTTTGTGTATATTGGGTATTTTGTTAGTTTAATTCATGTGGATTCTTACGTGGTGGAATTGTCTTGCTGTGCAGTTAGGGTTTATCAATTGGAATTGCTTTTGTTTTACAGAGTATTAATTTTTGGCGCCTCGGGTGGAGTTGGTACCTTTGCTATCCAGGTGATGTATTACAATAAACCCAGTATGAGTCCTTTCTAAAAAGTACTTTGTGATCAAGGTTTAAGGGAAAGGAGGTGGGGGCTGTTGGTGGTGAATCAGCAAGCTACTGAATTATCTCAGTGCAAGCCCAAAGGTAAGAGTGTTTGAAAATAGTTTGAGATTTATCATTTCCATCTACTTTGTTATTACCTTAGCCTAAGTTAGGAAGGAGTAGGCTTTAGGGGCAGAGAGGTTATGGGTGTAGGAAGTGAATGATTATACTTCAAGGCTTTAGTTACTGGGAAGGAGACTCCTATTTCCATGTGACTTGAAATCTATTATATGTTTTGATTAGATTTCCTGCCTCCCTCACCCCCAAGTGGAATAAACTGGTATAAATTGATGATGACTTCAACAAACTGCTTTGTTTTCTGATGTAAATTCTCCTTAATGTGTTAATATTTGTATGTGCATCAAATATAGTATAGTGGCTTAGAATGCAGTTCTCCCTTCCCACTTTTTTAATCTTGACAGTTCCTAACTTTGGGGAGAAGAGATGGGGTTTTTAATGAGCTATTCATCTTGAAAACTTGTTCTTAGTACATTTGCATTAAAATTGTTGCGTTTGGTTGAAAGCAATATCCCATTACACTCAAGCATCTTTGCCTTCAGAGTATGAACAAATATATTTTAGATGATTGCACCACAAAGTGTTTTTTTCAGATTTCAAAGTTATAAATGTGGTAGCCTATAGAAAAGCATGGGAGAGTTTTCATTGGTATACTATCTGCTTGAGCCTTGGTAAAGCAGTTTGCTAAATGAGTTCAACAAGAAAGGTTGAGCTTGCCACAGAGTAGTTGTGACCTCTACCTGTCATCATGCAGAATAATTCATTCCTGTATTAAGTTTATGGTTGGCAAATATCAAAGAAGATGTTGCAGTGAAGAGTGAGAATAAGGTATACAATAGAGGGTAAATTAAATTATTAGCAAAATTCCTTTCTGTTTGAGCAGCTTTGCAAACAACAAGCTAACCAGCCATCTTCCCTTATGATAAATTAGTGATAGTTTTGCTGTTTAAGTTTGCACATAGCCGGATTATTGTTTCTAGTGAGCTGATTTACAACCAAATAGTGTCTTTACTCTAGATTTGGTGCATCTTTTTTTATACCTAGGAGGATACACTATAACTATATATATCTATTTATGCATATTTATATATATATTGATTATATACCTTAATACTGTACTTTCAGATTCCTAATTGTACATTCTTAATATAGTATGTTAGAAAATGGCGAATGATATATTGCTTATTTACTAGATAATTCACTTTTTGCTCATCACTTTTGAAAAGCTACATTAGGATGGTAATTGGAATTTAATTAAACACACAAAATAGCATATACATCTTATTTTTATTAACAAAACAAATCTTGAATAGAGTTCATGACGTCTTCTGATATATTTACAAAGCTTAAACTCGAAAGTTAGATGTTTTTTTCCCCTGATGCTTTCTTTATCTAGAAAAAGAGCCTTGAACTCAAAGATTTTCATGGAGGCTTAGGGATTCGGCATTTGTTTTTTATTTAAAGGTTTTAAGAAATCATAATTTTGCAACTTAACATATTTTGTGCTAAATTGGGATTCATTTTAAACAGGTTAATTTTTAAAAAGAAAAATGTATTATAATATAAATAAGAAAATAAAATTCTATTTGAATTAAAAAATCTGATTCAAAATTAAAAACAAATAATTTATTTTTATCCACTTTGATGGGTTTGCACTTTGTATATTAGCAGCCAAGTGCATACTTAAGTAGCCAGTAGCGTCTGAAGAACTAACTGTCCAAGTGGCCAACTTTGAAAGGCACAAAGCCTTTTACTTAAGGTAGCCTGGTATCTAAGATCTATAAGAGGCATCAGAGTAGAAAAGTATTATAACTGCATATCGTAAACACCGTTTATGGAGTTGTGTGTAGGTGAGTTGCCCTATATAGTAACACAGTGCACCTGCTGTGCCCCTCTCTATTGCAGATGTTTGTTTGGATTTTGTTGCTAATGAGATGTTGGTCTTCTCAGGTATTTTCACTGTTTAAATAATTTTTAAACCTTAGAATTTTTATGTTTTTTTTAATAGTTAATGAAAGCTTGGGGTGGTCATGTGACGGCAGTTTGTTCTCAGGATGCCAGTACCCTGGTGAAAAAGCTTGGAGCAGATGCTGTGATTGATTACAAATCTGGTGATGTATCAGAACAACTGAAAATGTTACCCCTGTATGTACTAATGGAGTTAAATATTTATATAGTGCTGTAGAGACTTAGGCAGAGAGTAGATTCCCTTGCATATACCTTTTTAGTTGCTCGAATCCTAAATTAGTCTGACAGACTCCCTGCCTCTGGGGTTTTGAGCCTTCCTGTTTGCAAAGCCTTACTTTCTAAAGCAAGTTCCCTGCCTTCCCCGTTTTGAATGTGCCCTGTGAAGTGAGTATCATAAATACAGACTGTTCTGCGGTATTAAGTCAGAAAAAATAGGTTAGGTCAGTGGGGAAGAGCTCACTCATTTAAACACATTTCTAGAATGATAATGATTTCCACAACTATATCAGCTTCCCTCCAAGGATCTCAAAATGCTTACAAACATTAATGAAAGGCTAGGTGGATGAGGTAATATCTTTTACTGGACCAACGTCTGTTGATGAGAGAGACAAGCTTTCAAGCTACACAGAACTCTGCTTCAGACTTAACTGCTTCATGCCTCAATTTCCCTTTCTGTACAATGAACCATTGGTGTTGGCATACCTCACATGGGATTTGCAAAGCTTAATTCGGTAATCTTTGCAGTGTTGCTGTAGCAGGCCTGAAGAAGAGCTGTAAGCTCGAAAGCTTGTCTCTCTCACCAATCAAAGTTGCTCCAATAAAAGATATTACCTCACCCACTTTGTCTCTCTAATATCTTGAGACCAGCACAGCTATAACCACACTGGAAATGTTAGTGAATTAAGCTTTATAAATCTGTGTGAGGTAAGTAAGCACTAATAGCTCATTTTACTGAAAGGGAAACTGAGGCTTGGAGCAGTTACATGGCTAAAGTCTGATAGCAAGTGTGCAGCAGAGCTAGGAATAAACTGAGCTTTTCTGGAAGCCTAGTCCAGCTGTCTCTGATAAATAACAAATGTTTCAGGATCAATACATTTATGTATAAAATGTATTGTTCAGAGCAGAGAGAGGCAACCTATGGCATGGGTGCCGAAGGCGGCACGTGAGCTGATTTTCAGGGTCCTGGCCACTGGTTTGGGGTCCTCTGCATTTTAATTTAATTTTAAATGAAGCTTTTTAAATATTTTAAAAATCTTACTTACTTTACATACAACAATAGTTTAGTTATACATAATAGACTTATAGAAAGAGACCTAAAACCATTAAAATGTATTACTGGCACACGAAACCTTAAATTAGAATGCATAAATGAAGACTCAGCACACCACTACTGAAAGGTTGCCGACCCCGGTTTAGAGTTTTCCTTGGAATTAACTGTTTGATAGGAATTCTCACCTTTTGATTGTTTTTTTTCTTAAAAATGTATTCAAATATAAATTGTGATACTTACATTTGAATGTGAATAGTTTGAATTTCAAACTTTCAAGCAAATATTACTTGGGAGAAGAATGCGAAGCTCTAGAATATGGGTGGGTCTACAGTTGCAGCAGTATGTGAAGTACAGACATAGTATGCCCAGCTAGCATGGGTATAAATAGCAGTGTAGATGGCAAGGCACTGCTTAGGTGAGTAGAGTGTCCTACACATCTGAACCCTGCATGCACGAGCAGTGCTTCCCCTGTCTACACTGCTATTTCTAGCATTGGAGTGTCCTGCTGTCTCCCCATGATGGGAGGCTTTTTCTGCTGCTGTGAAACGCTCCAGCAGCTCTGCTGCTTCTCCCCTAACAGAGCCTTTTCCTCACTTCAGTGAACGGCCCCAGCAGAGGGGAGCGCTGGAGCCTTTCCCAGCTGTCAGAGCCTTTCAGGGCTACATATAGCTGCACACCATAATGAGTGTGGACACAGCTTGTCTTGCAGGTGCCCTATATGCTGCTGCATGTGTGGGCCAATGTAACAAAATCATAGTGACTCTAAACAATTAGGGTGGTATTCAGTTTAGCTACAGTGAGATTGTTAGCTGGGCCTGAGATCAGCGTGTGATGGTTGTGTCCTGTCTGTAGTGAGTGACCAGAAACATATAGGTACAATCTCTGTGTACAGTGAGGCTGGGTTATAGTGCACTAGGATTTAGTTGAAAGTCTGGGTCTTCCATGCTGCATTCCTGTGCACATATTGTTTCAATGCCTTACATCTGCAAATGGGCATTTCAACTATAGTCAATCTCTGTTTAGAATCACCTTTTCTCTGAAATAAACAAGTTAATTACAAAACTGTTGCCCTATTTCTGTATTTTTCCAGTGCAACACCATGCTTTCCAAACATATTTTTCCCTGTTTCCAGGTTTGATTTCATCCTAGATAATGTTGGAGGACCCACTGAAAAATGGTCTCCAGATTTCCTCAAGAAATGGTCAGGAGCCACATATGTTACTTTGGTAACACCCTTTCTACTGAATGTGGACAGGCTTGGAGTAGCTGATGGCATGCTACAAACAGGAGTCACAATTGGAACCAAAGCTGTAAAGGTACAGCAACAAAATGGATGCTTTGACTCTGTGTAATAAGGAGTTTGCATAAGTCAGTCTCCTGATACATATGTGTTGGGTTTTTTGCCTGATTCCTGTATGCTTAGTTAGGCATGCTCATACTCTCCCAACTATTTTTTCCTTTCCTTCTCATACAGCGTTGGTGATAGTTGAGTAAGAACTGATCTCTGTCTGGCTTGTGAGGGAAGTGTTTTGGGTGCCTCTGAGTGCAGATTTTTTGTTCTATTTTTTTTCATAATAAGTCCTGTTGGTGTATGTCAGGATTGCCTCCCCATTCTGAACTCTAGGGTACAGATGTGAGGACCCGCATGAAAAAAGAAATAACCTCCCCAAACTTATTTTACCAGCTTGGGTTAAAATGTTTTTCCCCAGAACACAACTTCTTCTGTGTCTGGTCTTAGTATGCTGCCACCATCAAGTGAGAAGGTCTCAAAAACTATTGGACATGGGCCACTTGAAGCCCCTCTTTCTCTTTCCACAAAACCTCCAAACTTATTCCCTCCCTGGGAAGCTTGAGAGAAAAGCCTCACCTGATCCTGCGAGATGTGCCCAATCCAAAACCAGGATCTTACACAACGGAAAACAAGCAGTCAGATTCTTAAAAGAAAGATTTTTATTAAAAGAAAAAAAGAAAGGAATAAATCCCTTATAACCATCAATAGAACAGCATCTACAGTAATCAATAAAAAGTTACAGACAATCCCCTCCCCGAATTTCTCCTCCTGCTGAAGCTTACAGTATTAGAGAAACACAGAGATAAATTTCCACCAACTGAAGAGTTTTCCAAGTGATAAAAAGAAGGTAAACTTACTCACTACCTTACTTGATAAAAAGCTGATAGTTACAGTAAAAGAAATAGGTGTGTTTCATCCCATAGCAGAGTTGAACAGAAGAGAGACCCAAAGAGAAACTGAAACTCAAAATCCTTTGTCTCCTGAGGAATTTCTCATTGGTCAGTTGTCCACCTCTCAGGTTACCTTTAGCTTAACCCCTTACAGGTAAACAGTAATTCTGGGCTACTTTATACTTATGACAGTATGTCCACAGTAAATGCAACAGATGAAATCCTGGCCCCATTGAAGTCAGTGGGAGTTTTGCTATTAACTTCATTGGGGTCAGGATTTCACCTAATATATTGTTTGCTCTAGTGATGCACCGCCTTCATCCTTTATGGAGAGAATTCTCATAGGACAGCTAAGAGACACTTTTTCTTTTCCTTTTTCTTTTCTTCTCTTTTCCAACTCATGTTTCTGGGTGGTGATCTTATTACCCTAATTTTTCTGTCTTCACTTCGTAAATAATTTCTGTCTGAAAGAAGTGAACTTTTTTTTTTTAAAGGCTTGGTTTTTCCCCTGAACATGCAGTTCTTGCTCTCCAAAGGAGTGCTTTCTCAGCAGTTGCTGTGGTTGCATATTTGAATGAGACCCCAAGTCTAATCCTGACACTTTAAAAGGGAGGCCTCCTGTTCGTAATGATTTAAAGTATGAGACTGGAAAGAAGGCTGCACCCATATTGGTCAGTGCAACTTTCCGCACGTTTACTTGAGAGGTATTTTGTGTCATGTGTCATGTATCATGTTTCAACTGTATTTGAAAAATCAATGCCCTAATTTCCATCACTGGAGTTACATTCCACCATACAAGTCAGGAGTGAGATCTTCCTGAAATTTTAATCAAAATCCCCTTTTTGATTCATGTCTTTCTCCTAGCAAAATTGTTAGGTGTAGGCCACTATTTGTTTGTCAGTGTCAGCCTTTAAAATGCAGCAATCTTCTGAAAAACTGCCTTGTAAAAATGACACCTTATTTTTCAGCAGATCTTTTAGTTCTGTCTCTGCATGATGTATCCAAGAGTAAAGGCTGACCTGTAGAATCTATATTACTGACAATGACGTTGAGCTAGAAAAAGCTGATTTTACTGTCCAGGTTGACCTTGTGGGGCTGCCTATATTTGTGTGTGTGTCTAATATAGTTCACTTTTTATGTATATTTAACATAATTTATATATTTTAATGTATAATTTACTATAGTATAATAATATAATTTAACAGTAGTGAATGATGTTCAACTGGCAGCTTCAAAGATGGAAGGTGGCTGGCTCTTCAAGGAGTGTGATGCGTAGTAACAACGTTAGCTGTTTTTCACATTGCTCCCCTAGTGTGCCACAACCCTGCCTCTATGAGTGAGAGAGGATACAAATAGCTCATTCTCTCTAGGTCTGCTCATTTCTTAGCCACTGATACAACCACCAAGTGATAGTATGAGTATGCCTGTCTACTGAGAGCTGGTCTGAGACAACCAGCCCAGAAATGATTTTCTGCTGTTGCCACCTTTGGGCTGGATTTGAACTGATTACATAGAGGTGAAAGGCTCTGAATTCCCAGAAGAATGCAAGATTCATTCATTCTCTGTGTGTGTGTGTGTGTGTGTGTGTGTGTGTGTTTATGTATATATAAACATGTAACTTTGCACAGTTTATATCTTGTATAAAAGAAACAGTCTTGCTTGTCTGGCTGTGAAGATAAGGCTTTTATCAAAACTAGCCAACTCATGCAGTTGGACACCAGATTTCACTCTGATCTTATTGTGACAGTGCAACATCCGTGTGCGTATATCTAGTCCATGTGCTTCTGTGACATTTAGGTGCTAGAAAATATTTCCCACATTTTTCTTAAGATAACTTTCTAGGCTCTGGCTCTCTTGTTTAAATGTGCAGTTCACATTCTGAGTTTCTTTTGTAACTCTGTGTGTGTTTGTGTGATCTATTCATTTCAGCACCTCTGTAAAGGAATCCATTATCGATGGGCATTTTTCACACCAAGCGGCCCATCTTTGGATGAAATAGCAACACTGGTTGATTCAGGAAAGGTATGTTTTAACCCACTGTATTATTGCTGAAATAAATGCTTCTTTGTCTTAAAAAGTGTATAATTCATAGTTAAGGAATAAAACGTTACAAGCTGTTCAGTGAGAGGGTTTATTGTTGCTCTTCAACTTTTCCTTCTCGCTTAGTTCTTGCCCCAATCTACAGAATCTAGACCAGGGGTCGGCAGCCTTTCAGATGTGGTGTGCCGAGTCTTCATTTATTCACTCTGATTTAAAGTTTCGCGTGCCAGTAATACATGTTAACATTTTTAGAAGGTCTCTTTCTATAAGTCTATAATATAGAACTAAACTGTTGTTGTGTGTAAAGTAAATGAGGTTTTTTAAAATGTTTAAAATGTTTTTTAATTTAAAATTAAATTAAAAGGCAGAGCTCCTCAGAACGCTGGCCAGGACCCAAGCAGTGTGAGTGCCACTGAAAATCAGCTCGCATGCTGCCTTTGGCACCCGTGCCATAGGTTGCCTACCCCTGATCTAGACGTTGGTGTTTCCTACTGTGTTGTTAATAGGATTCTTCCCTCTTTTTAGACATAAAATTTACTGGGCTACAGGCAACATGGGCTACTTTTGGCACTGGAAGTGATCGTTTAGCCTGAACTCTGACAATGAAAATGGAGAAAGGGTGTTGGGGTAGTAAGGACACCTGGTTGGTTGCTTCAGACAAAATGAACTTGGCTGCTGCTTCTATCCATGTACTCAACCACCTCCAGACATGTACGGTGCTAGAATATTTAGGGTATTACAGGTCACAGCTGATATGGATTGACAGAGTAGTGTGGGGTAATTATTTCTCTCTTTAGGAGTATAAAATTCAGTGATACTTTCACATAATTTCATCAAGTTCCATTGTCTTTTAAATTGTCAATTGTCATGAAGCTTTCCACGGTGGAATCAGAAAAGGTGCATGATGAGGGACTTTCCTAATTTTCCCAATTTTAAGAGCTTGTTACAAGTTGTCTGACAGTGTCTCTCCTCGATCCCCCCATGCTGGGAGATGAGGTGCTGTAAGAACTGGCCTTGCCGTCTCTGCACCTCTTGGGGACTCCCCGACAGTGGGGAAATCTCCAGGAGAGATGCTACGGACAGTTTCCTACTGCCTTTGTGCTGCCGAAGCAAAACAAGGAAAAGAACCTGCCCCTGTGCACTGTTGATTCTAGAACATGAATCTCCAAGCCATTCTTCACTGCTGGGTTTAAAAGATGGGCCCTTTTCTAGAAGTGTGTAGGTTATCAAATTATGTTCCCATTTGGATTTCCTTTCTCTCCACTGTCTGTTTCCCTCTCCCCTTCCAGAACTGATATTTTTAGTTTTTTCCTTTTTCCCCCCCCCCAATTCCTGAATGATCTTTGGGTCACTTCATTGCTGCTGTTCACCTTTTTAGTGCTGATGATCAGGCACACAGGATAACGTGCACTTTCTGTTCTGTCCACGTACCCAGTATGCCACCTCAAGTACTGACCAGCCAGTGGAAAGTCAGCACTTCAAAGAATATTGCCTCAAACTACTGGTACCCAGGGGCTGTATCAGTAAATGGGTTGTAGTGTTCTATGACAGTGCTCCTGGCTGCAGCTTCACGCCACTTCACTTGGCATTGCATCCAGCATTTCAAGCACAATCCTGCAGCCTAGAAAGAAACTACAGCAGATGCTTCACTTCTCTGGTCTTCCATGACCACACTCGACAAATCATAATTTAATAAGGAACAGAAATATCTTGTCTTCCTAGTTATTGTTTGTCCTGACTCTTGACCAGTCACAGCACATATGTGTTCTGTTCCTACCTTATGTTTAAAACAAAAATGCAGAATATGCCCCTTATGTCTCGGGAAATATCTGTTTATGCACCAGAGAAAAGACTTAATTTGTATTCGTCTGCCTAATCATCTGGACAGGTGAATGCTAATGCTATTTAAAATGTATGTCATACATTTATGGATGTCCTGATGTACCTTTTTATTGTAAGATGGCAGGAGGATAAAGGTGTTTGCTTAGCCTTTTATTCCTTGTCTCTACAAAAACAAGTAGTAGTGTCAAATAGTGTTTTATCTGCATAGTCATTATGCTAACACTATTTAACTCATTGCTTTGTAAAAAGCAGTAGTATGAAAGGTATGGTAGAAAACCCTTATCTGTTCCATTTGGATCTCCTTTAATATCATGTAATTCTGTTGTCTCTACACAGTGGTTCCCTCAAATTGGGTGATCATAAATTCATTGGGGTGGAAAGGTTAAAATGGGGGAAAGGGATATACAGTATATGTCACAAAATATCCCACAACAAAATTATGAATAATATTTGTTTATGAAACTTGTTCATAATAAATGAGCCATACGGAGGCTAGACATGCAGATTGCCAATGTCAATTGAAGTCAATGGTGGTCTTTTCATGTACTTCACCTGAATTTGATCAGGTTCTCAGTCAGCCTAAGAATGGCCGTACTGGGTCAGACCAATGGTCCGTCTAGCCCAGTATCCTCTCTTCTGACTGGCCAATGCCAGTTGCATCAGAAGGAATGAACCGAAAAGCCAGTCACCGAGTGATCCATCCCCTGTCATCCACTCCCACACACCCAGAGAATGAGGTTGCATCCTGTTAGTAGCCACTGATGGACCTATCCTTTATAGGGGTGAATGCACTTCTGTGTAACCCTGTCCTAATTCTTCCTCCATTTTACTGAATCATCTTTCAGCTTTTTACAAAGATGTTTTCTGGGATTGTCTAAAATGTGACTAGGAGAACATTTGGAGACCTGTTCAGAGAAAGGGCCGTTCTTTAGTTTCGTGCTGCAAAGAGAATCTCACCTCCTGATTTACACTTGCTATTGTCATCAGTAGGCCTTACTTAAAACATGGGTGATGTCTTTTTTTAAAAACACCTAATGGTTTAAAGAAAAGCTGATATTTAATAGGGAGCTTTGAAAAGCATACTTTTACTCTTGGATCACATGGATTTTCTGTATTTCTGTTAGGTCCATTTGCACACAGCCGGCTTATTGTTTCTAGTGAGCTCACCTGCTTCTCCTCCTATTTATTTCCCACCGAGTGGGTATTTTCTTCGGTACCCTAATTTCTTTTTCACTCCTTATTTTGATATTGCAGTGACATTGGGTGGGGAATAACTTAAAAGACACTCAGTTAACATTGCATATTTGGTTTTCAAATAAATGTACTTTATCACAAAGAATAAAAGAAGCAAAATTTGCAAAATGTAGTATTATAGAACCATAGAGTTAGACAAGGCTGGATCTAGTCTGCCCCCATGCCAACATGCAGGACTTGTGTCTAAACCATCCAAGACAGATAGCAATCCAGTCTCCTTTTGTAAACTTCCAGTGAAGGAGCTTCCATAGTCTCCTGAGGCCGTCTGTTCCAGTGTCCTACTGTTCTTACAGTTAGGAAGCTTTCCCCCAAGATTGAATCTAAATCTGCTACATTATAGTTTGAACCCATTGCATCTTGTCCTGCCCTCTGTGGCAAGAGAGAACCACTTTTCTCCATCCTTTTTTTTTTTTTTTGGCAGCCTTTCAAGTATGTGAAGACACTATCATGTCCCCTCCTTAATCTCCTCTTTTCCAGGACCGGCGTAAACCTTTTTAGTGCCCTAGGTGGCGGCAGCATTTCAGCGGCTTGCACAGCCCCCGTCCACTTTGGTGGACTTACCTGGAAGTGCACAGCGGCTGTGAGAGCTGCCGCCGGAAGCACCAATAAGCTGCCCTCAAAAGCCGATGTTGTCCTAGGCATTTGCCTAGGTCGCCTAGTGCTTGCACTGGCCCTGCTGTTTTCTAAACTAAACATACCCAGTTCCTTCAGCCTTTGATCCTATGGCTTGAATTTCATCGCTTTGATCATCTTTGTTGCTTGCCTCTGGATCCTTTGCAGTTTCACTATGTCCTTTCTATACATTGGTGCCCAAATTGAACACACAACTCCAGTTGAGGCCTAACCAAAACTGGGTAGATGGTACCATCACCTCCCGTGTCTTGCATGCCATGTCTCTTTTCAGGCAACCCAAAATTGTAGTGGCTTTTTTTTTTTTGCAACAGCATCACATTGCTGACTCATGTTGAGCTTGTGATCCACTGCAGCTCCCAGATCCTTCTCAGCAGGGCTGCAGCCAAGCCAGTTCTCCCCTATTCTGTATTTGTGCAGTTGGTTTTTCTTCCCTGAGTGTAGCAACTTACATTTAGCTATGTAGAATTGTATTTTGTTGTCAGGGTACTTGGGGTACCCAGGACTGTGACTCACCATGTTTCCCCCTGCCTCTGACTGAGGGAGTCCTGCTTGGACTGGGAATCGGGTCCATGACACCATGAGCCTGTTAGCCACTCAAGCACTTTCCTCTGGGCAATGCCTGCCCTTACTTTGCCTTGCAGGTAAGCAGTAGGTTCACCCAAATCCCTTTGAAGTGTTCCCCTGTAATGGTCAGCCCCTTATCCACTGAACAGTCCCAGGATTACCAGGTGTGTTGTCCCCAAGGGAACAGTGCACACACCAGCTTGTACAATTCAACTCAGGATGAGCTCTTTACTTAATACCACAGCACTGATAGAAACCAAGAATAAATTTATTATCAGAGATTCAAGAGTCATGGGACAGGAAGAAAATTCGAAACAAATGGTTACATATAAAACAAAATCATAACATGCTTTCTGGAAACTACACTTAACTTAAATGGCTAATGTCCCATCTAAAGAAGTTTCTCTCCCCCGAAGTCCTATGCAGCATTTCAGCTAAGGCCAATTGTGTTTTCATGAACATAAACACCCTGCCTGCTTCCTAGATGGAGGATTATGGAGTGTCTTTTTTGCCTCATAGAATCACTGCCAAAGCTTATCGTCTTTGTATACAGTTGGGATAACTACCTCTGATTTATTTTTCCTGTGTGCTCCTTCCTTATTGGCTTCACATCTCTGTTAAATTCTGACATTTTATGTAAATAGACTTCATTTGTGTTAAACTTGCAAGACTTAATTTATCAGCTGAGAGAGAGACAGACATTCTTACCTCCTGTTTGGAGGAAAACCTTTGTTTCACCCCTGCCTTGGTGCAGATTTTAAAGCCATATTTTCAGTGTATAAACATAACTGTTGACTTACTATTATTTATACATATATTTCACAATTACATTAATGACCAGTGTGAGCCTGCCTTTTATTTAAAAACACGCATGATATTTTTTGGAGAACCACAAAGTACATACCAGAATCAAGATATTCCTGCAGCTCTCTTGCCAGTTAGCATTGAGGAATTCATGTGGTCACAGTAAAACTGTGCAGAATATTGGAAAACTTAGTCTTATATAATGATCCTAGTTATCCCATAATGATAGACAGACGGGACCACTGTGATCTTCCTTCCTGGTTACTACAGCTTGTGCATACAGCTGGATATTTAGACACTTAAATATCCCCTTGTTTGTGCAAGAGGTATCAATGCTGAAAATGAAGCTCTGTCAGGTAATTATTGTTATTTCAATATAAGGTGTTACATTCCAAGTGTCTTAGATTGTTTCAATATTGTCATATTTAACATAGAAGAAGAAAATGTGTGTGAATTACCAGTGTAATGTCCCAGTGTGAAATTAGTGAGGTGTGTTTATCTTAAAACAAAATAAAACACTTCACTCTCCCCACATGCTCTTCTCCCCAGGAAACCATGCAGTGTTTTTATGTGAATGTTGTTAAATTCACAGTGGAGATTACTCATTCAAATAACTCTGCTGATTTGAACAGGTGTTGCATATTTCAGCCTCTAGATAGCCAGATGTACATCTGCTTCTAACTGTGTGTTTGTGTCTGGTGCATTGTTAAAAGTTAGCAGAAAACAGCATACCACACACAGAGCATATTATTTTCAAATGCCTTTATTATTTATATACCACACATTTTTAAGCATGTCTGTCTCTGTCATGTTGATGGGCTGTCCACATGCCAAGTTTGAATGCTATTTCTAAGTAAGTTTGAGCCATCGATGTCACAAATGTGATTCCATTTCCTGAAATCACTTAAAAATGATCAGAGTTTTCCCATACTTTTCAAATGATTCCTCTCTGTGCTGAGATTACCCTTCAGAAGCATATCTCAGTTTGCATGTATAGTGTGTTGTTTAATAAATAAAATTTCTATTTCAAAAGGCATTCACAAAATTAACAGCACTTTGTTTCCTCAGGCAAAATTCTTGAAAAAGAAAGGGGATTTGCATCCTAAAGCTGCAGTTCTCAACCATTCCTTCAGGGCCCTATACATTTGCATATGACTGAATCTATCTGTCCAAGGATTTATTATACAGCAGACTCTCGATTTATTCAGGATTGGGTTAACCAGGATGTGGATTAACCAGGATGTCAAAAAAACTACGTGTAAGTTGCAGGGCTGGCTCTGGCTTTGTTGCCGCCCCAAGTGCAAAAGAAAAAAAAAACCCACCAGGGTGCAGGGCAGCCAGTGAACTAACACCCCGTCTCCCCAGCGCAGGGTGGCTAGTGAACCAACCTGCCCCTTCCCGTATTTCCTATGGATGGTGATTATCCAAGATTTTATTAACCAGGATTAATTTTTTCCCCATCATCCTGGATAATAGAGAGTCTACTGTAACTACAGTGGAGCCCCGGTATAACGCGCCCCACTATAACGTGAGTTCGGTTATAGCGCAATTATACCGTGGCTCCCAAGTCCTTGTTCTCTGTCCCTGGCAGGCACGGGGGCTACGGCTTCTCTCCCGTGCTGGGCAGCGAGGAGAGAAGCTGCAGCCTCCCCTGCCAGGGACAGAGAACTCAGGACTGCAGGAGGGGGTTGCGAACTCTGGGGCTGCAGACTGCAGCCCAGGAGTTTGCGGTGGAAGCCGCGGCTCCGCGCCTGCCGGGACAGGGGACTCCGGGCTGCTGGAGTCCCCTTGTCCTGGCCTGGTCGTGGGCAGCGGGGAGAGAAGCCGCAGCCCCACTTGCTGGGAATGGAACACCGCTATAACACGACCCTGCATTTAGCGCATTCGGATTTTTTGGATCCCATCGGTCGCGTTATAGCGGGGCTCCACTGTATTACTAACCTATTTACTGGCATTACTGTAATGTCTAAAATCTCTAGTCATGGATCATGAGCCCACTGTGCCAAGTGCTGTAAAGACAGAGAACCGTATGTGTGGAGAGGGTGTCAGGCTACATCATTGCTATTCCTGGCTGTGGGACATTGTACCAATCACTTAACCACTTTGTGCCTCAGTTTCCCTATCAGAGAAATCAGGCTAGTGCTACTTACCCACCTGGGTAAAATGCTTTGAGAACTCCTGATGAAGACTGTAATCTCATTTCCTATTATTATTGCCAGCCTTTAGAACTGAAGAGGCAAATAACAGATCAATATTGTAATCAAACCTGACACCCTCAGGTTGTCTGGCGGTTCAGATATCCACACTGTCCATTTCCTTGCTGCACCGTTTGTGGCGGTAACCACAACCATCTGACTGAATGTGTTCACTGTGCGTGCTATGTATTTATTTGCTCCCCACCCCTCAGATTTGGGATCTGCAGGTAACATCTCCTTCATTCCTGCTACAGATTTCTGTAGATGTCTTCTCTGATATAGCATCTTACTCTACAATTTGAGTATCTTTTTGGATGTGGACCGCACCAGCGATTCCGGCCTTTGTCCCATTATGGCCAGATTGGTGCAATGTGCTCTGCAGGGTGTACACCTTAATGCTAATTGGAAACTTTAGCGAGGAACAAATGTGTTCTGCCCATTTATTTAATGGGATCCTTGCTTGGAATAGACAACCGTGCTCCATAGTCTCCACTGATGTTGATAGTTTCTGGATGCAGTCCAAGGTTTTAACTTACAGAATTCTTATGACTTTATTCCCATGCCTCTCATAATCTGTCTTCACTTTAGAGTTAACTGAGGTGATTGTCACCCAGATCTGAATATCCTGGTTAGCGTAGGCTGGCTCTGAGCAGCCACCCTGCAAAGCGACATTTGAGTTGTTATGTCAACACTACTGCTGCGTTCATCTGTGCATGTTCTAGGGCTTCTGGGGACATATCCCATGTTTCTCTGTGCTGCAATATGCTGAGCCAGTATGATTCTTTCCTAGTGAATTGTGGGAGTACTTGTCTGTCCTTCTTGGCATGTGGGGAATTGTGGGAAGTCACTGGACGACTATCAGCACTTGAGTGGTTTAACTTGTGTCCTCAATACAAAGTGGATGGGTTACCAGCCCGATCTGGGCTTTAGCCTACACCCCCAGATTGTTCAGTTAGCTTTGGATGAAGCAACCACTAAACTAAGGTCAGAGGTTTTTGCATGTGGAAGGAAGTGGGATTTGAGACAATACTTGGATAACAGCCCACGTTGACTTTGCAGTGAGTCCTTCCCTCTCCAGGGTAAGATCAGTTGGAAAGCTTGACCTCACCCTGCCTAGCTTTGTATGTTTAGTTGCTCTGGGTGGAGATGTCTTCACTTTAATTAGCTTTTCATGCTGGTTGGCTGGAGCCCAGAGGTATTGATTTTTGGAGAGATGTTGCAAAGATTTTCTGTTAAATAACCCATCTGTAGGGTGTGTTGGTTTTTTTTTTTTGGGCGAGAGAGAGAGAGAGAGAGAACTCTTGCCCTGTGTTTAGCTATGGCTGTGTAAAATGCTGTGAATTCTGTTTTAATAAAACTCATCTGTTCCTCTCTTCTCAGGTAGTATAGCTTGCTCACAGTGTTCATGAAAATGTTTGTGTTTACATTAATACAGTTTCCATGAGCAAAGCTAACACAAAATGTACACTCGTTACACAGGTGTTGGGCTTCATTGGAATATTCAGATTCACATAAACCATAATTAGACCTGGAACAGTGTAAGCAGACACCAGACACTTACTGAAATATCTTGCACAGTGACAGGTTTCAAAGTGGTAGTCATGTTAGTCTGTATCAGCAAAAAGAACGAGGAGTACTTGCGGCACCTTAGAGACTAACAAATTTATTTGGGGGCTAAAACCCACTTCATCAGATAGATGGAGTGGAAGAGACAGCACCCCCCGCCCCCTCAGAGATGGGGGTTGCCATACCAATTGGAAGAGACTAATCGGTTAAGGTGGGCTGTTATCAGCAGGAGAAAAAACAAGTTCCTAGTGATAATCAGGATGGCTCATTTCAAACAGTTGACAAGATGTGAGTAACAGTAGGAGAAAACTTAGCATGGGGAAATAGTTTTCAGTTTGTGTAATGACCCAGCCACTCCCAGTCTCTATTCAAGCCTAATTTAATGGTATCCAGTTTGCAAATTAATTGCAGTTCTGCAGTTTCTTGTTGGAGTCTGTTTTTGAAGGTTTTTTTTGTTGTTGAAGAATTTGCCTTTTTTAGGTCTCTAAACACACACACATTTTATATATAAAATAATCTTCCTACTGTATCTTCCACTCCATGCACCTGATGAAGTGGGTTTTAGCCCCCGAAAGCTTATGCCCAAATAAATGTTAGTCTTTAAAGTGTCACAAGTACTCCTCATTCTTTTTACTCATGTGTTGCTCTCTCACTTGGTTAGCCTGATGCAGTTGTGTATTCTATGGTTAATCAGCACTGATTTTCAGGGATCTTGTCTTCAGGGGCAGGGGGGGGGGGATACATCTAGATTTACTAAAAGTAGTTACAGTAGAATGGGTAAAGGTAGTGAACAAAACAGCTGCTGAACATGGTGCGGTGTTTTGTTTTCTCAGCCCTTGCTCCTGGGATCGTGCAAATCATGGTGGGGGAGAGGGGTTCTCTAGTAAGGGGAGACATTTCCTTCTGCCTGAAAAAAGCAAACTCAAATAGAGGGAACGTATACTTAGGAGATGCAGCTGCACAAACAGCTCTCCCTTCTTGTTTGTGTGGGATTTATAACACCAGTCAGATTAAACTAACAGCCCAAGTAAGTAACACTGAAGAGTGTGAGACTCAGTATAGAACAGCTTCCATTGCCTGCTACTAGACTAGAGAGTTCTGCAAGAGAAGTTGTCCATTTTTCCTTACGTTAATTAGAGCCTTTCTCTGCATAGTCCAGTGTGTTTAATGTGGGGTAAATTAGCTGAATCCAGCTACTCTAACTTCTGTTAAGACGAGCATGGCCTGGCAAACACAATACTCTTGGGATGGCTCCAGTCTCTTGTTCCTCCTCATTGTGCTGGAAACTGCTCCAGCTGCTCCTGTTATGACCAAATACAGCCTGTGTGACACTTAAACCCTCAAACATAACTGGATTCACTTGGACTTGTCTGTCAGAATTGTATTAATCACGTGTTACTCTATCATAACTCCAATTGGACAGGAGCAGTATATTGTTTTAAGAAACATAATATGGCTGTTTTAATTCTTTTAAAGATAGCAGAAGAGCAGCTAGTGTGTGTGACATAAATGTTATGCAAAGACACCCTGTGAATTAGATATTGTTACCATTTGACATATGGAGAAACAAAGACAGAAACAGAGGCTTGTGACTTCATAAGAAGTCCTTGATAAAGCTTGGAATAGAATCCAGAACTTCTCCCTCCCATTCCTGGGTCTTTACCACCAGCGCATGTGTGTTCATATTTGATAATTTTTCATTAGTTGTTTCTGAAGTTCTAGTTACTTTAAGATCAAGGTGAGAGATGTCAAGCTTTTTGATATTTTTATGCACATAATATTCATATTTTCTGGTTTCATTGAGAAGAAATACCCTGTTTCTAGCATTTGGGTTCCAAAGCTACTCTTGAATATGTGACCCGAATAATCACTGCAAGTGCTATATATGAGTCTGAGAGCAATGCCAAACAGTGCCTCCAAGAGGTGTGAACTTTCCTCCCCCATTAATCTCACTATGGTGTTAAGTCTAGAGCCTACTGATGACACTTCCAATGTCAGCATTAACTATTTCATTGCATATCATTACAGTGGTGAAATGGAGAAGGGGGTGGGAGTGAAGGCCGTGGAAGGTAGGACTTGAGAGACGCAGCAGGGAAGGAAATGCAGACATAAGAAAAGAGAGAAACAGAAAAGGAGGATGGGAAAGGAAGAGACACAAAAGGCAGAAATAGCGGTGTTCCTAAAGGTGAGCGGATTTTCCACTTAGTGACAAGAAAGTACCAAACAAAAATGAAATGTTTAGTTGCTACATGAAAGCCAATTCAATGAATGATCTTTGTGCAAACTTCTCCTTGACATCCAGAGGAGATTCACTGTGGATGCAGGGAGGGGAGAATTGAGACCTACATTTATACCTTGGCTCATGAACCATAATTACAAATAGAATTTGGCCCTTTCCGCAGAACGTGCCCCTGATCTAGGTACTGTCATGATTTCATGTCTCAAAATTACAGTGTGTTCTTCATTTCAACCCAAAACGTACATATTTATATGCAGTGCAGTGCTAGTCGTAAACATTTATATTTGTGTCCAAAGGCCCCACACAGGATCATTGGGCTGGGTGCTATAGATACACAGAGAACCAGTGCAATATCACTGCTTTTGAGTTATAGGATTTGATTTGACAGTTTGTGCTCAAAGCTCCTAGGGAGTTTTACCCGAGTAAGGACTGCAGGATTTAGGCTCGTCTGTTCACTTCAGAACTGAAAGGGCCAGTGCACCTCTCTTATCAGAAATACGGATCTGCAAGGATTCAGATTGGCCAACAGTTTGAAGATTACTGCTACTGAGTGGACTCCTAATGCAGCATTTCAGTCATAACCTGTTGAGTTCCGAGCTGGGTGTGATACATTTCAGACTGCTACCTAACATTAGCAAAATAGGCTAAGAAGTGGGTCTTAGCCTACGAAAGCTCATGATCCGTAAGATCTGATAGTCTATAAGGTGCTACAAGACTCTGTCGCTTTTGCAGATCCAGACTAACACGGCTACCCCTCTGATATTAGCAAATAAGTTTCCTCTCTTTCTCTCCTTCCCCTTTTAAAACATGTAAGGAGCTCATTGAAGAGCCCAGGGATCCAAATCTATAATGTTCTGTGCATTATTAAGAACGGAGAGCAAGAGACTATTCAAACTCAATCTATTTTTTCAGATAAACAGTTCTGTAGTGGTGGGTGTAATCCCTTCTCTCCCCGGCTTTTAGTGTTTAATCCTGTTTCCCTGAACAAGTAAGTGTCCACTGGCAGGGGGCTGATGTGTGTCTGTAAATAGGCAGTGTTTCCATTATCCAGTTAATCTCCACTTATTATCATGTGTTCAGCAAACAGGGATGCTCCTCCTAGCCTGCCTGCCTGTTCACAGGAAGAGATTTTATTTGAGTCAGTTGATTATGGTAAAGGCCAAATGACTCATTGTGCTGTGATATCGTCAGCCCTTTCAGGGTTATCCAGACAATGGGCTAATCAGCAGGCCAGAGAATTTTTTTAATGCTTTAGATTGCCAGGATCATCAATTTAGTATTCATGTCTCTAAGCATTGCCTAGGGGTCAGTGGTTAAATCAGACCAGAGGTTTCTAACAATGGCGCATATGGGCTGTGAGCATTTGGTGGCAGTGATACAGGCAGTGTTTTGCATTCTATCAGGTTGCGCTAGGGATTCCTCTGAATCCACCAGAGTACTATTTTTAAAATGTGCTGTGAACTTTATGTAATATATTGAGAACCTAAGACATGGTGTTATAACCTGCTACAAGTGATCACAAGTAGTTCAGAATGTATGTTGGGTCTATGAAGGGTAATAGTCTTGTGTTTTTGTTCTGAAATCTTTATAGAACCAGTGTTGGTGTCTGGAATTATCCTTATTGCACTTTTCCTTGGAAATGGCTCTTCTGTGCTTCTACCTGGGGAATCATATCTGAGCTCCAACCTTTCCTGATTACTATTCTGATCGCCTCACCCTGCCACAGGCCACACTCTGTTTTCTGCTGTGTGGTTCTGAGGAGTCTACCTCTCTTTGTTTTAAACAGAAGTGAAGCTCAGCAAATAGATCTTATTTTAATAAATTTTAGAGGTAGTTCAAAGGTTCCTCGAGCCATGCTCTGTCCAAACTAGTTAGTGAATTTTCCCTGCTCTTTCCCCACATTGCTGTTGCTAAAGCAATGGAGGACAGCCATTGCTTTTGTGCTACATTTCCCTTGCACGTACAGGAACTCCTCACTTAACGTTGTAGTTCTGTTCCTGAAAAATGTGACTTTAAGCAAAACGATGTTAAGCGAATCCAATTTCCCCATAAGAATTAATGTAAATGGGAGGGGTTTAGGTTTCAGGGAAATTTTTTTTGCCGGACAAGACTATATTTTTTTATTTTATACATAATACACACACAGAGTATAAGTTTTAAACAAACATTTAATCCTGGTACACAGTGATGATGATTGTGAAGCTTGGTTGAAGTGGAGAAGTCAGAGGGTGGGATATTTCCCAGGGAATGCCTTAGTTCATTTAGCAGTAACAATTGGCTGAGCCCTCAAGGGTTAACTCTCACAGTCTACGAGGAGCGGGAAAGGAGGGAAGGCAGACAGACTCTCATTTCCCTTTTAAGTACACTGCCTTGTTAATTAGATCAGCAAGCTGAGCCACAGTGCTGCCCTATCGTGGTGTGTCCCCCCTGCTCTAGGGAAGATGGCGTAAGCAGGTGCAGGAGTGGGGGGAGGTGGACACCCTAACATTAGCCCCCCTTTTCCACACCTTCCCACTGCCCCCTGAATAGCAAGCAGGAGGCTCCTGGGAGCAGCTCTAGGGCAGGAGCAGCACATGGCAGTAGGGGGAGGGACACTGAACTGCCAGCAATTGATAGCCTGCTGAGCAGCTGCTGCACAGGGAACTTAAGGGAGCAGGGAGCTGATGGGGTGGGGCTGCTGGTCCACCTTGGTTCCAAGCCCCCACCAGCTAGCTGCACCAGGCTGCTTTTCCTGCAAGCAGTGGACAAAGCAGGCAGCTGCCAAATAACGTTAGAAGGGAGCATTGCACAACTTTAAACGAGAATGTTCCCTAATTGATCAGCAACATAACAACGAAACAACATTAACCGGGACGACTGTAAGTGAGGAGTTCCTGTAGTCACAGCAGGTGCTTGATCCACCCATCAGCATAGCCAAAGACACACTTGCTTTACCTCCCTGCCCCTGGCATTGTTGAACTAGGGCAGCACTGATTCTAACCAGAATAGCAAAACCAAGTTAGTCTTGAACTCAGACAGAATTGCTCCAATATTGGGTAGCATTGAGTGCTGTGCAGCATCTGACTGCCCTCTCTGCCATTTCTTCATCCCACTGCAAAGAGAACTGATTGTGTTGCTCCCCTTGTTCAGCCAGGTAAAACTTACACTCCAGAGTCTAGTATCCAGTGGTGTTGTTGTGTCAGTCCCAGGGTATTAGAGATGCAAAGTGGGTGAGGTAATGCCTTCTATTGGACCAACTTCTGGTAATGAGAGAGACAAGCTTTCGAGCTACACAGAGCTCAGATCTGAAGTAGCTTGAAAGCTTGTCTCTCACCAACAGAAGATATTACCTCACCCAGGTAGTCACTCCAGAATATACACGCTTGATGCACCTGCTGAATGTATATTAGCACAGTGGCTTTAGGGGAGAATCACATATACTAGTTCTGATCCTTTCTTCCAAGTGTGTGTGTGTACGTACATACACATCCCAGTCATTTATGCTTTTCCACTTGGGACTGCTGCTTTGACCTCTCTGAGTCAAAAATCATTGACTGCCTGAAGAAATCAGGTGACTACTCTGGCATAATAGGTTGTTTTGATTAGTAATGTCCTGGCCTTTTGCAGTCACAAAAATCGATTCTTCATTGCAGCATTTGGGCTTTGCAGTAGGGCATTTAATATCAATATTATGAACTAAAAATATGCAGTGGAATGAGTGAAGGACCCTACATCAGGACTCTCGGCTACTATATTGGGGTTGTGCAGCTGTTGGGGGAAGCAGGGAGATGTGGCCAATTTTCAAAACCCTGCTTGGCAAGTGCATACATGGAGCCCTTCACTGGCAGATGTGCTGTGCACACATTTCCCAGGTTGTGTTTTTGAAAATGAACCTTTGCAGTTTGGTAAAACTGGAAGTGAGGGAGGGGGGCTGTTTGCTAGTCTTGTTGTAGTATGCCTTCAGCATTTAGAGATATTTGAATCGTATGCAAAAATGAGGAGTACTTGTGGCATAGAGACTAACAAATTTATTTGGGCATAAGCTTTTTTGGGCTAAAACCCACAAAACCCCTTCATAAAGTGGGTTTTAGCCCACGAAAGCTTATGCCCAAATAAATGTGTGGCACCTTAGAGACTAACCAGTTTATTTCAAAATAAACCAACTGGTTAGTCTCTAAGGTGCCACAAGTATTCCTTGTTTTATTTACGGATACAGACTAACATGACTGCTAATCTTAAATCAAATAAATTTATTAGTCTCTGTGGTGCCATAAGTACTCCTCATTGTTTTTGCTGATACAGACTAACCCGGCAACCACTTTGAATAATATGGTAACTTGAGAGAATAATTATAAATTTTTCAACTATTGAGCTACATGGATTGGGGGAAAAAAATGAATAGCAGCTTCTCCCAAAGGAGAGTTGTCATTATCAACAGAGTATTATGACAAGCATCTTCTTGTATAATAAATAGGGTGTTCAGGGCTTTGTTATTTAAATTCTGATCACTGCAACAGCTAGATGCAGAACCTGCTAATGTGAATCTTTCTTGCCATTAAGATGGTTGTGGCCAGCACAGTGATGCAGGAATATTGCACCAACGTGTGAGATCACCCTCTAGGTAGTGTCCTTGTAGAGCTTGTTGTCTTGGCCTCTGGGAAGAAGGCTCAGTATGTGATGCCTTTTCTAGCGCCCTTTTGGCGGTCAATGAGATGCGTTTTCAGAAGAAGCTAATGTTCTCCCTCCATGGGTACAGTTGGAATGTGACCATTAGCAAGAGCCAGGGGAGGAATATGTATAAAGAAGAAGAGTGAAGAAGCAGTGCTGATTTCCACGCTGTGATGGGGACAGTGAATATGGTTGCTTCACCTTATTTGGAGATGACATGAAAACTGCATAGGATTACTTGGCAAAATGAAGACATCAAATAGCTATTGGTACTAGTTGTTTCTTGATCTATGTAAAATATACATAGATTTGTAAAGGTATGGATTTAAAGAGTGGGATTCTGAAAGGTATCTCGATGCCTAACTCCACTAGTTTAAATGGGAATTAGGTACATAAACACCTTTTTAAAAACTGGCCTGAAGTGACTTAGGAGTCTTATATTCCTAAGGCATTTTTAAAGGTGGGGGCCTAGTGAGATTTTCAAAAGCACCTCTGTGCCTAAGTCCCACTGTCTCCAGTGGGAGATAAGCACATAGATGCTTTCAAATATCCCAAAAGATGCCTAAATAACTTTTAAAAATCTAGTCCTGTGGAGCTTTGAACCTGTGGTGTGTATCTTGAGTTGAACATGAAATTAATAAATGTCACCAATGAAGAAAAATGTGTAAAACTCTTTCAAATATTAATGTACGGAGCACAAGGTAGAATCAGTATATCCATCTGCTTTCTCTGCGTCCTACAGATGAGTCTTGGACAGTAGATGACTGTATTAGTGTCCACTGTCTTTTAATTACATATAACTTTGAAGTACAGGAGGGAAGAAGCTGTTAGTCATGCTCAATCATTTGATCCCCGACAAGTGATATCTATTTATCTGTTCTTGTTTCATAGATCCGTCCAGTTGTTGAGCAAGTCTTCTCTTTTTCTGAAGTTCCAAAGGCCTTTCTGAAACTAGAAGAAGGACATGCACGTGGGAAAATAGTGATCAATGTAATGAATAAAAAATAACATCTATAGCCATTCTGTTTTGCTTGCAGTCTGTTCTTGCTGATAGATGGCATTTGGACATAGATTTGAAGGCGTAGTTTACTACCATTTCCTTGCAAGTCTCTCAGACATGGTGTCCTAAGGTTAAAACACTTCTAAAAGTTTTTTAGGCCATGAACTTCTACATGTAGCAAGTACTAAAAGTAAGTTTTTAAAACAAGTTATTGAATATAAAATTCCTAATATAAAAAATTGGTTCAGAGTCCTTCCTACACCAGTTTTGTGGTTGGTTAAATTTATGAAACAGAGGAAAGGCTAATGCCTTATCTAGCTTGGCTAGATTATAGCCATGTTTGAAGAGGATTTTGTAATTCTTCATAGGAACACTAATACCCATCATCCTAATGGCAGTAGCTACTTTGACAACCTCAGTAGTTTTGTTAGTTCCATGGAGCAGTTTGTGTTGTATGCATGTTTTAAATAAATACCAAAATACCTGGTGAATGATGACTTTGCCCCAAAGGAAGCATTGGCTGTCCTGAGTGGTAAACAGTGTTGCATTTCAATCTACAATTTCTTGATCATCTGTATAGTAACAGCAACAGAAGTCATTAGTACAGACTAAACTCTTCAGGAACCTTATATTTTTGTGTGCTTACACAGCATGTAGCACAAAACCGCTTAACGCTACTCCAATATAAAAATAATTAAGGCCATCCAGCAATTAAAAAAAATTAATTGTGCCATTAAACAATAGAATACTATTTATGTAAATATTTTTGCTGCTTTCTGTATTTTCAAATACATTGTATTTGGTGGTGTAATTGAAATCAGTGTTAGTAATCACTTTATATTTTGATTACAAATCATTGCCCTGTAAAAAGTATTTGTTTGCCTCAGTAGGGTAGTGTAATCGCTTACTATGAAAGTTGAACTTAGAAATGTAGAATTATGTACAAAAAACAACTGCATTCAGAGACAAAACAATGTAAAACTTTAAAGCCTACACATCTATTAAGTCCTACTTCTGGTTCAGCCGATCGCTCAGATAAACAAGTTTGTTTACATTTGCAGGAGATAATGCTGCCTGCTTCTTGTTTACAATGGTCACTTGAAAGTGAGAACAGGCATTCGTAAGGCAATATTGTGGTTGGTGTCCCTATATATTTGTGCCAGATGTGCTAAAGATTCATATGCCCCTTCATGCTTCAGCCACCATTCCAGCGGACATGTGTTCATGCTGATGACGGGTTCTGTGGACTAATGCATGTTCATTTTCATCATATGAATCAGATGCCACCAGCAGGTTGATTTTGTTTTTTGGTGGTTCGGGTTCTGTAGTTTCCGCATTGAAGTGTTGCCCTTTTAGAGACTTCTGAAAGCATGCTCCACACCTTGTCCCTCTCAGATTTTGGAAGGTGCTTCAGATTCTTAAACTTTGGGTGGAGTGCTGTACCGATCGTTAGAAATTTCACATTGGTACCTTCTCTGCATTTTGTCAAATCGGTAGTAAAAATGTTCTTAAAATGAACATGTGCTGGGTCATTATCCAAGACTACTATAACATGCTGTATATGGCAGTGTGTGATAAAACCATGGAGTCAGACACATACAATTTTCCCCCCAGACAGTTCAGTCAAATTTAATTAACATTTTTTTTTAAACAAGTGTCCTCTGGAATGGAGGCTGAAGCACGAAGGGACATATGAATGGCATGTAAATATCTTGCAATGCCAGCTACAAAAGTGCCACATAAACATCTGTTCTGAGTTTTGAGTGACAGTTTATAGGTAGGGGGCAGCATTATCTCCCATAAATGTAAACAAATGTGTTAAGCGAGTGGCTGAATAAGCCGGACTGAGTGAATTTGTGGGCTCTAAAGTTTTATGTAACAAAAAAAAAAATCTACATTTCTAACTTGCACTTTCACAATAGAGTACTAGGTCTTGTATGAGGTGAAGTGAAATACTGTTTAATTTTTATAATGCAAATATTTAATCAAAAATCCAAAGTGATCACTGTATACTTTGTGGTGTTGTAAGTGAAATCAATATTTGAAAATGTAAAAAAATCCAAAAAAATTTTAAACTTGAACTGATATTCTATTGTTTAACAGTGTGATTAAAGCTGTGATTAATTTTTGAGTTAATCACAAAACTGAGTTAACTGCAATTAAGCACCAGCCCTAAAAAAAATAAATATAGTATTTCATCTGATACAAGTATTGTAGTGCACTTTTTATTGTGAAAATGCAACTTGCATTTGTAACATTTTTTACATAACTGCACTCAATGTAAAATTTTAGAGCCTACAAATCCATTCAGTCAGACTTCTTCAGCCACTTGCTTAGGCAAGCAAGTCTGTTTACGTTTATGGGAGATAAGGCTATTTAAAAAAATATAAAGTGAACAATGTACACTTTACATTCTACGTTGTAACTGAAATCAATGTATTTGAAAATGTAGAAAACATGCAAAAATACATTGATATTCTATTATTGTTTAACTGTGATTAAAGCTGCAATTTTTCTAATGTCACAATTAATGGGATTTTTTTAAAAAATATCTTTTGACAGCCCTAGTTAAGAAATCTAGTTATGTTTGCAACAACAAATAGGGGCAGTTAATGGTTAAAAACCAGTGAAAAATGTGTCATGTGTTGAGGAAAATGGGGGGATTAAACTTAATTCAAAACCTGCATCAAGCGCTGCACATTACTTGAAACCTTTGCTTAAGATGCTGCTGTAACAATTACAGACACACACACTGACCCTTATTCCTCTCATTTGCCCTCCAACCTTGAAGCCCTCGGCAGGCCGAGTCACTGACCCCCACCACCAGTGCCAGCCTGAGCACATTGCCAAGCTGCCTCACTCCCACATCCCCCAGGAGGAAGGACATGGCCCAGAAGGATCTTTGCGAGGGGTGGGGATGGAGTGAAGGAGACATGGCAGGCAGCAGGAAGGGGCTGGGCCACTGCAGCCCAGGTGTCTGGTGGTAGCAGTGCCAGGAAAGGTTAACCCTTCCCTGATCTATCACCCATGCCCCTGCAGGAGATTCTCTTAAGCACGGGGCTAGTGGATATTCTGAGGAGGGGCTCCCTCAGTCTTTGCTATTTAAGCTGGTCCCACTGTGGATGAACCCTGAAGGAGCGATCAGGGGCAGGGTGCCTGGCTGCTACTTTATAACTATAAAGACTATAAATTTATAGTATCAGGTATTAGGCCAGAGAGTGTGAAAGCAGGCACCACCAAGTCCTCCTCAATGATTTTGCGAGGCCAGCACCTAACTTAATTCCTGCATGAAACTAAAGAGTCTAAGCCATCTGACTCCAGGCAAGTAGTTCCCATTAGTGGAATGCTAAATAAGGAGGTGTGCTCCTTGCAGCCTGCACTTAGGTGCCTACCTGCATGAAAGGAAAGGCTTAGGGCTTGGCTACACTGGCATTTTATAGCGCTCTAACTTGCTGGCTCAGGGGTGTAAAAAATCACACCCCCCACGTGTAGCAAGTCTGAGTTCTTTAAAGTACTAGTGTAGACAGGCTCCAAGTGCTAGGAGCTGTGCTGTCAGCACTGGGAGCTAATCCCTGCCATGGAGGTGGATTACCAGGAGAGCACCACCACACTCCCACTTCAAAGCACTGCTGGGGAAGTGCTCCCATGACAGCACTTTGGGTATGGCTACACTTGAAACTTCAAAGGGGAGACACTTCTCCTGAGCATCTCTGATCCTGCCTCCTGGTCTGACTGTAGAGTGCAGTGTAAGGTGCTCATTTCTCCCTCTCCATTGTATAGGGAGCCTAAGTTGATTTACTCAGCCTAAGGATCTCAGTGTTGATCCTGTAATGTTCTAAAGCATGCAAGTCATTTTGTAGATCCACAGCTCAATGCATAGGTTATTGGTTTAACCTGAAACAAATAAATAGTACTTGAGAGAGAATACAAGAACTTAATACCCTGTATAGAAGTGATCTTAATGCACTTCTTGTGTCACAGAAGCAGCAACTACCTCCATCACTTTTACATTCCTGGTAGGCAATCCCTGGTAGAAAAATTAAGGACTGAAGATGACAAGAGCCTAGGTGATCTCTTCACAGACTTGAAGCTGGCAGCACTGTACTTGTACAGAGGAGCTTACTATAGACATGTAAACAGGGAACTTTACAGATAGTTTCACTAAATCAGATTTACCTGAATAAAATTTATTTGTGAAGTACTTGTAACACACACTGTGGATACAAGAAAAAGGCACAGAAAAATTTTCCAGAATTACCAACTTGGGACCAGAAGTAACACTCTTTAGAAAGAAATAAAAGCTTGTTACAACTGTACAATTTTTGAAGAGTAAGATGTATTTGTTGATTATTGCAGTGGTCTGTACAGCAAGTGAAAAACCACCACCACATACTTAAAAATAGAGTTAAGGCACTGACTTCCACAGGGAAAGAGAAAAAATAAAGCAGCAGAATCCTGCAAGGCAACAAACAGTAAAGAAGAGAGTTACATTCTAATAGACTTACTATGCAAGTCAACATCCAAAGAGTGCCCCCTGAGGCTGCTAGGAGTGGTTGTAATAACGCTGGTCTAGGCAAGAATGAAATACAGCAGCATGGTACAAGAGTTTACGTTCCCTGTTCTGCCAGTGACATAAAATAAAACCACAATTTTAACATTGGGCCATGGGAGACAGTAAACCATTAATGCACAAGAACAACCTGGTACAAGTTATTTCATATGCCTCTCTTGAAACAAGCTATTTGCTAAGGTGTGGTTCCTATCCTAAAGTATGCATGGCACTCCAAACTTGCTTGACTGGTAACATATGTAAGTTCTTATATAGCACTTATTGTGGTATGACTGTCTCCAAGTTTTCTTCCCTACCTCAACAATGAGCTTTTGTGCAAGACTCCAATGCATTGTTGCACTAGGGTTGCTGTGAGAGCCTACCACCATTGACCTTGCCCTCCTCAACTTCACCCGAGATGTTTGGCGCATACCAAGATCATAGTGGGTTTGAACATATTTAACTATGGCTGGCTGCAGACAGCAGCTGGGACAATGTCCAGAGAGATTTCGAACCACTGACTAGTGATGCTTTTTTAAAATAAAGGAGAGGAGTATTTTAAATTAAATTCTGAGAGCAGCAATGACTGCACTTAATGGAGCTACCTCTAGGTTCAAAGTATTTGCCTCAAGCAGAGAAGTAGATAATACTTTTAATTTGTAAAAAGTAAGGCAGCCTTTTAAAGTAGAAGCAGATAGAAAATGGGCAAATTCTTCACAGCAGACACACCCTTCTTGCTGCCCAATACTTTTCTAACAAACATATTAGATTTGTATCCTCTGTCTTTCTAATAGAAAAACTAGAAACAGATTGCTTATTAAAATACAGGCTTTAAAATGACAACTTACTAAAATACATCTGCACATTTCCTGTAGTCATTTTTTGGTAAAAATTTTCCTAAACAAATTTCAGTAGACTGAAGTTCCTTTTTTGTACTAATGCATTATTTACATGTTAATTTTCAGGAGATGAATACTCCACTATACTACTACAAAGCTCAATCTATTCTGAATACCCTCCCCCCCATATAAGTTGCGCTTCAATCTTTTGTGGGATAAGTTTTATCTAATTATCTCTTGGTATAACAGTTAAAACTTTTGTCCTGATAAAAACATCTGTAGAAATAATTTAAAATTACACTAATTTAATATATTCTGGATTAGCAATTCATCAGTGATATGAAACTGCTACTTGGAACAGGGACCTTAACATTAAAAAAAAAAAACAGTAGGGAGCAGTTACAAAAATTGGTCAACATAGTTGTAGGGGTTAACACACACAAACCCATGGAATTATGCTTAGAGCTGAATCTATTCTGTCGCTTGTTCTTATGATTATTGTCAAGACAGCATAGAGATTGTCTCTCTTCTTCAAGGACGGCCACATCAGTTGGATTGTCCAGAACGTTATTTCTCTCCGATTGACGGAACTGTCTGGATTTACAGAACTAATGCTTCCCAACACTGGGTTGGCTTCTGTTCATTGACGGCGTTAACAACAACATGATTTTGATCATATTGTGTGCCCCCTAAAAAGAAATTTAAAAAGAAAATGAAATGTTAAAAATCACAAACTGCTGGATTGAGACTGCGTCAGTATTGTAAATGTTTCACAGCCATTCTTAGGATACATGGCGAAAACACGTAAATCACATGCACCTTTTTAAATGGAGGTACAGAAGAGGAGTGTATCTCCTCTTCGTTATTTCCCCCATTCTGACACTGCCTCCTCCCTCTATTAGGAACTGGGGAAGAGCAAGCCTACCTGCCTCCCCCCTTGGGGTCTGTCGCACACCTCCTGCTGTTGTGTGTGAAGGAGAGAGTAGGACAAGGATGTCAGGTGAGGCTGACTGGATCAGGATTCTCATCTTCCAGTAATCAAATGCTGCCCCACAATCCCCATGTGCTAGCCATCCAGTGATCAACTGGCCTCCAAAGGCTAGCTAAGGAGTACTCAGTATAAAAGGAGTACTCTGTTGGCCAGCAGAACTTATAGCAGTTTCAGCATAGGCCACAATAGCTTTTATGTTGTGATTATTCATAAATAACCGCAGCTATTTGCCTTCACTCATACTACAATTCGTTTAAATACATAAGAACGGCCATCCTGAGTCAGACCAAAGGTCCATCTAGCCCAGTATCCTGTCTATCGACAGTGGCCAGCGCTACATGGCCCAGAGGGAATGAACAGCACAGGTAGTAATCAAGTGATTAAATATATACACCCATATGAATAATGTTGAATGTCCCCACCTCCACCTCTGCCACTCTAACTGCGAATTGCAACACAAACCATGGCTCCACATTTGGACTATTTCAGTGACACCTGACCTCTGTCTCCTGAAGTCAGTAAATGGACAGATGTAGTTGTCTATTACATAGGTGGTCACCAATACAGATGATCAGTCTAGAGCTCCCATTACTGGGACGCCTCAGCCTCTAGAGCAAGGAAATTTCTCATCCAAACATGAAATTGGTCATCCATGCTTTTATTTCTTCATGATGTATTCATACATAATGCCACCGATTGGCAGGTGTTTGAGTGGACTGATAGCCAACGAAGAAAATGTTCATTCACTCAAGAAAACTCTATTCTTCCTATTCACAAAGATGTATTCTTCTAGTGAAACAAATGCCTTCTGGCTGTTGCATGTTAAGTTTCATCTCCCTAGCAAGCACCACATATTCATGGCCCTATGCCTTCCACAACAGCGCAATGTGGAGAGAAGCCCAAGCTGGTGGAAAGAGCTGGAGCAAAGAGCAGGTAGAAAAAAGTATCCTCTCTACCCTGGAACTTCCTCTCCCCTCTGCAATCACTTTGTAGTAGCTCAATTCTGTGCGACAGGGCTCTCATCCATTGCTCACCGTGGCATTTTGCCTTCTTAGAGAAGTACAACTTACGATGGGAGAAGAACAAGTTTCTGCCTTACGGAGCAGAAGCAATTTCACCCCACCCCAGCTAGGGTGGATGGCATAGGTCCAACCAAAGGTAGTACAGCAGATATAAGACTTGTACTGCCAGTGCAAAGGAAGACCTGAGCAGAGGGGAAGTGTGGTCAGGTTGAGATCAGTGAAAGGGCTCTGTTAGTGCTATGGTATTTTGTTGAGACATAGGATGATCTACAAATTATCTATCTAACTTGGTATAGGAAATAACTAACTAAGAGATAACGAAGAAGAATTAAGTAAGAAATGCTTTTAAGAACAGTTCATAAGTAATCATCATGGCAAAATATTCTTAAATTTATGCATGCTGGAATGTAACTGTGTATGACAGTACCTGAAATAGAAGGAAAGCCAGATATTTAAAAGTGTAAGTGTGTGGTTATTAAGGGCAAATATCACTGCCATGCACTATTTCAGTACACCCACAAGATGGCACCATCATCACACATTTTGAATAAGTAAGTTTATTTGCTAAAGAATGTGTTAGGGCTAAAAAATAGATGGTTGATTATTTGGCTTTAATGGTCCAGCAACATGGAAGGACTAGAGACAGTTTTTATTAAATTGCCTGTACCAGCAACACTAATCCTATTCATTTTTCAGAAACAGTATATATAAAATAGGTCCTTTCACAAAGCACATGTGCATCATATAACAATAAATACTTGGGGAGGAGACAAGTGAGTGAACTTGTCTCTCTCACCAACAGAAGTGGTCCAAGAAAACGTATTACACCTCACGCACCTTGTCTCTCTAACATCTGGGACTGACACAGCTACAACACCGCATACAACAGATATTTGTAACTTCACCTTTCATAGGTAGAAAGGGAAAGATGACCCCCTTATAAACAACATTCCACAGTCTGCATTGCATTGCATTCCACAATGCAAATGCAATGCAATTCCACAGTGCAATGCAATGCAGTAGTCTGCATTGCATTGCATTACAGCTTTGCACTGTGTCCCGCAGGCCAGTATAATCAGGCTCTGTTCAGACCTCGAATGGAAGCAATTCCCAGAGTAGATGACCCCCACCCCAGAACTGTGGAGACTGTGAGCTCAAGCACCTCAACCAACTTCACTTGCTCCAGCAAAACATCATGATACATTTAATTTGGTCTTTTATTTGGTGGCCTTGGGACCAATTCTGATTCAGTGTAATTCCACTTCAGTTTCTGCTGATTTAAACTAGCATGGGAGGCTATTTTATTACTATTTACAATTGTCAGAGTTGCACTTAAACAAACTAAAAAGCTGAGTATTCCTCCTCACATTTCATCTTAGAACTTTTTTTAAAAAGTGTTTAGGATCTCTGTGCTTCTACTTATGAGCCTGGCAGTTTAAATCAGAAAGAGAACAAACAGATAGATATTGCATTTTCTAATGCAAGCGAGCTGGTTAGTTCTGTCTCTTTAGATCTGTATTTTCCCTTTTGGAGCTACTGTATTCTGCAATTAGGCAGTTTTCAAGTATTCACCCAAAGTACAATACATGCTTTTAAACATGTTTAGTTGAAGATGAGCAAGTATACCAATATCTTTTGTCTTTGTCCAGTGGCTCATTTAAGAGTGAAATCATTCTGCACAGTGTGGTTATTAAATAAAGACATTTCCTGAACTGGACTCTTTTTGATAAGCTTGTAATTAATAATCACACTTTTCCTTGTGGGGAACAGAAATTCCTCCATCCAGCTGTAAAACAGGGGTTCTCAAACTGGTGGAGGAGGAGCTGGAACCCATCAGGGGGTAGGGACCCGTTAGGGGGGTCGCAAGGTTATTACATGGGGGATTGTGAGCTGTCAACCTTGACTGTAAGCCCTGCTTCTCCTCCAGCGTTTAGAATGGTGTTAAATATATTAAAAAGTGTTTTTAACGTGTAAGTGGAGGTTGCTATGTGAAAGGGGTCACCAGCACAAAAATATGAGAACCACCGCTGCAGCAAGACTAGGGATTACACAGTTAAAATTGTGAGTTACTTTTAGTACTTGTGGGGGAAAAAGAACTGATAGTGCTCGTCTGTGACAGGAACTATATAGGCAAACATTGTGTAACCCTGTCTTCACATATCTGCTAACACTTTCTCTGTTTGTCTCAATAAAGCATTACTCAGGTCATTTCATATTTGTAACGACTATTCCGATTATCATCACAGCATCATTTCAAAATTGGTTTTAAATGAGTAAAGTTAATGAGTGATGTTTTGGGGAGATATTTGCTTTAAAAGAGAAGTAATGTGAGTAAACTGGAGAAAACTAGTTGTACTGGATGATAAAACAACAACGGTGAGCTGTTAGTTTTGCTGCTTATCATACCTATACGTTTACTATGTAAGCTATGAAATCACAAGGACAGAGCAAGGATAACATCTAAATGAAACAATCTTAAAGTGGTATAACAAAAACAGCTGTAAAATATATAGTAAGAGACAGAGATCTTAGGTTGGTCTAATATTAATCATTTTTTAGCATTAAAAGAATAGCTATTTTTAAATTATTTGTCCTTTTGTATTGCAAGTCTGCATGTGTTAGAAAATTCACGCCATACAAATGAAAACTAAAAAACGTGCTGATGAATAGAAATCACAATTTTACATTTAAGAAGTGTTTCATGTACATCACAAAGTTAAATTAGTAAGAACAATGGGGGATTTCTGCATACTTACACCTGCACATAGGGTCCATGACGAAACACAAGATAGATAAATCCCATGGGCTTTTGAGCCAGTTATTGCAATAACTGGGTGACATCCTATATCCTTTGTAATGCATGAGATCAGACTAGATGATCAAAACAATCCCTACAGAGCCCAGATTAAAATCTATGAACTATAAAGCCATCCGTAATCTATAGGAACACTTTCAGCACATAGTCCACCATAAACATTGGGTAATTAAAATCACACTAAAAGGCAACAGGTTCTCTTACCTTTGATATCTAAAACTAATGTTGGTTTCATTTTGCTATGGATCCTGCCATTGGGATTAACACACCAATACTGCTTGTCTTCATTCTCCTCGAGTGATAGGCCTAGTTTAGAGCCAGGAGTTATAAGGTTTCCTACAATTGTCAAGCAGCAATCCTCAGCCATCTGTATCATCAAAAAGACAATAGCAGTTAGTCAAGGGGCCTTGATTCTACAACTACACTAATATCTGTACCCTAGGTTTTCTGGTCATGGACGAAGGGCACAGGCAGCAGATTGTGGTTCTTGTCATCACTCTCCCTCTCTTGGTAATGGAAAAGGTTTCACCCACATTCGACTCTAGGCTACTTACTTTCCCCATGATCCTCTTTCTGATGGCATCCTCCATTGTTATCCTTTTCTTTTTACTAGAGAGGACTAGCAAAACAAATTTATTTGAGAGAAATGTTGAAGTTGTCTTAGACTAAGCAAAGGGATTTTTGAAAATGGGCTACCATAATTCTTTTTTGGGGTGTGACCTCTAAAGTTCTCCATTTCTACCAGCCTCTGGATACAGCAGCACTCTTGCAAGATCCCTTCTGCACCCACTTCACCACCAGCATTTGCATTACTGGCCACAAGTCAATAGTAGGCAATAACAATGCCGAATACGATACGTTATTATGTATAAACAGTGAATTCCAATGTTGAAGATTACCATAAGATTCCTGTAGATAGCAAATTACTTAACATGTGGTCTTGATAACATGGATTACAAGCTACTTTACTTTCAGAAGCTAAGAATAAATTGCAGGTCTTGGAATATATTTACGTCATTCTGTATCTCTGAACTTCTCCCCTGTACTCTAATCTTCTAATTTCTTCCTGCTAAGCTAGCAAAGGCTCAGCTCTCACACAGAGGTTGCACTAAACCACCATTTCCTTCTCTCTACTCTGCCAGCCAAGGAGTGGATCCGTAAAATACTCCCCTCTTCTCTTCAGCTACCACAGAATGAGTCTTAAGGCAACTCACCAGTTGTCACTTAGCTAGCCAGCAAAGTCTTCAGCTGCTTCCTGAATGCCTAGGTCATGGCTCGTTATTGTGACTCAGGGCATAAGGCAACCTGGCTTTACAGGAACTCAAACAGTTTGAATAAAGTCTTTTTTATCCTCCTCTGTTTTTTAATACACACAATATGACAGAGCACACTGGCACTATGGTATAAAGCTTTTGTTTGCACTTCTAAAGAGCAATGGGATCACTCAGTCATGGTTCCATCATTATTGCAAGTAATGTAGCCATCCTAAACTTTTGCTAGTTAAACTATATGACTATAGTACAGTACAGCTGTATCCCCATGAATTCTCTGTGCACCATAAGTTTTATTTAGAATAAATCAAATGGGTTGGTTATGTTGAAATGAGAGAGCTGAGATAACACCCGTCCATAGCCATATTACAACAGTGCCAAAATAATAATATCTTCAGTTTGAGACAGAAATGCCATCATGAGGAAAGTATTTTGCATGTGATGTTGTTAAAACTGTTTGCTCACTTGGCCTCATTTTTACAGTCTACATAATTCCTTTTTACGAGAGCGTCTATTCTGTGCATGTCCAAACAGTACCTCAGTTAACTGAAAGAGGAAGATTTGTCCCTCAAGCATAATTGACACAATTATGGAGAGAAATCGCTCCCTTTACGAAATGGCTCTATTGAATTTATACAACCTTATGAAATAGGTCACATGATTCTTTGCATTCAAGCAGATTCGCCGTATTAATTTTATTCACTTTAGACCCCAATTCCTGTGCAGACTAATCACATATTTTACTTTATGCACTATGAGTAATGCCACTGACCTTGATGGCACTACTTATCATGCACAAAGTTAAGCACATGCTTAAGTCTGCGGCGGGATCAAGGCCTTAGTCAGAAGCCAAGTCTATTATAATAATATGCATCAGCAAGAAGATTTTTAGGGCTTTGCCATTTCATCTTGCTGGAATACCAAATACCTTAACCCCTGAGTGCAACCTTTAACACAATACTGTTCAAATACTGAATTCTGCAAACAATTTTAATAGGGTATAGTTGAAAAGGAAAATTATCAGGAAGGTCAATATTTTAAAAGTTTTCCCTGTTTTAACATTTTAATTTACATTTTTATGGAGGGGGAAAGAGGACACCCAAATCAAACAGCTGGACTCAACTATCTAGCGAGTTTTAACTCAGTTAAAGAAAAATGGAATATACTCTTATTTGTGACCACTAGCTGATACATTGTTTGTTATAAGAGGTTTATATCATCCAAAAAAGGATGAGTTTGAGGAAAAGAAATAAAAATTATTTTCAGCTGAACTGGAGAAGAATGAGACATGACAAGCAAAAAAGAAAGGAAGACACAGCAGAAATTATTTTTAGAAAGTCAAGAGTCAAGTGTGTTTAACTAATTAAACTAACATTCAATGGGAATTTTTTACTATTGAAGTAAACAGATGTAAGCAGTGTCAGGAATGAGATATATTCTGACATCTGGTGGCGAACTATGGGACTTGCAGTGAGTCTTAGAAAATAATTCTGGGGCTGATCAATTTGCATAGACACACCCACTGCGCCTAGCCTGAGCCCACAGCAGCCCACATGGCCACTTCGGCTGATGAGGGAGCCCCAGTTTCTATGTTATTGGGGCAGGAATGATAAAGTGATGTTACTGTGATTATGTGAATGAAGGACTATGGACATGTACTTGGCCCTTGTTATGATGGAGGGACTCGCCATCATCTAGGTAGCACTCAGTGGGCAAGGGCCATGCGTTTCAGAACACTGTGAGATTGAGAGAGGTGGTGGACAAGCACCTATACCTTTTGGTGAGGGCTGTGTCTGAGGGCCTCCCAGGCCTATTGCACCCTGCCTCTCTCCACTGTGGAATGTCAGAATTGAATTTTGTTTACATTAGGAGCCTGGTTTCAGGCTGCTGAGCTGAAAATTGCTTTGGGCTCACTGGTGCACCTACACTAAGGCTCCCCTACTGTATGCTGAAATCACCGAGCACTGTCTTAAGTAGGGGGGCCTGGAAAAAGTGCAGAGTGGCTGGTGCAGCAGAGCAGTCTGCGTGTCGGCTAGCAGGACAGCTAGCAGAGTTGCTGGTGCTGTGGAATGGCTGGTGCGGCAGAGTTGTCTGTATGAGCCGTTGGTGCTTCGGGCAGAGTGGCCGGTGCAGCAGAGCTGTCTGTTGACTAGCGGAGGCATTGGTGCTGCGGGCAGAGTGACCGGTGCGGCACAGCTCTCTGTGTCTCAACTACTGGAGGCATTGGTGCTGCGGGCAGAGTGACCGGTGCGGCACAGCTCTCTGTGTCTGAACTACTGGAGGCATTGGTGCTGCGGGCAGAGTGACTGGTGCGGCACAGCTGTCTGTGTGTCAACTACCGGAGGCGTTGGTGCTGCGGGCAGAGTGACCGGCACGGCTGTCTGTGTGTCGGCTAGCAGAGCAGCTAGCGGATCAATGGGCAGAGCGGTTCGTGGGACAGCCAGCGGAGCGGGGCAGAGCCGATTGCGGGGAGAGCTGCAGCGGAACCTCACGGAGAGGCGGCGCAGTCGGCCTCGGACCACGTAAGGTGCCCCGTGCCCTACCCTCCATTTCCACCCAGGCTGGGAGGTAAGACTCTGCCAATTGACTTTCGAGCTCTGCACTGACCCAGAACAGAGACTCTTGGGCTGCTGGACTTTGGGACTATTGAGTGACTTTTTGGGGTTGCGGAACTCAAGAGCCAAAGGGAAGGCCACGGCCTATTGGCTGGGAGGGGGGCTTCTGGTTCATGGTTTGGTTTATTAACCTTTTTTTGTGGTGTTTCCCCAATATAATGCCACGTTGTTTCTCCCTGTTATTAAAAGGCTTTGGTACACTCAGACTCAGTGCTTGCGAGAGGGGAAGTATTGTCTCTTACAGACGCCCAGAGGGGTGGTATATGGTTGTCCCAGGTCACTGGGTGGGGGCTCGAGCCGGTTTTTGTATTGTGCTATTGAAATGGACCCCTGGATACTGAACCCGGCCCCTTGTTGCTGCCAACTCTGATGGGCAGAAGGGTTACACAAAATATTTTTAAATGAAACAAACATTCTATGCTTCTGTCAAGTCTGAAAAGGATTCTGAATCACAAAATCTTACCACTTGCAATGATTGTTTTCAAGAAACATCAGTCTGGATGCTTAAAAACAACATCAACCAACTAAGCTTAAACCTCACCCTGCATTTGATGAATCCGTCTTGATAAACCCAGATCTGATCATCTGATCTCCTATCTTCTGTAACCTGTATTCTGAGAAGACTCAAATCGTCCACATTTCCATCAGCTGACATGAACTTTCCAGTTTCCTTGTTTCGAAGTCTGAAGTATACACGTTTCTATGAAAACAACACAGCTCTTTAGCTATGCTTTCAAATGCAGGAACACATAGAACTTCAGAGTAACCACTACTCAGTGGTGCATTTGGGGCCTTTGTCCTTTAGACTTTGGATTTTCTCTGAGGGCATTCACAAAAAAATACATTTCTAAGGAAAACCAGATTCTGAAAGTTCTCTATCTGCATCAGCACCTTATATAGGGCAATCAAAATGCCCTCACTCTGCATAATACTAAGCAGTTCAGAAGCAGGCCTGAACAAGGACAGTTCTAGGAGAGCAAGCCAAAACATTCATTATAGGTACCTGGCACTTCTTTAATTTCTAGCCCATTCCTAATAATTCAAAACGTAAGTGATTCATGAACTGCAGAAAGTTATTTCTCAATAAAAACTGGTTCAGTATGCACCACTGATATTAGCACATGACAGAATAGTCTAAGCACAAGAAACTAAGCAGTTATGGAACTTGCCCTCAGATTAGCTAATACTTCTAAAAAACATGACAGTACTCTCTATACATTATATTCACAAATCAATTTGCGCATTTAAGAGTTTATAAAAAATCCATTTTCTGTTTATATTAATATCTACACAGATGAAAGTGCCTCTGGATGAAGTATCTAAAAAACTAACAGCTTAATTTCCCAAATTTCTGAGACTAGCACATGACAATACAGGTATCAGAATGCTTGTGACCAGTGGGAAGTTAAGAACCCTGACTGGTTGTTGTAATTCAGTCAAAGTTGCTCAAAAACAACATATTTAGTTTAATGTATTCTGTGATGGTGCACCCCATAGGGCTTTAGGGAATTATGCTTATGAATGTATATATGATATAACTGGAATATGTTTTATGCTACATATGCCTTGTGACAGATCTCTGTAAAGGTTATGATCTACTGAATCTATTCCTCCTATTTGTATGCATGTATCCTTGTAGTTGAAGTTATGAATACTGGCTGTGTACTTGCTTAATTTCTAAGTAGCCTTAGTAAAGGCACTTGGTCAGCTTCTTGAGAAAGGAATGTGCAATTAAGTACTCAATCAAGAAGCATTTAAAAGTCAATAGAGCTTGAAAGGCTCCAGTCCAGATAAGAAGTCTACCTGAGGTTGTTCAAGGCAGCACATGAACAATGGTTGCTACCTGTAAGTTATGAGTCATGCATGGACACGTGACTTGCCCATGTGACTCCAAATCTCCATTTTGTAACTGGATTCTAGCCAGGGGGAGAGAGGGGTGTCCCCAGACGAGAGTCTATAAAAATCCCTGGGAAACCCCTCCATTTTGTCTTCAGCTGGCTTAGGGTCAGGCTCAAGAGATAGCCTCTCAACTCCCCTAACGGTACATGAAAGAAACTGGAACAAAGGACAGTAACTACAGGGGGTGTGAGTGATTGCTGGACCCAGATAGAGAGAGACTAGTCTGTAAAAGAAAGGTTATTGAAACACCAATGAGGGTAAGGTTTTATCTGTATTCAGTTTTATTACTGTATGAGAGAGAAAATAAAACATGCAAATCTATTTGGTAATTCACTTTGTTCTGTCTGTTACTACTTGGATCCACTTAAATCCTACTTTCTGTACTTAATAAAATCACTTTTTACTTATTAATGAACCCAGAGTATGTATTAGTACCTGGGGGTGGGGGGCGGTTGGGATTGGGGAGGAAACAGTGTTATAGAGGGCAAACAATCTATGAGTTTACCTTGTATAAGCTTTATACAGGGTAAAACAAATTTATTTGGGGTTTGGACCCCATTGGGAGTTGAGCATCTGAGTGTTAAAGACAGGAACATTTTTTAAGCTGCTTCCAGGTAAGCCTACAGCTGTTAGGGGACATGGCTCAAACCTGAGCCTGGGTTTGCAGCAGGCTAGCAGGTCTGGCTCAAACCAGGCAGGGTACTGGAGTCCCTGGCAGAAAAAGGAAGCTGGGGCAGAAGTAGTTTTGGCACATCAGTTGTCAACCCTAAGGGGGTTTCTGTGATCCAACCAGTCACATGTGTATAGTAGACAATTCGGACTTCGGGAGATAGTATTATGAAGCCAAATGGCACAATCAACATCAGCATTATTGAAGACAAAATTTTGAAGAGAACCTCTTTCCATGTTCACTATTTCTACTGTTTAATATTACCTCTGTTTAATGTTACCTTTGATTGTGTAGTACCAGAAACAATTACTGACTATGAGATATAGTTGGCAATAAAAAAATACAGAAAGTCTATAAGGAGGATTTCATGCAAACTCTCAGGCCCCAAAGCAGACACCAGCCTTTCTCACCTGTAATAAAGGTCGTAGAGAACCTATCTGGTGGCCACCACTTAATTTACGCCAGTCTGGGATTTCATTTGGTGACAATAACATCTGACGTCCTCTGTAATTACTGTATTCATAGATTATCCACCTGAAAAAAACAAATATACTTTCATGTTTATCAATCGTCAAGAAACATCTGTATTAATGTCAACTGAATACTGCTTCTGATACTGTAAGTAGTGATATTTTAGACAGAAATTTGTGTCACAAAAAGGTAGTGCTTAAGTTAGTAGTGCTAACAATCAGGACCACATCTCTTTTTAAGTGGTCTCCAAAATAATAAAATTCTCTCTTGATTTTGAGCATTGATAGATTTGTGTTCAAGTTTTAAAATATTTTCATTTATAAATCAAAAGAAATAAAGCATTTTTATAGGTTAGAGAGAGCATGAAGTATAATATTTTTATGTATATTGATGCCATTTCAGTAAACATACAGTGTGACCAACCAAAACGGGGGTGTAAATATGCTGCAAATATCTTTTTACTATCAGAGGGGTAGCGTGTTAGTCTGAATCTGCAAAAGCGACAGAGTCTTGTAGCACATTATAGATTAACGCTAGACTATCTTTCTACTATTTGCAAGAACTCCCTATCCACAACACATGCAGGTGAGAACTCCTAGCAGAGAGATTTGGGTTATAAATAGGGACAACTGCACTACAGAGAAGTTGTAAGCACGAACACATGCCTGTCACCTATGTCCTATCCTAGGATTTCTCTCTCCAGGATTTTTTTGGGGAAAAGGGGCGGGAGGGAAAAGGTGGATAGTAGGAGAGTGCCAGGATTGGGACTGAAAAATTCTGCCTGGCACTCTACACAATATGTACAGATTTTCTGGCAGCCTTATAGTTGCAGGATCCTGCCAGAATCTGCCCCTGTGGCTGCAAAAATATTGTATCAGACAAAACTGGAGGTGTGAATCTGTTCATTATTTTGTATTACCCTGAAACGGGTCAGAGTGCAGAGCAGTTGTCTAGTTTCCTTTCATGTATGCAATTCTCTGCACTCTGATGAGCTGGGAGCATGAGATAGGCACACATTCTCAATAACCTTAAAGTGATTATGCAAATTTCTCTTTACCATCTGCCCTAAAATCTCTCCCCTGTGACTGGCTCCTCAGTGTCCCTCATGACATGCCTACAACAAATGTGGTCGCTGCCTTAATTTCTAAACTCCTCCCCAGCACATCACCCATCTACCCCTAGGTAATTTAATTTTAAAATGAACCACTCTTATACCTGGTCTACACTAGGAGATTACATCGGTATAGCTGGGTGTGAAAAATCCTTTCATGGGCTAAGCCTCTGTTTAAGGGGCAAGAAGGAGCAAGTGGAGGGAGATATTGAGAAACCTGGTGATGGTGGGAAGGGGGTTCAGCAGCTGACACAGCCATTTATACAATATATGGCACATCGATAGGAAACCCTGAGGGCTGCAAACATGCAGAACAAAGGGACTTAAGTAACAGATTAGGGAGCACACACATAACTGAGGGTATACTTCCACTAACTGAACAACCACCACATCCTTAGCCAAGAAACAAAATGTCCTTTGGCCTCAGATTATGTCTTGTAAACAGAAAACGAGAAAAAGCAAATCCATCCATTCTGACTGGCTAATTCCATTCCTCAACCAATCAAAGTGCAAGTATTTGAATATTTTTACAAGTAAATGACCTTCTAGTTGTTATGGAAATCTGACTCCTCTCCTAGCCATAATTAAGGGAGTTGGATAACAGACATAAGTGCCAAGTTATGGGTCAATAACTGTACAGTATCCATTGGCTCTGAGTGACAGACAATTCCTTTTCAATATAATAATGAGGTACCTTCAATTGATCTTTTAAACAAACAGGACTTGTCTATACACACAAGATATACTACTTTAAACTATCCTGGTACAATTATGGATAGAGGCAATAGGTTGGGCGTGCTTCTCAAGCTGTCTACTGCCTGAGACTACTTCCTGTCTTTTTCATAAAATGAGATAGTGCTGGCCCCAGTCCCTTGTCAGCCTTAAAGGGCCAGTGCACCATATCAGAGTTACACAGTTTAGTCCAGACAGACACCCCAAATAATGATCTGTGGATACGCAGAGATGCCACAATCTGCCAGCTAGCTGGAAGAAAAGACTTGCAGCTAGAGCTGGTTGGAAAAGCTTTGATGGAACCACTTTCCAGAGAATGCAGTTCCAAAGTTGTAACACATGAGTTTTCAAACTTCCCCCCCCACGGCCCCTTTCCACGGAGGGAAAAGTCCGGCGGCCCTTGGGGGGTATGTCTGCGAAATGCCGCCACAGAAAGCGGAAGTTCCACTTTCCGTGGAGGCATTTCAGCGAGACTAACATAGCCTGCCCAGGAATTCAGGGGTCTCCCGGTGGGCTCGGCGGCAGCGTCTCGCGCACCCCAGTTTGAAGACCACTGTTGTAGCATGTTGCAAAATCGTATCAATTTTATACATTATATTATATATCAGAAAATATAAAATAAGGCAAAAGAGAAACAAAAAAACATTTAAATAGACCTGAATCGAATCCCCTCCCACCAAATAAATGTACAGGTTTCGTTTCTAAAACAAAGACAAATGTCAAAATCCTTTGTTAAATGGAATTCCTATCCTCTGTACAGCTCTGCTTATGACCTTTAATTTCAAACCTCTACCCAGTGAGCTAAAGAAAAATCCCGACTAGCTCAGTCAGACGAGGATGATTGAAGAAGATCTGACTTAACCCATCTAGTCGAGGGCAGTGATGAGCAAATCACAAGCTGGGCTATCAGACTGTGCAATTTTAACTTTAAAAAATACCTCAAATATTTAAATAAAAAAAAAACCCAAAGACAAGATCCACATTTTGGAAAAAGTGATTCACTAAATAAAAAAAATATTAAAAGCTAATTATATGTTTTTGGCAAGCAATTTGGAGGTGGCATTAACATTAGGACAGGCACTAGAGGAGTAGTCTAATTGAAGTACTCACTTTCAGACATCAAAGGATGACTTTTCAAACCACCGCAAGCCACCTAATTTTGTGTGTGTTCAAATTTTGCACATACAATTATCTGTGTGTGAAATTAGAACACTCAATTTTTTTTAAAATGACCTAAGCATTTTACTTTAAATTGATCAAAGAAATGAAATTCATAACTGAAGAGCTGATCCTACTACTGCTAAAGTCAATGGCTGTTTTGCTACCAAGTTCAGTAGGAGGCGGCTAATAATAAAAGTTGTCATCTGTCCTTATCTTATCCACTGTGCCTATATAATACAGTAAACACAGGAAACATAGTGAAACCATTCCCTGTGCATTGAAATAAGTATAAGAAGCCTTAACTCAGATTTGGTTCGATCTCATGGATTTGTTAGACTGCTATGTAAGGCCCTCTTTCTGCAAGATGACCTATCTGCTTACAGGATTAGGGACTAAGGTTGTATATTATTTTAAAACCAGATTATAGTAGTTTGGGACCCTCCTTACAAATGATGTCCTGGTATCCTCTTGCAGGTCAATCTTGATTTAGTCCTAAGTGGCGCAAAGAATCTCTTCCAAGAGGTGAATATTGCTGAACCACTCAGTAATAGCAATCAAAATGTAATTAAATTTAACATCCTTGAAGGGGGAAAATACCAAAGAAGCCCACCACAGTAACATTTATCTTCCAAAAGAGGAGTTGCACAAAAATGAGTTAAACAGAAATGAAAAGGAGCAGTCACAAGAGTGAAATGTCTGCAAGCTCCATGGAATCTTTAAAAACATTCTAAGAGATGCTCAAACTATCTCTATATACCCCAAATAAGAAATACAAAATAGAAAGAGGACCAAAAATATGCCACCAGACTAAACAACAGAGTAAAAGAGGTAGCTAGGAGACAAAAGGGCATCTTTTAAAATTTAGAAGTCAAATCCTACTGAAGAAAATAGAAAGGAATGAACTCCAGCAAGTCAAGTGTAGAAGTATAATTAAGCAGGCAAAAAAAGAATTTGAAGAACAACTAACATAAGACATGAAAACCAACATCAACATTTTATTTTAAGGTACATCAGAAATACACCATGTGTCCCTGCTAAACAATCAGTGGGGATACTGGACGATTGAGGTGCTAAAGAAGCCCTTAAGAAGGACAAGGTTGAGTTGTGGAAAATCTAAATTAATTCTCTGCATTAGTCTTCACTAACTGGTATATAACCTGTCGCTTAAATCAGCCTCTGTACCAGGTGACTGGAGAGTGGTTAATGCAATGTCAATTTAAAAAAAAAGTTCCAGGGGTTATCCAGATCAGTAAGGCTAACTTCTGTACCAGTCAAATTGTGGTGCGGGGTTTGCAGTGAATGCAGACGATCAGGGTGCTCATTGCAGAGAACCAGTCTGCTGGACAGAAAGCTCGTGCAGGGACAGAGTCCAGTCTTGCCCCATAAAGTTTACCATCCCTGTGGGTGACAAAACTGACTAGCTTTTGTTTACACAGACCCTTAAAGAGCAAGAAAGCATCAGAGAGACTAGATCACAAAGACAACTTCTTGCCATGACTGCCCTACTAGTAGCCAGTCTTGCAGGTAAGGGAACACCATGTGTCCCTCATGTCTCATCTGGGCTGCTATGACTGCGAACACTTTTGTAAAAATCCCTGGTACTGTTGCTATGCTGAAGAGAAGAATGCAAAACTGGTAGTGTTGGTCCCCAACCTTGAAGCGGAGGAACCTCCTGTGAGATGGATGGATGTCCTCATGGAAGTATGCATCTTTCATGTCTAGAGTCACAACCACACTCCTCCTGGAGGGAAAGAATTATTGATGCCAATATAATCATCCAGAATTTCAGCTTTCCAATTAATATATTTAGCAAACCAAGATCCAGGATGGGCCTTCACTCTCCACAGGAATGAGGAAATGAGGAGGAGCAAGGAGTCTGTTTTCTGCTGAATGATCAACTGGTGGGAGGGATCCCCTGAAGTGTGTTGGGTGGGAGGGCGATGAGGAGGGAAGGAAAGAAACTCTATGGAGCAAGATAGGTGGCATTGAAGGTGATTCGTGGGTGTTGATCCACATGTCAAAAGTGACCCTTGGCCTGCAGCTGGGAGAGGATCGCGTACGTGTCAGTGGCTGGAGCTGAGAAGCGGGACCTCCATTGTTTATGGGGCAGAGAGAGGAGTTCTGGTGGCTGCTGATAGTAGGATGGGTAGGCGGCCGTTGTCCAAAGGCTGCCTCTGGTGCTTGTTACTGGGAGCTGGGGTATAGATTCCTAGGGATCGCAGAATGAATTGGCAATCTTTCAAGGAATGCCATTAAAAAGATAGGCTTTGTCAAAAGGGAGGTCCCCGATGGTGTTTTAGGGCTCTCTCAGGAAACTGGAAGACTGCAGCCAAAAGTCTCTGCACATAATGAACCTCGTGGTCATGGAACAGGATGCTGTGTCAGCTGCATCCTCTACAACGTTGGGGGCCACTTTAGTCACCAATTTCCCTTCATCTACCAAGGCCTGGAACTCGGCCTGGTTGTCCACAGAGAGCTCATCCTTAAACTCTACCAGCCTGCTGTCTGTGTTGAAGTCGAACTTAGCCAGCAGTGCTTGGGAGTTAGCTTTGTGGAACTGTCATACCAACAAGGAAAAGACCTTCCTGTCCAGAAGAGCCAACCTTTTTGACCTCTTGGTTTGGTAGGCTGGACTTTTGCACCTGCTTGAACCACCAGTGAATTTGGGGCTGGGTGCATAAACATAAAATCAGTCCCTTTGGCTGGCACAAAATAGCATCTCTCGGCTCTTTTTGGGGTGTGGGCACATGATGCTGGTGTGGCGGATCAAGCCTGGGCAGTCTAGCACCAGTATGGCTTATAGGAAGGGCCACCCTGTGGTTCAAGGACCTCCAGGAAATGCTGTTGGGAATCCTGGACTTCCTCCAACAGAATTTGCAGGTTGGTAGCCACCCTCTTTAGATGGTCTTGGTGCTGTTGGAGATGATCCGGCAGAGAGAGAGCAGTAAAGCATGACCGCCTCATTCAGTGATGAGGCGGCTCCGGTTGAAACTGGCGGTACAGATTCCATCTCTTCTTCCTCATACACAGAGAGGCTGGCTGGCACATGGGGGAGGAATGTTACGACTGGCAATGGTGCCTGGATGTCTGTGGTATAGATCCTAGGGGCTCAAATAGGGCCAAAACTAGACCCCAAGGAAAGCAATACCAGGCCTTCCTAAGGGGGTCAGAGCCAGGCAGGTATGGGTGCCTTGACTCTCTGTCTGCGCTCCTGCATAGCAATGGCAATATTGGTAGGACTGCATCCTGGGACACCTCTGAGTTAGATGATGGCCGTGTCAGAAACGGCAGGACCGTTGGTAGTGGAGGGCCTCAATCCGATGGATGGGGAGAGGATCTCTCTTATAACAGCAGTTCATCCTCAGGTGTAGCAATGTCCTGAAGAATGGATGGGCCCGAGAGGAGAGGAGACTGCGAGTAAGGCAAGATCACTTTCTCCGGCATCAGGAATGTCTCTGTAGGTCCTGGAGTCCACCGAATGCCCATGGAGACCCTGGAGAAACCAGGTTCAGTCGTCGGAGCTGGCCAATGGGATATGCAGAGCCACATCCACAGATAGGTGCTCCATGCATCCGGGTACTCTGAGGTCACCAGTGGGACAAATGGATCCTAGTTCTTTGCCTTATCCTCCAGACAAAGGGTGGGTCCCTTTCAGCGAAGGTTTCAGGGGATCCACGTGCAACATCCCAACCTGATATGCCTTGGGGAGGGAACACATCTCTTATGAGCAGTCCTCTGCAAGGACGTGCTCTTATGCCCTCTAGAGAGTGTTTCTTACTCTCCTGGTAGGGCTTGTTCTTGGACTTCGGTGCTAGCAGCTCTGCACCAGGTCTCATGTTTGGGAGGCAATACCAGTCAGAGGAGGCCACTGTATGCGGAGGTCTTCCTGGCCAGGATCAGAGTGAATCTGGGGTCTCATAGTCTCTTGCCATCAGAACAGGGATGGGAAATCTGTGTCTCTGGAGCCACATGCGGCTCTTCAGAAGTTAAAATGCGACTCCTTGTATAGGCACCGACGCTGGGGCTGGAGCTACAGATGCCAACTTTCCAATCTGCCAGTGGATGCCCACTGCTCATCGCCTGGCTTTGCCACAGGCCCTGCCCCCACTCCATCCCTTCCTGCCCCCTCCCCTCAGTCTGCCATACCCTCACTTCTCCCTCCCAAAGCCTCCTGCACATCACAGAACAGCTGATCAGGTGGTGTGGGGAGGGAGGGAGGGAGAGGTGCTGATCGGCGGGGCTGCCAGCAGATAGGAGGCGTTGGGGGTGGGGGGGAGGGAGGGTGACGTATTATCGTGGCTCTTTGGCAATGTACTTGGTAAATTATGGCTTCTTCTCAGGATCAGGTTGGCCACCCCTGCATCAGGAACTTGCATAGCTGGAGCTTCTGGGCATCTAGTTCTGGGTGAGAGACCTACAGATGCCGCACTTTACCCAGATGTAGACCTCACTGGCCCTAGATAGTAGAGGCACTGTTGATGATTGACACTGATGGAAAAGGAACGGGGGCAGGAGACATAGTTCTTGAAAGCTGGGATTCTGGGCATAGTCCCAGGGTAGAGAGAGGCTGTGTCCCCCAACCGGGGAGGTTCCGTACTAGCTAGACTACACTAAACGATCTTAACTAATCTCTAAAACAATAAAAACACTATTTACACAAGCATACAACTCCTCTCTGATTGAGATAAGAGCAAAGGAGGAATTGGGGGTTCCTATTCAGGCCATGTGCAGTAAGAGGGAACAGGAGTGACATCGACCCACACTGCCCCTTATATCCTCTCTTAGGGGCACAAGAGGACATGCTGTGAATGTGCGGGTCAACAGACACTACCTTGGGAGAAAACTTCTGGACTCAGGCTCATGGCGTGCATGCACACTCACATGTGAAATACACGTTAGGAACCATCACTCGAAGAAGGAGGGACAGATGATAAAAAAAAAAAAAAAATCAGGATGCCATCATATAAATCCATGATACACCCACACCTTGAATACTGCATGCATTTCTGGTTGCCCCAGCTAAAAAAAAATTATTAGAATTGGAAAAGGTACAGAGAAGGGCAACAAAGAGTTATTACAGTGACGGAACAGCTTTAATACAAGGAGAGATTAATAAAGACTGGGACCGGTCATCTTAGAAAAGAGATGAGTAAGGGGGGCAGGATATTATAGAGGTCTACAAAATCATGAATGGTGCGGACAAAGTGCAAAAGGCAGCGTTATCTACCCTTTAACATAACACACGAATCAGGGGTCTTTTAATCCCAATGAAAGCAACAGGTAGTAGGTTTAAACAAAGATAAGGAAGTACCACTTCATAAAACACAGTCAACCGGTGGAATTCGATGCCAAGGAATGTTTTAAAGGCCAAAAATATAATTGAGTTTAAAAAAAGAATTAGATACATTCATTGAGGGTAGGACCATCAATAGCTATTAGCCAAGCTGGTCAGAGATGCAACCCTATCTTCTGGGTGTCCCTAAACCTCTGACTGCCAGAAGCTGGGACTGGGACAGCAGGGGATGGATCCACTTGACAAATTGCTCTGTTCTGTTTATTCCCTTTGAAGCATCTGACACCGGCCACTGTCAGAAGACAGGCTACTGGACTAGATAGACCATTGGTCTGACCCAGTATGGATGTTTTTTGTTCTAATATCAATATTTTATATGAACGTAAGGCCTGCTTCCTACAAGGGGTAAAGCACCTTCCAGTCCAACATAGTCATCTTGTAGTAAGTAGGCCCTGAGACTCTCTCTCAGGTCAGTAAATAAAAATGAGATCATCAATGAATTGCAGAGTACTACTTCAATGGGATATCACTTTTCTTCTAAGTATTGTTTGCATTTTTTAATGTTTAACAAACTTGCAGAGAAGTGAAAAGTAAATGTAACTTACAGGCCACCAAACACTTGAACGGAAGCTATTCGAGGATTATATCCTAGGATCTGGAGATTTAAGACTTCTGAAGTAAACTCCATTTTCTTCCCCTTGAAACCTTCCTTTTCAAAAAGGGTTATGCTTGGCTCAGAAAGCTCCTATATTAAAAGAAAGTGTCCTATTTATTACATGTACACCACTCCAGAACATTAAGCCACAAAGATTCTTTGCACTCTTTTGCTCGAAGATTCGAAGATCAGAAATTCCCCAATCATCCTCTCTCACTAGCAGCAGCTTGCTAAAATAAACCCAAAATGCCAACCACCCATGAACACACTTTTTGCATGCAATAGACAAGTCTATCCTTGTGACAGTGCATATACACAAATGTGTATGTTGCTATGCTTTCAAACAAATTTTAAATTAAATCCATTGGACCGATCGTTGAAAATCACAGGGGAATTCTGATTTTCAAACCTACAAGAAAAAACATCTTTAAAATGATCTTGAAAGCCTAAAATGTTGATGGAATCCCTAGCTCTCCCCATGATGAACTGTCACTTAAGTGAAGCAGTAGTCACACACACACACGCTTTTCTTGTTTTTAATGCCTCTCATGGGTCATGATACTTTTAATCATTCACTGACTAAATCCTCAAGATTAATGTTTCTGGGGTCAAATTCCTGGCATATACCCCTTCTCACAGAGTTGTGCTCCAGAAACTAAACTTTGGGGAGGGCGTTGTTTTAATTATTATATATATATATATATATATATATATATATATATATATATATATATATATAATCTCCACATATCTCTCTCTCTCTCTCTATCTATATATATCCCTTTTGATTGCAGGGAAAACCTCAAAAATACAAATGGAGTGTAAACCACAACAGTGAGAACTGTGTCTGCAGAGAGCTGAAACAATAGCTTTGAGAGCTGTTCATTGCCCCATTCATTTCAAACAGTGCCCTGTGAACTCCATGTTTCTATGGTTTATCGTGACTCAGCAAGGGCCACAACTGCACAACACCTCCTATGAATGTAAGAGCAAGGAGGTCAGCTGGAAGTTTTTAAATCTAGCACTCTTACTTTATTGTGCTGTACAAAACTGGCATCCAAATTCATGTTAGTTTACATATGTATACATACATCTAGATACGTCACTGACTTACTAATTAAAAGTTATTTGACAGCAGCCAATTGTATTTATACACTTCACAGCAGAAAAAAGATGAAATTGTCCCTTGCCCTAAAGAGCTTACAAGGTCAGACATGACACCGGAAGGGCATGAGAAAATGCATAGGATTTACTAATCATCTATGCATTATTCAGAAGATGCTAGCACACAGCATGATGGAGCAAAGATATTTTTGGATAAATAACTTTACTGACCTACAGGGAAATTTTCAAGAATACCTATAGGATTTAAGAACATAGGGCTCAGTGGCTTTTAAAGGGGATTGTACTCCAAAGTCCCTTAGGTGCTTTTGAAAATTGGCCCCTTATTTCTTGCATGTGTCTCATTAGAAGGCATTTGCATGAGGCAAAGGTAGTTGCCTGATACATTAGGTGCTACAGATGTAGACACTGCATGTGAAAAAATGTAGAGACGGTTACAGTAGAAGCAGGCAAACGGTATTGAGACGAACTGGGATAATTGGCAGTGTGGCAAAAAATATGACCAGAAAAATAAATACCTGAAAGAGCAGTCGTAAAGCTTTGCAGAATTATGCAAGTGAGCTTTACACACACACACAAACACAAACACACGCACATGCATTTTTGACTGTTGCTTTTTACTCTGTATATTGGTTTGCCATAAGACAGATACTATCAGGTAGAAACTGAATGCCTTGCCCCGCTCATCATCCCATCAATGAGTTAACCTCTACAGAAAAGCAAGCAGCAGTGTACGGAAGCAAATAAATGACATGGAATTGCTTTATACTTATCTACTAAGTCTCACATGATCTGTGGTAGCACAAACCTTAGCAGTGTTTATGAACTTTAACAATCAATGGCTGCCATTTGTTTGTTTTGTCAACAGAAGACCACTGTTCTCCTTCACAAAGTAAAAATTTTCCAAGAGTGAGTTTATCCTTCTATGGTCAAAACAGGCATATAAAATACAACGATAGCTTACACTGCCATGTACACAAGCTCTCCACAGACTAGACTATTTTAATTAACGATTGATAACAACCATTATGCATGTCCAGGAAAACACTATTTTTAACAGTATCTGCATCAGCAACATGGCAATGAAGTGCAGAAAGTATGACATATGGCTAGGGGGGCTCTTTTCCTGAGTTTATATTGTACCTCAAAAGGCACCATAGGGGCCTGTAATGACAACTAATAATGGTTCTCTTTACAGCAATAACAATATTGTCAAAGAGTTACATGAGTATTATAACAGCCAAACCTAATGAAAAGGAGCGACAGTTTACTTTTTCTCCTCTAAAATTAGTACAAACAGCTGGTAGTAGTAGTTCTAGCCTATCACTGGATTCTTGACATTTTGTTTAAATTTATCTTAGCTTTAAAATGTAGTTGCATGATTCTGCAAACGATCTATTGTAATGATCTATCATAGAGGTTGAGTAAACTCATTAAAGGGCAACGAGTGCAAATTAAAATGACATTTGATTTCTCATTTGCTATTCAAATATTATGTTCTATTTGTTAACACCAGAATAATAATAATTTAAAAAACTTATAAATTCTTTATTGCCAGAAAGATATAGAATTCTGATTTTTGAATACATGAGATGCTGAACCTTTTTTGGAAGAATGAACTATTGAGTGAGTGAACAGAAATGGAATTTTCATGATTATGACAACTGCACATTGTAATTAATTTAGTTCTTCTGAAGTTGCATGGTTCGATTCCACTTTTTATGCACATACAGCATGGACAGCAGCAGGGAAGCTTCTCCACAGTGCCCCACCAACATGCTTGAACTCTAACTTGGAGAGGAACAGCAGCAAAAAGTAGCAATTCCGTTGCTCTGCCTATGGCATCGTTAACTCTTTACTATGACTGCTATCAATAATGACAACAGTTTTTGGTTCATGCACTGAGGCCAACAAAGTCATTATGCATAACTACTGAATAGTAACAACTTGTCCCTATACCACTTGTACTTCACTGTCCCTTTTATGGTTGCAAAAATGAGAATTTAAATACTTCTACTATGTGTGTATTTATTCAGTTATCCTTACAATGTTTATAACATGTAGAGATTTAAGTCTTGTTTGGGGTGGACATCCCATTGCAGACAGATTAGAATAGGTTCCTTCTTCTAACACATACTGATTACCAGAGAAATCTTCTTTATCATATGCAATCCAACTGCAGGAAGAGAAGGAAAAATCTGATAACTAAAGTATTCCACTCATAATCAAAGTTCTGCCAATGCTTCTCAATATTCCTTAACATGTAAACAATCATTTTAATTACTCTGAAATATTTCAGCAGAAGTAAGTTACTGAGAGAAACATGACAAACTTCAGATGTATTAGAGAGAGTTAAAAATTCATATGATGAATTGCAAAACTTTTTCCTCCATTTAACTCCACAGTTGGTATGTGAACCTGGAACCTTAACCCATTTCCAGTTTCAGAAAGTTGTAATATTTTTATTTTAAAATTATTACCACATCAATGATTTTGCAATACTCATAATTCCATGCTTACCTGCCGCCCAAAACTTTTGAAGACTTTGTAGTAAATGAATCGTCAATATAATTGGTATTTTTCTCAAATATTTGGCTGTTACCTTTGAATTCTGGCTCTGAAAATAGCTGGACCTTTAAAATTATAATGTATATATTAAAAGGATATTGCATAATAATGCATTCAGCACCCTTTAATTAGGTAAGTCAAACATTACTTCCATCCATGGCTATATTCAAATGCATTTAAAAACCCAGAATGCTTCATCTTTGCAACATTAACCTATTTTATTATCCACAAGTTACTTTTCTGAAAGATTGCCAGGTAACCAGATTGAAAATTACTTTCTGCAGTAAATCATTCAGCAACTTACAGAACAGTTCAACAACTACTAGTAACAGACAAACTGTTCAAATATATGCCAGATTAGATTTTTAAAACTTCCTTGTAAGGCACGATGGTAAATGGTCTATCAAACTCATTTGTCATGGTTCTTTAATCGTATTCTGAGAAATACATTCTCCCTTCCTCATCCATATCAAACTACCTAATTTCTCTGAATATGAAAGTGTTGTATGAACTTCGTAAGACACTCAGATACCACGATGATGGGTGTGGTATAAATTCCCAGATTAGACAGATAGTATTTGTACTGCTAGGGCCATTGTTGTGTCAACACTTATATTACCAACCCCTTTATCTTGTTTAAAATTTCACCGTAGGCTGAAAGCCACACACGCACTTGTTTTTTCTTCATATTAATTACCGTAGGAGGATAGTTGATCCAATAATTAAACCTGATCACACAGAAATCATCCTTATCATAATAATTATGCCAAATCTATTCACACTTAAAACAGGTACACGTCCAGGGATGTAGAAATTTCCCACAAGAGGAATACCATGCACAACAGACTATGTCCCCAAACAAAGCATAGGTCCAGTGTTTCTTATTTCACTTAAGAATCTGTTTTGATGTATACAATATGCAGATGTAGACATTTTAAAAAAAATATGCATGGTGCTGGGCAATAAACAGCCTTGAGGTATTTCTTTCCCCAAAAGCTATAGACAGCTGTATACAGCAAGGCTTTGGTAGGGCACAATATCAGTTAAGGATACAAATCATATTAAACAAGGCTTTTTTCCCCCCTATAGATTCATAACTTTGCACTATATTCACCATTTAGGCTGAACTTTTTCAAGTTTCATCTGTGCATGATTTTTTTTTTAATTAAAAGAAGGATGAAAACATATACTTTTCCCATTGTAAAAATAAAAATCTAAAGTCTGTAATCTTACTGAACAGGTAAGCATCCTCTGCATATTCAGAGTCATGTCTCCTGGTATGAGTGACAAAAAGTAAGATTTTACTACTCTTCAAACCATGATAGCCCTATAGATCTACGAGAGAGAGACACCTGGATTCTCTTGAAACTTGCATACCATCAACAGAATTGTTAACTAAATTCTAATTGCTATTTCTGCAACTTCATTACCCTCAGATTATGGTTGGCTAAATCTGTGTAACTCAGCTAAGGACATAATTTGAGAGCATGGAGGTTGCAAAATTGTGAATGACTGTACTAATTCATCAAGTTATTACCGATGCATATTTTCAGGATGCTGAAAAAAGCTGAAACACACAAAGGAAGAGTTAAGACTGATCAGGCACATTACCTACTGCCAAAGGCAAGTTTCTTCTATGTTCAACAAGCAATATTAGCTAACACTATACTTTATTTATGGACAGAAGGGATTTCTATTTAACCCCACTTTTTCCTTCTCTTCTAATATTTCTCTTTTGAATTTTTAATTTGGTGGGCGCTGAATCCACGAGAAGAAACTGTGTTAATGCAGTGTTAATATTCAGAAATTAAGTCCACAGAAATTAGGAAATGCTGTATTAAATCTGCATTTCCTGATTTCTGCGCTTAATTTTAAAACATTTGATATTGCACCAATAACTCCTTTGCTCGTGAAGTTTTTAAATGCTTGAGAGTCAAGAAATCGGGTAAACAGCAGCAGGATGGATGAATGGATGAGGAAAGCTAAAGCAGAGATGAGGAGCTGAAGATAATGTAGCCAGAAAACATCAACTACTCCCATAAAAAGGAACAAAATTATGCAAAACTAGTAGTACTGGTAACTACTGAACATTACAGGTTTTCTTGAATTTGACAGGATGCAGTAAACACCACTCCACTCGATTATTTTGGCATCTTAGGCATTTGCTCAAGTAGCTAGATATTTAGTCATTTGATCAAATTATAATTTTGACAGAATGAGTGCTTTTTAAAAATGTATATATATTTTATACAACTAGAATATATTTTTGTTTTACAAATTTAGAGAAGGGCCTTACCTTGAATTTCCCCATTTGGCTACTGATGGTATCCTAAAAAGTTTGGAGGGGAAAAAAAAAAAAATATTACGAGTGATAAAATAATGCAAAGGGAATTCAAAATGTTACAGATTGAAGAACCTAAGCAAATCTAAATTTCATTAGAAGACAGGTGAAATAGCAACAATAATTTGTCAAAAATGTATGAAATGTAACAACACAAAAGAAGTTTCCTTACCACAGCTATGGGCTGAACTGAAGAGATCTTACTATTTTTGCCTCCCCAGGCCTCAATGCTAGGATACAGTCCTTTATCAAGGATGTACTGCTCTCCTGTGAAGTCAGGATTCTCATAGACTACCCACCTGAAAAAACAGATGATAAAAACTTTTAAAAACATTGGTGAATATTCAATATTGTCTTAATGTAAGTTTTACAAACATAAGAATGGGCATGGTGGGTCAGACCTAAGGTCCATCTGGCCCAGTATCCTGTCTTCTGACAGTCGTCAATGTCAAGTGCTTTGGAGGAATGAACAGAACAGGCCATCATCAAGTGAGCCAAGGAATAGTTAATGTTATTGATATTTCCAAAGGGCAAATGTATGCCTACCACACTGTCAAAAAACAAAATTAAAGAAATAGTACATTGCATAAACAGTTTTAACCCCCCGTAACATGAAGTGCTGAGCCCCTCCTGCTACCACAGGTTTCACTGAGAGCAGTGGGTGTTCAGCACTTCGCAGGCATCACTCAGAAACTTACAATATGGGGGCCTGATTTCATAACAGGCAACTTAAAACAGCCATATACGGTTTGCACTTCAAAAATCTATAGTAATATCAGTGGATGGAACACAATGGATATACTGTATATGGATTAGGATTTTGGGGAAAAACAAAAACAAGAAATCTCAACACTCTCTTCAATTTAGCTACCGCAAGTCACATGAGGCTTTATGTATTTTATCTGGCAAGCTGCTCATTTGTTTTCTCCCTGATCAGAGAGACTATTTTGAGGTGTTTCAGATCTAAAGCTTTTATTATGTTACTACTTCTATAATTTTTATTTATTAGATTGAGCTAAGAAATAAATAAGCTTTCTCTTGGAAAATGTGAGGATGTTTAGAAACAACATTTTTGCATGATGAACGGAAGCATTAAGAATACTCTGCTACAATAACAGATTATGCACTTCATAAAAAATTAACCTGACTGAGGAGGAGATTTTTACATGACATCACACCTAAACAAAAACATTTGGCTTGTTTGCAAAAGTGCTAAGGTAAAGTGTCCTTCCTGCTAGGAAATATGCCACCAAAGGGAAGGACTTCCCCCCAACAAAACTAAATGCTAAAACTAAGTGAAATATCTTAACCAATTCAAAGGTTTTAAGGCTGTGTGGGATCATGATGAGTCCAACCATATGCATAGAAAAGACCACAGAATTTCTACATCAAGCTCCTAACTTCTTGTTCAGGTAGAACATATGTTCTAGAAAGACATCCAAACTGGATTTAAAGAATTCAAGTAATGGGGAATCTACCATATCCCCAAGTAAATTTTTCCAATGGTTAATTATTCTCACCAATAAAAATGTCCAACTTCTTTGTTATCTGAATATATTTAGCTCCATTGAATCGTGTCATGCATTTGCTTGCAATATTAAGGAGCCTCTGCTATTAGATGTCTCCCCTTGATGTAAGTACTTTCAAGCTCTTAACCTTCTTTTTCCTATAAGCTAGACAGACTACAGGAATTACATCTCCCTCTTTAAGGCAGGTTTTGCAGATTTCAAATAATTTTTTAACTTCTTCCTCAACTTTTTCCCATTTGTCAACATTGTTTCTAAAGTGCAGAGATCAGAACTGGACACAATATTCGAGTAACAGTCTCACTAAAACTGTACGCAGGGATAACAAGATTGCCCTACTTCTATCAATATTCTCCCTTGCTTATACATTCCAGAATTGCATTGCTCTCTTAGCGATCTCATCACACTGAGTTCATGCACTGAAATCTACTTATAAAGTAAGAGTCTCTCCATCTCCCCCAAAATTTCACCATTTCACACTGTCCAGAACAGCAATTTTCATACTGAGTGTAATGTATTAAAATAGTATGGAATTTTCATTTTACTTCACTGTAAACCAACTTTCACTATATACAAGAAGTTCACCCTAAGAGGGCATCCCTATACTAAAGAACAGATTCTATTGACAAAGCTATTATTCAAAGCACAAGGAGCCTGAGTCTCAGCAGCTGTAAAGTGGGACAGCTCCACTGACTTCCATGAAACTAAGCTGATTTATGTCAGCTGAGGATTTGACATGAGGAGTAAAAAATTCATTAAAATACATAAAACTGGTACTCAAGTTTTGTACGATTTGTCCACAGTGAACACATTCTTATAATCTATCACGTTACCTCTCCTTCTGACTCATGTATAATTGAGTCTTTTAACACGTTATTCACTAATAATTTAAGGCATTTTCCAGGACACACACCCAAGTCATTTAAAAACTACTTAATCAAAGTGACATAGGTATGTATGGTAAACTAACCACAAAGTTAAAAATGTTTGAAGTGTGCATACTATACCTGTAGGTCACATATGCCAGAAGCTTTGAAAATGAAACTGCCTTGACCAATTTCTCAAACTAAACCATCTTCTCAATTACACAAACATCTGGGTATCACTAAACCTCAGGACTAATCCTAACATTTAAAAAAATAATAATCTCATATTATATTTCAATTATTTCAAATTATATTTACTACCATGAAAATAAATATTGGTGATATAAAATCTAAATGGGAGTGTTAAAACGTGCCAGATCCCCGTTGAGCATTTCTCTCTGTACTATGCAACACCACTCTATCTCCACCCTCCACTTGCTTAAAGAGGGCTGTATGCTTCAGCACATCATGTGATACCATGGTAGTGCTACCAGCTGAAGCATCCAAGAAACATAGTCCTGATTCAAGAAAGCATTCCTATTTAAGACAGCATTTAAGTATAGCCTTAACTTTATGCATATGATAAAGTCCCATTGAAGTCACTGGGACTACAGCAAATAGTTAGGTGCTGTCCTTAACAGGAGAGGAGTTATGGATGTGCTTAAGTGGTTTTCTGAATCGGGGCCCATTTGTGGGTTTACAGATCAAAACCAACACCTTTAAGATCACTCAGAAATCAAAGGGAAGCCAGTACAAATATGGGAGTAACATGATAATAATTGGAAGTATTTCTACAACCATATTCTGCACCAGCTGAAGCTTGAGTGGTCTTCAAGTATATCACTCTACAAGGTACATCACAGTAATCCAGTCTCAGAATAACAAAGACCTGCATAAGTGGGACAAGATCTGTGTGCAAAAGAAAACATCACAACCTTGTTTCCAAACACAGCATGAAAGAAAATACACTGCAGCTACTGCATTTGGATAGCCAGAAGTAACTGGGGATATAACATGAACCTCAATGAACTGCAAACCTAACTGAAAAAATGAAGGTACATACTCTCTCAACTGGAGGAGTTAAAAATCTCAATCAGTTCTGGTTGCTTTATCCATCCCATAAACCAGGCCTGCACAACATGCGGCCCGGGGGCCACATGCGACTCACATGGGCTCACTGTGCAGCCTGCGGGGAGTAAGTAGGGGTGGGGCAAGCCAAGCAGTGGGGTGGGGAGAAGCGGATGGGGGCGGGGCTTTTTGGCCTGCAGCTGTTTTTTTTTTGCAGTAATATGGCCCTTGCTGCTTTCCGAGTTGTGCAGGCCTGCCATAAACTGTCTTTATTTAGGCTGAGCCTCTTCCCGGTAGCTTTCATTCCAGCCCCAATTTTTGCTAGATACGGGATATGTCTAACTGCACCATCCAAATCAGATAAAACCGAGACACAGGGAGGGGTGTCATCTGCGTACTAATGCTATTGCAGCAGGCACTACTAACTCATACCCCTATCAGCCTCTTACACGCACTGAATAGGAAAGTGTGACAAAACAAAATCCTGTGGAACACCATAAGAGACCACTTGAGACAGATAAGCCACTGAAATGCAATTCCATCTACTCCTGCTAGTGTCTGCAGTCATGTCAGCAATACTTATGTGACCAAGAGATGATCTAAAAGCGCCATGACTGATAACTGAATGAGAACTGAGGTTACTTGGGACCTTTCAGGATTAGTTCCTATATCCCTACAATAATCTGTAATGAAAACCACTTCTCAGTAGAATTAACCAGTTTTTAAGCCTTCTTGCAAGTTCATTTTATTCTGTAAAGGCTAGGTCCATACAGTACACTAATAATTACTTGAAAATTAGGGGAAAAAAGTAGTTAAATTAAAGGAGTACCAACATAGTTAAAAAAAGTTTATGGGAACTGGAGGAAGGGGAGTTTTTGTCTAACTGAAACAAAGGACCAGAACCAAATTTACTGTTGGTCCAAGACCCAAGATCAAATGTAATCCAATTAACATTGTATTTTGCAAAAATAAGTTAATTTTATTATTTCTTAAAACAAATAGTGATTGAGCTTGATAAGTAAGAACTAAGCAGGAAATCAAAAACACTGTACACTCACAAGAAGCTTCTTTTGGTACCTGTTTAAACTTGTTTTATGGGTGTTACCTTTTTGCCACTAAATGATTCATTTTCTGCCAGTTGGGAAGATGCCAACTTGCAGGTAGATATCAAGGTTGACTTAGGAAATCAAAGCGGCTTTTTACACTTCATAAAGGTTTTCCTTTTTCAAATGACAAAATAATTATTTCCTGGATTTTCTAATGAACTATGTTGGGATGGTTTCTGGAAAAATTCTGAAGAATGAAACTAGTAATGATTTCTTGTAAAAGTATGCAATAAAGGGTGATGTTTTATTTCAATTTGTTTACAATAACGTACAATATATGCAAAAGTGAAAGTAATCCTTAGAAACAAGCATGTAGTGCAGGGGTGGGCAAACTACGGCCCGCGGGCCGGATCCGGCCAGCGGGACCATCCCATCCGACCCCCTGGCCAGTGAGGCTGCCCCACCCCTCCCCCCGGAGCCGCACCACGTAGCACTGTGGCCGGGGCTGCGCGCTCCCCGCTCCCCTGAGCCGCGCCATGTGGGCTGCACTCCGGGGGCTGGGGCTGCGCGCTCAGCCCCTCCCCGAAGCCGCGCCACGTGGGCGGCATTCCGGGGGCCGGCTGGGGCTGCACCCTCAGCCCCTCCCCCGGAGCCACGCCGCGGAGGCGGTGCTCCGGGGGGCTGGGGCTGCGCACTGAGCCCCTCTCCCGGAGCCGCGCCACATGGGCCGCACTCTGAGGGCTGGCTGGGGCTACGACCTCAGCCCCTCCCCCAGAGCCACGCCACAGGGGCGGCGCGCTGAGCCCCTCTCCCAGAGCCGCGCCGCACAGGTGGCAGTCTGGGGATGCGCACTCAGCCCCTGCCCGGGGCCACGCCACTGGGGCAGCACTCCGGGAGGCCGGGGCTGTGCGCTCCCCCTCTTCCCCCAGAGCCGGGCCAGCACTCATGGTAAGGGGGCAGATTGGGGGGTTCCAGGGTGATGGTTGGGGGGGTAGTCTGGAGGGGGCAGTCAGGGAGCAGGGTGGGTTAGCTAGGGGGTGGGGTTCTGGGGTGGTGGTTAGGGAGTGGGAGGGTGGATAGGGGTTGGAGCAGTCAGGGGACAGGGAGGAGGGGAATTGGGTAGGGTCCTGGGGGTGGTTAAGGGTCTCTGGAAGGGACAGTCAGGGGATGGGAGGGGATTGGATGGGGATTCTGAGGGGGCAGTCAGGGAGCGGGAAGTGGGAGGGGGCCGGCTTGGAGCCAGAAGTGGGAGGGGCCCGGATTGGGGGCAGGGCCTTCCCTTACCCAGCCCTCCATATAATTTTGTAGACCCAATGTTGCCCTCAGGCCAAAAAGTTTGCTCACCCCTGATGTAGTGTTTGAAAATAGTATAGCTAAGACACACACATATGTAACTCTTAAAAAATGTCACTGAATTGTTCACATCTTCATTAAAAATGCAAATTTTTAATCTAAAAAAGGCATTAGATGAGCTACTTAAAAATGTAATAACCATTACTGCATCTATGGCATACCAGCCTATTTAATGGTATTTTGCAATCTAAATAGTTCAGAGAATTGCTAGTTGATAAGGACTGTACCTTTAAATGGAGGTAGATGGGGCATTGTCTGGCTTGCTAGGGAAAAGGGAATAGCTCTTTACAGCCAGGAGGGGGAACAAGGATTGGAAGCTGGTGCAAAAGGGAGAGTGGGTCAGTGTGGAGATGCTGACTCATCCCCAGGGACCAGAAGGGCTGGGAAGTTCAAAAGGGGCAAGTCTGGCAGGAGAAACCCCTTTTCCCCAAGTCCAGAGGGAACATCACGCACCCTGCCTCCCCCTGAGGTCAGGAAAATACCACTTTGACCACTTGGTCCGAATCTGCTGTAGGCATCGCTCCTTTCTAAGGGAGCTGGGAAGGAATTTTTCCCTCACCACCAGATAGGCCTAGGTGGAGGGATGTGGGGGTTCACCATCTCCTTAGCTGGTTCCGGGGGGCTTTGTCAGGGTGAGTAGGGAAGGGAGTTAAGCTAAGATAGCGCAACTCAGCATACAAGTGTGGGGCAGATGTCTAGTGCAGATGCTCCACAGGGAAGGGATAGAGTGATCAGATAAATGACTTGGTAAAGGACTTTAAAAGGAGTTATTTATTAAAGGAGTGGCATGGGAGAGGGGAGTTAGGAGTTTCCATGTCTGGCATGGTAGAGAGTCAGCTCCCTCACTTACAGTAGACCTTAACCCTCGTTTGGGGGAGAAATGGTAAGGTCCCAGCAATGGGTTGGCTGAAGGACAAGGATGGAAAAAGATGGGGGCTGGCAGAAGCCCTACAGGTAGATAGGCAATGAACATGGAGCTACCTACACTGTACCCTTTTATCTGCCAAGTAGTCCCAGACATCTAATAATAGAGTTGTGGCCTGATTAAAATCATATCAAGTGTTTCTTGACATTCACTTGGGATAGCTGGATAATGGGGTCTTTGGTTACAGATTTAAACTTGGAAGTGGTTCTTGACCAAAAGCTGTTACCATTTACAGTCTCTTCAGTGGCCTCCATGTAATGAAATGGCAGCTTTGCCTTCTTAGTGGACAAATGCCCCTATCTTTGCAATTGACAACTTAGGCTGCTGTCTCAACAAATATATTAAGGATTCAATGGGCCTGACTGAATGTCACACTCTTCAATTAAATGGTGTGGTTCTTCTGGGTTTTCAGATCCAAGGCAAATGAGTAAAAGTGTGTGGAAGCTTGTACTGCTGCTGTCCAGCTATAACAGTTCTGCAGGGTAGGACAAGCTGACTTTTCAAAAAAAGGGAATTCAGCAGCTTTCATGCACCTCATATTTCAGTACCTTACACACCACCATCATAAAACTACTGATTTTTTTGGCAAGGGAAGAATTACAATTTGTGCTCCCAAACACTTTACAGAACAATTATTCATTACAAATATGGTTTGGTTTACTGAATGTTATTTTTATAAACATTTCTGCAATAACCTTCTGGAATATTAACAATAATAATAGTTTAGCAGTTTTAAAAAATCCCATGGACTACCATATATCCCATATGAAAAAATATGTAACACCACAAAAATAGTATAATATTCCTTTGGTAAGAGCCCCTACTATCTGAATTAACTGTTGATTAGTCAGAAGCATTTATTTAAAAGAATGGAACATGCAAGGGAGAGATTTCAGGAGAGGTGGCAGCAACTAGACACGATAAAAAAAATTAACTTATAACTACCCCTGCCAACCCATAATCCTTTGCTTAAAGTCTTCACATCTGAGGTCAACATATTATTTTTTCCCAAGAAAATATGAACAACAAAAATGATCAGAAGCTAAAAATTAGGAGTCCCTTCTCTATTGTAACAGAGATCAGACTTGCTGCCCTAATGGTTGTGCAGAGGCTGTAATGGGAGGTCTTCACCCTATCTCCAGGTCAGGGTGGGAGGAGACTGCCTCCCATCTTACTCTCCTGTGTACCCAAGAGTACAAACAGGGCTCAGTGAATGCAAAGACTGCCATGTAAAAAGGGCTGCCTTAGGAACAATGTTTGCAGCTACGTCAGTGAGCTTGATCCTGCAGCCCTTACGCAAAACTCGCACTGAAATATCAATAGTTCTGCCTTCATAAAGAGAGGGCAGGGTGAAGTTTAGGGTGGGGTCCTTAAATGAGAGTTAGCTATATGTTGTGGAAGGAGAATCAAGCACCAGTGTGTCTGAAATTCCTTCAATGCTATCACTCACATTAATGCTGCGTATCTTGGAACATGTTGCCTAACACTTGTCTATCTTTCCAAAACAAACTGCTGTAAAAAATACTAGTCCTAGCAAAGGGTTAGCCTGAAGATCTCATCACAGAGCAATTATATCTTCAGAGGAAACTTTGGTTCAAAGTATCATTCTGTACTAGGAAAAAAGAAAAAGCATATCGGAGTGAAAATAAATCCTAATGCAATTTTTATTTTCACTTAGCAACTAAAATCAAAATATTTTACTTAAGATATCAGAATGGATCTAACCCTCCCTGAAGTTACATGTGATCAGACTGAGTAGGAGGATGTTTAGAATTTGTCATGCTACCTGTTGGGCTCAGAAGCCTCATGAATAAAATCCTCCCTGTAGCGAGCCCCACTGAAAAATATCTGGAAAAGGTGAGGAAAAGTAGCAACTCAGTGAAGCAAGCGAGAGTCAGCCTTTTTACACATGCCGCTGGAAGTACTATAGGCTTTCTAAATCTTCAAGCACGCATTCACTAACAGATGATTTAACAACTAGTCTAATTTTAGTGAAAATATAATATGAACTCATTATGTAGCACCACAAAATTAAGCAGAGTCCTCTTAAGAACTGTTTGAATATGTCTGATAAGGATTAATAATAATTTGAATTGTAAGTAGATATATTTACCTTACACATGCCAAGAAAAGGAGCAAAGATCCAAACTGACTAGGATCTTTTCCAACAAAAATAAAATATTCACTATGAAAATGTATCTTTCAAAATATGTGCTAACACACACAAATCTATTATGGCCCACATCACACACATACCTTCCAAGTATTTATCCTCACAATACACCTGTCAACTTGCTAAATATTATCCCCCATTATACAGATAGGGAACTGAGGGACAAAGTGATTACATGATTTGCCTCAGGTAAAACACATGAAGTTTCAGTCAGAATAGCAAATTAGTCTCAGAGCAAATCTGCTGTATAAAACAGCTTAAAAAATCGTACAAAGGCATCCTATTATTTATCCTCTGATGAACAGATAATTTATACACATTCATCATTTGCAAATCAATAGGCCAGTGTTTCCTAAGAACACGGTCTCGTAATAGGAAGAAAATAAATTTCATAGTCTATTTACAATCACACTCTTCTTTGTCCTGTGCAATCACAGAGGGGGAATTATAGTCACAGGATTTCTCCACAGATGTTAAAAGCAGAGAGCAGTAAAACATTAAATTATTTGCTAATTTTTTCTAAAAAGAAGCACAATCAAGGAAAAATGTAATTAAAACTATCACTTACACTCCACTTAAAACGTGTATGGATTGTGTCCTCAGTCCATATCCAGTGTCTCTCAAATTGGAAATAATTCCTAACACATTAATACTGAAACCTTTAGTCCCAAAGTCTTTTTCACTGTACATTATCATGTGGGGGGTTGTGAAATCCTAATGAAGCAAACAAAAATAAAGGAAAATGTAATAAAATGTTTCACTGAACTCAAGTAGCAAATATTAGATCTTCTTGGAACTTACACCTAGAATAGGTCGCAGAGACTGAAGCTCTTCATTGTAACCACCCCAATCTTTCCATTCCTGGTATGTGCCTTCTTCCAGCAAATACTGATGACCTGCAAATCCTGGTTTCTCGTAAGCAACCCAACTAAATATTGGGTGGGGGGAGAAAGCACATGAGAATGGAACCTTGCCAGTAAACACAACTGAATTTATCACATAATCCTTCAAAACAATAATAATACTGAGCTAAGACAGGTGAATTCTTTTTAAAAATATAAGGAACTCCTGAACTTTGGCCCTGTTGAAAGGAAGCTGTCTTTTTAATCAATCCAGACAGAAAAGGGGTGAGATAAAGTCTGAATAAAATAAAAGCTTTTCCTGAGGAGACTGAGGTTCAAAGTCACCACAGGGTGACTGTTTGCTTGGCACACCTGAGAGGGAGGCTTCCTTGTTCTCAGGGTGTACATGTGCAGTACCTAGGATAGGTTAGAGAAGCCTGTGGTGCAGCTCTAACCTACAGCAGCTGGAGCGGTGCATCCTCTAGCAATTGCCTTCTTTTTACTTATAGTGGAAATGGAGTACGGTGGCAGTACAGGTGCTGCGGGCACCAGCCCTGCACTAGCCAAGAGCTCCCCACACCAGAGGAAATCTCAGCTAGCCAGATCTGGCTGCTTTGTGATACTAGAGCACCACTAGAGGTCCAGAATGCATCACAGAATTTGGTTATTTGCACTGATCTAACCCAATGAAATAGCTATGAGGACAAAGACAGCAACTGTACATTGCATCTTATCTGGTGTAATTTCCAACACTATGGTGTTGTTATTTGTACCAGACTTTCCTTCCTTCCGTAATTAGAACTGTTTGTGGTATTTTCCTCTACTTACACTCCTTCCAACACTTTTATAGATCCCACTGATGTAAGTGACAATGTCTTATTTTCTCCAGATTCTTCTTTTTGCTTTTCGTCCTCAATAAGAGTGGGTATTTCTGATTCCAGTTTCATGTATTTCCCTTCAAAGAAAGGCTTCTCGTAAATGATGACCTATAGCAGAGATGAGATAAAGTGGCCGTTACTGAAAAGGTGCATTAGTTACAATTTTTGACAGCAGATCGTTCATTTTGTGCTGTGCACATAAAGTCGAAGGATCCGACTATGAAACTAATGAGTGGGCTCTGTACTGGCTCAGAGGTCTGCCCTAACGTTTATTATCCAGTCACTGTATAAGTGAGTGCTGTGCCATCATACGTATGATTAGTGACTGGTAATCAGGTATGACAAAAGTTGCAGTATCATGGTGTTTCAGCAGCATGCATATACATCCCAGCCACCACCTCAGTACTCATGACATCACCATGATAAATGAGTCTGTGTGTGTTTGGTTGCCATGTTTAAAAGAGATGGTCTCATGATGATTAAATTAAATGTAAATATATCAATTGGTTTTTACCTGTGGCTCTTCAATGGATTCAACTTTGCGGCCACCCTAAAAAAAAATACAAAAATAAAAATAACTTGTTCGCAATAAATTTACACATGTATAACTATTTTACAAAAAACAGTCTTCTTTAAGATGATTTTTTTCCCCCAAAGTCCACAATATCAAAGTCAAGAAGATTAAACACTGATGGGTGCAATTAAGGATAAAAATCCAAAGACCTTTAAACAGTACTGTATATTACTTTGACAGTAATTAAAAATGTTGTTTTATAGTTTATTTTTGTGAATCTTGCAGTCTTGTGATACTAATGTTATTGTTAACATACTAGCTGTAATCATTTTACCATTTTCAAAGGCCTCAAGGACCTAATGTATGCTTCCTTCTTCTCCCAAAATGCTAAGTTAGGGTATTCACCAGGCTCCAACATTAAAGGGATTCCCTGGAAACCAGGTTCTTCAAAAATTAGCCATCTAGATTAAGACAAAAAAAACGTTAACTAGTTCAGTGTTCCTGAATTACAGTAAATATTGATGTAATGCTCATCCAGTACCCATTAAAAGAAAGTAAATACAGGACCACATTTATAATCATGTCACAAGCCTGAGAACACATATGTTAGCACACACTCCTATCTATGACTGTGCAGAGTCCAGTCTGGTTTGCTCAGGTCTTCTCCTGTTGACATAGCTACCATCTCTTGGGAAGGTGGATTCACTATGCTAACAGGAAAGATCTCCCCCATTAGTATAGAAGTGTTGTCATGTAAACACTACAGAGGCACAGCTGTATCAGTGCAGCCGTTACCAGTGCAGTGTTTTAAGCCTAGACCTGCCCTTCCAAGGGTTCTGCACTTGTTGCAGTATTAGGGCCTAAGGAATTTTCACGATTATTAACATTTGTTTGGGGGTTTGACTCTGTGTTGGGTAACAGGAGTTTCAGACAACGACTGAAGTGTGGAGAGTCAAGCCTGTATTATTGTCTATTTACTGGAGACATTTTTGTACTTAAAAATAGATTTCATGGGTACAGAATTGGGGGTTTTTAAATTGAGTTAAAGAAGAGCTTCACCAGCTTAGAACCAGTATTCATTAAAAGTTCAAATAGCTCAGAAACGAGACCCAAGTATTTTCACAATCAGCAGCTTCTTGGTTCCAGGCACAAAATAGCTTTCCAGAATTTTGCCACACAGGACAAGTGACACTAATTGATTAGTGCAGAGGTGGGCAAACTATGGTCCGTGGGCCACATCTGACCCATGGGACCATCCTGCTTGGCCCCTGAGCTCCCGGCTGGGGAGGCTAGCCCTGAGCCCTGCTCCTGCTGTGCCCCCTCCCCTGCGGCCTCAGCTCACCACGCTGCCAGTGCTCTGGCCCCGCCACTCTGAGCGGCATGCTAAGAGGGTGGGGGGTTGGATAAGGGGAAGGGGTCCCAGGGCAGTCAGCGGGGCAGGCGTATGGATAGGGGTCAGAGCAGTCAGGGGACAGGGAGCAAGGGGTGTTAGATAGGCATGGGAGTCCGGGAGGGCCTGTCTGGGAGTGGGGGTGTGGACAGGGGTTGGGGCAGTCAGGGGAGAGGGAGCGCGGTGTGTGTGCTGGATAGAGGGTGAAGTCCCAGGAGGCAGTTAGGGGCGGGGGTCCCCAGAAGACCTTCAGAACTCATAAGGATCCTGTCCAGGAGCTGACTGGTATGCAGTACCTGGCTTGTACTGAAGTTTCCTTCAACGTACCACAGCAGTCAGCGATAGTCATATAGCACCAAACCAACATAGTTACACATCCCTATCAAGGACAACTGTACTGTGTTCAATAATCTAAGACTAATAGATCTAGTCTTATTCATAATGTTAAGGTATTAATTAATGGTACATTACAGAGATGCACTGACTCCAATAAAGCAGTTAATCCCAATATTACAGTAATTAAGATAGTGTGTATATAGAGGTACACACACGTTTGATTGCTTAGTATATGGGTTCTCAAACTTCATTACACCGCAACCCCCTTCTGACAACAAAAATTACTACGTGACCCCAGGAGCTGAGAATGAAGCCTGAGCCTGCCCGAGCCCCACTGCCCTGGGTGAGGGGAGAGAAGGCAAAGCTGAAACCCAAGGGCTTTAGGCCCGGGCGGAGAGCCTGTAGCCTGAGCCTGCCACCTGGGGCTGAAGCCCTGGGGCTCGGGCTTCAGCCCCAGACCTCAGCAAGTCTAACACTAGCGCTGGCGACGCTATTAAAACAGGGTTGACACCCACTTTGGGGGCGCGACCAACAGTTTGAGATCAGCTGGCTTAGTATTTATACGTAGGATAGCCTTTCAAACAGATAACCTTTTAGTGCAGTGGTTTTCAACCCTTCTTCATTTGTAGACTCCTTAGAAAATGTTAAATGGAGGTACGGACCCTTTTGGAAATTTTCAGAATAATCTGCAGACCTACAGGGGTTCACAGACCACAGTTTGAAACAACTGTTTTAGTGAGTGACCACATCACATTAAGTGACCAGAAATAAAATTGTATGTTTGCATGTCTGACAGCTATAACCAACAATTTTAAAACAAATTCCTTTTATATCAGCATATACACACATGAAACGATATACTTACATGCCCCAATGTACTTTTATAGAACAAGTCTTCTGTGTTGTGCCAAATATACCGGTTTCCTCAGTGTCATCAAAAAATGAAGTTACAGTTCCCAGCCCTTCTGGTCCTGTGTATAGGTCAATTTGGCAAACCCTGTAATCCTGGGAAAATAGTAATTCTGTAATTGTAGCACCATTTTTTATTGCTTTTATATAATGTATTGTAACTAAATCAGTTTTTAAAACCCTTTCCTGTTCATAAACCATTTACTCTAGTCTATTTCAGTTACAGCTGTATGGATGCCTGAAGTGAAATGTGGTGAGGCTGATAGTTTTTCCTCTCTTCGTGTGTTGAAATCTCTCTCAATGATTCTCAAATCTAACTTTTCACCCCTGACTTTTCTGCCACCTGTGCAGGCATGCATCTCTCCTCAGTCTCTTCTATATTTTGTCTGTCTAATTAAATATGAGGATAATACTAAAGAGAACAGAACCCTAATTTTTTAAAAAGCCCATTTACAAATCAGGCATGCCTTCTTTTCCCTTTCAAACATTGTTACAGCTTATAGTAGGGGTGGATAAACTTTTTGGCCTGAGGGCCACATCAGGATTCCAAAGCTGTATGGAGGGCTGGGTAGAGAAGGCTGTGCCTCCCCAAATCACTTGGCCCCAACCCCTTATCCGCCCCCTCCCTGATTGCTCCCCTCAGAACCTCCGACCCATCCCCTGCTCTTGTCCCCTGATTGCCGCCTCCCAGGACTCCTTGCCCCTAACCGCTCCCTCCAAGGTTCCCACTCCCTATCCAACTCTCCCTGCTCTCTGTCCCCTGACTACCCCAACCCTTATCTATACCTCCCATCCCCAACAGGCCCTCCAGGACTCCTACACCTATTCAGCACCCCCATTTCCCATCCCCTGACCACCATCCCCAGAATCTCTGCCCCACCCAACCACCCCACCCACCTTCTCCCAGTACCCTGACTGTCCCCCAGGACCCTCTGCCCCTTTACCATGCCACTCAGAGCAGCGGGACTAGCAGCCACACCGCCTGGCCGCAGCCAGTCACGCCACCCAGCAGGAGCTCGCAGTCCTGACGCCCAAAGTGCTGGCGGCACGGCGAGCTGAGGCTGCAGGGGAGGGGAGTCAACAAGGGAGGGGCCGGGAGTGAGCTTCCCCAGCCGGCAGCTCAAGGGCCAGGTAGGACGGTCCTGCAGGCTGCAGGTGGCCATAGTTTGCCCACCTCTGGCTTATAGGCTATTTTGGCAACCTTCAAATGGCAAGACTTCTGAATGATACATCAAAACACACAAATTAAGTTGCATATGCTAATACTGTGTACATGAAAACCCACAATTTGTGTGGCTATAGATATTTGTTAATGCAAATCTGGATTTGTGGGTGTGCACTAGAAGGTGTGTAAACTGGGTGCACATAAAAAGTGTACGTCAGATCCTATTTACTTACTGAACTTTGAAGATGTTATTTTTAATCAATTTGCAAGGCTTATACTGCATTTTAAATTTCTACTATGTGTTGAGGGATTAAGTAAATGATAAATATCAAGGAGTAGGTCTCCTTTCTCCCCCACACTACTAGTGCATACTATCAGAGTTGCTACTGCAACACATCACCAATTATTTTGTTATTAACCCACAGAATCATTGCATAAGCTCAAATGTGTCCCAGACACCCATACTTTAAGTAATGATATGCTTGGTGTGTTAATATGTCATTTCTTGACATCAGAATTATTTGTGCAAATAGAGGAAACAAATTCTGAAAAATATTTAAGAATTGAACAAGAATAGATTATATTACTTGCCTTTACTACATGTTTAATTGAACCAATCACTGCAGACTCAGCAGAGTTATATTCATCTTTCTCTTCAGAAGTATTTTCATCCCAAATATTAGTGAGTTCCAGTTCTCCTTCCTCCAGAGGAATAGAGTGTCCTTCAAAATTTGGTTTCTCATATAGAATCCAGCTAAAGAACAGAAAATTTTCCCCTTCATACTTTTCATGATGACATTTTAACTAATCATCATGATTTTCTAAAAGATATGCTCTAGTTCAACCACAGCTATTGGACTTGAAGGAAGAATTAATTCAGATAAGTCATATTTCCTGGGTTATGCAGGAGATCAGACTAGATTATTCTTTCTGGCCTGGTAACCTATGATATATTCTTATTAGCATACATAATGCTGCCCACACTTTAAGTCCAAATGTTGTTTATGTACAAAAAGCTTTTCCCCAAAATACAAAACATTGCCCATGAAAAAGTCATTTAGTAAACATAAAGCAGCCATGAAACCAGAATGGATAAAAATCAATGGATTTAAAAAAAAAAAAAAAAAAAAAAATACAAAATCTGATTTGTTGTTAAATCAGATTTTTGAGAGAAAAACCTATCTAAAGGTCGTTTTAATTGAAACACATTACAGTTCAAAGATATCTCATCATCGAATAGGGATTATAAATTCTAATTCTATAGTATGAGACAATATATTCATGTAATGTTTAAGAAAAGTTTTGTAAATGAGTTCCAATAGTTCATGGATTAGGGACCCAATTTTATAGGTTCCAGGGGCTTCTGTACAGATTATTTAAGTTAATCTTTCTATCTATCTAATAGGACTCAGTGCTAAAACTAGAAGATACCATCAGAGATGCTTAGTTTTGCAGTTCTCAAACTGTGGATTTGAGATAACATACTTGTTAACAGCAAAAATGTTTTTAAATATATAACTAAATAATATATAGAGGTGAGAAATAGCCCTCAACCCTTTTGTCCCTTTGCAAATTTGTGTACACAGTCAATCCCTTAGCTCCCTCTAAAAGGGTAAAGTTTCAAAAAGTTCAATGAATAGAAGACTATTGGGGGCAGAATAAATTGGGACAAGAAGAAGTCTGGAGATAAATGCGAGAAGGGAGGGACAGGCAGTAGAAACAAAGGTGAAACTGTTTGAGCAGCATATTCCAGAAGTTTTGAGGTCTTTCTGAGTGTAGCCTTCATTGAGTTGAGAGCTTCCATACCATTCTCTCTCTAGAAAGGAAAACCTATAATGGCAGCAGGCTGTAAAAGAGCCCCAGTTTGGGTATCATCTATCTCATGCATCTCTGAGTTGTGAAGAACAAGTATTAAAGTCATAACCAACCAACAAGAATGAACTTTTCTGTAGAAATCCAGGATTAAATTGAGTCTTCCTGACTAGTGATTTAAATCATGATTTAAATCAAATCCACCCTACATGAAACATATGAGTTTTCTATCACGCTGGGGTGCATCTAACAATTCTCCACTTAATAAAAGCTTCTAATAAAGCATCTTATCTAAGAGACAGAAATCTGGAGTAGTAACAGTTTATACTTCCCTAGCTCTACAATACCATACACTTAAGTATCAGCTTTGCATTGCGGTCTTGCTTTACCAAGCAATGTTATGTGCTATCCTAACATTTGTAGTTAAAAACATGACGCTTTCTATAATTAACTGTTTAATAAAACATTAATGCAATCTTCAGTCTGTCTCAAATAATCAAATGCCTAGGCAAAGTTGAGGCATGAAAACAATGATGATCTTAAATAAATATACTAAATACCAAGACATAACAGGAGTAATAGTTAATAAACGACAGAAGCGTTAACTCAGATTCTTTCCAAATACACCTGATCAACTGGAGACGGTAACTACACCAAAAGTTGCTGACATGCAAGTTACTGTCTAGTGTTCATTTTTTATACTTAATTTTTTTAAAAAATACAAATACCTATTGGTGGCACTACAATTTCATCAGAAAGTGCTTGACACTTTTATATTGATGCAATCTGGGATGGTAAGAATGCTTGCGTTAAACACAACACTTTCTAGGTTCACATATCTAATTGCAGAACTTGTGTGATCCTCTAACTATGTTAAAAGATGCATTTTATTATCTAAACTCCTCACATTATCAATTTGGTAGTAAAATATAATGAAGCAACAGGATCTGATGGGGTATGTGGCTTCTGTCTAATAATGCCACACTTACCATAGGCATGTTGTGAGGCATGAGGACAAAGGCTGAGTGTCTTCTGTCATTGCGTGTAGTGATACACACAGAATGATCATTTACTGAAGTTATTGCAAAAGGATTTAGTTGAGAGAAAACTATTTTGCAGAGGAAATTCAAAGTGCTGTCTGTTGGTTTCCAGGACTCCACATCATGGCTACATTATATTGCTGTAGTGTAGGGTTTTTTTGTGAATAATGAGAACTACTTTTGCATATGCTATGTAGAAAGGGATATTAAAATAAAATGAGGATTTTATAGCAGGGTTAAACTGCCCAAAGGCTTTTATATTTGGTAATTAGTCCAATGTGTAAACTAAAGTATGCAAATTAGATTGCTTTTAAACACAGATTAGTAGTGCAGAAGTTAGCAAAAAAAATCTGTACTTTGTGAATTACACACGTGATATCAAAAACAGCTAAATCTATTCAACAAGTATTTGTTAAAGAAAAATATTCATCTTGGCTGTTAGTGTGCCAAGTCCATCTGGGAAACTTTAAACAGACTGAGTTTTAACCTCTCACCTACTGTATGCCACCTCAAGAAAACAAAGATTTAAAAGAAATGCACGCAGATTTTTAGCTGACGTGTCATCATCATGATCATGCTTTACTATGCTAACCCTCACCAAACTCTCAATACTGCAACTCACTCCAGCCAGGCAGACCCTTGCATCCTCCTGGAACCCCAGCTGCCCAAGGTTAATTCCATGTTACATATTCACTAGCCTCAACAGGGCTCTGGTGGGTGCAGAGGCCTGCCTTCAGGGACATGTAAAGACCCTGTCTACGCTGGATCAGCAATCAAGTTTGCTAAAACAGTTGCACATATGGTACAAAACCAGCATAGGCTATCCCAGTTGGTGGGACAATGGGCACAGTTTAGAGTTTAGAAGCCATGTACTAGCTTAGGAAGGGTCTAACATTAGAACACTGTTTCTTGACTGAGCTGAAATAATACTGCAATGGAGTTACAAATTGGTTCTGTTCCGTTTGTTCCTAGCCTCATGGATAGGGGGCAAAATCACGTGGAGAAAAATTCCCAGCTTACCATCCTCGGATGACTTTAATTAAAATCACTGATGACAGCACCCAAGAGCTGCAATCCAAAACATCATTAAAAACTTCTATACTGTTCTTGTTAGAGTTTGATTCACTATATATCACCATCTGTATTAAAAAACAAACACACGAGCATTATATATCACCATTTTTAATCTAACAGAAAACAGTAGTCTGTAACAAAAAAATAGAAAATATAAACCTTACCTTGCCAGGTCTGGGATTGATTTTATTTTGGCTGTTTCCTGCAAATGCCTGATATGGGAGAAAAAAACAAATAGATATTTAATAGGGAGTGTAACTTTTCCATTACAAAACAATAAAATAATTAAGTGTGTTCTCATTTGGTATTATTTAAATTGATTTTAATTTTGTTTCAAATTTCTCTACTGAAGACCACTTTGTCACATGTTCACAAATGTTATACTAATTGAAGTGTTGCGGGTAGACCAGGTACCCTTGAAAATCTTGCTGGCCAGCTTTCCAGATTTTCCAAAGGTATTCCCATAGATCACTTAGAAAATTGGGCTTGTATTGGAATTACAGAAGTACATGCTCTACAATTAAAAAGTGTAAAATGTTTTTGTATAAAGATACTATGGAAAAAATGCTACAAAAACTATTTTAAAAAAGCATATACAAATATTGGAAAGATTAGATATGCTGGCATGTAAAAATATACATTTAAAATAATCAGCACAATCAATTTTCTTATGGGATATCTTTTAGTTATAAAATGTGGATTTTTAAAATTACAAGAATATGTGATAACACCAGTAGACTAAACAAAAATATGCCTGACAAAACAGTCAAACTAGACTTTGAGTTAGAAAACATGCAATTTTCAAAGCAAACATTTTAAACCAAATGTTGAACTAAGTGATAGAGAATATGCAATAAAGCTGTGGTTATATAGTGTGTTTCTAAAAAACAAAAGAAAATGTTAACATTTTAATATATTTATATTGCACTAGTACCCATGGACCAAGACCCCATTATCTTCAGCAGCGGACAAAGAACAAAAAGATATCCCTGCCCCCAAAATTTACAATCTAAGTAAAAGACAACACACCACAGAGGGATACAGACAGACTGCGAGTACAAGGAAACAATGAGACAATGCTGGTGAGCATGACAGGCATTGGTCTCAGAACAGCAGCTGCCTAATGACTGCTCATTTTTTATAGGCATCATCGTAATGAGTTGAGACTACTACTGCAGGACTGGTTTTCTAGCTTCTGATTAAATTCCAGCCATCACTTGCCCAGTTTTTCTAAGGTCATTGTTTGTTGCTGTCCTTATATTCCTTTCCTTTTATTAACTTTACTATTAAGCTTAGTCAAGAGAACATGTACAATAGGTACACTTCATACAAATAAAACAATTTTCTCTTCCTCTCCTATGGAAGATGAAGTAAAAGAGGGCCCAGTTCTGCAAAGGGAGATGTATGGAGTCCCATAAAATCCATGGGAGTAATTCATGTGCCTGCATAGATCTTTTTGCAGGATCAGTACCCTACGCTTGTCAAAAACATTCCACCTAACCCACGGACAGCAAAATAAACATGGATAGGTAAATAACCGTTGAAATATCTTTAATCATTGAGCTTCACAATCTATTTTTGAAATCATCACATTACAAAAGATCAGTGCAAGAACCCCTTCTCCTCCCAATGTAAATCCAAACTACTGCTACACCCAAACTAATCTGCAGTCTTGAAACATTTGACAAAAGTCTCAACTCTGATGGAAAGAACACTCAATCTTAATAGTGCAGGACTGTGTTTTCTGCTTCCTTGGGGAGGGGAAGGAGAGAAACAGCTAATGAAACAGACATCCAAGTGTCCCAACCTACTATTTTTTTAAAAAAAATATTAAATCACTGTGGTGGATACATCAAAGAGAGCAGAAAAATTATTCCGTTTTGAGAAGTACTTCCTGGTTTTCTGTATTTTCCCTCAATTCTATACACCATTTTGAGGAGACTATTAAATTTGGGAACTCACAGCTCCGCTACTCTCCTCCTTTCCAACCACCTACTGAATGTACTTTGTCTTTTTGGTACTTGTGAAGAATATTTTTGAATTTTAGAGGTCTGCAAATTCTGTAGCAATAGAAATAGCTATACATGTATTCATAGTTCATACTGCAGTAATGTGAGTTGATCTTAACATGTAGTGCAACAAAATATTACTGAGGAACAAGTAGGTCTGCCCTTAAATTAACTTTAAAAATCAAGTTAATGTTCTGTGTGGATGCTTCCCATGAACACCCATTCTGTGAACAGACAAAAGGACGTCAATATCCATGGTTATTAATTCAGCACTTTTCACCATCACTACCAGGCCATTTTTAGGAATTCTACTGATTTACAGAAGTAAATTAGAACAAGATTTATTTTTTTTAAAAAAAAGGGAAAGTGAGGATTCAGAACAGAATGTCTAATGTTTGATTATTATTTATTAAGATTCCTAGGATAAGGACACGTAGAAACATCAAGAGACACACACACACACACACACACACTATCATTTCCACATTTACCCATTCTTCTAAACCTCACAATTTATGTACTTCTCTACTTGGAAGGAAAAACAAGTCAAATTGCGTGTGTACTGAAGATAACGTGAAAGCTGAATAATATTTCAAACTAGTTAAAAGACTTGCAACATACTCACCTCTCTGTCTCGAAAGCCAGAAGGGGTATTTGGTTCATATGAGTTAGACTTTAACCAGCTTGAGAAATTTTTGTCAGTGCTTCCATAGTTTGGCATTTGTGAATTTAGTTCTTTTTTTGCATCATCTGTTTGTAAATATTTTTCCATGTAATTTGGAACTTTTAAACCTGAAAGAGACTAAATTGCATAATCAAAATTAAAGGGTTTTTTTTTTAGTAGCCTGGCAGTGTTTTATAAGGTTTAATTTTCTGAATTATTTAGTTTTATTACCTCAGAGTTTTGAGGCATGTCAAATGGTCTGACTGCATCAGCTTGTAATGCAGGTATCCCTGAAGAGTCAGTTGAGAAAGTTGTTGTGATAGTATTTACTGATGTTACAGAGGGAGTAAACACTTTTCCTTTAGCTGTAGATGACAGCAAGCTTGAGAAGACAACACTTTTTTCCAGACGGGACCTCTTAATTTCACCATCCGTACTATCCCTGTTCTGCATTTTAAGTTGTAGGGCTGGTGCTAGATCTTGTGTTTTTCCTCTTTTTATTCCCAAACCCAATGTAAATACATTGGGATCAAACACTTTCTCTAAGTTGTCTTCATGAATTGGAGGCATTGCAAAATGGGGTGCAGGGAAATTTGGAAGCTTTGGCCTTTTCTTCTTCTGGGGTATGCAAACTGAGCTGTCTAGATTTTTGATAGTTTCTGTAAACTTTTTCATGTCAGAAGGGGAATCAGAAATGCTCTCATCTTTACTAGGAGAAATATGACCACTGTTGCTTGGGCTTTGCTGTATATCAATAATATTTTGCTCTAATGTCTGTGTGTTTTCTAAATTGTCTTTGTTGCACTGCATGTTTGTAGAGATTGGCTCTCCTGTTTCTGTCTTTTTGCCTTCATTTTGTATCTGAAAAAGCATATTTTGCTCTAATTCTGATTCTTTGAAAACTGCATCAGATTTCAGGGGACATTTATCATCTTTACAAGGAGATGAGATTTCTATGTTTGATAACCGTACTTTTTCTTCACTTTGGTGGGATTTCGAGCTTGCATTAATTTCTCTATTAGCAATATCTTTTAAGATTTCATTTTTGTTGGAGTCTTGTAAAGATGTTATAGATAATAAACTGTCTTTATTAATAGTGGTAGGCTCTACATCAACTTGTCTTAAAGAGCAAGCATTAGCATCTGCTTTGTTTGGTTGGTTAAACACCGACCCTGCAACTTTTCCTTTCTTAAGTTCTGCTGCCTTTTCAACGTCCTCATTAACGGGCATTCCTACTTGAGAGCCTTCTTCAGGTTTGGCCTTTATTTCTGCTGAGCCTTCTTTCACCCGTGACACGTTTTCAGGTAACTTCTGGGGATTGTTTTGCTTATTAATTATTTTATCAGTTTGTTCATATTCCTGGGGTTGTTTTCCAAATTTCAGCTTTGCTCTACCAACAAACGTATTTGATACAGTGTTATTTTTCAATGCAGGGACATCAGAGGGTCGCTGGCGCGGATTAGCACGTTTATTTTCAAACAAGGAAATTTTGTTGGCAATGCTGCTGTTAATTTTATTAACTGGCTTTTCAAGAGAATTGTGCTCATTTTCTAAGTCTTCAAGACTTTTAGGAGCTTTAAAATTCAGTTCTACATTCTTGGGTTTGGCAGGACTGCAAGAAGAACAGTGAAAGTTATTTTGCAATGTATTCTTAAGTAGAATCATTGTATTAATTTAAAAATAAAACACCATTTCAGAATATATTTTTCCGGTATCAATATTCAGCATAAGTTACAATATTCCAAAAGGATTTCATTAAAAAAAAAAAAAAAGAAGAAGAATTGTGCTACCAACAGTAACCCAAAGTCAGGAACAATGTATTTCATAATATCAAACATAGTATTTGGCATTTGGCTGGTCCAAAAATAGCTGACTAGTCAAATATTAGTCAAACATTGTCAAATAACATCAAATATGGTCAAATATTTTAAAGCACTGATTTATTATAGTATTAACAAAAAAAGAGTAAGACTTTATGATCTTTAATAGGCTTAGCCTTAGATAGGTACTTGTGCCTAATTACAAAACAAACCAAATTATTTTACAGAGTTAATTTAATTCAGAAAAATGAGACACACAATGAAATGAAGTTCTGAAAAATGCAAGAATGGTACTATGATGTAATGAAAAAGGTAGGCCAACACCTACATCAGGGCATTCTTGCTGGAATAGCTGACAATATTTGACTACGGTCAAGTAATACAATCAACTGACATTATTTGACTAGCTTACCAAATTTGGAAATACACAAAGTTCTTAACAATATTTGGTAGATAAATACAACAGTGTATCAGATAGCCAAATGCTGCAGAGGATTTCCACTATTTACATATCTCAAAAGTCAAAGTTTAACAATGGACACAATTAATTGAATTCTTTTTTATAAGCCAGATACATTTTTAGTGTAAACTGAGATCGGCTTTTGAAGAATTAATTTATTTCATTATTTTCCTTTTTAAATTTGGAATATATTCAAAGTTTTGTTTCACCCAACCTTTTTTAAAATTTGAACTCAACCAAAATTATTACTTGATACCCAACATCATATTCTCATTTATTTTCCCCTTAAATATACCTGTTAAATTGGGCAGTAAGAAACATTTTCTCCAATTATGAATTTTGTTTAGTAATTTACAGTGAAGTCTGAAAAGTTTTGTTAACTTCTGTTTCTAAAAGCAAGATGACAAATTTTCAAAGCCAGATTCTGAGCTGTGCTTCTTAGGAGGTTCAGCCTGGGCAGTCAGGAGCAATGGCTTTACATAGGGTTATCATATTTCAACATTAAAAAAAAAGGACACCTCACGGGGGCAGGTAGGGGCTTGCCTCCCCAAACAACCTGCCTCATCTGTTCCTTCCCACTTCCTGCCCCCGACTGACCCCTCCAGAATCCCCAACCCCCCTGCTCCTTGTCCCCTGAGCGCCTCCTCCTGGAACCCCCCCAACCAACCTCTCCAGGACCCCACCCCCATCTAAGCCCCCTGCTCCTTGTCCCCTGACTGCCCCCTCCTGAGTCCCACCCCGCCAACTGCCCTCCTAGGAGTCAGGACCCCACCCCAAGTCCCCCCCACTCCCTGAAACAAAGACATTATTTTAAAGTAATCAGTCACAGAGGCTTAGTGTGTACATAACAATGTTCATTGCTTTTAGAAAAAGGGAACACTAATTTACTTTGTGTGATCTCCAAACATGACAATAGTCATGTTTATGAAATGTCACAAACTTTAAAAAATGTTTCCGAAGATTTTAGGCATTACAAAGGATTTCATATCTTACTAAGGTACTGATTTTGCTGGAGGTTCTCTTCAAATTAGTTCATCAGATAGTCAGAAGTAAAGGAAAGGAAACTCTCTTTGTCCAGCTATCTGGAAGAAGAAAGGGATGGACAGAAAGGACAGGAAAACTTTGGAAGTAAGTTTTTTTTTAAACTATAGTAATTAAAATGTGTATTTTGAAAGATTTATTTAAAAAACTATATGTTTGAAGATTCAAGCATTTAAAGCTAAAGATTGTGCATCTAAAAATATATGCAAGGGTTTTTTTAGAGATGTGATTTTATAATCTTCACCAACCCACTAATTAAATATTTTTAAAGTAAATTTTAAACTAAGGTCCTGTAGACTGACATGTTCTGAATAAATTTACAGTAATGCCCAACTGTGTTTGTAAGTAAATTCAGAAACTGACAGTATATACTTTGGGGTTGGCAAATGCCTGTTAAATGGCTTCATTACCACTTGAACAGTTTCAATGTTGTCTTAGTAGGTCTGGCAAGCCAAGGCTTTTTCACTTTTAACTACTAGATCCCCAGACTCACCAGGCTGCAGAAGCCAGCTGTGAGAGTCTGCAGGAAGGGTCAGAACAAGGATAGGAAAGTCACAAGGGTGGACACTAAAACCACGTGGTGCCATGGAACAGCTCAATGGTTTGAGTATTTGCCTGCTAAACTCAGGGTTGTGAGTTCAATCCTTGAGGGGGCCACTTAGGGATCTGGAGCAGAAATCTGTAGGTGAGATCATGGCCTGCATTGTGCAGGAGGTCAGACTAGATCGGAGTCTCCAAACTACGGGCCAGATCCAGCCCATGGTGTCGATTTGTGTAGCCCGCAGGCCCAAGCTGACCAGGCACGTGGAGAAGCTGCCGCCAGCAGCCCCATGTGCAGAGGGGCTGCGGTGCGGTTGGAGGAGCAAAGGAGGGTGGGGTGTGTCAGTGGCTGGAAGAGCGAAGGTTGAGGGCAGTGGCCTGTGAAGCCCCTTCAAAACTCTAATATGGCCCTCATCTCAAAAAGTTTGGAGACCCCTGGACTAGAAGATCATAATGATCTCTTCTGACCTTAATGCCAACGAGAAGGCAAAAACCCCACAGGGTCCCTGCCAATCTCACCCATGGGAAAATTCCTTCCTGACCCAAAATATGGCAATCAGTTAGGGGTTCTCAAACTTTCCATGTTTGGGACCCCTTTTTGCAGTTCAGCACACACTGCGGACCTGGGGTATGTCTGCCAAATTGTCACCGAATAGAACACTTCCAGTTTCGGCAGACACTGTGCTTCTCTGTGTCGCTGCCAAAATGCTGCCAAAAGTGGAAGTGTTTCACTCAGCGGCTTTTTGGCAGACACACAGAGAACCGCAGCACCCGCTGAAATGCCGCCAAATGGAAAGGGAGCTTGCAACCCCCCGGGAATCGCCCCATGACCCCCTTGGGGGGTCACAACCCCCAGTTTGAGAACCCCTGAGTTAGACCTTGAGCATGTGGGCAAGAGCCACCAGCCAGACACCTGGGATAGAATTATCTGTAGTAACTTGGAGCCCTCCCCATCTAGTGCCCCATCACTGGCTGCTGGAGATATTTGCTACTAGCAGTTGAAGGTTGCCTACATGCCATTGTAGGTACGTCTCATCATACCATCCCCTCTACAAACCTATCAAGCTCAGTCTTGAAGCCAGTTAGGTGTTTTGCCCCCATTGCTCCCTTTGGGAGGCTGTTCCAGAACTTCACTCGTCTGATGGTTAGAAACCTTCATCTAATTTCAAGCCTAAACTTGTTGATGGCCAGTTTATATCTATCTATTCTTGTGTTCACAATGGCACTTAAATAACTTCTCTGCCTCACTGCTGTTTCCCTTTGATGTATTTATAGAGAGCCATCATATCTCTCCTCAGCCTTCTTTCGGTTAGGCTAAACAAGCCAAGCTCTTTGAGTCTCCTTTCATAAGATTCTCCATTTTTTGTATCATCCTAGTAGCCTTAGTAGAACATTTGGCAAGCAGAGAAAAGAAACCGTTAAAACTTAAGGACAGTTCTAACTGCCCTTTGGGCAGGTGGTATTTCAACAAGAACAAACAAACTATGAAAACCACTTGGGGCTTGTCTAAGGTTACAACACTGCAATGGTGGCACTGCTGTAGCGTTTAGTGAAGATGCCACCTATGCTGACAGGAGAGCTTCCCATCGACAGTGCTGCCTACACTACGGATTAGGTCAGTGTAATTACGTTGCTCAGGGATACGGACGTAGTTATACCAACATAAGTTCCTAGTGTAGACCAAGCTGTACAAAGTTAAAAAAAGAGAACAGAAAAGAACTTTCCGTATATTTTGATGAAGGTAATGGAACCAGGTAGAAAATAGCTTCATAAACAAGATTCTAAAGATACTTAGGGCTTGTCTACACTGCAATTAAAAACATGCCACTGGCCCATGTCAGCTGGCTCGGCCTGTGGGGCTGTTTAATTATGGTGTAGATTTCTGAGCTCAGGATGCAGCCGAGCCCTGGAACCCTCCTATCTCACTGGAACCTAGAGCCTGGGCTTGGACACTGCAATTAAAAAAGCCCCACAGCCCAAGCCCAAGCCAGCTGGCACGAGCCAGCTGTGGGTGTCTGACTGCAATATAGACATACCGTTAGACAGGTTTTTTTTGCTCGCCTAAAGTTAGTGTTTCCTAAACTTCTGAAAGCTGAGTTCCCCTTCAGGAAAAGGAAGCCGATTGTACCCTCACCTCCTGCAATTGTTTGAAGACTAATTTTAATGTATACATCTTCCATGTCTCCCTCCCCTGGTCAGTACTTCACTCTCACCACCCCACACTTTGGGCACTTCTGGTGTAGTTTTCATTATATAATCCTTCCTTTCCTTTCTTACGTGCTTTGACAAGCACTCAATTTTGACATTTAAAGTATTATTGAGCACATCTGAGTTAGCACCCTTTGAAACAAACAAGGCAGTTAATTCCTCCCAGGTATAATTGCAGGCTGTCGGCAATTCAGGCAAATACCTCTGTCTCAGTTAACTTTCACAATGTGAAGCATGTATTTCTTTGCAGCAACAGGCAGAAACCTCTTTTTTTAAAAATGAAAACAGACTCTGCCAAATAATTAAGAGGTCTGTCTGTGCACTCCACATCTGAACTTTTGAGAACTCATTCCCCCAAAGAGGAATGTTCTGCACTTTGGGAAATGCTGCCTTAAAGCATGAAGAACCAGTTAAGGTATACTTTAAACTAAAATGGAATAAACAATGCCATACGTAGCAAAGGTAAATAAACCAGAACACTTGTCTCACTGTTGGTGTGCTTGAAATATATCCTTATGTGGGGACAATGGAAGATAGAGTGAATATCTTGTAAACTTGCCTCCTATACTCATTCAAATCTGGCTAATTCATACAATTCACTAAGCAGTGCAACTCAGCCTGCAATTCACTAAACTTGCAAACTATCTGCTTACCAAGTGTGAGCAAGTATGAGGCCTGGTCTACACTAGGAAATTAAGTTGTTATAATTACATTGCTCAGGGGTGTGAAAAATCTAACCTCCTGGGTGACACAGTGAAACTGACCTAACCCCCAGTGTAGACAGCACTTGGACCAACTGGAGAATTCTCCTGTCAGCATCTTCTTTGAAGTGCTACAGAAGCGCTACTGCAGCATTTTAAGTGTAGACAAGCCCTAAGACAAATAGTGGTGGATTCTCCTTTAAAGATGACATACTGTCTACAACCTAGTAGTCAGCCTGAAGAAGCAAGCAGTTAGACCTCCCCCAATTTAGCCATATAAGGAAGGTGACTCACATAGGCAACATACAGCAAAAACGACTAGCTTCACAAATTACACCAATGCCAGAACGTCAGAGACTGTCACAAACAAAACAGACCTGGCTAATTTAACAAATGGACACAAATGCAGACAGCTACAAACCAATGTTTGAACATCACCTATGAGAACTGGGGCCAAGTCTTACATTAAGAATATCAAAATACTGTAGCTGCAAGCCTCAGGTTTTATACTCTGATTGTGATGTAGTATCATCCTAAATTTAACTATAACTTCTTTAATGGTAGACTCAGGTCACTTGGGCCTCAAATTTTCTCTTTTAAAAAGGTGTTCTAATATAATAAGGAAAGTATCCTGGATTTTAAATATCTATATTTTGTAATATGAGGAGGTGGGTTGGGAGAGGTTAGCTAACCTTGTTTGGCAAAACAATTTAAAAGACAAAAAATACTATCACTACTTTTATGGAACTGTCAAAACAAAAAAAAACCCCCAGCCCCACAAATGTTTTTGCTATCTGTAATGCTTCTATAGCAGCATTTAACTATTCCTAGATCTTTGCGGACTTTGAGCATAATGGTGTAAAAGCAAGCATGTTCTGGCATTATAAAATACAACTATATTGACAAGGTTTAGTTTCATTCGATAGGCCAGGGGAAGGTGAATGTGTGAAAATAACTGCGGTTACTGAAATAGAAAGGGATAAAAAAGTAAACATTTTAAAAAAAATACTTCATGTCTTATTAATTTTTAAAACTAAAAACACAGACCTCTGAGCTATTCAAGGTAAATTTCTGCTTCTGTATAATGTAGTGTGTGTGGGGAAAAAAGTCTCTTTGTAATGAGATTGCCAATCTTTTTTTCCATTACACAGCAGTTTGGTACACGCCCAGTTTTACAATTTGTGTGTTCTGATTGGGACATTTTTAAATTATGACTTGATGAATCTCATCTCAGCTGAAGTTAGCATCCTATATGGAATGTGACATTCACTTGCCTGAGGCTGTTACAGAAATGTACAACTAACAGCAGTCGTCAAGAATCTCATTATAAGGCTGTGTGTATACTACCACTTATGTCAGCAAAACTTATGTCACTCAGGGGTGTGAAAAAAAATACCCTCCTGAGTGACATACACGAGAGGTAGTGTGCACAGTGCTATGTCGGTGGGAGAGCTTCTTCTGCCAACACAGCTACAGTCACTCATTGGGAGTGATTTAATTATATCAACGGGAGAGCATGGAGCAGCTACACGAGAGATCTTACAGTGGTGCAGCTGCATCGGTACAGCCATGCCACTGTAAACTCTTTAGCGTAGACACAGCTTAAGAAACACAAGAGACTTGATCTTGCAGGCTATTGAACATGTTCTACAAGACACTGAGCACCTTAACTTCTACGGAAGTCAATGAGAGTGGCAGGTATACCACACATCACAAAATTCAGCCCTTAGGTGAGATAGCTCAGGTTATTCATTCAACAAACCTGAACATTTCTCGATTAGAAAGACCACTCATCCAAATCACCAAGTTTCAATCAACAATAACCAAGACAAGGTGTTTTGTTACATTGCTTTTTAATCTTAGGGTCAAATTCTGACAGTAAGCATTGTAAGGAGATATTTTACTTTTCAACACCTTGAATTCAAATTAAAGCATCCATCTAACTGTAGATTTTGCTTTTCTATTGCCCTGATACAAGAGTGACTGTTACCCTCATAATATAATATGGGACATAGTCATCTTGACTTTTAGTTTTAATGGTGACACTTAAAAATTCCACTTTTTGACAGTTTTTAAACAGTATTGTTTTTTCATCTCTTCAGCTGATGTTTATAAGGGTCTTTCCTGTAAAGGAGAAACTAAACAACTATACAAGAGCACACCGTGAAATGGACTACACACAAAGTTGTCAAAAGCACAAAGAAAAACTGAAAAAAATACTATTTTTTGTAATTTTTTTGAATTAAAGGAATCCTTAAGTGTTACTTTGTATGGACTACTACGGTCCATATAAAAATGGATAGAAATGGATGATTTTCAAATTTTTAATGCCATTTTTAACCAACAATCTAGATATTTAGACACAAGTGTTATATGAAAATGTATTGATTTTATCAAGGTAAAAGCTACAATGAGCAGTTAAATTGAAGTATAAAATTACTTACAGGCTAATTTTTGTTGTAACTGTAGATCTGGAAACATCCAAACATAAATTTCTCAGCTTTGTGCTGTCTAAATCGGGACTTGCTTGTTTTTCAGTGGATTTGCCTAGTTCTCCATTCTGAATCCCTTCAGTACATAAGGGAGCTCTTTGATCACAGTTATTTACACGTTTTGCTGTCTTGGATTCAGTTTTACTTTCAGAAAGTAAAGAAGTGGTGATCTCTGTGTCATTGGGAGAGGAAACTTTGCTTTCGCTAGTGGGTGTGGATATGGCTCCCTTTTCCACTGAAGTATTTTTTGTTGTTGGGTTACCTTCTGTTGCTGCCATAGGTTGCATAAACTGCTTTTTTGGTAAAGAATCCTTTACCGGACTCTTCAAACTGGTGGGAGAAATAGGGATTGCATCAGACTGATTCTTCTTAAGTGATCTTCTCCTGAAAGGAGATGAAGTTTGGAGTTGCTGTTTGCTTTTCTCAGATTCAGTTTTAGGAAGCCCCTTGTGGTTAGATCCAACTTTTAAGTCCTGGTTACTCGAGGTAGAAGAGTTCCGTTCAGGAGTCTGTGGAGGAGATTTAATTTTTCTTTCTGAGCTGGTTATCTTTTCCGAAACCATATCAGAAGGATCACCACCAAAAGCAGACTCTTCTTTTGCAGTATTCTCAGTCTGATTTCTCTCTCCATTTAGAGTCTCACTTGATGACTGAGATTTCCTCCTCTTTCCAGATCTCCTAGTAACAGATTTTTTATCCATTGTGTCGGTGTCACTCCAGACTTCTCCCGATAGAAAAGTCACAGGTTCATTAAAAGGGGTTTCTTCTGTTTTACTAAGATAGATATCTACTGTTAGAACTCTAGCAGGATGTACGTGCTCAGCTGATTTGGATTTCAAACTGTGTGGCAATTCCTTTGACGTTGTATACTTAGGTTGTGCAGACCCTTGCACATTCACTAGTTGTTTATGACTTAATATGTTCTTTTCTAAGTCTTCACTAGATAAATTATTCAAACTTCTGATGAAATCCGGTGTTGTGGAATTAGTAATGTCTACAACAGACTCTTCTTTTAGTTCTGATGTCCCCACTGTAAGGTTACTTTCAAAGAATATGTTCTTTATTGTTTCAGTGCTACTGTTCCAATCAGGTAACCACTCAATATCAGGAAAGACTTCCTTGCTGCTCCATGTTGTAATATCATCGTGACTCAAAGATGTTATTTTCTCACAATATTCTTGTGTCTCTGAAAGACCATTCCAACTTCTTGCCTCCTGCACTTGGGGAATTGTACATTCTTCTTTCGTTAGGTCTTCACTATCTATTGATTTCAGTGAAGCTGTATCCTTATAAGGAGAAACTGATTTCCCACTTTTAATATTTGGACTTGTAGAGGGTTCTAGTGAATTTTTGGCATTTTTTCTCCTCCCTGTGCTAAACAAATTTCCAAGCTTTCCCAAAACCGGTTTCTTTTTGTTCTCTTCTTTGGAAGACTCTGGAGACTGTGTTTTGGACTAAACAAAATCAGAAAATGAAAGTTTGATAATGTGAAGGGTATTTTTTCAACAAACATAAGATTAATAAACATTTTTATGTTCCAAGAGGCAGCAAAGGGGAACTAAACTGTTTATTAAACAGTAGGTCTTCTTCAAAAATAAACGCTTTACTTTTGTTTTATATATTGTTATATAATTCTATTCTAATTGCACACATCTTGCTTTAATATTATTAGTAAGAAGTCTCAAATCTTCAAACACTTGTGCACACACTTTCAGTTTGTTCATCAATGTGAAGATAAGTCCATAGATTTTTATGTCCAAAGTGATACATTTCCATAGCAATTTTGCAAAGGTAGTTTAAGTTATTACACAGGAAAAATATTACTAGCTGCAGTACACTGTGGATCAAAATCAGCCTTCTATTAAAATAATGCCACACCATTGACTTCAGTGAATATTAGTTAAGTGACTGAGGGCAGAATTTAACCCTATAACTTCAAATTAACCTGTCAAGCAGGAAATAAGTTATCTAAAGAATTCCAGTACCTGTCAGTAACTTACAAATAATTTATAAACACTTTAAAAAGCAGGCATAATGCACTGGAAAATCTTCAGCAATCAAAATATAGCAGAAACATTTGAAATAATATTTCCTGTCTAAAGTGATTAGTGCTATACTAATTTTTCAGCAAGCAAAATTCATTTGAACAGAACAAACAAAGACCCTTTCACAATATTAACATAGTCTAAATCTTATCAAAGTAAATTGTGTACAGTTTTATTTTTAAATAGACTAATATTTTCTTTATAGCTAGCAGTAGAAGGATTGGATTTTTATCAGTAAATGTTGATAAACATTTATTTCATCATAGACACACAAGCTGACAAAAATATTTCCATCAATAATCAAAATTTATGCAAAGTAAGAAAAATGCTGCTTGAATACTTAGAGTTTGATTTAAGGCTATTTACCTTACATATTTTACAATTTATGTTTTAATTGATATAAAGTTTTAACTCTCTGAAACTCAGCATCTGTAAATAATTGTCTGACTCCCTCATAATTTCCCATAACTGAAATATATGGATTGAAATAAAAACAATTAACGTGATTCTGTGCAACTGTGAAAATTTAAATTAATAAAAATTGAAATAAATCTTAATAGCACCTGTCAAAATTATACAAAAAATATAATTCTGACAAGCCTATTCATAGCTAAGGGTACATACACTCAGTGAAAAATAAGGCTGATCTGTGGCCATATGAGATGACAAGCATTGTGAATCATTGTCCCGAAGGGAAACACCTCCTGAAGCATACAGCTCATGTTATTTCTTCCTCCCCTCCCTCAGGTGAGAGAGCAGAGCGTCAGCGATTACTGGTGCTAATAACTCACGGTGAAGCCATGGGTGCGGTACACAACGGGAGGATGATCAGCAAAGGTGTAAAACGAAGCAGGGCTGGAAGCTCAGCCCACATGTCCCCAAGGGCTAAGCAAGCTGCACAACGCTCCCCCCCTGCCTTACCGACACGCGGCCACTGGAGAGAGGAGGCAGCACGAGGTTTTCAACGCACAAGACGCCCGGCGTGCCCAGCTCTGCGCCCCACGCGGACTTTAGCCCTGACTGTTGAGTTCACACTGCGCAGGGTCCGTCCTCTGGCATTCGTGGGCGCGGCGCTGCACACTCATCCCTCAGCTATACCCAGCTCCTTCCTGCCGCTGACAAGGGCAGGGAAAGCCAGGAGGCGAGAAAACCGCCGCCCGGCCCGCAGAGATCGATCTGTCAGCCCCTTACCCCGCCCCGGTCCGCAGCAGCCCGCACCCCCGCCGCCTCTTCAGCCCGGCGTCCCGGCAGGCTACTCACAGCGAGAGGCAGGCGGTCCCCAGCGCCTCCTTCCCCCGCAGCCCCGCGAAGAGGCAATGGCGGAGCCGCTCCCCTCTCACCCGGCGGGAAAGCGGCGCTCCGCTAGCTCCCGCGGCAGAGGCGCCAGCTGTGTGAGCGCTCCCGCCCGCCACGCCCGCCCACCTGCCTGCTGCTGCTGCTGCAGCTCCGCCTCCCGCTGCCACTCCCGCCCCGCGGGGCGCAGCCGGGGGCCCCGGGCAGCCTGCAGGGCCCCAGGGCAGTGCGGGCGGGGCGTGCCCGTGAAGCGGGAGCAGTCCGAGGAGCGGCCGCACCTGAGCGCACGGGCAGGGATGCGGGGGGCGCTCAGCGCACGCCGGGCGGGACTCGGCAGCCCAGGAGAAAGGAGAGGTCTGGAGAACAGAGAGGCGGCGGAGGCGGCTCAGAAATATGGGCGGGGGAGGAAGCGCATCAAGGAGAAGAGGAGTCTAAGGAGCCAACTGTCGGCAATGCACAAAGAGGGAGTTGGCGCTACCCTCGCGTGTCTGAACAAACTTGAGCCGATTCCTAGGTATCCAGGGCAAAAAACCGCCCCGAGCAAAACCGACACACTTTGATGCGGAGGGGAAAAAAAGCTTAGAATGTAAAATATCCAGTCACGCCATGTACCGCCAACAACAGCTGTAGGAAGCTGCTCTAGTTATAACACAAGGCTTAAAGACGGCAAAGTGGTTTTGTACAAAGCAAATGCCTAGGACTGGGGAGTGGGGGAAGGGAGTGGACGCTCTAAGCAGCATCGTGTTTGGTTAATTATCATAATGGTTGTTTGACGATCAGCTATTTTACTTTATTAGCTGCAGGCACACTAGGTGGAAAGATCATGTACAGATTCCTGCTTGTTAGGGGGCGGAATAAGTAGGAGACTAGCGTTCTGTCCAGTAATTTTTTTTAATGAACAAACAATATGGAACGATTCTGCACTGGTGAAGAGGTGGACTGAATAAGCTGCTTGGCCTTCAACAATTCTAGCATCTCAAAATATATTTACCAGCCTGTGTACTAAAGTATGTTTTAGTTAAAATCCTGTTAAAAAGCATATTACTTAATTACAGGTATAGCAACTTGGGCAATAAAGAAACCATTAGGCTACCTAGCAAGAACTTTAAGCCAAAAAAGGAAAAATGAAATTGCAGAAGTGACTACAGTTCTATACAAAAATATATATACACATTTTCCTTTTTAGAGACTGTGGCATTGACAGGTAGAGAGGGAGTCAGCACTTAATAGAGGATGAATTAGTAAATTTGAACCCAAAGTTTGAGATGCTTTGGATAGTCCGAATAAAGCAGAAAACTAGGGAAAAATGAAGAAGTTTTGATATTATTAAATAAAACAAAACAAAAAATCCTTATCAAGGCAACTCAAGTATAAAGTTTTATTATGTTATGGTCACTATTACCAAGTGGTTCAGCTATATTTACCTCTTGGACCAGGATCCTATGTGCCACTTAGAACTAAATCAAGAATTGCCTCTTCTCTTGTGGGTTCTAGGACTAGGTGCTCCAAGAAGCAGTCATTTAAGGTGTCAAGAAACATTGTCTCTGCTGTTACCACTCAAGAAAGAGATCTAGGAGTCACTGTGGATAGTTCTCAGCAGCAAACAAAAAAGTAAACAGAATGTTGCAAATCATTATGAAAGGGGTAGATAATAAGACAGAAAATATCATTGCCTCTATATAAATCCATGGTATGCCCACAGCTTAAATACTGAATGCAGATCTAGTTGCCCAATCTCAAAAAAGATATATTAGAATTGGAAAAGGGACAGAAAAGGGCAATGAAAATTATTGGGGTATGGAATGGCTTCCATGTGAGGAGAGATTAGTAAAACTGGCAGTTTTAAGGTTGGAAGAGATGACTAAGGGAAGATATGATAGAGGTCTATAAAATGACTTGTGTGAAGAAAGGAAATATGGAAGTGTTATTTACTCATAACAGAAGAATGAGGGGTTACCAAATGAAATCATTAGGCAGCAGGTTTAAAAAACAAAAGTAAGTATTTCTTCACACAATACTCACTCAGCCTGTAGAACTCTTTGTCAGAGGATGTTGTGAAGGCCAAGACTATACCAGGATTAAAAAAAAAGAACTAGTTCATATAATAAGTTCATGGATGATAGATCCATCAATGGCTATTAGCCAGGATGGGCAGGGATGGTGTCCCTGGGAATGGGTGATGGGATGGATCACTTGATGATTGCCTGTTCTGTTTATTCCTTCTGAAGCACCTGGCATTGGCCACTGTCAGAAGACAGAAGACTGACTAGATGGACCTTTGGTATGATCCAGCATGGCTGTTCTTATATGCTATATTATTCATACACTAAAAAGAGCTAAATTCAGCCTTAACTACTGAGTCCCTATAGCACTTCCATAATGTATTTGCATGAATAAAGATTTCTGAGTTATTGAAAAGCACTCTGGGTAGGGCTGCCAACCTTCTACTTGCACAAAACCGAACATGCTTGCCCCACCCCCTAGCCCACCCCTTTGCCGAGGCCCCACCCATGCTTACTTCATGCCCTCTGTTGCTGTCACTCACTCTCCCCACCCTCACTGCCTCATTTTCACCAAGCTAGCTCAGTAAGTTGGGGTGTGGAAGGAAGTGAGGGCTCTGGCTGGGGGTGCAGGCTCTAGGGTGGGGCTGGGGATAAGAGTTTAGGGTGCGGGAATGTGCTCTGGTCTGGGATCGAGGGGTTCAGCGGGAAGGAGGAGTTCAGAGTTGGGACAGAGGGTTGGGGCATGGGTGGGGGTGAGGGGTGCAGGGTCGGAGCAGCATTTACCTCAGGCAGCTCCCAGAAGCAGTGGCATGTGTCCCCCCACTCCGGCTCCAATATGGAGATGCAATCAGGTAGCACTGCGCACTGCTCAGTCCACAGATAAAGCCCCCACAGCTTCCATTGGCCACAGTTCCTGGCCAATGGGAGCTGCGGAGCTGGCATTTGGGGTGAGGGTAGTGCCCAGAACCCCCTGGCTACTCCTACACCTAGGAGCAGGGAGCGGGGGGCGGGGGGATTCCACTGCTTCGGAGAGCCTCCCTGAGGTGTGCTCCGCCCAGAGTCTGCACCCTGCATCTCCTCCCACTCCTCTTCTCCTGGCAGCCTGCCTGCCTTAGCCCCAGTGCACTGCCAACTGGACTTTTAACGGCTCAGTCAGCAACCTGACCAGAGCCGCCAGGGTCCCTTTTTGATCAGGTGTTCAGGTTGAAAACTGGACACCTGGCAATCCTAACTCTGGGTTACATTTTCAAATAGTGCATGTTAAGCCCATAGTTGAGTTTGATTTACAAGACTACATGTATAAACATTTAGTTAGCAGTAGGCAAATCATTTGCACCTCTGAAAAAAATTACTATGTGCAATTATCTTGCATAAGTTCTGAATTATACTTTTGATGTGCAGTATTTGAAAATCTAGCTTTAATTTCTTACTGAAGTTTGAATTTGTTTTATGTCTAGATACATAGATGCATATACAGAAGGCAACTGTTGCTTGATTCTGAAATACATGCCCTGTGTAAATTATACTGAAGTAATAGAGCATCACAATTACACACAGCACTTACAGAACGCATGAAGGTCAGGTTCTTGCCCTGAAGAGCTCCTATTTTAAGTCATATAAATATAGCATGCAGGACAACAGTGTAAATGCAAGATGACATAAAAGGCCAAGATGTTCAGAAGTGGCTAGTGATTTTGGGTGCACAACTTGAGGAGCCATAGAGAGGGCTACTTTACAGAAACTACTGAGTACCCATTCTCTGAAAATCAGGCCCTGTTAAGGTGTCTAACTGCATCCAAAAATCAAGGCACCCAAAAGCAATAGTGATTTTTGAAAACCTGGGTCAAAGACAGCATTAGTGGCAAGAAAACTACAGGAAATCGTGTGTTTTTAGGATGGATTTGAGGGTGCGTTGAAGATCACACTGCATAAGGAGTGGGAGGCTGTTCCAAGTGAATTACAAGCATCTTTAAGGTGATGTTCTACTATGAAGACTATATAAAATGGCCACCTACGTACTCAGCCGATCTACTCTTTGTGCATATTCTGTGATATATGTTTATGTTAATGACAAAAATACTCCTGTTAGCAGAGCCAATACAGCCGAGACCCCAGTTTTTCACTTAAATGTGCCTATCTTGATTTTCAGTGGGACTTAAGCACATGCTAAAGTGCTTTGCTGAATCCAGGACTAAGGGATCAAAGGAATTTTCCACTGAGTTAACTTAATATGATTGACAAACCCTCTTGTAGCATGTCCACTCTTGAGAAAAAAGGTGTATTTTTACCAGGTATTAGCTAACATGGTGGCTAACATGGTAAAATCCAAGTGTGGACAAGACATTTATAGTTTTAACACATTAGCTGGTTGAGGTGAACCCTAGCCTCTACTCTAAAAGTAAACAAATGGAATAAATTGCGAACACTAAATGTGACTCTTGCAATTCTTTAAAATTCAATTATTTACAGCTTTATCAGTAACAGAACAAGTTAGATTTATGATGTCCAATTAACTTTATCTTAAACAATTCTCATTATTGAGCAGGAAGCATTTTTAGTTCAGGATAGGATGTTTGGGTTTTTTTGGATATTTTTAAATTACAAGTCACAATGGTAACAGCATGTGGGAAACAGAAAGCATCAGAATGGAGTTCTAGCAGCCACTGATGTAGTCACAGAAGTGGCATCAGATAAATTATAGGGGAATGAGTTGTAACTGCTGTTTTCTGCTCTATTTGTTACAGTGATTGAGATTCAGCTGTTCAGCAGCAGTAGTGCTGGGGCCTGTCAGGGCTAAGCAACTACTGAAGTAGTGTGGAGCCTCTACTGGAGAGGGAAAAAGTGACACGGGACAGATGCAAAAAAAAAAAAAAAAGATCTAATAAAGCACAACTAGGGTGACCAGAGGTCCCAATTTTATAGGGACAGTCTCGATTTTTGGGTCTTTTTCTTACATAGGCTCCTATTACTTCCCCACCACCGTCCTGATTTTTCATACTTGCTATCTGGTCACCATAAGCAGAACATAAATAAAATAAATCAAAATAGTCAGTATAATGAGGAAAGAATACTAAAAGGAGGAAAAGTCGATAAAGTGCAATGCAGAGAGAGGCAATGCAGAATGACGGTTTGTGGGGTGTGGAGAAAACATGGAAAAGCTAATTTGAAACTGAATTTTTTAAAAAGTGGGAAATATAAAAGACAACAAGAACTAAAAACCTGTACAGAACAATTTTTTTAACCAACTACTGCACAAGCAACATTTATAAATGAAATGTAGAGCAATTTTTTCCAGGTTTGGTTTATTCTGTGCATTTGGCAGAAATTCACCTTAATTTCACAGATTCATTATGGACAGTTTTCCTGGTGGTTTGTGCGGTGCTTTACCTTTCACAAAGCAACCAAGGGGGGATACTATGTTGGAGAACTGGAAAATGTGGTTATTAAAAACCCCCCAACAAAAATAGCAGGGGAACTTGGGGACAGGGGTTGTTTATGATATTTTTAACTAATTATTTTAAATATACTAGATTTCAGATTGAGAGTGTTTCTTTAAGATATGTAGAAGAAAACAGCTCTAACTCCAACAATTCCATTACTAGACTCCCTTGTAGGTCCTCTTCTCCTTCCTGCCATCCTCCACTTTGAGATTACACCAATCATCATAAGGTCTAGGCACCACTATTTAGTGCACTAATTACTTAAATAGTAATTTCTTTGAAAGCTGGAGACAGGCAATGCAGTTATAGTACTTGAGGAACTTGTTAACAAAATCATTTTTCTTACCTACACTTTTAAAAATACACTTTGACAACATTTTTTTCCTGAAAGAGTGAAGTGGATAAACTAGAAATATTTTCCCAATTTTCATGTTTTTTATGCTCACTGACTTGTAAGTTTTTCAGTTTCTCTGTTCCCAGTACTTCGGGATGTTTTAGGCAAGAAACTAATATCTCCAACACACCAAAACCTCTTCATTTCCCCATAAAATATTTTACCAGAACAATGATTTTTTAGCTTATGGAAAGAAGTTATAAATTGTGAATTGTAGAATGATCTTTGTTGCAACACCACCCAAAAGAATATAGGGCGTATGTACCACTGAAATTAGATGTAAATCCCACAGCATACATGTTTGGTTGATTTTTGGAGAGAAACAGCAAATCTCAAGAAATCCAAACATGGGTCAAATTTCTACATTCTGTCCTAAGGGCCAGGCATAAAGTTCTACAGCTTGGGACACACCAAAAAAGTAGCAAGGAAGAAGGGATCGTGTACAGTCAAAGAAATAGGACTCGGGGAATTTTTAAACTTCGCTGAGTTGAGAATGATTAAGTATTTCTACAAAGCAAAAAGTTTAGTACTCATGAAGAGGTACGGACAAAAGTTAAATAGATTCCCTCCTGTTTGATATAAGTGTTTAGGAAAGGGTGTTGGACACAAAACAGCAAGCACAGCGGAAAAAACATGTCTGTTCTCATCCCCAAAGTAAAGCATTTCCCCATATTGAAATCCTTATTCCCCATCTTGCCAACAACAGCTTTTGATTTTTTAAGGCAGACTTCCTGAATCAAATGGAGTGTTAAGCTTCAAACTGATTTAATGAATTTGAAAAAAATAAATAAACCATATCTTAACCCAAAGAAAGTTTTAAAAAGAGAAAAAAAGAAAGTATTGTTTGCCTTACCATGATGATGATAATCCTTTTTGGTTTTTTACAATAGAACAAGCAGACTATGAGATGTGAGATGCAGTCACATGTGTGTTAAAAAAAAAGTCTACTCTATGATCCTCTCACACCTTAGCCCCTCGAATTGTTTTTGCCCCTTTTTCCTCAGAATATCCAAGTTAAAAAAGAAAGTAATATCTGAACCAAGCTCTTCTGACTGACAAGTCAAGTCATCTGGCAGGCAGAAAATGACATCTACGTGAGGAGTTCAATTACAGTTGTGACACTTGGGGTTCTAAGGGTTAATTAAGGAGGTGAGTCCTTTAGTAGGTGTAACATCAAAAAGGAAGAACCTGCTGTAAAAAATTAAGGAGGCAGAGTTTGGCAGATGCCTAAATGTATTAATTAGCCTACACGATACAAGAATGTAGACAAGCAATGCAAGGGAAAAACCCACACATCTTTGTTCCCATAAACTTGATTCAAGTTTACTGATCTCCATTTAAGGTACGTATGCCTTTGTTCAGCAAGAGATTGGTCCAAACTGACATCCATATTTATTTAGTTCCTGAATAAGTACATCTTAAATACATATTTTTCCATGGTCTAATGGAAAACACCACAAAGTATTAGAATTTAAAAGGAAGAATACAGGAAGCAGCATGTATGTGTTCTATATTACTGTCTGTAGGTCTCTCATTTCTCCGCATTTTGTGAGATTACATTATCTCGTCTCAAGCTTTTATCTCTAATTAAATAGCAATATCACATTAGTAAGTCTCGAATTAAAGCAGGAAGTCTAATTTAGTCCCTTTTTAAAAATGGCATTTTCTAATACGCTTTAAAGAAAACCACTTTGTATAATTTTTGCAGGTGGGAAGAGAGGAACATAGGCACGTCCTAGAGCTGTAAAGCAGAAGTGTCTGTACTAAAGAGTAGTTTGTAACTCACTGGAAACTAACTCTTTCAGAGGACCCTATCAAATGCTGCTGTTGACTTATCCCCTGCCTTTTCTTTTAAAGTCTTGCTGTCAATGCAGCTTTGTAGTTGTCCTGAAAATATATGACATTTGAGAAGAACTTGCAGCATTTCAGAAGATTTGCAAGAATCATGCAGAGCCACTAGTTTATTGCCAAAGCACCCAGTAATCATTTTATTATGACAAAGACAAAGGAGTGCAAGCGGAGTTGTTGTTATTGTGAATAAATGTGAACAAAAAAATTATATAAAGCCATTAAAATTGGAGTAGGTCAGTTTAAAAAAAAGGATACATGAGTAAAACTGGCCAGTAAATATTTTTTCAGTACAGCCAGTTAGACTGTACCTGCTTACCAAAGTACCATACACATCTGATGACATAGCAGCACAATACGCACACCAAACTCATACCATTTGCACCAGAACACAAAACCTTACACTGACCTCAGTCACGTGAAAATCTTACTGGCTAATTGTAGTATGTGTAATGGAGGGAAGCATGAGGTCAGAGTTATGAGTTTGCATTCTAGAGCAAGTATTAATTTCTACTTCACATAAAGAACTTTCAGCAATGTACTGTAAGAAAAAGTATTTATGAGTGTTATAAAACTGCCATTACAAACACAAAGTTAACACAACACAGGCCTAAGCACACCTAGAGTTAACTTGTCATGTTCCATTAGAAATGAATACTGTAGGTGAGTGCTTCATCACCTAGTCCAGCACCTTTATGTCAGACAGAGGGCCAGAATGGCACAAAACGGCCTTAAAAGCTTTGGTTATGGCCATAAGAGGATTCCCCAGAACAGGGTCTGTGGAAGACAGTAGTACCAAGCAACCTGGGCTTAGTGGTTAGGTTAAAGCCGTCATAGCCCCGTGTCTCCTGGTCTTGTAAGAGCATAAAGCCAATATACAGACTGAAAAGAGAACAGTGGATCAGATTAAGAAGAAATTTCACTGAAGTTTAAAACAAAGACAGCTGCATATGTGACATTTGATTAGGAAACCAGCTTTGCAACATTTGAGATAGAACTAAATATATTCTTAATGGGTGTTAAAAACATTTACGAAGATGAAGAATGAAAATATTCCGTCAAACTGTGAGTATTTAAAAATGAAATTAAGATGTTCTTATTCTCCATAGCAGTTCTAATTAAGGTTATCAAATATGTACATAATTTACCTATAACATTTGTTTGTAAATTTTTTTTTAATTCAGGTGTCTCTCCAGTTGGCACTGAAAAATTAAAGCATTCGCATTAATGGCATGTCTGAAAATTTGGGCCTTAACATCTCTGGGTCTCTAAAAGCCCATTTGTAAAATGGGGTTAATAAATACTTATCCATAAGTATCCAAAGACTACTTATTCTTTGAGATCTACAGATGAAAAGTATTAAGTGAAAAGAATTATTGTTATTTTTACAGTGAGCGTTACCCTGACTTACAAATATAAAATGGGCTCTCCAGTCGTTTTTGTTAATTACAATATTATCAAGCTTTTCTCCTAATTGTGAGTAGTACTATGCCAAATGTCAGTGTTCTCCTGTAATTCCAAGAGCACAGAAACTAATTGTTACAATAATTATTGGATAGAAACACTTATTAGTTAGAGTAAGTGTCACAATTATATTTCTGAAACCAACACTCCCAGGAACAGAAGATGGGCATCACCTAGTATATCACTTCCCCGGTACCCAGTGTTGTGACGCACCTCGCTACCACCTGCTCTTAACAGAAGCAAGTCTTGTCTGTGCCTGCTGTGTCAGCACCCCAGCCCCACCACTCTGGGCACCACAAACACTCCCCTCCAGGCCTACCCAGGCCATGCTCTCACACTACAGGTTAGTGATAGGCACGCTCCAGCCCTCAAGCCTTTTGAGAGTCTCCTTGGAGTGATCAGTCCCTGGTCCACTGGACACTCACAGAATTCTTAGCTCCATTACTCCCAAAGACGCTGTAAATACCAGCTTATCCGTTTCCCTTCAGCTCTCCGCTCCGTTTAACACACAGCATTTATGTATGTATATAATGAAAACAAGTAAAAGTTTATTTAAGAAATAGTAGGGATTTATGTGATAGCAAGAAGAAATATTAGAAACAAATAGTTTCATGTAAAATAAGATCACAACCAAAAATCATAACAGAACCTAAACTTACTTAACTAGTTACTATCAAGTCTTACAATTTTGTTCACCATCGTCTTTCAGCCATGTAGGCTGTGATCCCTTTCTCATGAAACAAGACATACACTCAGCTTGTCTCCTCGCTGAAGGATTCAGGGTGTATCTGAGTATCCCCAGTTATACTCCCAAAACCTATTCTATTTATTCAAACAGGATATCCACCTGCTGTTTGTTTTTTTCCTGCAGCTTTCCCTTGGTTTAACATCTGGTTCAGCAATACAAATAGCTCTCTGCTATTTTGTGGTGCAACAATACACTCTTGACCAGACAGAGAGGGATAAGCATCTCCTACCCCATGTAAGGCTCACTGGCTCTAGAATCTGGGCCTGTGGAGCTGCAAGTGTGTGTTGGGTCTAACTGGTAACATGGGGGGGGGAGTCTGCATCCCATTACCAAATCTCCTAAATCATCCAAAAGCAAAACAAATATCTATAAGCTTAAAGTAAACATACATTTTTATTCTGAAATTATAAAAGCTTAAGAAAAGACTTCTCTTTGGTATTAATGAAGATTGCATGCAGTTCTTACAAAATATCTATGTGCAATGATACTAACTTACATAAGCTTCCAGTGTGATCTAATAGTTGAAGCAAGGAGAAGTACAGATTTAGGAATATTATTCCCAGCTCCGTCTCTGTTTTTCTGAGCAAATCACAAATTCAGCTATTTTAAGTAAATAGCACTAAGGAGAAAGGGAGCTTTTGTCAAAAAGACATCACCCCAATCCTTCTATTAAGGTATGAAAGTTCACTATACATATCTCAGATTTCCAAGCAATCCTCCCTTAAAAGCAGGATCAGAAAGCTTGAAACTACTGATATTTCTAAAGGAAAAAAAACAAAATAAAACCAACAAAGACAAAACAAGCTTTCAGGCCTTCTTTATATAAAGAAGCAAAAGAAAGCACAAGCACATAGTGTGTCAGCAGAAGAACTGGTAGTAATTATGATATTTTAATTGCCTCAGAAGTTAATTTTACAGTTCTCTTATGTTTCTAAAGCATTGTGACATTTCCCGAGATATGGCAATTCCAAACCATTATTATTGCCATAGTTGGGAGCTCAATGATAATACATCAAATCTCTCACTCCAATCTCCCTATTCTTTGACAATGATTTCCCACTTTAGTAAATTAAAACTTAAAGACACAAAATGAAACAACTTTCAAGAGTTATGTTAAATGAAGAAAACTTAAGAAAATAAATTGGTAAGAATGAAAGTAGTAAAGAGAAGTCAGATTCTTATTTATGGATTTTTAAGATGCAGTTTACAAGATGCAATTATTCTGATAAAAAAAAACTAGGTTTACACAACAAAATGTATTATGTTTAAGTTAAATCCTTATCTAAGGAGTGATTGTTGTACTTAAAAACTGATTTTAGGTGCCTCTATTTATCTGTCCAAATGTTACCTGCCAAGATTTTGAAAATTATCTCAATGAACAAAACATGAGAGGACAGTTTTTCCTGCATCCAAGAACTTTCTTTTGTTCAAATCTATCCCCATGTTGACTTCTTACTCAAAGAGTAATTTACGAAATGCTTTGGCAAATGAGGACCAGAAAGAACGTCTTGGGGTGTGTCTTGGACTGTGACACATAGTACATTTGTTTTAAAGAGATGATGAAAAGAGCACTCCAGTTTATAAAGAAATAATTCAGTTACCAAGTGAATAGAATAAGAAAGAAAAGATCAAATATTTTTTCATAACAAGAGACTGGACATTGGAAATCCAAAGCAATTCTTTCATTGTGATTATATTGCAACTAAAGATACAAAGTGATAGATTACACATGCTCCAATTGTGTTGTACATTGTGCAGTGTGCAAATGGGGAAGGATAAGGCAATATGCACTGCAGTGAAGGACTGATGAGCAAAATATATCAAAAGCTTTGTGTTGTTATCCTATCAGTTCAAAGGTGCAGAGTGATATTGTGCACATGCTGAGCTACATGATTCTGTAGCAAGGCAACATGCAACTATGATCACACCAAAAGAGAGCAAGCCCTTTGTCAAAATTCTAAAACTCATTCAAATAAATTGTGCAAGTGCAGCTGGTACAAGAAATGCATAGTGTAAAACAATCTCTGACTCTGCATAGATCAGTGCACAATCATAGCAACAGGGGCTGCAAAAAAGCAATTAATGATGCAAATGGCAAATTCACAGGATTGAATTGTGTGCACTCAGCACGAAAGAGAAAAGGCGTGAATATGCCCTCCAGGAACAAAGGAAAAAGATGCTTGATATTATGAGGAAGAGTGTGCAGTAGCATGAGCAATGGTACTGTTGAAATGTTGACATGCTGGTAATTGATTCACATGATGACACATAGAGGCAATACAGCAGGATAAAAGAATGGCCATGGGTCACACCAGATAACCTAGTATATGTCATCGTCCTTTGTGAGAATTCCCATAACTGCAGAGCGTCCGTACTAGCCCATAGACGGCAAGTCTCTAACATTATCTGGACTTTGTTGAACTAAATTAATAACTGGTATATTTTTGATATGAGAAATATAAGAAAGTGAGGCTCCACAGGAGACCTCAAAACTTACAGCAGACTCCAGAATTTGGTCTGACCATTAAAAAGAAATATGTTTTTCAGCCACCCTGCTGAGTCTGTGTTGATTGAAACTGCTTTTCAGTTTTACAAGGTCAGTGTTAATTGTAAAATCACATCCAGAGATTAAGAGTTTGTTCTAAAAGTAACAAGATAATAGATGTCCTTTATGACTGATATAATTTTGTTTTTATGAACTCCAGAATAAAATCCATACTTACCTTGTCTGTTTCGTTTTAAATGTAACAAGAGGGATAAATAGACTTATTGAAGTCTGCCGTGTCCCGCTGATTTTAAAATGGTTATGTTAAAGAATTAAAATGCAGATGTGACAGGATATATGTTGGAGTGTGATTGTATGTATGTATGATTGAATAAGAAATGAAAAATTAAAGGTTAAGATGCCAGCTTGAGAATTACAGCTCTGACATCAATTGGCTGAAGAAATGCACAGAGCAAGATGGCTGGGTGACCCCAAGGCCAAACCAGAATCCACAATCCATCCCCAAGCACCCGAGCATGTGAAGAACCAAAGAACAAGATAACACCAAGCTGTCATGGATGTTCCATCTGCTGATTAAACATCACTTCAAATGTGGGAATAGTGATTGATTATCGCTTCAAACGTCAAGGCAGCATGATGAAGCAGATTCCATAGTCTGGTATAAGAATGAATTTCTATAAAAACAGAATCAACAGACTGAGAATTCTGAGTCTGGTTCTGCCACCATCCTCCAGGAGCATCAGATGTGCATCTGACAAAGACTCGGCTCCACTCTCGTGTCCAGGCTACCTGGCCAGTAACTTGGCACAAGCAACCTCTAGGCTGGTAACTATAACAACTTCGCAGAACTTTATAGGAATGAATGAATGAGTGTGAATGACAGGTTATAACCAGACTTAGTGATCTGTTCTATTTTTCTGTCTGTATTTACAATAAATGTGGCATTTTGCCTTATCCCTCTTATAAGAGCTTGCTGGTCTTTATTTAATTGGTATAACAACTTTGCTTGGGGCATGGAATGTCAGTTGTCTATTAATCCAAGGCTGATAACAATACACGGTGTCACATGTATTACCCAGTCACCTGCCTCAGCCAATTTTAGAGCCATCTGGTAAAGGGTAGCATTTCCAGATATGGGAATAATTTACTGCACTTTTTTCTACAGTTTATTCACAACATTACAAATTACTGCACATCTGCACACCCTAGCACCAGATAATTTTTGGTGCTCTTATTCACTGAGGATTAAATTCAACTCTGTGCATCAGGCCAGCATAAAGGTTATGCAGTACTTAAGCCACAATTTGATAGCATGGGCTTTGTGGTGGTTCCTCTGTACCAGAAGTGAACTTCACCTCAGTGTACAATTTTTTTGTTTTACTTGGAAGGACAGGGTCTAGAGTGAAACTTGCCTTAAGCAGACAGCTGTGGATCAGTAAATATGGGTTGGTTTTTAGTCAAAGGTTTAAAAACTACTGGAAGTCTTGGGAATACTTCAAAGAGGTCACTCAGAATAGGGGTTGATTTCTTGAAGTGGATCTGTAGCGCAGGTGTTACTGGACATGTTTTAAGCTTTTCTCACTCTTCTCAATCTTTTTTTTCCTAATAAAAATGAAGTTTCCTTACACTCATTCCATATCTCCACCTTTAATGCTGAAGTCCTAAACCTAGGACACTTTCCCCTTACTCCCCAAGGTTTGAGCTAAATCCAGGGTTCTGAGCTCAATCCTTGAGGCAGCTATTTAGGGATATGGGGCAAAAATCTGTTGGATGATTTAATTGGGGATTGGTCCTGTGGTAAGCAGGGGGTTGAACTAGATGATCTCCTGAGGTCCCTTCCAACACTGATATTCTATGATTCTTACAGATATGCAAGAAATGCATGGTAACATTATAAAAATGCTAAATAAAATGGTGAACTTTCACCTCCCCATCTTTTGCATTTTCTTATTGTTCTTTAGGATCTATGTTAGCTATCAACAGTAATACAGGAACTCCTCGCTTAAAGTCATCCCAGCTAACGTTGTTTCATTGTTACATTGCTGATCAATTAGGGAACATGCTTGTTTAAAGTTGTGCAATGCTCCCTTCTAATGTCGTTTGGCAGCCGCCTGCTTTGTCTACTGCTTGCAGGAAGAGCAGCCTGTTGCAGCTGGCTGGTCTGTGCTTGGAACCAGGGTGGTCCGGCAGCCCCCCATTAGCTCCCCTCTATCAGCTCCCTGCTTCCCTAGGTTCCCTGTGCAGCAGCCGCCCAGCAGGCTATCGATTGCTGGCAGTTCAGCTGTCCCTCCCCCTACTGCCATGTGCTGTTCCTGCCCTCTGCCTTGGAGCTGCTCCCCAAGCCTCCTACTTGCTAGGGGTGGGAGGGGAGGAAGATGGGCATCATCCTCCCCATTGTTCCTGCACCCCACTTACCTCATCTTCCCTAGAGCAGCGGGGAGGGAGCTTGCCTTGGCAGCAGCTGCAGCTCAGCTTGCTGATCTAATTCTCTCTCTCTCTTTCTCTCTCTCTCTCTCTCACACACACGTACACACACGGTGTGTGTCTCTGGCTGCCCTCCCTCCTTTCCTGCTGTCTTGTAGAGTTTGACAGTTAACCCTTGAGAGCTCAGCCAATTGCTAGTTCATTTAGCAGTAAGGCATTCCCTGGGAAATATCCCACCCTCTCACTCCTCCACCCCAACCAAGCTTCACAATCATCCTCACTGTGTGCCAGTATTAAATTGTTTGTTTAAAACTTATAGTGTGTGTGAATGTATATATATATAAATAATATAGTCTTTTGTCTGGTGAAAACAATTTCCCTGGAACCTAACCCCCTCATTTACATTAATTCTTATGGGGAAACTGTATTCGCTTAACATCGTTTTGCTTAAAGTCGCATTTTTTCAGGAACAGAACTACAACGTTAAGTGAGGAGTTCCTGTATTAAGCATCTCTGACCCACTACAGCTCACCAACTGAAAGCTGAGCTGCCACTAGAGAACAGCAGAAAAATGGAGAGTCACAGAGAAGTATTTAATGCTTCTATGAACCAGCCATAATTATCAAACATGGAGTATAGAAATGGTATGTTTATGAAGTAGAAGAGATGAGGTTTTAGATGGCTTGGGAGGTAGACAAGATGGGAAGGGGAAAAAAGAAAATTTTTATTAATGCAGAAATACATTTGTCATACAAATGGAGATAGAATTGGCAGTGATCTGGGAGTGTGGAAAAAAGAGGAAGTACAGGAAAGTTGCAGTGATGTCATCAGTCTAGTCAGCAGAACAGTTCTTTTATTAAATAGACTAGTAATTTTGTTGAGCAATAAGTGACTCTGTGTTATGATTGTCTGAGAAACTACTCTTGTGTTGTAATTACATATACATTTCAAGGTTTTTTTCAGGATAAAGCGATGAGCAAGTCTACAGTGAACTGTATTACAACACCATAGCTTTGATCGTGACAGCCTGATATTTTATACAGCACTGGTGGCCAAACTTCTTAACATGTTGGCTGCATACTGAATAGAATGCAGGCCTCTGGCTAAACAATAAGCACAAGAGTGTTTTTGTAACCAGTTTGCAAGACATATCAGGCTTGTTTACAAAAAATACTGTTGAATTATGTGCATGCAGCAACTTTTTTCACAGTACAATCATATTTGTGTATCCACAAGTTTCATGCTGTCTGACTACATTTGTATCACTGCAACCTGGGAAATTTGGGCAGAAAAGTGCTTCAATAAGGGATACAGTACCCAGAGGACATATACCGCAATGGTTACTCTCAGAGGATTAACTTACTGTTGTGATGGGGTTGTCTAGGCCCTGAGGTCCCCTGCTGGAGCCTCGCAACTCTATCTCATCTCGCCCCAGAAAAGGGCAGCAGAGAGGGTCCTCCAAGGGAGCTAAAGTAGATGCAAAGGAAGCAGCCAATGAGAGGGACTGCAGGGGAGCGGACAATCAGGATCCAGACTGATGGGGAGGTGAAAGCCTGATGGGGAGATGAAAGGTCACAATTTTATTTAGCACGTTTATACTGTTGCCATGCATATCTGTGGAAGGGGAAGGTGTCCTAGGTTTTAGGACTGTAGCATTAAAGATGGAGATATGGAACAAGTGTAGGGAAGCTTCATTTTTCCTAGGGAAAAAAAAGATTAAAAAGAATGAGAAAAGCTTAAAAGGAGTTGCAGGACTAGAGTGAGTTCAGTCTGTTAGCAGTGACTGAGGGAGTAAGAGGCGCTTCTGGCAGGCTGCAGAGATCAGTCTGCTAGCAGGGACCAGGGAAGCAAAAGGTGCTCCTGGCTGGTGTGACAAAGCTCCAAGTTTGTACTTGTGGGTCCTCCGCTTCCTGGCAGATTTAGGGCCTCAGAAACTCACCTAGGCCCCAGAGTGACCTCCCTTTCTCAGTATAATTGGCAAGAGTCACCTGCCTCGTGAGTTACCTTCATCACAGGCCAGTAGGGAAGGTGTAAAAAGGGGGGAACTCGGGCCCACCCTCTACTCCAGGCTCCAGCCCAGGGACCCTAATAGTATCAGCTAAGATGGCTGACCTTTTATCCACAAAACACAATACAATTCCCTGGGCTACTTCCCCACAGCAGTCCCCGCTTCTTCAAACTCCACTTCACCCTCACCTCAGGGCCTCCTTCCTTCTGGATGATATGTTGTCCAACACTCAGTCTCACCAACAACACAACCTCCTTCCACAGCTCCTGACACCCACAGCCCACCTGACTAACTGGGAGGTTTTAATCTGGTTTCAGCCAGTCCCTGATTGGCTTCAGGTGTCCCAATTAGGCTAGCTGTTTCTACTCCTTTCTAGAAGGTTCTTAATTGGCCCCAGGTGTCTTGACTGGCCTGGAGTAGCCTTTGTTTGGCTATCCAGGGAACAGGAACCTGCACATCCTGAGACTAATATACTCTCCTGTATCCTTCTGGTCTGACTCCAGTATGCCTTCCAGTACGCTCCTGTATCCTTCTGGTCTGATTCCGTCACACTGGTTACAAGGGCAAAAGCAGGTAGTTACTGGCAGGGACTGAGGGAGCGAAGAAGGGACTTTTGGCTGGCTGCTGGGACTCAACTATGGTGAAGTGGCCAGGAAAACAAAGAGTAGCAATTAGCAAAGGGATGCATCATGAGGCTGCTCTACTTAAAGGTTCCCTGGAGCAGTGGGTGGGAATGGGTCCTCCCCGCACAACCAGTGGTAGGAAGTGGCTATGCCCTAAGGAAGGGAATGAGAACTGTGGCACCCTAGGGAAGGGGTCTGCACGGAGACTGATTCGGTGAGGAGCCGTGGTAAGCACACTGACTCCAAGAGAGGTGGCTCAGCAGGAAGGCTGGTGTCACTCAGGACTCAAGTAGAGTCAAAGAGTCCCCTGGGAATAAAGCCTCGGGACACTGATCAATTCCAGAGTAGGAGCCTTGCAACCTGACTGGACCAAACGATGGTACCGGGATGGGCCCTGTTGGACTGTTTTAGAAGACTGAGCCCAGGGAGGGCTGCAGGACATTGAGAATATTTGGATTGTGTACCCCAGAAGGGGTTTGTTTGTTTTGCATGCGGGCTGAGTCACCAAAGACCTGCTTGACCAAGAGCAGTAATGGATCGTGAGCTGAGGAAACTGAGGAAAAACTGCAGGTACACACACACTCAACCAAGGAGCGCTCAGGAGATGGGAGTGGACCCCTTAGTAACTGTGTATAGACACAAAGCCTTTTCCTCACACTATTGACTATAATGGGGTGGGCCATGTGATCTGTCTTTCTCAAACCCAGAAAAGCCAGCAGATGGAATCCTGATCCCATTGACATCAACACTTCCATGGTTTCAATGGGGCTGGGATTGAACACTGATTATTTCAAGTTAGTGCTTCTTGTTGTGCTACAGCTGTTGTTGCTTGTTGTTCCCCAGGAGGGAAGGAATGTGAGCTGCCCCACCAGCCAGCGCTTCTCCCATCCATGCTTCCAGGTAGCTCCAGGGCTTGAGCTGATGGGGGAGTTGCTGGGCGTGTAGCACAGAGGGAGGCAAGAGGCTGCTATGCAGGAGGACTGAATCCCAGCTCAGCAGCATGACTGCCTAGCCACTCTTGTGCAGCCGCAGCTCTCTTCTTATCTGGACTCCCAAGCTGCCTGCTGGAATTGGGATTTGCAAGTCGCATGGGGCTGCAAATGCTAGAGTTGATGGAGGAGAGCAGTGAGCAACACAGAAAGGTGCGGGAGAGAAGGGGAGGGTCTCGAGGGAAGAGGTGGAACAGCGAGAGGGAGGATATCCTGTTTTCAGACATTAGGAAGTTGGCAACCTCACTCCCATGGAACCCTACAGGCTATGCCGTTCCAGTTTGATGACGAGCTACTGATAAGTGCTCTTTGCCTATGGTCTTTCAATCAGTTATGCGCCCACCTTATAATCATTTCATCTATGCCAGATTTCCATTATGCAACATTTCCCTTAGTTTGCTTATGAGAATGTCATGAGGGACCGTGCAAAAGCCTTACTAAAATCATGATATGTCTACAGCTTCCCCCCATCCACTAGGCCAGTAACGCTAACAAAGAAGGAAATCAGGTGTGATTTATTCTTGAAAAATCTATGTTGTCAATTGTTCATAATCCTATTATACTGTAAATGCTTACAAATTAATTGCTTAATAATTTGTTCCAGTGTCCTTCCACGTATCGAAGTTAGACTGACTGGTCTATAATTCTCCAGGTCCTCTTCTCCCCCTACTCCCCTGTTTTATAAAGCCAAGTACTATGTTTGGCCTTCTCCAGTCTGCTGGAATTTCACCCAACCTCCATGAGTTCCCAGAGATAATCACTAACAGTCCCAAGATTGCTTAAGGGAGTTCCTCTTGTTCCGTAGGGTGAATGTCATCAGGCCCTACTGACTTGAATACATTTAATTTATCCAAACATTTTAAACCTGTCCCTTTCCTATTTTGGCTTGCATTCCTTCACCCTTGTTATTAATAGTAATTCTGTTGAGTATCTGGTCACCATTTATCTTTTTAATGAAGACTGAAGCAAAATAAGCATTAAACACCTCAGCTTTCTTGATGCCATTTGTTATTATCTCTCCTTTCTTGCTAAGTAGAGGACCTACATTTTCCTTCATCTTTCTCTGTCTCCCTGTAGGAAGGGGACATGACCTCCCAACCAGACGGACGGAAGGACAGCTGCCTAGTGGGTAAAGCCAGGATACCCACACTGCTGGAAGCAGAGGAGTGGGACAGGAATGGGAAATACAAAAGGGAGGGACCCTCCAGATCATCTGAAGAAGAGCCACCAGAGGAGAAGGATGTCTCCCACCTGCAGCTGGAGCTCGGACCTGATGGTGGTCGCTACACTACTGAGACCAGGAGGGGCTGCCAGTCGCCGGAGACACAGGCACCAACTCCATGGGTGCGCTTGGGCTGGATCACCGATGGGGAAAAATTAGTGGGTGCTCTGAACCCACCGACAGCCAAGATCCCCTCCCTGCCCCACTTTGCCTCCGCCCCTGAATTGTATTTCCAGTTCCTGTCCCCTCTCCTCCACCTATCTCTCCGTGCTTGCCGTGCCAAACAGCTGTTTGGCAGCATAGCAAGGTTCCCCACCCCAGAGCCTGCATTCCCACCCAGAGCCCTCACTCCCCCCCACCCCATCCCACTCCCTGCCCCAGCCCTGATCCCCCTCCCACCCTCCAAACCTCTCAGTCCCAGTGTGGAGCACCCTCCTGCACCCCAAACTTCTCATTCCTGGCCCCACATCTAAGCTCGCACCCCCAGCCGTAGCCCTCATCCCCTCTTCCATCCCAACCCACTTCTTCAGCCTGGAGTCCCTTCCTGCACTCTGAACTCCTCATTTCTGGCCCCAACCTGCCCCCACCCCCAGCTGAAGCCCTTTCCTCCCTCCCACAACCCAGCCCCTTGAGCCAGCTGAAAATAAGCAAGTGAGTGAGGGGAGAGAGAGCGAGCGATGGGAGGAATGGAGTGAGCAGGACCTTGGAAAAGGTGCAGGGCATGAGTGGGGCCTCAGAAGAGGGGCGGGACAAGGGTGGTTGGTGTTCTGTGAGTAGAAAGTTGACAAAACTACCAAGTGCTTGTAAATTAAGATACATGGAGGCAGGAAGAGAGTGGATATTCCTAAAAAAGTAGCTTAGAACTAGGTGTTTTAGCTGGAGTTCTTAAGGTGCAACTGACTCAGTTTATGGTTTTTGCAACTTTTGTTCGAAGTGAACAGCAGGAATGGTGTACATATTGTGAAACAAAGAAAGAACTCTGTGAATGTTGAATTTATTCATTTCATTCTCAATGAAGTAAAAATATAGTCTAAGACCAGGTCTACATGGACCGAAAAAAAACAAAAAACTTTTCAATCAAGTTAAGCTAACTCAATTGGAACTCCTCTCTCAATACCAATGTACACACAGTTTAACATTTTTAACATGACCATTATATAACCTAGGGTCCCTGCTACACTAGAATGCAGCTCCCTAATTATATTTGGCCACAATTTTGTCACCGCTGAATTAATTTGACTGAAAAATACTTGTTTCTTTCCATGACATGGCCACAGAGGGGATTTATTCATAAGGACTGAGATGAGTGAATCAAATATTCTGGGAGTTCTTTTCTACTCTATTTCATTCACAATGAAGTACACAATTCCTGTTAACTTAGAAAGAAAGATAGCAAAATGGTAAATTTCATGTAGCATAGGCTACAAGATCATCAGCTCATGCAATCTTAAAGGTTTGTCTACATCAGCACTGGGTCTCCAATCATGCTAGTTCAATGTAACTTAGCTTAACTCAAATGCAGAACAGCTTTCTTCAGCATATATGGTTGAGGGTCTAAAAAAATCCAGATTCTACTTCAAATGCTTGTGAGCGGGGACAAATTCTGCTCTCACTAGATCTTGGTAATCTCACTGAAATCAAATAGCTACTCCTGTGCAAGTCCACTGAGCAAAACAAGATTTCACAGAGGTACCAAAGCGCAGAATTTGTTCTGAAGAATCTTTATTACTGATGATGCATGGAAAGGAAAAAGCCCAGCTTCACTTTCAGACTCCTGTAACAGTTTGTAGGACAGACAGCTAGAAATGAATGTTGCTACTTATCAGAATTTGTTATTCAGTAGGATTTTCCTCATCCGCACACTTTACTATTTGCACAAAAAAGGCAAAAAGCCAACCACCCTGTATCTACGCAAAGATTAGTGTTATTCTGAAGTGTCATATTCTGAAGTCTCTAAAACTTCATTAATTTTATAAAACTTATTAATACATAATATAATAAACTGAAAATAGAACCAACAAACTGAATGAAAAAAGACATTCTATGATGCGTTATTCTGGGAGGGGTTATTTTGCTAGTTTGCACATTAATTTTCAATAGATCTCCTAGTTACCCACATGAATTAGTAGGGATCTACTCTATGTATTATACATAAAGCATTTCCAGACACCTTACCATTGCCTTTTGCTTGTACAGAATTACACAACTGACACTTTCTTCAGTACAAGTTGGCAACATGAAAAGAACAAATATTAGATTTTCTGATGTATTATTCTTTTTATTTGTGAACTAGCCAACAGATTATTCAAATAACCTTCCCTTTGAAGCAAGGAAATAATTTCCCTAAAAAAAAGAGAAGTATTTCCTGGTGTGCTTTGTGTATTCAAATTTATTCTAAGCCCTATTAAGTTGCTGGCTTAAATTCCAATTTATTGTATATTATTGTTTGTTGGTTTTGATAAAGTCTTTGGCTTTGCCAACAACCACGGCAAAAACCAAAGGCGGGAAGTGAGTTTAACGGGATATCTCTATCACTCTGTTCTCAGGGTTTAACTGGAGCCCAAAAAACAATAGTATGATATTGACTGATGAACTTGCTCTTTGCCACTTGCCTGCTTGGCTCCTTTTCCATGTTCCAGGACAAGTGAGATCTTGTTCTAGGAATCAAGGAGGCTGGTGTAGTTATTTTATATGCAATCACTTGCTTAATTGTTTTGAGATTTTTTTTAAAGGAAAATCATTGACAAACTGTTACACCAGCATTGTGGTTAACAACTCAGTGTAGAATAGAAAACTTCTGGTTATGGTTCACATACCATAGCTTATATTAATATGATTCTAATCTCCCACTAATTTTCCTCTTGTTTGACTCCATTAATTTCAATAGTATTATTCCTGAATAATTGTACTATTGTAACTGAAATCTGAATCACAAACAAGCCCGTAAGTATATTATTGACATTTGAAGAACAACCTCAATGATACAAAACTGTTACATACAAACACGCATGGGAGTTGACTGATTCCTGCCAAAAAAATAAAATTCAATTTCTTGACTTTTGTAATTTAAATTACAATCATAACTTTGCTCTATCATGTTTCCATTTTGTTATGTAACAATAAAAAGCTAAGATGATTTGACCTGCTTTGTAACTTTTTAGGGTGTTTCAGTTGTAAGGTCTTTTTTGTTTTTGTTAAATACAGGATTGGGTTCCATGTGAAGAATGAAACTCCAACGTTTTAACTGATATCCAGCCAGGCATTAACAACTGACTTGGCAGTTTTCGTATGTAGGTACAGCAGCGCTCCAAAAAGAGAACAAAATATCAAACCTTGTAAATATATTAACAAATGCTTATTAAATAGTAAAACTTTATCACTCTCTCATCCTGCAAGAAAGCAATCTGATATTTAATTTCAATGTAGTTGTTTTCTATGAAGTCAGTACACTAAAATCTCTCAAAGACAGCGATGCCACAACTAGAGACATTTTGTTCTACTCCAGGAATAGGCAACCTATGGCACGGGTGCCAAAGGTGGCATGCCAGCTGATTTTCAGTGGCACTCACACTGCCTGGGTCTTGGCCACCGGTCCAGGGTGAGCTCTGCATTTTAATTTAATTTTAAATGAAGCTTCTTAAACATTTTTAAAACTTTATTTACTTTATATACATCACTAATTTAGTTCTATATTATAGACTTATAGTAAGAGACCTTCTAAAAACGTTAAAATGTATTACTGGCACACACAACCTTAAATTACAGCGAATAAATGAAGTCTCGGCACACCACTTCTGAGAGGTTGCCAACCCCTGTTCTACTCCAAAATTAAGTCTCAAGCTGGCTCCTAAAGCAATATTGATTTTATCCCCTGATGAAAATGTATGGTTTTGCTGTTTCAAAATGGTGCTGAGCAGAATTCTGTATGTTTCCACAGAATTCTGTATATACATATACAGAAATAGCCTGTTGAATACAACATGGGATATTTTGGGTTTTCCATCATTTGCAGTGTAAGTCATAACTGGATGTAAATAATATGCTACAGCTCAAACACAAGTTACGGGCCTCATGCAGAAATTACTGGGTGAATTCTTATGGCCTACTGTTATGCCAGTGGTCAAGTTAGATGATCAGAATTACTGTTTCTGGCCTTTAAAAAACACACTATGAATATTAGATATATATTAATACTACAACTAGGAAAATTCCACTTTCTTCAACTAATAGTCTGCTGTTTACTTCTGTTTATGGGAAAGTTAGTTTCTCCGTTGAGCCAGATAGTTTTAAAATAAGTTATGACAAGAAAGGCATTACACAACCTTGAATTGTAATCTAATAGTTGAAACATAGTTCTCACACTAGGCAGAAATAATTAGCATCTTTCTTTCCACCAGTTTGCTGGCATGCAATAAAACTTATGACAAACAGATGAGTAACACGACTGGAGAAAATGAACATGAAAAAGCAAACACACTCTCAGCTTTTCTTCCCTGGAGAAACTTTACCTTTTTGCAGGAAGCAGTGCATTTCAGTTAGTTAATGCATTAGCGTAGGTGAGTGTGTCTCTTTACTATACTATGTTATTTGTTGGCTTATACAGATTTCATGAAAATACAAACAAAAAGGGAAAATAGTCATGTGGTCTGTCTCTCTCTGTGGAAGATCTCCTCAAGCCATTTCACACACAACCCCAGCAGAATTTATTCCCAGATTATTACAATGTATAATACTCATTTGCTATCTTGCAAGAGTTCACAAACACATTTTTTTTATAATAAAGTTAAGAATACATTAAATGTTATATTCCTTCTTTTCCAAACTTGTCAGCTCCTCTAATTAAATGTTTTTGATTCCCTCTTACCTTTCTTGACATTGTTAATGAAGTGATAGATACTGAAATTGCTGAGGGAGTTTGAGAAAACTGGGGATCTGGACATGGTACTGAAGACAATTGGTTTTCTTGAGCAACATAGTGTCTATCTGGTATGCCAGAGTATCTGAAAGGAGAGAAAACATTGAGTATTTAATAAATGCTAATAAAATGAAGTCCAGGATATGCTTCCTCTGCTAAATTCTTATGCCTGGTCTACATCTAAAACTTAGGTTGACCTATCTAGGTCACCCCAGGATGTGAAAACTACATGTCTCGGATGTGAATTTAAATAAACCTAAGCTCCCATGTAGACACTAAATTGATGGAAGAATTCTATCAACTTAGCTTCCACCTCTTGAGAGGGTAGATTTACGACAAAAACTCCTTCTGTAGTTATAGCAAGCATTTACACTACAGAAATGTAGCTGCAGCTCTGTCACTGTAGTGCTTGTAGCACAGACATACCTTTATATATACCTCCTTATACAGCCCCCTAAAGTAATTTTTGTCTCTAACAGTGTTTACATCCCTCAGATATTTGTAGATTTCATGCAGTTTTTTAGCCAAGCCAGTGACTTTTATTTCAGTCTTCTAATGTTTTCTCAAAAGCAGTCCCATTAGCGCCTCTTTGTTTTGTTGGTTTATTTTTGGTTGATCTTCTTTGAGCTTCTTCCAAGTCATCAGTGTCTTCCTGGTAATGAGATGCCTACAACTGAATGCAGTATTCAGTGTGTGTGTGTGTGTGTGTGTGTGTGTGAGGGGGTGTCATACCTGAGAAGAAATATTATCCCCTTGTCCTGTGATGTAATCTCTGTGTACACCGCCCAACCCTGCACAGGGCTTTTTGGGTCCATCATGTACTGCACATTCTGCTCACCTCACTCCTACAAGTAGTCTTATCAAAAAGTGGGACTATTAACAGGAAGAGAGTTTGGCCCTAGATGACCATGATAGTATGTCATTTGTGCAGAGGATCACAAAGTAAAACTAAGAACTCAACAAAGTAAGTGACTCAGTTTTGAATATGACAGAATATAAAACACAACCGGCCCAATTTTGCCCACATGTACATTCATATCACTGTCTTGATTTCAAAATTCTGAACCAAGAGGACTTACAAACATTTCATTTCACAGTGCCTCACTAATGGAGAAATGAGACATTTTAATAAATTGAAATCCTTGGTTAGCTACATTATAAAAATAGATGATTCCTGTAACATGAGATGCTTTTGGGCATCCTTGGAACCTGGCTAGCGAGGCAGTGCAAGGCACCCTCTCATTCCCCTGTGTGGGAAGAAGGGAAAGAGTATCACAGAGTGGTTATGTCCCCTCCCTTGGCAGAGCAAGAAGGGATGGAGCCAGCCCAGTTGCATTGGGCAACATGCTGTGCTGTGTCTAAATCTGGCAGAGTTTACTTCTTCCTCCTCCTTTTCCTCCCCCAGAGCAGTAAAGGAACTGAGATACTCTTGAGTCACAATCTTCTGCTCAGGTTGCTCCTGGAGCAGTGGAACAATGCCTCTTACTTTGCACTCCCAGCAAGTCACACCTTAGCCCTTGGAGAAGAGCAATTCCTGCAATTATGCTGCTTTATCAACATAGTAAAAGCTTCCCTTCCCTAGAGTGACAGGTGTGAGAGAGAAGATAGGGTTGTTTCTGAAAACTTTCATCTAATATTTATTCTGTCTTGGATTTTTTTTAAATAACTCATTTTCTGTAACTGATGCTGAAGTCAAGAGGCTAAAAACTCCAAGCCTTTATTCCCCTCCTGTCTTGAGTCTTTCAGATATCCATAATGCAACCATGTATGCTCCTAACGCAGGCTGGAAGGTCAGCAGCACTACGAGGTCTAAGTCCCTGTCTTGGATGGTTTAGACACAACAAATCCTGTATCTTGGCAGGGGGTTAGACTAGATCAGGGGTGGGCAAACTACGGCCCGCGGGCCGCTCCTCCCAACCGGCCCCCAAGGTCTGGCTGGGGAGGCTGCTCCGGCCCATCCCTAGCTCTCTCCCTCCCCCGCGGCCTCTGTGGGTCGCATGCAGCAGCTCTAGGGGGTGCGGCTGTGCAACCGCGTGGCCGGCTGGGGAGGCTGCTCTGGCCTCTTCCCCGCTGTCTCCCTCCCCCGCAGCCGCGGGAGCAGCAGCTCTCAGGGACGGGGCTGCACGACTGCGTGGCCAGCTGGGGAGGTTGCGCCGGCTCCTCCCCCACTGTCTCCCTCTCCCGCGGCCTCAGCTTTCAGGGGCGAGGCTGCGCAACCGCGTGTTTGACTCTGGGCCAGACAACGTGGTGCGCTCCAGCGGATCAGCGCAGCGGCGTGTCTGGCTGTGGGCCAGACACGCTATTCATAGCGGTGGCGGGGTAAGCGGGCTGTGGCAGGGCTGGGCCTGGGGCGGGAGGTTGGATAAGGGGGCAGAGGGTCTCAGGGGGCAGTGAAAGGGGGGTTGGATGGCGCGTGGGCATCCCAGGGGGCCTGTCAGGGGTCAGGGAGCAGCAGGGTTAGATAGAGGGGTAGGGTCCTGGGGCATGATTAGGGGGCAGAGGGTCTCTGGAGGGGGGCGGTCAGGGGCAAGGAGCAGGAGGGCTTAGATGGGGGCAGGGTCCTGGGGGGCAGTTAGAGTGGGGGGGATCTCCAGAGGAGTCGGTCAGGGGACAAGGAGTGGGGGGTTGGAAGGGTTGGTGTTTCTGAGGGGGCAGTCAGGAGGCGGGAAGTGGAAGGAGGCCGGATTGGGGGTGGGGCCTTCCCTACCCGGCCCTCCATATAATTTTGTAAACCTGATGTGGCCCTCGGGCCAAAAAGTTTGCCCACCCCTGGACTAGATGATCCATGCGGTCCCTTCAAACCCTAAAATTCTATGATTCTAACATGCCTACGGTCGACAGCATTTAATTGCTTTAGATTGCTTTAATTGCTCTAGCATTTAATTGCCACTACTCTATGAGAGAATCCAGAAGTTGATCATGGGCAACTGCTCATCTGGGTGAATGTCTTCTCATGTCAGCACTGGAAGGCTCTGTTATGTCCCACATTTGTTTACTGTGTATACGAGGCCTCTGGTAGGGCTAGTACAGACATGTAGTACAAGATGACTGCAGCATACTGGTGCCACTCTGCTTCATGTCCAGTTAATTTTACTAATGCAGTGGAACATATGACCCAGTGTCCACAGGAGATCAGGGTCTAGATGAAGGCTAATTGGCTAAGGCTCAATCCAGCTAAGAAAGAATTAATGTTGGTAGGCAGAGGGAACCAGCCGGAAGAATTGACAAGTACCATATATTACTCCTGAGAGAATTCTGCACCAAAAAAATAAAATTTCTGCACACAACATTTTAAAATTCTGCATATTTTATTTGTCAAAATAATGTGATATAATCATGCTGGTTTCAATTATTTAGGTAATTTATTTAAACTGCAATACCATGGATGGAGAATGGGAGTGAGGAGCATTGGAGGAAATTCCCAACCCACTTTGCCTAATAGCAATGTAGCTAGGTTTGACTCTTTATTTTTAGTTATTAGTCAACCAGTATATGCAGCCATATGCTCAGTGTTACATCACAGAGAAATGAAGAGCAAGTGAGGGCTGGGAAATCAAACTCCCAATTTATATTGGTTACTGACCGTCACCAGAAAGGTCAGTAGCAAACAGTTCATAGAACACATTTTTTCAGTCCAAAAATTTAGACCATTTCTAATCTCTAAAGCAGGGGTCTTCAAATGTTTTCCTGAGTGGCCCCTTCCCGTGGAGGAAAAAGTCTGTCGGCCCCCCAGCGCGGGTATGTCCGCCAAAATGCCGCCACAAAAAGCGGACGCTTCTGGCGGCAGCGGCATTTCAGCGGTCTAAAATTGGGGGTGGGAATGGAGTGCAAATGAGGGTTGAGACTGTGAGGGCAAAGGTGGGCTGTATGACACCATAGTAAAAACTGAAAAATGTTTCACAATCATTTTATTAGATTTAACTCATGTTTTAAAATCATCATAAAAATTGAAGTACTCAAGCCTATTATGAATTCCCCTCTCCCAGAGGAATGGAACAGGAGCGGGCACAGAGAGATCCTGGCCCCTTCCCCCAGCACCACTCCTACCCCCCTACAGTGCCCCTATCCCCATAGAGATTCCTGCCCCACTCCCCATAGAGATCCCTGCTGACACAACCCCCATCTCTATGGATCCCCGTTGGGTGCATCCAGCACTGTGGGGATTAGTCCACTTAGTTCGGCGGCCTCTGGGTGGTCTCGGCGGCGGCACCGGGGTCTCGCGCACCCCCAGGGGTGGTCTCGTGCACCCCTGGGGGTGCACGCACCCCAGTTTGAAGACCACTGCTCTAAAGCACTATAACCATTTATAAGGCCATACTGTCTTTCACGGCAGTCTGGCAGTGTAAAGGAGCTTTAAAACTTTTACACCTGTTTTATACTCCTGGGGTAATTCACTAAGAACAATGGGAACAATTGACTTAGCAGGCAAGCTGTTACGTTCTTCTCTGCCTGAGGGGACAAAGTCTACCCTATGCCTGCCTCCTCAGAAACACCCTGAAGTCCAGCACCTCCATGCCACGCATGTTGCCAATAGCAAACGAGAGGGACAGAGTGTCTCTCTCACACGTATGACTACCCAGCCCCCTCTCCCAGTGGTGATTTATGTTTCTACAGGCTGCTCCGGGGTGCCTAAACCAATCTGCCTGCACTGACAGGGAAGGGTGTGTGACCACTCTTGCAGCCAGTGTTTTCCCCAGGAATTGAAATGGGGAGGAGGGGGTGTTGGAATATTCAGGGGGCGGGGAATGGAGTGCAGATGAGGGTTGAGACTGTGAGGGCAAAGGTGGGCTGTATGACACCATAGTAAAAACTGAAAAATGTTTCACAACCATTTTATTAGATTTAACTCATGTTTTAAAATCATCATAAAAATTAAAGTACTCAAGCCTATTATGAAGCACTAAATCTACATTCATCTTGGCTTCTTGTTGTTCTTTTGCACTCTTTGGTGTCTTCTTGTGTGTCCGTTACTTCCAGTCCTTCATGATATGCTACACGATCAGGCAGAAGACGACTTCTTTCAGAACACAAAATTCTATTCAATGACGAATAAGTATGCTCAGCTGTAGCTGTTGTGATTGGGATTAGCAAGAGATGAATTCCTACTTTCATCCCAGGAAACACAGCACAAAGATTAGGTTGAACCACTAGTGATGATAAAGAAGATGAAGTTAAATTTTCATTCGTTCTTCACTTTTTCAACTCCTGTGTCTCACTGTTGTACCACAAGTTTCTAAAGAGCCAGCTGAGTTTTTTGCAGAAAGATAGTGCGCATTGCCAGTCTGATTCGGAACCAGTGTCCAACTTCAGGATTAACAAGTGGCAATGCACTTAACATAGGCCTCTAGTTTGTAGTGTGTGGTATCTCTTGCTTAAATAGAAAGTATGATGCAACAGCCATGTTGATTCACATAAACTGAGTTGTGTCTCCAGCATTCTTAACAGCCTCATTAAATTCTTCTAAAACTGGCTTTGATAGTGACTGGTTTATAAGGCTTTCTGCATGTTGATACAGTCCACAGGCATGCTGTTTTGCAGCCTTTTCATATAGGTTGTCAGTATTGGCGTAGCTGATCAGTCTGGAAACCAAGCTCCTCCACTTTTACTATAAAAATCCATGACATGCCCACATTTTAAATACGGTGTGTAGTTCTGGTCACCCCATCTCAAAAAAGATATATTGGAATTGGAAAAGGTATGGAAAAGGGCAACAAAAATGAGTAGGGGTATGAAACGGATTCCATATGAGGAGAGATTAAAAAGACTGGGTCTTTTCATCTTGGAAAAGAGATGACTAAGAGTGGATATGATAGAGTCTTATAAAATTTTGATTGGTGTGGAGAAAATGATTAAAGAAGCATTATTTACCCCGTCACTTAACACAAGAACCAGGGGTCACCCAATGAAATTAATAGGCAGTAAGTTTAAAACAAACAAAAGAAAGTATTTCTTCACACAATGCACAGTCATGTGTGAAACTTTTTGCCAAGGATGTTGTGAAGGCCAAAATTATAACAGGGTTCAAAAAAGAACTAGATAAGTTCAGGGAGGATAAGTCCATCAATGGCTATTAGCCAGGATGGGCAGGGATGCAACATCATGATCTGAGTGTCCCTAGCCTCTGTTCGCCAGAAGCTGGGAGTGGATGACACAAGATGGATCAATCAATGATTCCCTGTTCTGTTCATTCTCTCTGAAGCACCTGGAATAATCACTGTTGGAAGACAGGACACTGGGATAGATGGACCATTGATGTGACCTAATATAGCCGTTCTAACAAATAATAATAAATAATAATAATAATAATTAATAATAATAAAGTTTAGTACAGAAACTCCCCAACCTCTTGAGACAGCAATGATGTGAGATAATGATCTTGGCAAATAATGCCTTTTAAAATGCTTGGCCTACTAGGAAACATATTTAAACAGTAACTCCTCACTTAACATTGTAGTTATGTTCCTCAAAAATGCGACTTTAAGAGAAACAATGTTAACCGAATCCAATTTCCTCATAAGAATTAAGGTACATGGGGTGGGGGGTAGGTTCCAGTGACATTTTTTTCACCAGACAAAAGACTATTTTATATATATATATATACACACACATGCATACACACACACAAACACACACACACACACTATAAGTTTTAAACAAACAATTTAATACTGGTACACAGCGATGATGATTGTGAAGCTTGGTTGAGGTGGTGAAGTCAAAGGCTGGGATATTTCCCAGGGAATGTCTTATTGCTAAATGATGAACTAGCAATTGGTTGAGTCCTCAAGGGTTAACTCATTGTTGTTAACGAGTATGTGTGAGGGAGAGAGATGTGCATTTCCCTTTTAAGTATGCTGACCCCACTCTTAAGTACACTGCCTTGTTAATTAGATCAACAAGCTGAGATCCATCCGCAGCTGCTGCCTGGAAGCTCCCTCCATCCTGAACCCTGTTGTGTGTGTCCCCTGGTCTATGGAAGATGGGGTAAGTGGGGTCCAGGGGCGGGGGGAGGACACCCTGACATTAGTCCCCTTCTTCCCCCCTCCCACCGCAGAGCAAGCAGGAGGCTCAGGGAGCAGCTCCAAGGCAAAGGGCAGGAGTAGTGCATGGCCGTGGAGGGAGGGATAGCTGAACTGCCGGCAACTGATAGCCTGCTGGGCGGCAGCCGCACAGAGAACTTAGGGGAGCGAGGTGCTGATGGGGGGCTGCCGGTCAACTCTGGTTCCGAGCCCCCACCAGCTAGTTGCAACGGGCTGCTTTTTCTGCAAGCAGTGGACAACGTAAGCAGCTGCTAAACAACATTATAAGGGAGCATGGCACAACTTTAAACAATCATGTTCCCTAATTGATCAGCAACGTAACAATGAAACAATGTTAACCGGGACAACTTTAAGTGAGGCGTTCCTGTATAAGATGCCCAGTTACAAATCTAGCTTCTGGAGAAAAATCACTAAAACACAGCCTAATGCTCTGGCCGCTGTTTTTTGTCATGCCACTGTTGACTCTATTGCTCTGCCCCAATGGCCCTGCACTGTCATCTTCTGCTGTCATCTGCCACTGTGACCTCTGTGAGTCGGTCTCTCGAGGTTCCAACTGACTCTCAGTGATTTCAGCTCTTGGGGGTGGGGGCCTCGTGATACTGCAGACTGGGCCATCTCTTCCACAGAAACACTGTCCCACAGCAGGACTAAGCACTTAGACCTGATTATCAGAGATTTCAACTCTAGTGGTCACTTAACAAACCAAAAGATTCTCAATGAAGTCTAATCAGCTCTGTCTTTAAAGAGTGGAGAGGGGCTGGTCAAATAGTACTTGTGACTCAGGCAGACCATCAAGCAAAACCCCTGTTCCCATCCTCTCTCTTGATGCCCTCAATCAGCAGAGGCTAAGTACAGTTCTACTGCCCTTTACTCATACAATAAGAAGAACAACATTTCAATACCCCCCACATTCAAGTGATTTGTAACCCAACCCCAGTCAAAATCTATCACTTGGGCAACACAGCTCTGTTTGCTGGACACCTAGGCAGAATAGGTGTGAATATAATCTGGTCCCAAAGCCTTTTCCCTCTCCCATCCCACCCCACCCCCAGCTCATCACTAGCTGTCAAGGAGAGCTCATTTAGACTTTGCTTACAAATCATAATTTGAAATTATTAGGTTGGCAAAATCACCAAAATGAATGCACTGACATTTTCACAAAAAACAAAAGCTGTAAAAGGAAGCTAGTCTGTGGTCATACTTTTCAAGTATACTATACTTTTTCAGATACACATATTTTATCATACACTTTATATGCTTTTAAAGTGTATATTCATGTTTCAATTTCAATTCAAATTTCCAAACAATAACTAAATTGGCAACTCTGCATGTAACTAGTTCACAAAACTGCGGGGGGGGGGGATGTTGGGAAATTCAGGAGAGGTGTAGAGAAATCCCTGCTTGCAGCTTCCCTTTGCTTCCCTTTCAGAAGTAATTTTTCTGCAGGAAAGCGAAGAAATCTGCAGAGGACATGAATTCTGTGCACACACATTGATGCAGAATTTCCCCAGGAGTAGTACATATGCACCTCCAGCAGAAGGAGGGAGGTCACCATTTGTGATTCAGGTTTGAAATTTAGGGCCATGATTAGGCCTGAGGCTGCTATTAAAGCCTAAGCAGCTGTAGCCAAGAAGCTGTTTTATCACCTATTGATGAGGGAATTGCATTTATTTCAGACGCCATTTTCACCTCAAACAAATACCTAGGGATGCATCTTTAAGCCACTCAAAAACTGGAGCTGGTGGGAAATACGGCAGCACACTTATTGAATGAAGCTTCACACCAGGAGTACAGAATGTCAGATATTCGAGAGCTATACTTTGAGTTTCTGAGTGGAATACAAAGTGATGGTTTAAACTTTTAAATCCCTGAGTGATTTAAAGATCAGGTTACATGAGAGATGGTCTCTCTCCCCAGGCCACACAGCCACGGTTTAGATACTCAGAAATAGTCAAGCTACCTTCCTTTCTTATAAACAGGAGGGAAGCAGCTAGTAGGACATTCTCCCAGAAATCCTCTCAATTCTGGAATTCCTGTCTTGGTCTGTCAAAATCCCAAATGGCTGGGAGAAAAAAACAGGATTTGCAACATGTCATGAAGGTTACCAAATCCAAGCAGATGTTTGCAAGGCCCATCTATTGTCTCAGACACCCAGGGTGGAGGTTTTTTAAATCAGCAGACATGAGGGGCAAGGTGTTTATAGGAGTGTGAGCAGTTTATTACTTGCTATTGCATGTCTGAATATAAGATTGTAAAGTTAATTATACTAAAGGTGCCCAAAGCATGGGATTGGTGCTTATCTGAGCCAGGATACTGAGAGGGAGACATCTTGTTGCACAATTAATCAAAATTATAATAAAATAAGAATCCAATCAATCTTACAGCAGTGGAGCTGGAGCAGAGGCAGAACAGCAAGAAAGGGCTTGGCATTTAAACCCCAGTAAGCTTACAATCCCTGACCGCAACACCTCAAAAGAAAAGTTTTCTATCTTCTCTTTGCTATGCTGTGGTATGGCTCTGGTGCAAAGCATGAAGAAGCGCTCTGTAAAAAGCTGCGAGAAGCTTTACAGAGGCAGAAGATTCTGTTTGCCAATAAATTAGTACTAAATAACAGAAGAGCTGACAACAGATACAGTGACCACAAGCCATTATATATAAATCAAAATGAGAGGTGTATGTTGGAAACAATACCCTTTAGCCTAGCAGTTCCAACCTTCCCATAATCATTTTTTATTTTGTAAATGTTTAGAAATGAATATATTTAAGATAATAGAAATGAACACTAAAACATTTTAATTCACGCTTCAAAAAGTCTGATATTATGTTAAATGAATATTGAAAACAAAAATGGCAAACTGCTCAGTATACAAAACTGGATTTCTGTTTTACTCATAAATTAATAATGTTTAATAGGCTGGCAACTTTCACAATTTTTATAGCAGTAGATTACCAGTTTACACTACTCGGCCACCTACTGTCTGTTACTTAATAGCACAGTCTTCAGGGTCTGCCCATTAGACTTTTTTACATATGTCTAACTCCTAATCTGGATTGATTTTTATGAAACATGAAAAGAAACGCATACACACAAACACACAGAGTTCCTACCCCTACTGCCTCAGGGTTGAACGTAGTTATAATTTGGAAGATATAAGTGAAGCTATTCTGAAATGATAAATAATTGGGTGATAGGCATGCTAGTTTTGTAGTGCAAGTGACAGATGCTTGGTATATTATTTGTTTAAGACAAGCTAAGTAAGAGACAGAATTCTAGTTTGTATGATTCCTGATTTTGCCATCACCCCAAAGTACAATAATAACAGTTTTTGTTAAGTACAGTAAGAAGCAGTCACATTAAAATCTGAACACTCTGTACTAAAACTCTGCCACCTAATGGCCAAATTGTAGATTCATAAATATATAACTATTTACCTGCATTTTCAAAGAACCTAGAGATGTAAAGGGCCCGTAGTCTCATCTCCCTCCTTGGTCACTTTACAGTCTTTTGCTGTAAGATCAAAATCTTCCCCCTCTTGCTGAATTGTCACTTTTAAAATATTTGTAGGATTTAACCATGTTTCTCATGTAGTCCCCTCTTAGCAAACTCTTTAACTTCAATTGCTCCAGCCTCATCTCCCATTTTTTTTGCTCTTCTCTGAACTATCTCCAATTTGTCAGTATCTTTCCAATAATGAGGTGCCCAGAGCTGAATACAAATTTCCAGGTGCAGCAGGGGTGAAAGTAATATTAACCTCTTACTGGTATGGGGGCCAGGCTCCGGACCCCCCAGAAGGGACGGGGCCTCGGGCGGAAGAGGCGGTGCTAGAGTCAGCCTTCCCCAGCCAGCCCATCCGCACTGCCTGGCCCATGCTGGCCAGGCTTCTTATTGGTAAGCCATACTGGCCCTCTTTCACCCCTGAAGTGTAGTCACATCAGACCTACACAAGGGACTATTACCTCCTTGCTCTGCTATATGATGTCTTTATGTATGCAGTTTAAAACTTTCTTTTGCAATAAAAAATTGCAAATTCATCTAATGTGCTGTAAATTGTAAATACTTATGACATAACACCATCACTTCACCTTTTCTTCCTTTCTATTTCCACTATGTAGATTGTACAAATCTATACTGACTTTCTTATTAGAAGAACCATCCCACCAGATTTCTGTTTATGTCTACTCAGTCATAATCACCATCCTTTAGTAGCATTTCTAGTTCTTTTTGTTTGTTTCCACATGCTTTGCTTTGGTGTACAAATATTTCAGAATATTCATACACGTCTTTAATCTTTGTTTCAGAAGAGCTGCATATTCTAATATTCAATTATCTGCCAGATTATTTGAGTTAGTCAAGCCTTCCCTTTATCCCCAAGTTTCAAGTTCACCTAACAAACCCTACCAGTTACTATTTTTCAGGAGGCCAGTACCCCTTCTGTGTAAGTAGCAGCCATCAAATCCAAAAAAATTCTCATCCTAGAAGTCATTCCAATGTTCTATGTACACAACATTCTCTTCTCTATTTCCTTAGTCATGATTTTTGAATTACAGTCATACAGACTTGTTATAAAGTTTGCCACTGGGTGGCAAATTCACTGGGTGCAAGATTTGTGCAAATATTAAATAAATCCTACACGTGACCATCATTCCACTTGTACCACAACCATGATTTTATAGACCTCTATCATATCCCCCTTTAGCTGCCTCTTTTCCAAGCTGAAAAATCCCAGTCTTATTAATCTCTCTTCATATGGAAGCCATTCCATCCCCCTAATCATTTTTGTTACCCTTTTCTGAACCTTTTCCAATTCCAATATATCTTTTTCAAGATGGGGCGACCACATCTGCACGCAGTTTTCAAGGTGTGGGCATACCATGGATTTATACAGAGGCAATGATATTTTCTGTCTTATTATCTATCCCTTTCTTGATGATTCCCAACATTCTGTTCACTTTTTTGACTCCCACTGCACATTGAGTGGATGATTTCAGAGAACTATCCACAATGACTCCACAATCTCTTCTGAAGTGGTAACAGCTAATTTAGATCCCATCACTGTATATGTATAGTTAGGATTATGTTATCCAATGTGCATTACTTTGCATTTATCAACATTAAATTTCATCTGCCATTTTGTTGCCCAGTAACCCAGTTTTGTGAGATCCTTTTGTAGCTCTTCACAGTCTGCCTGGGACTTAACTATCTTGAGTAGTTTTGTATGATCTGAAAATTTTGCCACCTCACTGTTTACCCCTTTTTCCAGATGGTTTATGAACATGTTAAATATGAATGGGCCCAGTACAGATCCCTGGGGCACACCACTATTTACCTCTCTCCATTCTGAAAACTGACCATTTATTCTTACCCTTTGTTTCCTATCTTGTAACCAATTACCATCCATGGGAGAATCCTCTCTCTTATCCCATGACTGCTTATATTGTTTAAGAGCCTTTAGTGAAGGACCTTGTTAAAAGCTTTCTGAAAATCTAAATACACTATATCCCAGGGGTGGGCAAACTTTTTGGCCTGACGACCACACTGGGGTTGCAAAACTGTGTGGAAGGCAAGGCAGGGAAGGATGTGCCTCCCCAAACAACCTGCCCCTGCCCCTATCTGCCTCCTCCCACTTCCCAACCCTTAACTGCCATCCCTCAGAAACCCCAACCCATCCAACCCCACACTCCTTGTCCCCTGACTGCCTCCCTCCTAGGACTCCCTGACCCAACCACCTCCCTGTCCCCTGACTGCCCCCTCAGAATCCCTGAGCCATCCAATCCTCCCGCTCCT
>ML677333.1:54638808-54670602 GCA_007922305.1 Dermatemys mawii | reverse complement strand
TGATGGCCCCCCAGACCCTTTTGTCCCTTTTTCCAACCTCCAGGCCCTGGCCCCCTTACCACGCCACTCAGATTGGCGTGTCTGGCAGCCGCATGGCCAGAGCCAGACACACTGCCCCGCTGATCCACAGGAGCACGTCGCACTGTCCTGCCCCACAGAGCACTGCCCACGTGGCACACTGAGGCTCCGGGAGAGTGGAGAAGGTGGGGGAGGGGCCAGGGGGAGCGTCCCCAGCCAGGAGCTCAGGGGCTGGGCCTGCAGGCCATAGTTTGCTCGCCCCTGCTATATCCACTGGATCTCCTTTGTCTGCATGCTTGTTGACCCTCTCAAAGAATTCTAGTAGATTGGTGAGGCATGATTTCCCTTTACAAAAACCATGCTGACTATTTCTCAGACAAATTATGTTCATCTATGTGTCTGACAATTTTGTTCTTTACAATAGTTTCAACCAATTTGCCCAGTACTGAAGTCAGGCTTACTAGCCTGTAGTTGCCATGGTCACCTCTGGAGCCCTTTTAAAACATTGGCGTCACATTAGCTATCCTCCAGTCATTTGGTACAGAAGCTGATTTAAATGATATGTTACAGATGACAGTAGTCCTGCAACTTCACATTTGAGTTCCTTCAGATCTCTTGGGTGAATACTGTCAGGTCATGGAGACTTATTACTGTTTAGTTTATCAATTTGTTCCAAAACCTCCTCTAATGACACCTCAATATATGACAGTTCCTCAGATCTGTCACCCAAAAAGAATGGCTCAGGTTTGGGAATCTCCCTCACAACCTCAACAGTGAAGACTGATGCAAAGAATTCATTTAGTTTCTCCGCAATGGCCTTATCATTTTTGACTGCCTTTAGCATCTCTATCGTACAGTGGCCCCACTGCTTGTTTAGTGGTCTTTCCGCTCCTGATATATTTAAAAAATGTTTTGCTATTACTTTTGGAGTCTTTGGATAGCTGTTCTTCAAATTCTTTTTTGGTCTTTCTAATTATATTTTTATACTTCATTTGCCAGAATTTATGCTCTTTTTTATTTTCCTCATTAGGATTTATCTTCCACTTTTTAAAGGATCCCTTTTTGCCTCTTACTGCTTCTTTTACTTTGTTGTTTAACAATAATTTAAGGATGTTTCCTGATAACTAAATAATAGCAATATCCTGTATTAATAAACTCCAAGGCAATCAGAAGCATTCAATCTCAGAGACTATTTGTTATAAACAGCTCATCCTTCTTCTTCAGATTTATTCATGCTAGGACACAGTAATTAGCTTCTGAACAGGAAATACCATCAAGTTAATTACATTAAGTATATGGGATGGAGACTGTGTCAAATGGCTCTAAACTTCAGTTACACAGAAAAGTAAACTGCAGCTTTGCCCTCAAAAGGGCTGTACAGCGAGATGACTACCTTGGTGTAAAGTACTAGTAGATACAAGGCACAGATATAAACTCTTTCAATATAGCTAGTCGAGGTCAACCTTATAATTCCACCTCTTGTTTATCTCAGCTAGCTACGCTGAAGTAAAAACTACCTATATCTCATCTCCACTAGGATTTTACAGTGAGATGGTTATCTTGATGTAAAAACACACCTCTTTTTGGGATGAAGACAAAGCCAGAAGGAACAAAATTACCTATGCCTTCTATAAGAATTAAACTGGTTTCTTCAGACTCACCCATTCTTTCAATCTGAGTCTATCAGAATTACCTCTGAAACTGACCTACTCGTAAGCCCTCTATCTACTGAGACCAAATTCAGTTATAGCCCTTATTGCCGTTGATGTGAAGGTGTCAGTTATAAAATATTAAATTCTCTACATTGTGTCAAAGTCCATGATTTATTTGTTTGTTTTATATCTGGGCTGCTTCCCATGTGAAATATAGTAATAAGTAATTTCTTTCCTGCTTTAATAACTGATTTCCCAAACTACCTCCATCTCTGTCAATTTTAAGAAGGTTCTACCATTGTGCTTGTTCACTTGGGCAAACAAATGCATACTCCAGAGTTAATTAATCTTTTCTGTTGCTAGAAGTCTAAGTAACATCTTTCCTAAATGAAGCATTCACCTTGTGAGCTCCTATGCAAAACATTGTCTGTTGTGTAATGTAGGTATATTTTTTGGCTTAAGATAGAGAGATCCACAATTCTGATTTAACAAATTACAAAATTAGGAATCAAATACATACAGAGATTAATTGAACATACTGGTTATACCTGTCAAAAAGCTATAGGAAGGATATTGCTGTTTAGGAGAGGGTGAAGAAGGCTATGAAAATGATACAAAGTATTTAAATTATGAAGAATATCTAAGGGAGTTAATTTGTTCTCACTGGCCTCCAGCCATATCACCTTGGGCTATAAGTATGTCTAATCTAATAAGCACTGTTGGACCCCCTTCAGCACTTAGCCAGAAAACCTTGAAGGAAAACCCAGCTGGTAAAGGAAGTGGTGACTCATGACGTGACACACTTCAGTTCTGTGTCATCACTGAATCAATACTCAGGCATGGTGCTAGATGGCATTGTGCTGCCGAAGATACCATCATTTAGACAGTATGTAAAACTAAGATCCTCAACACTTGTTGTCATTAAAAGATCCCATGACATTATTTCACAAAATAGGGTTTTAATCCTGGTATCCTGGCCAAATACCAGTTTGAGTAATTTCAGTCCTTTTACGCAGAAGGAAATTCCTCCTGTAGATTTAAATGGATAAGTTATGCTTCATTTCCTCTCGCAGTAACTACTTTGTAGGAAGACTGAGGCAGTATGGTTTACATGTTCTGTATCTTCCTTTGACATATATCTGCCTGTAAAATTCTTTGGGATACATCATGATGAAATATAATTTTTTGTCTCTGAAAGAGGAGTCCTTGAATTTGATCATTAGCTTTCACACTTTTTAAAACTTCTACTTAATTACCTCAATATTAAAAAATAAAAAACACACATGCAAAGTCAAGTGCTACTCCTTTTGAACACTAGTCTATAATTTTGGAAACAAGGAGTAAATCACACAGGCAGATCTACATCATACTAAGTAAAATAAACAATGTGGACTAAGTTACCAATAAGAATTAGTGAAGTAAAATTGAAGAGAAAACTAAACTGATTTCTGAAAGAAGGGATTAAGGAATGTGGTGAAAAAGAGCAAGGTGAAATTATGAACAATCCAAAAGGATCAGATATATTAGGCTAGTTGTGGATTTTCTTCCCAAATTTAAGTATGTTCATAAATAAACATGTCATGTAAATGTCTCTGAAAGTTTTAAAGTAGGAATGGAGCGACCAAAAGGGTGTGTTTCTTCAGGAGTTTGAGACAGGAAGCTATATACTTTTTCACTGAACTTTCAATTGGTCTACCATCTCACTGGATTGTCTAGCTCAATTAGAATCAGGGACTGTGACTTCTATCTATTTAGGGTGACCAGATGTCCCAATTTAATAGGGACAATCCCAATATTTGGGGCTTTGTCTTATATAGGTGCCAATTACCCCCACCTCCTGTCCCAATTTTTCATCCTTGCTATCTGATCACCCTATATCTATTGCACAGTGATGAGCATGTTGTTAATATTTAAATAAGATGAGTACTAAAGTAAACATCTCAGAAACACCAACATATGATCACTAAAAATTTAATCATGTTTCAATTTTTTCACATACCAACCTTTAGTCTGATACAGTTTCAAGCAAATGAATTATGAAGCATGAGTTTTATCACTGAAATGTCAATAGAATAAAAACTCTAGGGGTAAAGATTGACCACCCTTACAGTCTTCTGAAATTTCTTATTTAGATTGGCTTGTTATGGAGTCACTTGCCAGCAACTCTGTAGTTAGAGGTAGCCACTCAGGATTCAGAGGCAAGATATTTTCAGAGCTGGGTTTTAGATTATTGAACAGTACAAGGTCAGAATGCACTTTCCTCTGATCACCTTTCAAAGCACAATTATAACAACAGGAGCCATGATTTCTTTAAAAAAATAAAAAAGTACAACTGATCAATCTCCAGAGAGATGGCAGCAAAGGACATTATTGGTTAAGTCTTTACTAACCAGAACCAAAGTACTAAAGTGATTGGCATTCTATCAATAAAATAGATTAGGCAGAAAATATATTTTCATTGTCCAAACTGAGAAAATTGCAGAAAATGAATGACAAAAATTTTGAAATGTAAATCCAAATTTAAAAATTTTCAGTATTAATCAGATAAGATAACGTAACAGTACCTTCTGGCCTTAAATCTATGATTCAATGCTGTTATGTGTAACATAGTATAGATTTTGATACACATTTAACCTGACAACATCCCTTTAAGGCTGCAGATTTCTCCACACAGAACTACCTTTGGAGAGGTCAGCTACAAAACAGATTCTGAAATCTCTGTTGAGCAAGATATTTGCTTATATGCAACACAGAATTGTATTTTTCCAGTGTCCACCTATCCCTTTTTGGAATAGCACTCACTACACAGAAGGCACAAAATCAGAAGCAGAGCAAACAAAATAGTCTAAGTATTAAACTTATAAAGGTTGGTTTTCAGGAATTAACATTTCTTTTAATAATTTTGATGTTCTAGATTAATAAAATTCAGATCTGAAATTTAAAACACTGTTCTGCAGAACATACACAAGGAAAAGTCTCCACTGAAACCTTTTATCTAAACAAAGTTCCATCTGAAGATAACACTCAGTCTGGAATGTCACCCGAGCTATTACAAATCTCTTTCAGAAGGAAAAAGTAACAGTATCCACTTGTATTAGTTGACGAGAAAATATAGTACAATAAAGACACAGGAGCTGATTAATATCTTGGCTTTGCTTATTAGCTAGTCTAATGTCCTAGCTCCTGTTTATAAAAACTTACAAAAAGATTAATGACCACAGATGAGATCATATCCTCCCAAAATGAAAGAGTGTCCTACAGCTCTTATTTATGTGAAGAGACCTTCCCTCCTCCTCCATTAAAGGTGAGCTAACTGAGTTAATCCTTGCTTTCTGTAGGAAAACCCCCCACAAATCAGGTGACAGCGCTTTTAACACAGAAATCTCGAATTAGCAACTTTCATTTCACATCAACCCTGCTCTTTCAAAATGTCCTAAATGTAGCCCTCCACAGAAAACTTAATTTTTCCATTATATTATCCCAAGTCCTTTACATTTTCAAAAGTATAATATTTATTTGAAAATAAAATGATGAAAAGCAAAATCCTCTGTGTTAAAATGAAGTACGAGTCTTTTCTTAAAATAAAAAGTATAAAAGCAGCATAGCCACATGAGTATTATGTTAATACACAGATCAGCAAATGGTTTCCTACAGTGTTGCAGTACTAAAGATGAGATGAAAAATCTTTATGTTCAACTCCTCTGTTTTTTAACCTAATTCTATTTGTTCAGTCATTCTTTTTTACAGTTATACTAAGTAAACAATCAAGAATTGGCTTTAAAAGTAGATTTTCTACAGAAGCTTGCCAGGAATTCAGGAAACTACCTTTGTTACAAAAAGACTTTGCCAGTTCCAAGTAAAAGAACGTGAATGTTTAATTAAAGCAGGGCTCCAGTCCATCTTACTCCTCAGATCTCAGGCATAAAAGATTGATTAGTATACAATGCCATTGCTATGGATTATCTTCTTACATCTATGTACAGTACAAAGTCCCATCTTGAATGCCTGCTTCCTAAACAGACAAAATTATAGTCAACAATAAATAAAGATGTGATTGGCATGAATGTTTTTTTTGACATGCATCTTGTTACTTCCAAAGGTGGTAGGATTTTTTCCAATAAATATTACATTCTAATTTGATCTGAGATAAAGGACTATAGAGAAGCATGAGAGAAAGGCTGAACAATTAGCAGCTAGCTGAAAGAAGCAGGTTTTTACGAAGGACTTTGGAGAATGGCAAGGTTGCTTGGCATGTTGGAGAAGGGAAACTGTTCCAAGCATTGATTGGGAAGCAGCTTGAAAGAGTTACAGAGATGATAGAGAAGACGGATATTTCTGAGGAGTAGAACATCAGCAGCAGTGTCCTTAAAAAACAGGAAAGAAGATGCACTCTGTAGTTTGCCCTAAAAATAGATACTAAAGTTTAAAAAAATTTTAAATTAAAGTGGTTTTGCAAAAGAGAGCACATTTATTACTTTTGAAGGAAGGGGGAAGTAACTTTAGAAACTGTGAACTTGTGCAAACACTGTGGGTCAAGATTGTCTTTTTAGGTCTGTGCTTGTGCATTTCTGTCCATATAGGTTAACCAGAGATATGGATTTAGTATGAACAGTGAGTTCAACAAGTTAGGCAATTAGAATGTAGCAGGCAGGTAAGTGGTGATGAATAAAGATGTTACGAAAAAATAATGGCTGAAAATACTAATATTTATTTTTTAATATTTGCATTTCAGTAGCACTTAGAAACTCCAGTAAGATATCAGGGCATGTCTGATGAAGGCGCTCTGTATTGATAGGAGAGAGCTCTCCCACTGGCGTAATGAAACCACCTCTGCAAGCAGCAGAAGCTTCGTCGGCAGGAGAAGCTCTTCCGCTGACATAGCACTGTCCATGCTGGCACTTATGTCAGTATAACTTATGTTGCTCAGGGAGGTGGTTTATTCTCACCCTTAAGAGACATGAATTCTGCTGACATATGCGGTAGTTAGACATAGCTTAAAAACAAAGACAATCCCTGTTCCAGAAGTGGATAAACCCAATGGAGGGCGGATGGGCAGGAAAAAAAAAAGATAAGATGATAGTAAAACAAGCAGTCTCAGCACACCAGCTGCCTAACTGTAAAAGCCTTGCCAGTACTGGGAGGCAGCATATGGCAAATAAGAGAGATTTCTAGTGAGAACTTTCAGAATAGTATGAATGAACATCAAAGCTAAGTTGTAGTAGATGAGCAGGCTGGTTGCTTCAGGGAACCTGTAATAGGAAATGCATTGTCATAATCTTTCACATCAAGTTCACAGGATCCAAACTGGTCTAGATCACTCATGGTCAAAAACACATTGCCATCTCTAGTAGCCTATGGCACATTAAATGTACCGGTGATCTCATTCCATTACTAGTAGTGGCCACTGGCAGTCTTGGAAAATTCATCAGCAATCCTGGAGCTCAGAATAACTGATCAAAGGTTAAAAAGAATACCACAACTGAATTGAATGCATATGCAATTCCTTACTTGAACCAATTTGCATGGATTAACAAAATGAATGATGATCTCATCTTCTAAGAAGGGGGAAAAGAGAAGTTTGCAGATACTAAGGAACAAAACAAAAATAAAATCACAGAGAGGGAGCAAAGTTAAATTTTGATCAACAAAAAACTATCATATCCAGCAAAAACGAGGAGAAGGCTCAAGGACTCCTCATTGTTTCTGATGATACAGACTAACATGGCTACCCCTCTGAAACCTATCAATATCCAGGTTATTTTCTAAAATATGTTTAAAAACATATTCAATTCCTTTTGTTGAGAAAGGTAAAAAATACATGACAGTGCATTTAGACAATTGTGCAATATTCCACTTGCAAGAAAAAATTGTTTCCTGAATTTCTCCAAACAATCCTCTTATGCCCTGAAGTATAGGATTTGATTTTTCTTATCATAGTTTGCTTGCACAAATACTGTAATTAGTAACAAACTATCCAGACATTTTCTAAACCCAGATGGCAGTATGTGACTTCATGGACACCTATAGCAGTGAATTCCACAAGCTATCTATGTACAGTGTGATGTATCTTTTTTTGTTCTAAATTCATTGGCCTTCAGTTTAATTGAGTGACCTGGACCTCACATCAAGGATTCTATTTAGATGTAAATATATTCACAACAATATTATTGGACAAGGTTAAAGAGGAGGGTCTGGTCAATTTCCATCATACCTGTAACCGTATCAGCTGCCTCCCAAGTGCCCTCCATAGCTCTGCAGTGCATTGTCTCAGATTCCCTTCTTCAGGGCTCCTCAAACTTCACACACAGGCTTCTCTGTGTTCAGACATGACTCATAATAATAGCACCATTTAGAACTTTCCAGGAGCAGCTAGAGACATTCTGAAATCACTTTAAGACACAAAAATGCTCTTTACGGCCTGGTCTACACTACACGATTAATTCGGAATTAGCCGCTTTATACCAAATTAAAACTGAATCTGTCCACACAACCAACCCTGTTATGTCGCAATTAATGGCTCTTAAATCCGATTTCTGTACTCCACCGTGGCAAGGGGAGTAGTGCTAAATTCGGCATCGCTGTTCTGGATTTGAGGGACTGTGGATGCAATTTGACGCTATTGGCCTCCGGGAGTTATTCCACAATGCCCCATTGTGACCGCTCTGGACAGCACTCTCAACTCAGATGCACTGGCCAGGTAGACAGGAAAAGCCCCAGGAACTTTTGAATTTCATTTCCTGTTTAGCCAGTGTGGTGAGCTCATCAGCACAGATGACCGTGCAGAGCCCACCATCACAGTTTGCCATGCAGAGCCCACCATCCCAGGCGAGCTCCAGGATGGACCGAATAGGAGGTACTGGATCTCATCGCTGTAGGGGGGAGAAGAATCTGTTCAAGCAGAACTCCGTTCCAGAAAAAGGAACGCAAAAACATACGCCAAAATTTCCAGAGGCATGACGGACAGAGGCTATTCCAGGGACAGAGAGCAGTGCCGTGTGAAAATCAAGGCGCTCGGGCAAGCCTACCAGAAGACTAAGGAAGCAAACGGCCACTCCAGGTCACAGCCCCATACATGCCGCTTCTATGCTGAGTTGAATGCAATTCTGAGGAGTGATGCCACCACTACCCCAGAACTGCCCATGGACACCTTCAAGGTGGGAGTCTCATGGAGTGGGGAGAATGGGTTTTTGGAGGATGAAGAGGAGGAGGAGGAGGAGGAGGGGGAGGATAGTGCACAGGTGGCAAGTATACAATCCATTCTCCCAGGGAGCCAGAAACTGTTCCTAATCCTGGAGCCAATATCCTCTACCCACTCCCAAGGCGGGCTTCCAGACCATGATGTCGAAGAAGGCACTTCTGGTGAGTGTATCTCTGTAAATATGATGCAGGGTTTCAAACAAACTGTTTTTATTGATCCATGTCCTCCATGGTAGGACACTTTACCCCACCAGGTCTGTAGTAAGTAGTCTGGAATCACTGAAGCGCAGAACATGGCAGCAAATGGTCTTGCGTTTTGGTCACATTAAAGCAACATTCGTTCTTTCTCTCTCTGTGTTAGCGTCACAAGAGTGATATCATTCATGGGCACCTGGTTGAAATAGGGGAATTTGTTTAACGGAAAAATCAGAGGTGTTCATTTCCGCTGGGGTACTCGCGTTTGGTTTAAAGGATTCATCCCTGATCAGAACCTCGTGGCGGGGGTGGGAGGGGAAGCCGGTCCAAGCTAGGCTGTTCGTGTTTGTTTAAAGAGCTCATCCCTGATCAAAACCACGCGGCGGAAGAATCTGTTCATGCTGTGGTGTCAGCATTTGCCATAAAGGGCATGGGGAGGGAGAGGGTTGTGTGAAGCGATCATCCCAGAGAGACCGCAGGCCCTCCTTTTATACGGCAAACCCACCAGGCATTGACTGGCATGGAAAAGGGGGCCGGGCAGTTTGAAAGCACTGAAATGAATGTGAAAGTGCCTCCAGGGCTTACCATGGCTGCCTGCAAGCTGAATTCTGTTGCTCAGTTGCGTGTGATGCCTTAGTCACACCAAACTGGCAGGCACTCATTATAAAAGGCAAAATGCGACCTTGTTAAATTAAATTACTGTTGGGGATTCCTTAATTGACACTTGAAGATGCTGCTAGACAGAGTAGCCAAAACCCTGTTCAATGGGCTCGAGTAGGATTGTGACCAGAAGGGTTTCCAGGCAGCCAAGGCCTTGCCTCAAGGGAATCCGAGATAGATCAGAGGGCTGAGGAGACCAGACCTGGAGAGAAGTCGTCCATAGAACTGGACCCTCTCTGTTTGCCAAGCAGGAACTGAGTGAAGCTAGCACAGGGCTTGTTTGTGTATGTTTGTGAAAGAGGGACTCGCTAAGAGGAATGTGTAGCTCTTACTGTATAGTTCTTTAATGTGTAACATAGGAGTTGTGCTTAATGTAACCCTTTACCACTTTGGTAATTCTTCTCAAATAAACTTCAGTCTATGCAAGTTAATTACTGTGGATCTTTTCATTGGTATGACAGTAATCTTCTTCACTGGGAACCATCAAGGATCATTTCAGAGTAGTAGCCCCCTGGTGCCAACATTTGGTAGCAGAGGATGGTTACCATGTATCTACAAAAAAATGGTCTTCAAACTGAATCAAACTGTTTTCTGAACTGGTGGTCTTTGAGGAGCGTGGTATCCTGAATCAGTGGTGTTAACCAACTTATTTAAATATTGTTCTGAATCAGTTCTGACTTACATTAATTTTAGTTCGGGGAACACATTTAGTTACAGTACGCAGGAGGGAAATATACCGCAGTTGTACTGGTTGTTCCGATAGTCAATGATGTTTCACAAATGCAGAGAGGGAAGGGTTGTCAAACCGGTGGATGAGGGGGATGCCCCAAATCCTCTGGGTGTGGTTGATGCACGTTTGTTAAGACAGGTGTTTAAAAGCTTGGGGTCTGATCCATGTCTGGCTGATGCAGTCCCCCCACCACAGAAGTAAGTTTTGGACAACTTGCTGTTGAGATACAGAAAGGGTTACATTCCCAAAAAAGCCCAAACAGAAGCATGTCACCTGTGCAATGTACTGTGCTGTAGATAAGCTTGCAAAGGAGTGACCTGTTGTGCAAGAAAGTTTGGAACAGGAATTAGAAAAACTAAAATTGCAGAATGAAAGCCTGAAATGTGACCTGCAAAATGCTGTAGCACAAAATGTAACCAAGGCTCAGCAGATAACAGCTTTAACCCATACATGACCGAAAAGAATAAATATACAGGTGGAAGATGAAGAGGAGCCCCTTCCACGGCAGTCCAGCCAGTAGTGATAGCAAAAATGCCTCAACCTTCATGGCAAATACTAGAATCAGTAAATTGTCCTCCTGCTGAAACTAAAAAACAGGCACTGGATAAACAAATGGACTCTTTGATTAACAGCCATTTAAGATTCATTCAGGGGTAGTAGCATCCTAGTGCCAATACTCACCATTATTCAGCCAGATTTTGACAGCCCCTAAAACTTCACTCCCAAGAATCAGTAAATAGAATAAAGCAAAAGAGAAACTCTTCAAAAGCCTCAGAGCTCACAGTCTAAAAATTACATGGGAAGCAGATGTAACCAAGGAAGTTAGAACAATTCAGGCCAGCGATGGCAGGTGAGAGTTACAAAGTCAAACACCACTGTTTATACCTCAACATCTGAACTAGCTTTTAATGCACAACAAGACTTTGCTTCTTATTTCAAGGTTATTATTTCTTAATAGTCTAATCAGTGAGTTTATCAAAAGCTTTTCTAATCCAAAGGGGAAATTTTAATTTATAGCTGGGTGTCCAGAACATGAAATAAAGTTCAAGAATTTGAAGCATGTATTGACATCGGCAGTAATACTGTAATTATTTGAGTCACTGAAAGAGAGCAGGATCTCCACAGAGGCTTTAAAAGCAGGATTGTAACTTACATAGCTATAGAGACATGGAAAAAATGGCTGACTGAAAAGTATGTTATAAAAGCTACGAAAATGGCAACAAAAACATATTTGCACACTGAAAATTATGCTAGGCCCTGTATGTTGTGGTACAAAGCTTAAAGTGACAACCACTAAGTGCAATGTGCAAAAAAACTTGGAGAACCATCATCACAGTGATAACTTTTGAAAGCGCAAAAGTAAATATAGAGAAAGATCCTAGAGTACAGTCAAGACATTACCTAGTCATTGCAAACCAGCTGTTTGGAGCAGATACTTTATCGCATGTCATCTAAACATATGATGCAGACGAAGTAGTAACAGTACATCTAAACATGATAAAAATGTCATGTACCACATCACTCAGTAAAAATGGTAAAAAGAGAAATATCTAAGATCAAAATACAAATAATAATATAAGCTATAAGTAAGTAATCCCTTCCAACCTACATGTTCCATATTATATACACGTGTGTGTGTGTGTGTTGACAAATAACTCTGATGGGCAGCAAGTATAATAGGTCAGGGGAGACAAAGCCTCCCACAAACCAAGCCCTGGCCCCACTCATGCTGCAACCTCTTCCCCACGCTGGTGCCCAAGCTGGCGGAAACTCAGTTCCACCAAAAGCTGGTGGCCCCGCACGAGGGCCGACGCTGAGGCCAGCCAGCAACATGGCACTGGGGAGGGCCCAGTGCTGGGGGCAACTCGACAGTGCAGTGCTGGTGCCAGCGGTTCGGCTGGGGCTCTTCTGGCTATGGGGGAGAAAGGAGGGGCAGGTGCTTAGGGCTCTGGTGGATGGGAGGGATAAGGGCAGGGGCGGGGCCTTGAGTGCAAGGGGTGGGGCCACATGGCTAGCCTCCCCAAACGGGGGCCACACGTTCCGCCCACAGAAGGCAGATTAGAAAAGTCAAGAGAGACACACAAGACCTTTACCACAGTTAAAAAACAAAGAATGTTAGAGTTTCACAAGATAGTCACTGGCCAAACTACAGTGATTGAAGAAATGTTATCTGATTCATAGTTAGTGAACACCAAAGTAGGAAACAAACATCTGGCAGAGGTACTCAAGAACACAACTGAGGAAGAAAATGATTAGTTAGCCAAGAAGATTGATTTTAGAACTGATGCACTGGGGGAAAAAAAAATGTTATGTATCGATCTTGTTTCAGACTACATGGAAGAGACTAAACAGACTATTAAAAACCTTACATTAGATAACTCCTGAAATAGTAAAAACCAAAAGCAAGAAACCCCTATTGATATTATAAAAGAGTACTTACTTATAGCTTATATTATTATAAAAATGCTGCTATGTTCAATCACTGTATTTGCTAGAACAGGAGTAGGCAACCTATGGCACGAGTGACAAAGGCGACATGCAAGCTGATTTTCAGTGGCACTCACGCTGCCTGGGTCCTGTCCACCAGTCTGGGGGGCTCTGCATTTAAATTAAATTTTAAATGAATTTTCTTAAGCATTTTAAAAACCTTATTTACTTTACATACAACAATAGTTTGGTTATATGTTATAGGCTTATAGAAAGAGATCTTCTAAAAATGTTAAAATGTATTACTAGCACGTGAAACCTTAAATTAGAGTGAATAAATGAAGACTCGGCACACCACTTCTGAAAGGTTTGCCGACCCCTGTGCTAGAAATTGAAAGAATTGTGAGGGGGGGAATTAAAGGAAGGTGTGCCGCAAAATGTAAAGCATTGTCAGGGAATTTAAAGTTGCCACACATCCTGTAGGGGGCTTATGGTTCATTCAGACTCTCACACACTAAGTCAGGCACCAGCTGCAGAAACTAAGGCAGAGAACACAGCCAGGCTACATCACAGTAACAGCAGCACTATGTTTCTTTAAATAAATAATCACAAAACCTGCTTTAGTCATCAGTAAAATACTACAGTTTGAGCACTGTCCATTGGTGTTATCACTAGTATAATTGGTTCAATTATTAATGATATATTTCTCTAGGGCAGACAACTTTGAAACTGCAATAATCCATCTAGGTCCTTATACAGTGTAACATAGTATCTGAACACAAAAGCATGCTCAAAAACATAAATTCACTTAAAAATGTAATTATGACAAAATTCACTTATAAAATATTCAGGCCTGATGCTGTGCCCTTGTCATATTGTATTACTAATTTCATTTTACATTGATAAAGGCAGTATACTACAGTTGGAGTTACTTTATTGTTGTGTTTATAAAGCTAAAGCCTAGTTATGTCACGATGTTTACTATTTCTTAAGGGATATATAGGAGGAATGCTCTATTTTTACAGGATAAAGATGTGGTATCTGTATAAACTTTATCCCAACAAGGGTAGCCGTACTGTAAAGTAAATACAGCACCCTTCCTATTTTTCATAGAAGATGAAGTTTCTTGTTACTAACAGTAGAATAATTCTTAAGGCTATACATTTGTCATGCAGGCTTAGCGCACACGCACGCGCGCACACACAGTTCAGGGTGAGAACTCTTATTTGTTTGACTCATACTAAACAATGAACACACTGGAGTCTCTGCCACTAACAAATACTTATTTAACAAGGTTTAACAAGGAGCAGTCAAATGACTAAATGGAACACTGACATCTGGGTTCCAAATTAAATTTTTATTTCAAATTACATTAATTTTCGAGAGGCAGCTAGGAATCTCCCTACCCCTTTTCGTCTCCTTAACCCCATTCCTAACAAACTGTAGTAAAAACAGCACCTCTGTCCCACAAAGTTTGGTCCAATAAAAAGTTTAGCTAATTTAAAATCCACAGGAGCCTGCATGAAAAGCTGACCTTCTCTCGCTCTCATTGAAGAAAACCACCCCTGCCCAGGATCCAAAGTGCAGCTTTCTGGGTGCCTCAAAAGGAAGATATCATACAGTTGTTATTTATAACTGGTTCGCTTAATTGCTGAGTCAGCACATTGAATGTCCATTGAAAATAACAATAAGGCTGACCAATTCTAACAGTTCCTCTGCACAATTTTGTGATATTATATATATATTAACCTTCTCTCCTAGTCTCCAGCAAAGCACACACATTATTTCTCAAGTGGACAGAGTGCAATATTGACTTTCAGTCAGACCAATTCAAATTCCAAAAGCTTTTCTCAAAGTCATAAGACAGGCCAAACAATGAGACTGACACATTGAGGGAGTAGTTTGAATATTACAATGCCACTATGATTTTTCCTAGGAAAGTAAAAATCCATAAAAACCAAAACATAAGGCATACAATAGGATTATTTTCTATATACCTCTGATACACACTATAAATAATAATTAAATCCACCTGATAATCTATAGGGATTTTTTTTTTGTTTTTTAATCAGATTTTTGGTGGGAGCTTCCATTTTCTTAAAACTTTACTAGATATGGGCCCAAATATGGGATATGTTGAGTATCTCATTGGAGGTGCTGAGCATTCCCAATATCCAGTGAATGAAAGAGGAATTGTAACATTCACCATGTTAGAATACTGTGTCAATAAGTAGGAACTACATGTCTTATTTCACATGAACAGACTTGTCACCAGTAAGTAACTGGCTTATCATCTGCATTGTTTACAAAAGTATTTCTGCTTTTGGGAGTTTAATATAGCTCTCAACCTCTTGCCTCCCCCAAGACCCTCCCACCTAGTATCATACATATCTTTTTAAATTATACAAAGATGACAAAACCCTACACGTCTTGTTTTTATCAGCCAGCATTTTAAATAAAATGTAGTGCTTACTTAGAGCTTGGCTTGTGAAAGATGCCAGATTAACAGCCCTGATGACCAAAATCATTGATATTAAATATTATAGTAGTATGTAGAGGCCTCGGTCAAAACTGGGGCTCCATTGTGGTACACATTCTACAGACACAGAGTAAGAGACAGTCCCTGGCCTGAGATGCTTACAGTTTAAATAGACCAGACAGACAAAAGGAAGTACTATTAGCCCCAATTAACAGACGTCAGAGAAAACTGTTTTCCATGGAATGAGCTACTAGATCCACGCCCAAACCCTGGGGATCCCATGACAGTAACCTGATAGCTGGGCACGTTGAACTTCCATGGAAAGTAACAATAAGGCTGACTAGTTTTAACAGCTTCACAGCACAGTTCTCACCGCTGCTGTGTAATAAATATAAACACGCTCTTGGTCTCCAGCAAAGCACATAAATATTCTTTGAGTGGATATTGACTTTCAAGCAGGTCAATTTCCAGTTGCCTACCAGTTTTTTTGTTTAAGCTTCTGCACTTAACTATGGAAGGGTCACAAACAAGATACATAGTAGCCATTTTGTTAAGGGCAGCCTAAAACAAATAATTATGTCACCAAAAAAAAAAAAATCCTTAATAATTTTCCTGAACACAACCAGTGAATTAGGGTGGACCATAAAAACAAGGCCTCCACTTCTAAGATAGAGGTGGCCATATAACATATGCACTGATAATATTTTTAATTACACTTCCTGTGTACTACAGATCATTCTGTTTTGGCCTCATGAAATACATATTATCCTGTTCCAACATTCCATGCATACGCTCTGTTGCATGTATTACAGATTATTCATTAAATGACTCAGTGAATGGAATAGGATTCTCAGCCAGGTGTAAATTAACTCCTCAGCGCTGGTAATTACTGTTTCTCTTTAGCCGTCAGTGGGATGTCCACTATGAAATCCCAAGTAGCAGCAGCAAGAATATTAAAACAATGGAAAACCAATACTATGCCACCAAAAGCTGCTTTAGAAGACAATATAACCTGCAGGAAGCTAGAATAGAGAAAATTAGACCATCTTTAGTAAACTCCAGCCGCTTCAGATGATGGGCAAAAATGGCTCTTGATGACAAGCATTACAGAACCATATTGTCCTTCTTGATTTTGACTACAAATTCATAGACCCCCAAGCTTAGAATAAACCGCTAAGATCATGTCTTACCTTTTGTATATAAAGGCCATAAAGTTTTTCCCAGAAACTAAATAAAGCATATCTTTTAGTAAGATATCTAATTTTATCTCAAAGACTCCAAGTGATGACGAGTCCACCAGTGTTCACTCTAATTCATCGCACCCATGTGCGGAATGAATTTTGTTATGTGCACCAATATGGAGGTGATGTGTGACTGAACCCCCAAGGCTGAGAGGTTCAGCATGTTGGAGGGAGCTCAGGGCTGAGGCAGAAGGTTGGGGTGTAGGGGGGTGAGGGCTCCAGCTGGGGTGTGGGCTATAGGGTGGAGATGGGAATGAGGGTTTGGGGTGCAGTGGGGTGCAGGGCTATGGTAGAGAGAGAGGACTCCCCTCCCATTTCACTCCCCCCACAGCAGCACACGGGCTGGAGTGTTGGGGAGAGATGCCTCTCCCCCGGCTGCGGCAAGGCTGGGCTGGGTTGGGGCCGTGGGAGGGGCGCCTGTTCACCCACCGCCGCAGGTTTGGGGCTGGGTATGGTTGGGGAGGGGTGCCTGTCCCCAGGCCATAGCAGATTTTCCACCTCATAGCTGATGCTGAAAACAAGATGTATATCCTTTGCAGTACTCTGAAGAGAGATACTGATTCTAAAGAAGATGACGCTGCAACTGACACAGCCAGATTGAGGGAATGGCAGCCAAAATACAAGAAGAAAGCTCTTGAATTCAGCGCAAGAATCCATGCTTGGACACTACTGTTTCTTCCCTTCATGTTCATGCCATTGTCGTAGCCTTGGCTGCAGCAGTCCTGAAACTTTATTTTATTCTCATTCAAAAAGTTCATAAACAGTTCTGTCAGGCCTTTTCCAGTAGAGTCATCCATAGACTGGAAACAGATAAAGTGTTCCTTTACTTAGATACAGCCATCCTTGTCATCAATATATCTTACTGTAAATGAGATCATTTACTGTGACTGTTGGGAGTGCAGTCCATTATTACGACGTAGTATTTCGCTTTGCCAAGCCACATCAATATGTTATCAAGCACACTCTTTGACATAAGGTCAATCAATTCATTTTGAATTGTTTTGCTTTAGTGATGGTCCATAGTTTCTTTACAAACCACTCGATGCAGCTGCTCACACATGACATCGTCATATTTCCCAAGGAGCTCCAGCAAACTGAGAAAATTATCGTTATGTTCAGGAACAATTTATCCAATGAGCCCAAGAAAGCCCAATTATTCTTTGCAAGGAAAAGGGTAATTGAGAACAGATGCTCAAGCACATTCCTGCAGTGCTAGGTTTATACATTAATAATGTTTTCTGAGTCTATGCATTTAGTCAGCTGGAGTCTGGACTCAATCTCCATCCATTTGGAGTAGGCTGTAAAACGGCTTGGTGACCTTTCATGTTGCTTTATAGCAGTGGTCTTCGAAGTGGGGTGCGCGAGACCCCGGCGTCGCTGCCAATCCTGCCCGGAAGACCGCTGAACTCGGCAGCGGTCTATTTTTGTACTGCCAAAATGCTGCCACAGAAAGCGGAAGCTTTCTATTCGGTGGCACTTCGGCAGACATACCCCGAGGACCGCAAGCAGACACCGCACTGCGGAAAGGGGCCTCGGGCAAAAAACTTTGAGGACCGCTGCTTTAGAGCATCAACTAAGTTCTGCCAGTAATTGTACATGGAAAATGCAAGCAACAATTTGGCATACTTGTCAAACATTTTGCAACAAAAATAGAGCACTTTGTCAGTTGATTTTGAGTAAACTAGTCAGTGCTGATTCAGTTTTTCACCATTCTTGAGCACTCTTTTGCAGTGTGGCTTTGAGAAGTGTCACTTCAGTTCATTTACTGGAAACGTCATAGCCTCAGTTTTTCCCAGACAGTTCAGAATTGTACAATAAATATCAGCAGAGTTTAGGCTTGCCAGCCATAAAGCAGAATCTGATGTATCAATTTGTGGTGTGCAATTTTTCTCATTGCTGTTCCATCATCTTGCGAGGCTGAATCTTCTTTATCGTTTCGGTCCTTTCCATGTGAGCCACATTCTTGTTTATCATCACTCTTCTTTATGCCACCAGGAAAACTGGACTATTCTCTATCACTTTCCTCACATATCCATTCCTTATATTCAGGTAAATCTGCTAATTCCTTAGTAGTAAAACTTCCACCATTTACCCTTCACTTCTCAATTTCTTCTGCACTGAGATGATCACTACTGCCTAAAACCTGGTCTACACGTTGCTCTGTTTCAGATATTTTTTCCATCAGATTTGACCCTGACTGCAAATTAGATTGCAACTGAGCTTTTCGCTTCCTATACTGAGCTCCTGAAGGCTTCTTCAGGGGCATCTTTTATTTTCTATGCGGGAAAACACATAGACTTTTGAGCTCCGTAATACTGTGTTCTGCAGTCTGAGAAAGTCATCAAACATTATGTGTTAATCATGGCAAAAGTAGTAACCGTATTTCTTTTATATTGTTGTATAGACAGGAGTTTGATAGATATCTCTGGCATCTCATTATATATGTCCTTTATTATTCATTACTTACAATCTTCAAGTCTTAAAACACAAGTCCACTTTCATAATTACACAATAAAACAAGGTTCGCAATATCACAGTTGGGTGCTCATTTCACTTCACTTCACTTCGGTCTTCTATCTCACTGACTGACTGGTGATGCCCTGTCCCTTATTTACCCTCAAGGGCATGACTGACAACAACATTCTAGGAGGGTCAAGAAAAATTTACTTCTCAGAAAGTCTGGAAGGTTCCATGAGATCTACAAAGGTTCAAACACCCTAAGAGGTTAGTGAAAAATGAATCCACATACAGAATACCTAAAACATTTTACTTCAAACATTCTATTTTCCCTTTTGTCACTAACAACAAAAAAAAGCACCCAGAGCCCAGCGCTCCCCAAGTCCAGCACCTCAGGCAGTTGCTTGGGTCCCCTGCCCCTAAATCTGGCCTTGGAGGAGGGTAGAGGGAGACTGGTTCTGAAGTCTGGCAGGAAGGAAGGAAACGTGAGTGTGGGAGTGACTAAAGGCTACGTGTGTGAGGGTGGCACTTGGCTGTGTGAATTGTAATTAAATACCATGATACAGTCTTTAATTACAATTCACCAGGGGGGCAAATTAAGGTTGCACAGGCAACCTTAAATCTGGTATTTCCTACCTTCCAAGTGCTTGACTTTGCAACATTAATAATGTTCTTTTAATGTATTTTCCTTTCTGTAACATTAGTGTAACTTGTGTGCTTTCTCCTTTATCAGGTAATATGTGCAGATGAAGGGAGTGGGACTCTAATCCAGTTCAGAAAGTATTTTCAGAAAGTATTCAGAAAGTCACCAATTCAGAAAGTATTTTCATCCTTCTTACCAGATGGGGTCTTTGGAACAGTGCATAAAAAAGAAGCATCGAACTATTACTTTAAAATCAGAAAGTTCACACACACACACACACACACATTTGCCAAAACAATATTGCAAAAAAAACCTGTAAGAACATTCAGCATATTTTTGTACAGAGCCATATTTCTCGAACATGGGGGGAAAAAAGGAGCTTGCTTATTCAGGTAGCAGTCTATCTTGGCTAAAGAACATTTGGATTAAAAAGGAATGTTAACTGTTGCTCAGTAAGAACAAGATAAGCATAAAATGTTTCTGGGTTATGATGTTATGTCTATGACAAACTGTTTTCCGCTTGTTTTTCTCCTTGTAAATGGAGAAAATGTAAAACATGTAAAACACTTATCTCAAATGTAAAACATGTAATATATGCTCCACCCTCATTACAGCTAAAATTGTGAAGAGTCAGTCTCAGTAAGTAGAACTGGTAACACAGCCCAAATAAGGTTGCAAGACTCTTTCCATTATTAGACTGATCCTCTTAAGTTTCTTATAGTTTTGCCAAAATGTAAGCATTTAGTCTGAAAATTTCCATGCCAGATGTCTGCATCAGGCCTATATTTAAGAGTAATGGTATAACCATTTTCAAGAATGTTAGGGAAAAATACGCTGGTTTGCCCTTATTAAAAAAAATATTGCAACTTTTTCTTTAACAACCTTAAGGGACTTGCAATTGGAATCGGGTGATGGTAGGGGTGGAAGGATTTTACATCCTTGTGATTATTTGTCAAAATGTACTTAAATTATGAGCATGAGTATTGGCAACTGAGGGCTTGGGGAGAGCATTAGGTCCCCCAAAAATGAGAGATTACATTAATAAATAAAGAAAATAATGAGTTTGAAACAGAAGTTTGTTTACCTATTAAAAGTGGACAAATTTAGTCATGGTAAAAAACTACTCAATGGGTGATATTCAACAAATATTATTTTATTAACTTCAGCCCTCCACATAAAAAAAAATTGTCTATACACCTGATGAGCCACTGGGAAAAAAAAATCACAGCTGGTACATGCTCAGTAAAGGGACTTATTAGAGTTTGGCTTGTTCTAGCCAGGGTTACAGGGATTGAACAGGACTTTTTTACAATTCCTCTTCCTGGCTGCCAGGTACTGCAGTGGCACTAGGCACAGGAACTAAGATCAGGGAGATTCTCTCTGGTGTTTTCATTGCTCTCCCTGCTTGCACCAGGGAGTGCAGAGGGAGATGGGGTGTAAGAGCCTAGGGATGGGAGCAGCAGGGGGAGAGAGAGGAGCAGAAAAGGGGAGAGGAAGATGAGAGACTGAGAGGAGCAGAAGGGAAGGTAGGACATTGGCTGGACAGTGCTCATGGAATGGGTAGATATTCAGTATTTATTTTTATCTTTAGCATTCAGTGTGTGGCTCTAAAATAAACCATCCACACCCTGCACTGAATACAGACTTATTAATTTCGTTGTGGGCTTTTTTTAATGGCACTTTCATCATAGTATCTTAGTTCTTTACAAACATTAATTAATTAATCTTCACCAAACCCTGGTGAGTTGAGGTGATATTACTATCCCCATTTTACAGATGGGGAACCAAGGCACAGAGTTTAAAGCCAAAATTGTTAAGTGTCCATTAATTTTGAGTGTCCAATTTGAGAATTCTAGGACCAGATTTTACAAACTACTCAGTATTTTATGGCACTTTATATGCTGAGAACTGAGCTCCCATTAACCGGAGTTATATTTGTGAGCGCTTAGTACTTTGGCAAATCAGAGCACATGTGTCTCAGTTTAGGTTCCAAGAAAATGAGGAACACACAGGAGCCACCAGCAAAAACTATGGTTTATATGATTTGTCCAGCATCATACAGGAATTCTGTAACAGAGACAAGGGTAGAATCCAATTCTCCAGTATTGCATTCAATTACAAGAACATTATTTCTTTGCCTGCAGTTCCTTGCCTCATTCACCACACACCTTCCAGCTTCTGCAACAAATGAAGCAGAGGTCCTAGAGACAACTGCCTCTTTCAGTACACAACCATGATTCATTCCTGGAACACAGTCACATCCTCTGCACTGAATGAAGCATGGATCCAGTGGAAAAAATAGTATGGGATCATGAAATTCAAGGCATCATAATGTATTTGCATAAGGGGGCCAAATTGAGGTTGCACAGGCAATCTTAATTCTACAGATTCTCTCTAAATAAGTTCCAAGGAAACTTAAAACTACAAAAGTAATATTCAAAGAAATATGGACAATTCCTATGTATGTGAATGGCAAAGTCCATTCACTATGTTTCATTTTCTGATATTGAGAGAACGTTTTTAGTGATAATTTACATGTATTTTAGAAAACACAGTGTATATACCATAATTTGATATTTTTAAACTAAAGAATTCTGAAGATACAGAATTTAGGAGTGAGACACTGTTCCCACTCTACTAAGACAAAAAGCAAAACTTACATTGATTTTAAAAGCAGCAGATCAGTTAATTATTAGAAATTATTAGCAGTACTATTTGTTAAAGTTCCAAAATAAATACCAAACATAAATGTCAATTTTAGTTAATAATATAAGTGAAAGGTATCATGCTCTACTTCACACTGGCCTAGTCGGAGCCACTACATAAGCTAACCATAGTACAAATGAGGCATAAAACCCTCTATACAAGGCAACTCTGCCCATGTCATCCTCAGCCTGTGAAAGGTTACTGCAGGCTTTCAGGGCACAGACATCCTTACATAAGTCTTTCACAAGAGGGTACCTTTCATCCTATATGAACTCAGTGCAATTATTACCCTATGGATGGCACTGAGTACTTGTTTCAGCTTGCCCCTTACGTTAGTATCTTTCTATAGAGATATACATTTAAAAAGCATTCATACTTCACAAAGTGATAATGTCACACTATATTTGAGGAAAAAAAACTTTAAGTACAGTATCTGATTCTTGAGTATAACTTGACATTTTATCATAACTTGTTTTTCTTTCCTTTAAAAATCAATACTAGTATATTTTTATTCATAGAGCACCTTGTAAAGTTGCACACACAGTTAAGTGTTTGCGGAATTGGGGCCATATTTTGTTATAGTTACTGGGCTAGATAGACCTTTGGTCTGATCCAGCAGGGCAATTCTTATGTTCTTATCTATTGCTGAAATCAGGGCCAGACAAAAACTTCAGAGAGTGCAGTGTCTGTTGGCCCATTTATCAGTGTTGTCAAACAATCACAACTCCAAGGCTACATGATTTCCATTGGTTCCCTGTTTACTTCTGAGTCCATATTAGGGTCCTGGTCCTGATTTCAAAGTCTTCAGCATGCTGGGATCAGTCTTCCGTGGAAACCACTCCTTCAATTGAGAACCAGAGAGACTGCTAAACAGAGTGGGAAATATGTAGCATTTTTTGGGAGATGGAGAGCAGATGTTCTCAGTAAAGAGGCCCTATCTGTGGAACTCCCTACAAAGTGAGAGCTGATTGAGCCCATGCCCAATCATCTTCAGATTTGATTGCATAACTCACCTTTTTGCACTGATACTTCTCCAATAACAGAAACTAAAGAACATCAGAGAAGGGAAAAAGAGAGTTCAGGCAGCCAAACTCACAGAGAGAAAATGAGGGTATCTTAGGGATTCCGTGGTATGCTACTATAAATTTCTATATTCCAGCACCTGGATGCTAAAAAGATGGATGCCTTACAAATACCCATGCAAAACTTTGTGTGTGATCATATCCTTCAGATATACAAATGCAATCTTTTGCAGACAATTGTATCTACGTCTCCATATCATCATTCAACAAGAATAAACACAAAATACATAAAATGTTAATTATTCCAAATAAAGTTTCTTTTAAATTGCAGAAGCATGAAGCATGACAGAAATAATGTATATTAAACATGTATTTTCTAATTAGCATCTACCTCATGAACAGTGAATCATTAGACCAATTATTATTCTAACCTCTATTAGTCTAGATTGATGAGTTTTATTTTCCAATTACAGTTAATCTACATTAAGGAAAATTCTTTGGTCACTATTTCTAGATATAACTCTCTGTCACAGTATAGATATTTCTGTTACCCTCTGCGCCAACCAATTTCAGAGATAGAATTATATAATCACCTCTCTAAAATATGGCCATTTTTGCCATCCAATGTTCAGGAGTTGACAACCCTAACATTCTCCCTTGGGTATGTATCCTCCACACTTGCAGTAATCCCAACTAAATGTAGACTTCTTGGTATAGCCTGGTTTGCTAACATTTCCGTTCTTCTCCATACACAATAAGAATTATTGTTCTCTATCATTTTTTTCCATTCCAGCTTCTTCTGAACTGGTACTATCTGACTCAGCTGTGTCACACATCCACTTCTGTAGCTGTCATCTCCTTACCAGAGATAAAAAGAGTCACTGTTCTGAAGAGCTATCACACAATCCCTGCAGTCTCCGCTGCCCATTGGCATTCCATTTTTTTGAATGGAGTTCTGCCTGCATAGATTCTTCTCCCCACACTGCGATCAGATCAAGTACCTCCCGTTCGGTCAACGCTGGAACAATTCTGTGATTCTGGGACTGCAGAAAATGAAATTCAAAAGTTCCCGTGGCTTTTCCAGGGTACCGGGCTAGCGCATCTGAGTTCAAAGTGCTGTCCAGCATGGAGCATTCTGGGAAAGCTCTTGGAGGCCAATACTGTCGAATTGCATCTACAGTACCCCAAATCTGAACCAGCAAGATCGATGTTACCGCTACTCCCCTTGCCGGGGAGTACAGAAATTGATTTTAAGAGCCCTTTAAGTCAACAAATTGGGGTTGGTTGTGTGGAGAGAATTAGTTTTAATTCAACATAACACGGCTCAATTCAACATAATCGCATACTGTAGACCAGGCCTTAGAAGTCCAATAGTAAAGGAAGTAGGAGGTCAAGGGTACAGTTACATTACCCTCCAGATCTGCAGGTAGCGCTCGATGTATCAGGGATTGATTTATCACATCTCATCTAGAAACAATAAATCAATCCCCGAATCGAGTCCTGTACTCCGCCTCAGGAAGAGAAGTCAGCAGGAGGAGCAGCCGCGGTCGACTCGCCGCGACGGCCAGGTAAGACGACCAAAGATACTGCAACTTCAGCTACGCTATTCGTGTAACTGAAGTTGCGTATCTTAGGTTGGCCACCCCTGTAGTGTAGCCCAGCCCCAAGACAATGTTGAGGCACAATATTCTGCAGTGGCAGCCTCAAGTTTAAAGAAATCAAGATTTTTAAAAATCTTTTAGCCCATCTTGGCAGCTGCTACACAGGATTGACAATCTCTGAGTAAGAAAAAATGATAGCTAACCAAAAATCATCAAAAAACAAAACCATTTTCCATATCCTGACTTTGCACAACATGCTCTGCAACTGCCATTCAACTACTTATTGAAGTTGAATTCAACTTTATTAAAACTAGATTTAAATGCAAACTTCCCATGCTCATTTTGAATAGATACCTTTGAGCATCAGGCCTTCACATTTGTAATTATTTGGATGAACATCTGTCCCATATCAGAATGTGACTGTCTGTTAAGCACTTCACATTTTGAAAATGAGCTCTATTTAACATATACATTAATTTAGGTTAAAAAGTCTTCTTTTGGTCTACCGTGGATACACTTTTCATGGCTAACCTATGAATTTAATAAGAATCAGGTGCTTGTACAAAATATATTGAAAAGCAGTGTAACTGAGACAAATATTTAGATTCTTCTAAGAGGGTCAGTTTCATTCAGGAAGTGATGCAGACATAAACATGTACATTTCTATTAAAAGATGTTTACAGATATCCTTCCTAGTAGTTCTGCTACAACTCGGGGCATAATCTGTCCCAAAATGCAGTCAACAGAAAAATGACTGGCCCTAGGAACAAAAAACAAAAAGCTGTGCTTTTGTGTGATATTTATAAACCTGTCATTTTCAAAGTCTAGTAATTAGTGGGTTTTGCTGGTACTTCGTAATGACAAAATATGATACTCATTATGCAGACAAAACTCCCATGGACATTGTCAGGTGTATGAAATTGGAACCTGTTACAATTTTTCTAATTTTTAATCTCATCTATTTATTTTCTTTGGGCTTTGTATTAGTACCCACAAACCTACTACCTGAACACTTCCCATAGCAAGGGACCTTCAGTACTTCACTGAGTCTTTGACTCTTCTTACCAAGGTTATAAAAAGCTATATTTGGGATTCTGCCTTTTGGGGGCAGGAAGGTAGTAGAGCATGTGTTGTTGTAAGTGTCCTCATCAATTAACAGAGAGCTTAAGAGGCAGGAAATACCTCAGTGGTTTGTGCATTAGCCTGTTAAACCCAGCATAGGGAGTTCAAGCCTTCAGTGGGCCATTTAGGGATCTGGGACAAAAAGTCTATGGGGAACAGTACTTGGTCCTGGTAGTGTAGGCAGGCAACTGGGCTCAATGACTTTTCAAGGTCTTTCCAGCTCTATGAGATAGGCATATCTCCATGTATTGAGTTGAATTTGACTGTCAAACAGGATTATGAAACACATCATTTTCTATTTCAATTATTCTAGAAGGGTCTTTTTACTATTTGTACAAAAATATATGAAAAATATTTAAAGTGGTCCCATATACACATTTAAATACAAACAGCAGTAGTCAATATTTTTAATGGGTACACTTGACAACCCTTAATTTCTCACATATTCCTCCCACATATAAACATTTCTCAAAGTATGAACTATCTATAATTGAGAAATGTATATTTTACTTTGGACACTTTTGAATCCACATAACACTAACACTACTGATTCTAAACTGCCCAGACTTTGCTGTTCAGATGAGCTCCAAGTCTGAAATGTATTGTCTGGAGCACTCACCCAAATTTGCTGTAACAACTCATGAATTCATTACATACATAAAGAGCCTGATTTTCAATTACCCTACAGCTCCAGCAGCATAAAGGGGCTGTAAATTACACCAAGGAAGATCTCCATCATAAAAGAGGTATGCCAGGAAATGGAGGGCGTGGCTGGAATATACTGCACTCTGACTAGGAGAGGGCTGTTAAAGCTCTGGGGTTTGCTCCAACTTATACTGGGGGCTAAAAATATGGGGAAATGCCATGGAAAAAAGTTGTAATGCCCCTTTTTCTTTCTTCCTCATTTCTGTGCTGAGCCCAGGAGTGGAGACCAAGTCGTGGACCAAGTCGACGACTATTATGGCAGATACTGAAAATACAGTATGTGCATTTTCTGAACTCCTTTTTACCCAGGAAGTTTTTTCTGCCTCAGGCACAGGGTGACTGTTACTTATGCCCATTAATGCATTTATTGATTTACACACAAAACATGTTGACACTATCAGTCCTGCTTCTGTGCAAAGGATTACTGAAAGCAAGCAACTACCTTTCAGCTAGACATGCTCTTCTAGAAACTAAAAGCTTAAAATTGTACCTGACTTGATGAATTGTGTTCTGGGTTTCAACAAGGTGAATCAGATCCAGGGAATGCCAGCTGTATTTGTAAACGTGAATATTGTGCAAACAAATGCTCTACCCTTACCTGTAAACAGTCTTTTGAGACTACAGCACCCACTTAAGTAATTCCCCAATGATTTGGCTGAAATGTGTTTAGTCCATTTACTGTGGGAAATACATCCATTCCCAGGTCAAGGTAAGCACATGCACATCTCAGATACATGCACACTTCGGGTGACCAGATATCCCGATTTTATAGGATCAGTCCCAATTTTTGGGTCTTTTTCTTTAACAGGCTCCTATTACCCCCAACCCCGTTCTGATTTTTCACACTTGCTGTCTGGTCATCCTACACACACTCTCTCTCTCTCTCTGTCTCCAATCAGGCGGTTCAGTATTAAGACGGAGACCAAACCTGGCCTTAACTTTCACAAGAGTGGAGTTTTGCTTGACCAAACTAGCGATGGTTCAGACCTGAGGATGGGAGATGGGTCCTGTTTTGGCTCATCTCTAATTCCCTCAGAGGTTCAAGGATATGAAGCCTGTATGTGGCGAATCACTTCCATCTATGGGACCAGATGGCTAGGGACCTAAGCGGGGCTCCAACGCCAGTCTCCGGGCTGGAGGTAGCACCGTGCCTGATGTGGGGGTCACTGGTCCGCAGGGGACTGGCAAAGACCCTGAAGCGGGGCGGGCTGCGCTCCGGCTGCCCAGGTAGGAGCCGGAGGGAGGGGAGCCGCCGCGGGGAATGGGCGGCAGAGCAGGACGCGAAGCGACTGAGCGGGGGTAGTTACCTGGTTGCGGCGGTCCCGGGATCCGGGGTGGTGGCGCAGGGGGCTGAAAAGGGAGACGAGGACATGCCGCCGCCGCCCCCTTCTCCCGGGGGCTGCTTCTTCTTCAGGCGCCACTGGCTGAACGCCGAGCGCTTCTTGGGCTCCCCCTCCGGGGGGCTGCTGCTGCTGCTCCCGGCCTGCCGCCGGGGGCACGACGGCGTCTCCGCGCCCACCTCCGGCTCCGAGTCCTCAGACTCGCTCCAGTGGAAGAGCTTCCCGAACCGCTTGCGCCCCCGCTTCTCCATGCCGAGCGCGGCTGGAGCGGGAGCGGCGGCGGCGGGCGAGCGGGGAACTCGACAGCGAACGAGGGGGCTGTAGCCAGAGGCCGGTGCCTCAGCGCAGACAGTGGGAGCCGCAGCACCCCCTGGGCTCCAGGTGTGGGCTGCCCCAGGCCCTCCCACCTTCACCTAGCAGCAGCCGCCGATGCTGCAAACCCCTCCCTCGTCTCCCAGTCACTGGGGTGCCCAATTTTCCCGCGGAGCGAGCTGCAACGATTTCCTGATTTATTGTTCCCTCCTCCCTCATGTCAAACCATCACCGACAACCCCTCCCCACCGAAAAAGCAGCACAGTAGAAGGGCCCCCGTCTATTGCACAGGAAGGGAGAGGTTTGCAAATTATACATGATCGTGTTGTTGTCTGTTGAGCCCGTTTGCCCAGGGCCTTGTGTCACTCGCTTATGCAACGCTTGCTTAGTCAACCTGCTCAGGTAGGGTTCTTCCACCCAAGAGAAAGAGATTTGGCTCTACAATACGAGGGAAGCATTGAAGATAACAAATAAGACTGCCCCATTATTTGTCACCTTTGAGATTCATTTATCATCTAATACATTAGACAATGCTTCAGGCTGATGGGAACTGTAACTGTCCAACAGACATAGCTATTTTTTAACATTGGCCAACACTTTTGAAGTCATCAGACCTAAATATAACTGTCTGCACCTAAACAATAAGGGGCTTGATTTTCAAATGCAAAATGGACTGAATTTATTCTGATTTGTGGATACTCAGCACTTCTGAAAATGAAGCTGTTTATATTCTGCTGCCTAAGTATGGAATTAGGGCCCTAATTTTAGTTAGAAAATTATGGTCATTTTCTTTTAGAAAGAATTTTATGAAAGCCATTAGATATCATGCTGACTCAGGAAAGCCACAAATATTAGTTATTTATTAACATTAAAATGATGGTCAGGTTGCATATTGACAGTCTCGACATTTATATTTATGAACAAAATCAGTCTAGATTTTATCTAAACCAATTTAGTTTTGGAATAGTTACATTTAATTCATTTCAAAGAAAGAGCAAGCAACAAATAGATCCTGTTCTCAAACTTCATTGCACCACAACTCTCTTCTGAGAACAAAAATAACTACATGACCCCAACAAGGGGGATCCCACCCGAGTCCTGCCATGCCGCCCTGGGCTGGAGTCAAAGCCCAAGCCCCGCTACCCTCGGTGGGCGGGGGGAAGAGGAAGCCAAAACCCAAGGGCTTCAGCATTGTTCTGTAACCTGGGCCCCGCCACACAGGGCTGACACCTTTGGGGCCCAGCCCTCGGTGATGGTGCTCAGGCCCCAGCCCTGGTGACCCCATTAAAATTGGGTTGGGACCCACTTTGGGGGCAGGACCCACAGTTTGAGAACTGCCAGATTACAGATCAGTAGATCAGGATTCCTTGGCTAACAGTTTTCTATCTATCACCTTTCACTTTGTCTTTTTCACCATGGTGAAAAAGACCAAGTAGATATTTCTCTTTCCTCCCCAAATTTTCAGACTAAAACCAGTCCTAATAATATCATCTACGCAGCAATTCTGAATGGCTGGAATGCATTATTAGCTTGTCTACGCTAAAACATATAAGATTTACACAAATAAATATTTTTGGGATTAAAGTGGGCATCATCAGACAAACACTAAAACACTCCAGAACTGTGGCAGGAATTAAATATTTTTGGATGTGAGAAAGCATGAATTAATCATTAATTATTGCACCTTCCATACTATTATCCAGATCATCAACGCTGTTCTGTCTTCCAGAAACTGATTTTATGTAGTAACTTGTGAAATTCCACTGAAAGAATAGATTATAAACCCTTTATGGAAAAAAACACATTGGTTTATTTGTCTGTAAAATACTATATACATCTATGGCACTATATCAATAATTATTAATCATCATCATAAATTACCACTGAGTTTCCTGTTTTTGCTTTTCTTCCAACATTATGGTGATATGAAAAACCTTTTCCAAGAATCTGCAAATTAAGACTGTCATTTACTTTTTAAAATCTAGTCACATTCAGAGTCCACCAAAAACTCTTAAAAATCATTGTGTGAAATCTCACGCCATTGAAGTCAGCAACAACTCCCATTGACTTCAGTGGGGCCAGGATTTCATCCATTTATGTACTAATAACTCTTGTGAAAATTTTTGACATAAGGCCTGATCCTGCGGTCCTTAACTAGGCAAAATCCCCACTGAAGAAGCCAGTGGGAATTTTGTCTGAGTAAGGAATTTACCTAGCACTAGTTCTTTAAATGATGTGGCTGATTGTAGAGAGGACTAAATAGAATTTGTAAAACAAAATCGAGCTTATAAAAATGGTTTCTTATTCCATTTTGATGCCGTGAAATAATTGTAAAGTATTTATAGGTGCCCTTTTGCTCCATAGATAGCCACATAGGCTGGAGCCCCTCAAATCTGATATAAACCATGCCCCAATGAAAAAAAATCTTTTTTGTGTCTACAGGAGGTTTTTGCACTGTATCCCATTACCTGAAGAGAAAATATGCTTTGAGTTGGAGCTGCAAAACTATAGTGCTTACAAAAAGCAGCTCCCTCCTTTGGGAGAGGCCAAAGTGTGGCTTGCAGGCCATATATATACCATGGAGTTCTACAGCGTATCTCACAGCCACCTTTCGTTTCAATGGATGTGCAGCCCACACACACTACAGTTACCAACAGGCCATGCTCCATCTTGATCCTTACAGTGGGAGTAATTTGCTCAACTTTATGCAAATTAGGTGCAGCTCTCAGAGTCCAGGCAGGTTTCAGAGTTCTGTATTAGTCTGTATACTATTTTATTTTTGCTAATTTGCAAAGCACACAAATCCAATTTTATTTCTTCTCTCTTCATCCAGTTAGTTCATAGCAAAAGTCCCACCAAGAAAAAGCCTGTACAGCCTCCTCCTGTGTTGCATATTTAGTTTTTTCCCCCCAATTTGTCATTAGCAAAGTCAATCTTCTATCTTTGGGTGAAATTTGCCCCAGTGCAGAGGGCTAGCACAAGATTTATGAAATAGTCAAGACCCGCTTCAGCCCTATTTTAAGGATTTAAGTGGTGCATAACCTTTATGCTGGCCCGCTGCATAAGGATAAATTGTGCATTTTAAAATTCACAATTCCTCCAAGAACTTTTGAACTTTATGCTTCTTTGATTTAACTACATAGTTAGGGTTGTCAGGTGACCGGTTTTTGACCAGAACGTTGAAAAAGGACCCTGGTGGCTCCGGTTAGCACAGCTGACTGGGCCATTAAAAGTTCAGTTGGTGGGCTGGCAGACTCCCTACCTGGCTCCACAAGGCTCCCAGAAGC